>CATOUR010000228.1:0-1203321 GCA_951848785.1 Callosobruchus maculatus
TCTCTCATTTGAACCCTTTTTTCGATAACACACCCAAAACGACGCTATATATACTTAGGTGTACGTTCAGGGAACCAATGTCTATCATCCTACCAAATCGCATTTATTTTCGACCTTTTGCGCTAAAAAGATTTTTGTAGAAGTTAACGATTGGCTAATATCGGTGGTAGGTGGTAATGTATTCCCAAACGTCTTACTTTTTTAAGCACAAATGTGTCATTTAGGCAGCTGCAGATAATAGAGATGTCAGAAATGTTATTCTCTTGGCAGAAGAAATATTTCAGAACTTCGACTTAATACGCGATAAAATTAAGACTTTAGTCAGAAACACAAACCACCACCTAACTTTTGGGCACTGTAGAATGGAAACTATTAGTCGTACATAAACAATGTAAAGCAAACCCCAGAGGTCTCAAATTAAATCTTATCTTTTCAGTTCCACAAGGAATCGTGATCATTTGAAAACGCATCTAAACCTAGTGATAGAAAATGAAAAGCTTATGTTTCACTGAAAATATAAAAATTCAAGGTCTTGTTATTGATGAAAATCTCAGATTTCCTCCACATGTAAAAGCATTGTCCAAAGATCATTTGTTAGACTAAAGCTGCTGTATGTGCACCAATACATATTAAGTTCATCAGTTAAGAAGACACTCTGTGGAACGCTTGTTGTGTCTATTATTCAGTACTGCGATATGATCCATTATCACTGTTTAGATTATTATAACAAAGCAAAGAAACCAAAGAATTCAAAATATGTGCTGCAGGTTTGTTCTTAGGCTGCGAAAATATGATCATGTCTCCGAAAGCATTGAAAACTTGGGATGGCTAAATACAAGTAAACTGGTTATGTTACATTGCGTTACTATTTATTTTCATTTTATTTATTTATAATTGTTATAAAAACTGTGATTACCCTTGAAGGATGTACCTTGCATAAGGGTGTTGACCATATTTTGACAATATGTTTGAATTTTGAGGTTCGATGTTGATAGTTATTCCAGAAGTTCCAATCTACCTTTAAGTGGTATCCTATCCATAATTAATTTGCTAGAAAATATTAGCTACTTCTACTCCTCGTACATCACGGAAACTCGTACTGCAAGGTGATACTCATTCGCTTAGCCTGAGACATGGAAGTCTGTAAACAATTCCATACCACCAATCTGCAATGATCCAAAAATATATCACTTATAACGCCGCAATACAGTATAATGCTATATTGCTAGCATAATGTCCAATTTCGAGTAATATTTTTTTCAATGTTGCTGTTACTGCTCTGTTTAGGAATAGCCTTAGGCTAAATTTCGCTCAAATAAGTCGATAAATAAATAAATTATACAACGCCGACTTTCCACCAAAAGTATATACAAATAAGATATTTTTCGCAACAGCACATATCGGTAGTAGGTAGGGGTGCATTTCTAAATGCCGTAATTTTTTTAAACGAAATGCGTGTGCTTAGGCAACTGCAGATAGTAAATAAGTGAGAAAATATCATTCTTTTAGTGAAACAAAAAAGGTTACCCGAGGTTACAAACTTAGGTGTAGATGCAGGGGACCAATGTCTACCATCCCAACAAATTTCATTTCTTTTGCTGTCAAAAAACCTGCCGCCTGGACTACTTGCTTACTTGGACGTTACTTGCTTGTATGCGGTGTGTACTGTGTATCTTCTGAAAAGTACTACAGTAGTGATCGACTAGTAACTGAATATGTAAAACCCAAAAATGCTCATATTCATTTTTGGACATCCAAATATAATGTTTATTTAATTTTGTTTTCGTTGGTATGGTGATGGGAACTGGGATAACTACATACTCCTATGTTCTCATGAAAAGTATACATATAATCTGTCTGTGCGATAAAATTATTTCATTAGGTAATAAGTTCCGTGAGAGGTTTCTAGAAATGGAGAAAGAACTTTATTTAGCAAAAGCTATATAGCACCCGGATGTATAATAAGAGTAATAAATGTCTGTGTTAATATGTTCTTGGTTTTCTTAGGAAGTGAGATTATTACTTACGGGTTGTTTCTTGGTTATTCCTTCATCTGGTTGAATAATTGTGAAATTAAACTCAAATCTGCTTTTCCTAGGATGTTTCGTCTAGGTACCTAGACTTCGTCAGCAATTATATTTGTAACAAAAAAATAACCAATGGACTGCGCCGTAACAATACTTTATACGTAATCGCTATGAAGAAATGACTTTGCGAACTTTTGCGAAAAAACTAGGCCCAAAGTAACCTATGGACATTGAGGGGGGGGGATTTAAAAACAAATATATTTTTTGTTACAAAGTCTAGTTACCTAGACGAAACGTCCCAGCAAAAGCAAATTTGAGTTTTATTTCACAATTCAACCAGAGGAAGGAATAACCAAGAGACAACCCGTGAGTAAAATTTATTAATAGCTCTTCATGACATGTAGAAATCAACAGTTAGGGCGAAGTACAGCACATCCCTGACAGGGCGGCTGCTCTTCCACCCAAATAAATTTATAAAATCAAAAGGTGTGTTTCGAACTTCCAAGGTAGTTCCGTTCAATTTTCCTATCGGAAATTCAAAGAAGCAGCTTATATCGCCAGGAACAAAAACATGTACAGTAAGCCTATTGTGGAAGTTAGACCACTATGGCAGCTCCTAGTAAGAAATATAGAAAAACTAAAATTGGACAGAACAAACTTGGGATGCAGTGACCATTGAACGGCCACGTCAAGGAGAGCTGACGCCACAGAACCAGAACACAACAGCAATCGATCAAAACAAGCCGCGAAGAAAGAGACGTCACCAAATGCCTTCAAGTTTAAAGGCGTATTTTATACCAACAAGAATATTTACCAATGTTAGGAATATATTTGAAGATGCGCGTCGTGATCGAATCGAAACAAGAAAGAACTGTCACTGACACTGTCACTAATACGGCATATACCGATGAGTGAGGAGAGGCGAATATTTCTGTTTTTAGCTTCAAAATTTGTGGTAAATAGAAGCGGATAGGAGGGTAATCGACCACTTTATTTACGAGGCGAGGCCGAAATACAGGGTGTCCAGTTAGTGTGTAACTCTTCGATATCTCGCAAGGTGTACCTGATAGAAGAAAATGTCAAATACAAAAGTTATTTGCTTACTTAAAACGTATATTCTAAAGATATTTTGAAATATACAGTGAGTTGCGGGAAAGTAGGGTAGTGATCAACTTGATTTTTTTATATGGAACTATAACTTTTTCTTAAATCTTTCTAGTTTCCATCACTGATCTCTATTCAACCCTGAAATATTTTTGGGATCGGTTGCGACGTTGCCAAGTTATAATTCATTTTCTATTAATTTCCGGATTTGCAAGGTCACAAGTAATACGTCGAAATTGATATATTCCTTCAACTTTTCTCAATGATATTATACGGCTAGGTACTTGAATATTAAGTGGATATTATTTTGGATGTTACCAGCAACTCGTGTCTACAGGGTGTTTTTGGCAGAATTTTAAATTACGGCAACTTGAAGGTCATTTTACTTTGTTTTTTTAAATGCAACACCCTATATGTTTTATTTTAAATCGAAATATCTACTAATACCCTATCTCGTCTTGTAATATTTTTTTTCGCCTTTGCGGCATTGCCAAGTTATAAATTATTTTTCCAAATTTTTAAACAAATATCCCCGATTCTAATTTATTTTAAATAGAATCCTCTACCTATTTTTATTGCAATGAATTGCACATGTCGAACTTAGTAAGATCTCACAATTTCAAAATTTTGTTTCTGTTAATTATTGAGATACGGCAACACCGCTTTTTCAGTAAACAGTACCGGAACGCTTAAATTTTCCCAAAACTGCCACAGCTGAAACAATGAAATTCAATACAGAATTTAAAAATGCTAAAACCAGTGTTGTCAGATTTACCGCGTTTACGTTAGATGTCACAAATAGGGCATTCCATTCAAAATTATGACGTAAAATTGGTAAATCTGATCTGCTCAAAAACCCCCAAGTATTGAATTTCACCTCTCCAGCTGTGGCAGTTTTGGAAATATTTAAGCGTTCCGGTACCGTTTACTGAAAAAACGGTGTTGCCGTATCTCAGTAATTATTAGAAACAAAATTTTGAAATTGTGAGATCTCACTAAATTCGTCATGCGCAATTAATTGCAATAAAACTAGGTAGGGGATACTATTTAAAATAAATTAAAATCCGGGATATTTGTTTAAAAATTTGGAAAAATAATTTATAACTTGGCAATGCCGCAAACGCGAAAAAAATATTACAAGGCGAGATAGGGTATTAGTATATATTTCGATTTAAAATAAAAAATACAGGGTTTTACATTTAAAAAACAAAGTAAAAAGACCTTCCACTTGCCGTAATTTAAAATTCTGACAAAAACATCCTGTAGATACAAATTGCTGGTAACATCCAAAATAATATCCACTTAATATTCAAGTAACTCGATGTATAATATTATTAAGAAAAGTTAAAGGAATATATTAATTTGGACGTAAAAACAATTAAGTCGGTCACTATCCTACCTTCCCGCAATACCCTGTATATTTCATAGTATTTTTAGAATATGCGCCTTAAGTAACCAAATAACTCTCGTATTTGACATTTTAGACCAGTGCCGAAGCCTTCAAAAATAATAAAAGGTGAAAAAAAATTACAGTAGGATGAAACCCATTAGAAAACAAGGGCAATATGATAAGAATGAAAGGAAAAATAAATTACGGTCGATTCGAGATCGGGAAGTGGGAGGGGGTGAGTTTTTAAGGGTAGAAAATGGTTTATCTTGATTTCTGGCAAAACTACACGTTCTATGGAAAAAAGTTAAATGGCAAAGTTGTAGGTAATAAAAAGGGCTACAACTTTTGTATTTTCAATTTTTTCACATAACCTCAAAATTTTGGTGAAAAATTCAAAAAACCAAGTTTTTGGGCTTTTATTTTTATCTTTTTCAAAAAAAAATAACTTTTTTACGAAATTTGGTGAAAACTGACCTTATTATGTCCCAGATACACTGTAATTTATTTGATTTAAAATATTTATTTTTTCGCCTTATTTGACCTTAAGATCAAAAATGCACCCCAATTTTCAATCGAAAATTCTCGCGTCAAAGTATCAGCTTTTTTCAAAAAGTTTGGGAGCCTTTCGTTCGCTGATATCTCTATTTTCTGATGGTGTAAAAAAAAATATACATTACTATAGAAAATCTTCTCAGAAAATGCAAGAAACTGGAAAAAAAACTCAAATTCGAAAATTTACACTTATTTACTTAAAAAACGGGAGATCTCATGTGACATTGGTAAACGAAAAAATTGCAAATTGGAATATCCTACTATAATTAACAAACAAATAAGTTAATATTTAATAAGACATCTACAATATTTTGAAAAAGTTGTAGAATCTTCTTTAAATAATATTTGTAGATGCCTATTTATTGCTGTTGTAAGATAATTTATATACCTGAGTGACATACGGTAAATGTTAGCCCATTGTAATATATTTCATGGAGAAGTGGGGACGGACTTAGCAGGGTCTGGGCTTTATTACATACCTGCTATTTCGTAGCAGCTGTAAAACCGTTAGTGAGTGGTCCTGGGTAACGCAGACAAATTAAATACGCTGATACTGTAGCGCTGGCGCACTTCCTTGTATCAACGCAATGCGCTAACTCAAATGCGCTATGATACACGATACAGTTGAGAGCCAGACTGGAAATAATATTGGAGACGAAGATGATTGTCTTGAAGATTTCGACGATCAACTAGAGCCAGAAAGGTTTATCGAATCTAACGATGAAGAGATGCCTTCAAAGAGACAAAAACTAATGAATAACTAATGGGAATTTCAGATAAGATATTTATAAATGACAACATTAACGTTTTCGAAAAAAAAAAATATAATGAATGACGTAATCAGAATTAAGTATCTAAATTCAATAGTGCGATTTACATGTATATTTATATTTTTTGAAATTTTCTATGACACGAATGTAATTCGAATTTGATTAATAAACCTTTTAACCAAAAAAAATTGCAGCAATCACATTTTTTTGATGAAATTGTACATAGTGGGTAAACAAAACTACGAATTTGAGTTTTTTTCAGTTTTTTGCATTTTCTGAGAAGATTTTCCATAGTAATGTATATTTTTTTTACACCATCAGAAAATAGAGATTCCGGCAAATAAAAAGCTCCCAAACTTTTTGGAAAAAGCTGATGCTTTGACGCGAGAATTTTGGATTGAAAATTGGGGTGCATTTTTGATATTAAGTTAAAATAAGGCGAAAAAATAAATATTTTAGAACAAATAAATTACACTGTATCTGGGACATAGTAAGGTAAGTTTTCTCCAAATTTCGTAGAAAATTTTTTTTGTTTGCAAAAGATAAAAATAAAAAACCAAAAACTTGGTTTTTTGAATTTTTTTGAGGTTATGTGAAAAAATTGAAAATACAAAAGTTGTAGACCTTTTTATTACCTACAACTTTGCTATTTAACTTTTTTCCATGGGACGTGTAGTTTTGCCAGAAATCAAGATAAACCATTTTCTACCCTTAAAAACTAACCCCCTCCCACTTCCCGATCTCGAATCGACCGTAATTTATTTTTCCTTTTATTCTTATCATATTCCCCTCCTTTTCTAATGGGTTTCATCCTACTGTAATTTTTTTCGTTACAAAAATTATCGACCCTGGTCTATTTTCTTGTATCAGGTGTACTTTGTAAGATATCGAGGAATTACACACTAACTGGACACCCTGTATAATAATAATATAACAATAATAAGAGCAATAAAATGTCTCAGCTTGTACCTCAAATCAAGTTCAGATAATCGGCAACAACAGAGTTCAATGGTTGTAATACCAAAAGCGTAAATTCTACGCCAGTGTACCCATAACTATAACCTCAAATAACACATCATGTCATAACATGTCAAATCCTAAGATTCTGGACCACCACTGTTTATTTGCACATTTAACGCATTCTCACTATTGTTCTATATAGATATTACCTATAATATTCACAAAATATCACTCAGATGGCACAAAAATAAAAAAAAACAAAAAATATGGAAATCCTTTGCCGTAAATAGTACAACGTACACGTACATCAGGTGTATCGGGGTGGTAGTGAAAGCAGTTGATTTCATTAAAATGACAATCAATGTTTACGCATAGTTCAGTGAGACTTACCTAGAAATGTTTTTCTCCTGACGAAAAAGTACCGAGATCTTTGAAATATGATACAAAATATGTTTTTTTACTATGGTCACCAGTGAAAAACTTGCAACATCGCTTTCATTGATTAATGCTCTGGGTCTATCTTTTCAATATGTCAGTAAAGTAGAGCCCAGAGATATACCATTTGTGTACGTTTTGCGCTATATAAAAACTGCATACCATCTATTAGTACAGTTCATCATTTGGAATAGGTACAGTTTTGATAATATTCAATGGTTACCATTATTTTACTTTCGTACTCGTAACCAATTCATGGAATGTGCTTTTAACCAATTTTCCAACAAAACGTAACCTTTTAGAATGGTGAAAATGAAACACTAAGTTGTATTTGAACGTAAATCTGACGGACGACGTTCACTATGTATATTTTGACTGAACTATGATAAGACCGACACATTCCAGGATTATTAGCGACTTCATCGATGAAGAGGACCGGACTTAGTCAAATTGTTTAGGCAGGTATTGCTACCGTTATTGATAGCAACGCCAATCTGATTTTCTGTCTGAATCGGACGTTTTTTTCGGAAGTGTGACAGCTAGAGTATGTTTCGGCCTTGGGAAGATAATGGGATTTCACAGCGATGTGAATTACCCTGCAGCGGTGAAGCTACGTCGGCGGTTTGTCATTACGGTGGTGAAAGTAGTGACTATAATACGGACACTGATAATGAATTTGAACAGAGGGAGGTGGAGGTAGACCAATTAAAACCTCACAAAAGGTCACATCTTAGCGCAGATGCAAAACAAATAGAACTAAATGATAATGAACTAACGAAGGATCCGGAGAATGAAAATAAGGGTAATATGATCAAAAATACGTCAATTCTAACACACGTTCCATATCCAACATTATGTGAAATTTTGAGAAAGGGGCCACAAAAGAGGAAGCGTAGGTTTGATGCTGGTGTTTCAAAAGAACTAGATCCCACGATCACAAAATTATTGAGGAATATTGTGTACGAAAAGTACAAAATTAATGAACTACCCACAATCGAATCCGTTCAAAGACAATTGGCTAGAATGGGGTAACAGTATCCAAGGAGTACATTGCAGCGATGGATTAGGAAGATTGGGTTTAGGTACAGAACTGTGAACAAACGAATGGCTATAATGGAAAGTGCAAGGATTGTGGGATGGCGGCACGATTACTTTCATAAGATAGAGCAATACCGGAACGAGGGGAGGTCAGTGTACTACCTCGACGAGACCTGGTATGATACCCAGGATACCGCTAAAAAGGGATGGACCGACGGTACAAAGAAGTGTTAGCTCAAAGGCGTTCCACCAAATAAAGGATCCCGTATAGTTATCTTACACTGCGGATCATCTGACGGCTAGGTCGAGAACGCACTCAAATTATGCGGAAAGAAAACTGAAGACTGCAATATAGACTACCACAAAAACATGGACTCGGGAATATTTGAGCAATGGTTTGAGTATACCCTTATTCCCAATTTAAAGCCATTTAGCGTCATCGTAATGGACAACGCAAGCTATCACTCCAGACAAGGGTACAAAATTCCGAATTCAACGTTATCGAAGAAATACAAGATTTTCTCATAAAACAGGATTTGTACTCTGAAGAAACTTACAAAAAAACTGAATTATTGGAAGTCCTCCACACTGAACAGTTTGAGAAACAATATGTCATAGAAAGCATAGCTAAAAAGTATGGTCATGATGTCTTAAGGTTGCCTCCCTATTTTTGCATTTTCAGTCCTATAGAATTAATTTGGGGACAACTAAAACAACGAATCGAACGTTAAAATTGAGTGTAGAAAGGAATAATTTACCATATGGTTTATACGGTTATATTGAAATGTCTCTACCATACATTTATTAACAGATAATAAAGTTTCAAACATCTTGTTCAACCAACTGATGTATGAGCACTTTATTGGATGGAATGAACATTTTCGTTGTTGCCCACTCCAACGAATTCGAATGCCCAGTCCGACCCCGTTCCCTTTCTCTGTCGGTACTTTTTGCGGAGATCTTCACTTTGTAAACAAATGGTATATCTCTGGGCTTTACTTTACTATCCATAGAAATGCCTATATTTTTTGATCAATTTAGAAAAACAATCTCCAGTCGTTTTCCTTAAACTACGAAGTCTCATCGTTCACCAAGTCATCGAATGCACAGTTGTACAGAGGTGAAACTGGGATAATAGGGAGAGAAAGCTATTAACTGGAATGTTTTTGTTCTTGCATAGACTGTGTCAGAAGTAGTGAGTTAAGTCACTTGACTCCATATTTAAAATTCAAGACTGGTATGCTCAGCTTGTCAGTTAAAACAACGTTTAACAGCGAACTTGGTTACTTCGGATTTGCTTGACACTAATTATGCCATGTCACTACGGCTAGAGCTTAATTAGTAAGGAGAGGAATGTTCAATCATTTCGAAGCTGCAGCATCGACTTGCTTTGATGCTCCTCTTCGGTAGTTGAAAGGAGGAATTTGGTGTATGCAGTTTACACAGGGGGATGTAAATAGGGAATATATTTCATCGGTACCAGGCCGTCATAGGAAAAATAGGTGGAAACTCTCTGCCGTTTCGTATAATAAAACCTAGCATCCTATTCGCAGATGATATTATTTCATTTATGTGAACAGAGAATGAAAAATCACCATCGAAGAGGACATCAAGGTCTTTCATTTCCAGTGCATCTATTCACATCTCTATTAGGTATTAATTTTGTAGGACCATACCATAGTAATGGGGGGTACTCAGTTGACACTGTCACTAGCCAGTGTGAGGGAGTGTTCACTTTACCATAGTACTAGTAATTTTAATTTGCCCCAAAGTGTTGGACGACACTCGCGTTGTATTTGCACATTATGCTTTTGTATATAACGTAAAACGGGTTAACTATGTATATGGTACAATGAAAATGTAAACAAAATGCTTTGGGTGTTTCAGATACTACTATCTTAAAGGACAGAATTTTGGAGACTCTTAACGTTTCTTGCTTTATTGGCTTTCTTGATTAAATTTAAACTTTCATTTTTCCGATTTTTAGTTGTTCATTGTCTATAATCGTTATCATCATCATCATCATAGTCACAATGTCTTAACAGACATGTTCTGAACTCGTAAAATGCATTAAGTCGGAGCTAGACTATTGCCGACATGAATATTATCAATAGTTTTGAGAACTGTAGCTCGCCATCGGTCGCGATTTACTGTCAGTTCAGTGGCGCTCTTGATACTCATATCTAGCAACTGTTTCGTCGTATCCACCTAGCGTGTAGGGGAACGGCCACGGCGCCGCCCACTCGAGGCCACTCGGGGCGTGACCCTGAACTTCAAGTTTCTCCATATTATCGCTTCTGTGAATATTTCCGAGGAACGTAAGCATTCTCATCGTCACAATGGAGGATAGTCTCTTTGGATTACCGAGCTCAGCCAGTATGGAAACATTAGTTCGATGGGCGGTATAAGGAATCCTCAGCATTCTCCTCCACGTCCACATTTCAAAAGCATCTATGCGAGCTCGATCTGCCTTTTTAACAGTCCAAGTTTCCGAGGCATACAAAAATATGGAGAACACAAGAGACTGAACCAGTGACATTTTGGTAGCTTTAGGGATGTTATGGTCACGCCATATTTTAGTAAGCTTTGTCATGGCCACCCGTGCCTGTTGAATGCGCCGTCGCATCTCATCCTCACAGCTACCTGAATTGTCGATCAAAGAACCGAGGTACACAAAACTTTGCACTACGTCACAACGGCCTATTGACTTTATTTCTCGGTGATTGTCATGCCTTCTATGTACGATAATAACCTTGGTCTTGTTGTAGTTAATACCAAGGCCATATGCTGCACTCTGTTGTTCTAAAACGTTCAACAGAGCTACTAGTTCTTCCTGAGAAGCAGCAACAAGGGTTGTATCGTCAGCAAATCTTAAGTTAGATATCTTGGTTCCGCCAATAGTTATACCGCCATTACAATTGTCCAATACCTGTCTCATCACAAATTCAGAGTAAGTGTTAAATACCATCGGAGATAATACGCATCCCTGACGAACTCCTTTTCTGGTTGCTGTTTGACCAGACAGGTTACCATCAATTCTTACACGAGCTGAGATAGACTCATAGAGTTGCTGTATGAGAAGTACTAGGTGGTAAGGGACTCCCATGGAGATAAGGATTTCCCACAGTTTAGGCCACTTTGCGTTATCAAACGCCTTTGCATAGTCCACAAAGCAGATAAAAACGGGAAAATAATGCTCTCTGACTTTTTCAATAATCTGTCTTAAGTTTAAGATCTGTTCACGCGTTATCATAAGGTCCAATAAATGGAAATATCGGCCAACAAGGAGATATCATAGCAAAACCGACCACAGGTGGGCGATATCTTATGAGCATCTTATGGTTTTATAGTAATGAAGCTATGTCGATGAAGTTTTCCTAGTAGTTTGCTGTCAAGTTTTCGTGTCAAGGGCAAAGCGAACTTAGTTTTTCAAAGCCTGTCAAAAATCTTATATTCTTAGCGCCTTTTATAGCTTGAAACTTAGTAGATTTCATGTGAATAATTGGAAAGCGACTGAATGTGTGTGTGAGAGCAAGGGAGTCAAAACCAAAATGCATTGGTAAAGAAATTTTTGGTACCCTGGTGGTATCTTCCCTCTTCTCTGTACAAAGACAAATGGTAATGCTCTCATTTGCCTTAAAAGACAGAAACTATACCTGTAGACTTGATGTATACATATTGCGTATTTCGATAGATACTCCACCTGGCAGCTCCTAATTAGATTATAATTAATTTTTTTATGTTGTTTTGTATTGTAGCAAGGGTGAAACAAGTGTATGAACGACTTTAGTGGCGATGGTGGTAAAAAGGAAAACAAAGCATATTTTTTTATGGTCAGCCTCCCGCAAAGAGTGAACGCCTATGGCGCCGTAGAAGCGCTGCGAGAGGATAAGTGGCTATGCATGTTAGATTTGAAACGTTGCAGGTACTAGCTGGTGGGAAACAAATTCACCGGCAGCTCATTCTACATCGTTGAAGTTCTCCAAGAATGCTGGGGGAGACTGGTTCGGGCAGTAGGGACCTCGCACTGGAAGGAATGAGCTCGCATTGACTCTCTAGTGCTCCTCGTTCGGACGGCCTTTGGTGTTGTTGTCTAGGAGAGCTCACTCGAACATCTTCTGGTGATAGAATCTGTAAAACAGGTACAGGTCAGTCACCCTTTCTTGGTGTTTCAGGATGTGGAAATCCTTTGTGAGGTTAGGCGTATCGATTTGTCTAATTGCTCTCTTCTGGATGGTTTCCAGAAGCTTTACATTATAGCCTTCGGATTGTTTTGTTACTCCTCTAAACTTTGGTTGAGCTTAGCCAAAGAAGTTGTTCTGCTTGACTATTTTATTACGAATAGTAAATAATTTTTTTTATAAAAACTTTTTCATGATTATCGCTCATCCATTTGTATAAAAAAAATTCATGATGGTCAGAATTAATATGTATCTCAAGAATGCATGGACTCTATCTATTTTTGGCATATAAATTTTACTACTACTCTAGTGTATCATGTAAAGATGATCATCTCACAGGTTTTTTGAGCCACTTCCTTCAGTTTTTTTGGAATTCTCTACAAAAAATGTGAGAAGGTAAGTAGAAATAGTCAGTTTGCATTTAAGAGCAGATTTGGAACCAGAGAAGTCATATTTGGTCCCCAAACAAAAGTACAGAATTTTCAAGACCAAAGAAAAGATTTCTTCATGTGCTTCATCGATCACGAGAAATCATTTGGTAATGTTGAACATGATCTTCTCATATCCAGTCAACAATATCCTGTATGTCGATGACACTGTCATATACTAGCGGACAATGTGAATGACCTTCAGACTCTACTAGGTCACGTTAATGAGGAAAGCTAAAGACTGGGTCTCAATATAAATGTCAACAAAACCAACTTTATGGTTGTTAGCAGAAACCATATCCCAAACACCCGATAATCCTTACCGATATGACATCGAACGGGTCAGCAAATTTGAATATTTGGGATGCATCATAAACGGAAGATGGGACCCATATCAGGAAATAAGAATCGAACAAGCTAAAACAATTTTACTGGAACTTCAAAATTTTCTTAGCAACAAAAACTTGAACTTAGTTTCAGATGATGGGATCCTATGTCTGGTCTACTGAAAAATAATGTACAGCGTGGAAGCATGGACTCTGAAGACAGCAATATTATAAATAAGATGGAAGAGTTCGATCATATGAGGAATGATAACGCTTTTCAGAGAGCCGGTTAAGCAGAACGAGAAGTTTTCGAGGTTATAAGGCAGATGAAAATAGCTTACTTAGGACATATAATGCGTGAGAACGCTACCGCCTCCTGCGTCGCATTCTTCAAGGAAAGATGGAAGGAGGGAGAAGAGAAACTGGAAAAAAAACTATTATGGCTGAGAAACATCCGTTACTGGACAGAAATAAGCGACTTCCAAGAATTACAGAGACCTGTAATTAATAGGATCATCTGATGAGAGAAAGGATGGATTCCTACGCAGGAATCTTCATGGCACCCTAAGAAGAAGAAGAATGAGTGTGTAATCCTATAAACTACCTCCTGTTCTATACATTCTCTTAATAAAATTGAAATTACTACCTTAGTGAGCAAATAACTGTAAGCCAATTATTTGATAACCTTAATATTTACTGCACCGTATCGTATAATCCTACAATATTACAACATACAACCATATTGCACGGAAAGCTCTAGACATCCATATGTTCATAGCTTGAAAGCAGTGAGTGACGAAATAGCGAAGTGCTATTTTAGAGACAAGACCTACCTGCATAAACCTTGATTAGGGTTTTGACCTTCTCACTGCCTAGGTACCTACCAACTGGTTCCCATGATACCTCATGATACCTCATGGGAACCAGTTGGTTGGGTAGGATTGATATAATTTGTACTTGTAGGTAGGTGACCGGGCAATCCTCTAGGAATCGGAAGCATTTTCAGTTTCAGTGTCCCCAACCTAGCCCTCATCACCTAAGCTCTCTCAGATTAAATAGTGTGGAATTCCCCTGTGTATCATAAAAGCACAACTCTCATCGAATGCCACTTTAAAGCTTATTAAAAACCGTGATGTGACTATTAAACTGTGAGCATGTTTCCTGTGAATGCTAAAAGCAGATTGCGTTCCGATATATCGATTATCTCTCAGGATCAGGCCATTTTTGCGAGACGGTTCTTTATAAGACAATATTACACATCATTAACTTTAACGCGCTAGAGTCTCCGCATCGGAAAGTTGGCGGTCATCACTGAAGCCGTAAACTGCGATCAAAAATTTCATCATAAAGCTCGTTTCAATGAACAAAAGATCCTTGGATTTCTTCAAGGAATCGGTTCATAAACTAATAGTATAGCTGAACGCCAAATTTGGAAGTATTTATAAGATTTGCCATACACATATCTAACCTACAACTCATACAAGAAGAAGCAAATCATTGAAAGGCAAACGAATATAGCAGTCCAAGGAGAGGCAACATTGAAGTTAGGTTAGCAAAATGTCAGTGATTTTCCGTACGTCAGGTGACAGTATTTGTATTGTACAGTACAAATAAATGAATACTGTACAGATGAGCTGTTTAGTCGTAAAATACTTATTGAACTTATCAAAAATATTGAAAGGAATAGGTATTTAAACGCCACACACCATGTGTTGATATGTTTCAAAAAGTAGATGAAGAAAATCGAGAAACCTTGGATATAACATTCACAGCACAACCCTTAGAAGGTAAGATTCTGAATGTATTTAACGACAGGATTCAAATAATGCTATCAAAAAATAAAAAAGGTATTAGCACCTAGTGGCATCAGTACAATTGCTGATTTACTTTTTGGGATTTTAAAAGATACTTTACATGCAGCAGCATTCATATTAACACGAGACATATTGAATATATAAAAAAAAACGCTACCGGAAAATATTGCAATCCAACATGTATTTCTTTATTATGAGGGTTAAGGGAATCGGCTTAATCGCCTGGGCAGAAGCACTCTCATAGCCGGAAGTGTGAGAGAGAGTCTGCACGCCCGGCGTTTAACCAACTTAAGTCCTCTGATGTCATGTCCAGCGGACGCTAACGCGTCCATCCGACATGCCAACACGGCCCGACCAGCTAGAGCCCGTTTTTCTCTTTCTTACCTCTGCTCTATCTCCATCTTCACCGGACATTATCGTGAACGATATTCTTCGCAGTGCAAGATCAACAAAGATTATACTATTTAACAATATCTTCTGATCTTCATTCACCGTTGTAGTCGTTCCTCTCACTCTTTTGCATAGAACATTTTGTTGACCATCCCATGTATGATGTTCCGTGCCTCTACGCTGGACAATATCAGCGCGACCATAGTGTCTAGGATTAGCTCACCCTCCAGTTCTTGACTTGCTTCGTGTCCGTATGGCCCTTATCTGTCGCATCGAAATAGGGCATGGTCGGCCGTGTCTTCGGCCTCGCAACGCAGGCATCCCTCGGCCATCACCCATCCTATCCTTTTTCTGTACACTCGAAAAGTTCCATACCCAGACAGTGCCTGCGTTACGAAATAGGGCGTCTGTCGATGACTGCATTCCACCCATTCTTTTACCGATGGCGTTACAATAGTCGTTTCCTCCACTGAGCGATCCCAGTGATCTCGTGTCAGTCTTTTAGGTTCAGTGCGGCACGTCGCCTTCCTGCTCGACCATGGTAGATCAATATCTTCTCTTCAGCCAGCAAGTATAACGGTAATATTGGCGTTATCACTTGCAAAGCTCCTGTAAATGCCGTGCGAAAAGTACTGGCCACCCTCCTCGTACTTATTGCACGGTATTTACACAAAGCGTCCACGCTTTTTTCCACAATAGTACTTTAGTACAATAGTAGTTTTTCGTGCACTATTGTTTTGATGCTACTTAAGAATTATTTTTAACTTCGTATTTGGATTTTTGAAGGCGTTTTTTAGGTTTTCTAAACTATATTTATTTTTCATTTTTCAGTTAGCGTAATCACTATATCGTGCTATTTTAGTTTTTTTCTATGTGTTTTTAATTCATTCATTTTTTTGTTATAAACTAGCGATTCCGACAGACGTTGTACTGATGGTAGCGCTATACCTTATGTAAAGCTCCCCGGTCACCAACAGCTTATAAATTTTTTTATTTAATTAAAGAGGTTATAAAAAACCTCTATTAGAAAATAATTAATACCACATATACGTCTGATATACCCTATAAGGCCAACCGACTATTTCCTGTGGAACCGAGCCCACTCTCAACTTAACACTTAACCAAGTTGGTGTTGATTTGACTCACAGAGTTACGTGATATTAATTTCTTGACTGGAGGCTTGAATTAACATTGACAAAAATTAGTTTTATGTCAGTCCTTCGATCATTTTGTACTAAGTCGTTAACTTCTGCATTTTTTGTGGCAGGTCGCGCAGTTTGTAGTCGACCGCGACGAGGTTCATCTTTCACTGAGAAACTGATTTGGCAATTTGACACAATTCCTAACTGTGAACCATACAGCTGCCAACTTTATTTTAACTATTCTTTGTGGATTTCAATTATTGAACTTAAGCTATACATCTTGCAAAGTTGCTCATTTTAGTCCTCGTAATTCTATTACCACTGTCGAAGTGTCGAGGACACAGACTATACCCTACCGAGAACTATGTCATCTGAATGGTGCAGTCTGTTCTGACATTTACAAGACATTGGAATTGTTAATGCCACCCCCACTCAGACGAACGGTGGTGTCAAAGTTCAGCACCATCAGTTGTGGGTGGCTATGACACGAAGCCAACTCGACAGCTACATACATATTCAGTTTAAGATAACAGATGGCGCCAATTATCTGACATTGGCAGTGTTGTTCATGAATAAAGACAGAATAATAGTAGTAAGCCAAAGGAGAGTTACAAGCTCACAAACTCACAAACATACAGTTGAAGCTAATAAAAGCAAAGGATCTTTTGGAATCCAACGAACCGAACTGACCGGATAATAGTTACCGGAATTTTTCATTTCACGAATTCCGTAACGGCTCGTCAAGGTTATGCAAGAAGTTATGATATTCGATCAGCGATTATAAGTCATGTATCTGAGAAACTGGGATTTGCAAAACCAGATGATATTTCAGGCGACTTACACCCTCATAACGTAAACAGTAGCAAAAAATTACAAGTATTCATTGATCCTTTCAATCGATATATTAATCCATTCAGTCCAGAATTCTCTCCACATAAATTATTTACAATTTCTACTGGAAAAGCCACCTCGCCTCATGTGGAAATTTTTTTCTTGAACGTAGAAAGGATTGGAAATAACCAACGAAAACAATTTATTTCTGGGTGTACAGTAAATGTTAGCAGATTGGAGAAAAGTGTTTAAAAATTCAAGTACATAATTTTTCTCAAGAAGTACAAGAAAAAACCTGCTAAAATAGGTAAAAAGATGCAAGAAATCCAACTATGGGGTTTATTTGGATGAAGGTTTGTATATCTGTGGACCATAATACAGATGTCATGAAAATTTTACCATATCTAGTTACTCATCTTTGAACCATTATACCTAATATATCAAAATTAACTAAATGTATTTAAGTCGACCTTAGCCATGAGCCACCTAGTTATACTGATTTTTTCGTAACAGATTGCTTTTTTCCTATTGCACACTATGAAGGATATACCAAAAACATTTGGCAATATTTCGAAGAAACTGTTACAAATGATAAAGAAGCTTTCATCATGCAGAATAGATGTCATACTCGAACAGTACTTTCATCCTTCGATTGAAGACTATGAATAATCCAATGCTAATTAATTTATACCATGCTTACATAGCATCTCAACTCCGTTATGCTGTCTGCTTTTGGGGATCGTCGCCTGCAGCAGAAACTGTTTTCATTGCTCAAAAGCGAACAGTAAGGTGTATGTTATCTCCAACAACTTCCTGTAGAGGAAAATTTAGGCAATTAAAGCTTCTCACTCTGACAGGTATCTTCATTTTTGAAATTGGGAAGTACATATTTTTGAACTCAGGCGAATTCACCGTAAACAAGGACCACCACGACTATAATACTAGAATGAGAAATAATTTCAGAATACCACATGATCGCCTTCAAATTACCTCCACTGCTCCTTACTCTCTGGGCTTGAAAATTTTTAATCAGCTGCCAGATGATATAAAAACCAGAAGACGCTGAGTATGTTCAAACAGAAACTAAGGTGCTTCCTGGTCGAAAAAGAATTATACTCGTTGAAAGAGTATTGGGTCTAATTTATTTCGTATTAATCTGTTATTCTAGTTGTCCGTATTGCTGTACATATGTGTATTGTATGTGTTTACTGAACTGTGAGTGTATTTTAAAAATTTGCTTCTGCTGTACAAACTGACTTGTTCTATATCTCTTTTGAGATCAAAAGAATTAATAAAGACACAACAAAAAACAATCTCTACAACACGAAT
This sequence comes from Callosobruchus maculatus, assembly GCA_951848785.1. Classification (NCBI taxonomy): domain Eukaryota; kingdom Metazoa; phylum Arthropoda; class Insecta; order Coleoptera; family Chrysomelidae; genus Callosobruchus; species Callosobruchus maculatus. The sequence goes on from CATOUR010000228.1 coordinate 18,718, forward strand.
CACAATACGCAGAATATATTATCTTTGGATCAGATCAAACAAGAACAGTTGATTTTGCTAAGGTGATGAGGAGCCTGAAATACAGGGTGGGCCAATAGTGCGTGGATGGAAGATTGTGGGCTTAATAAAACATATTTCAAAAATCTGTCACTTGATCATGGTAGGGACTCTTGGGGGCTACAACGTAAAAATATTTTCACTTAAATTTTGACGTTTATACAGGGTGATTCATATCAAACTTACATTTATCTGAATGGAATTCCCTATATATTATTCCACACTTGGATTACTTGGTGAATTCTAGTGTGACTATATATCATACATGGAACTTTAAACGAACCGTTTAGGCGCAAATCACAATTTTTGATATAAGTAGGTATCAGAAAAAAATTGAATAGCGCAGGGACTATAAAATCTAGAAGGCCGTGACTTTGCGGTATGATCAAGCATAAAACGCATCATCTTAGACTAGACGGATATTTTTTTTTGGTTGGAGAAATAAGTAGATTAATTGAGCAAACTTCAATCACGGATAACTTGATTTTTCAAATGGGAATACCTATTTTGGTTAGAAGAATCAAATGTAAAATTTGATTTCCTTTCTAACGATATAGCATTCCCGATATCAGTCTCTTTTGGTTTCTATTTCATTTCAAATTTCCAGTCAAATCGGTGTTTTTCCGTTTTCCTGCATGCAAGCAACCTAGCAGGCCGTGAAAAATAAACAAAAGTCCATTAATATGGAAGAAACCAACTAACTTAATAGAAAGATGCAAACTAACTGGAATAACGAGGCAAGATTATGAAACTTCCTTACAACATATTAGCCCTTACTACAGCTTTCACAGCCTACTAGCTATTAGCTAATTTCCAAATTCAATAAAAAAAATATTTAATCAAAGGAAAACTACTAGTGATTGTTGCTGGCAGTAGAATATCTATGCCTTCTGAATAAATTTTCACATTGAATGCCATAAAAAGGTAGCCATTTCCGTAAGTCAAAAGTAATGATACCTCTGACTAAAACCCTTAAAATTCTTCAGTAGGTACTTCTACTTATTAGCAAAATCGCAGAAAATGAAACCTGAATTGCAGTCTGTTTGAAGTGTAAAACACAATTTAGTTTATAGACAACTACATGAAAAAAAGACACAATTGCAACACAGCGTAATAAAAAAATTCTGGCAATAATTTCAGTACACGTTCAGAATGCTCCAGTTAGAGATATCTTCACTTTGGACTTAACTAAACGGATTTTTTTTTATCCCATTAAATGTGAAATTTCATTCTAAAGATATTAGACTGTAAGCAAAAAAGGCTGGTAGTTTTTCTTTCGTTTCAAAATTTTTAATCGTTTTAGAAAGTTGTCAAGCTCTAATAGACCTCAATAGCTAGTAGGCTGTGAAAAACAAACACTTCTGCACCCACACACCCTAGCTTCTCATTGGAAGTAGATATCTTGCCGCTGTTGCATCCGGTTAGAGCTGATGATGTTGTATGGAATTTTCATGATCTTGCTTCGCTACTCTGGTTCGTTTGCATCTTTCTACTAAGTTAGCTGGTTTCTTCCATACTAACGAGCTTTTGTTTATTTTTAATAGCCTGCTAGCTTGCTTGCATGCAGGAAAATTGAAAAACACCGATTTGACTGAAATTTGAAATAAAATGAAAACCAAAAAAGATTGATATTTTGAATCCTATATCATTAGAAAGGTAATCAAATTTTACATTTGGTTCTATAAACCAAAATAGGCATTCTCATTCGAAAAAATCAAGTTAACTGTGATTGCAGTTTCCTTAATTAACCTACTGATTTCTCCAAGTACAAAAAGCCGTCTGACTTAAGGGGGCGCATTTCATGCTTAGTCGTACCGCAAAGTCACGTACTTCTAGGTTCTATAATCGCTGCGATATTCAACTTTTTTATGATATCTACTTATACCAAAAATGGTGATTTGTGCCTAAACGGTTCGTTTAAAGTTCCATGTACGATACATAAAGTCACACTAAAATGACCAAGGAATACAAATATGTAATAATATATAGGTGGTTCGATTCTAAAAGATGTATGTTTGATATGAATTACCCTGTATAAACGTCAAAATTTGAGTGAAATTATTTTTGTGTTATAGCCCTCAAGGTTCTTTACCATGATCAAGTGACAGGATTCTAAAATATATTTTAGTAAGCCCACAATCTTCCGTCCACGCACTATTGGCCCACCCTGTATAAAGAAGCTTCCATTAACTTCTTTTGTCATCATTGGTAATGTGACAAGAATAATCCATTTATTAAAAACAAAATTGTATACTTGTCAGACAAAGCCAAAATTGTCATCGTTCTGACACCGATATACAATAAAAATGAAAAACAAAAAAAACAACAAAAAACAAGAATAAAATTAAAAAAATATATGCAAAACTAACCGATTAATTCAAGTGTAGCTCAGACGCGATTAAATAAAATCCTAAATCACGCAGAAAAATATTTCTGCAGAGAGCAGCCCCGGTTAAACAGTTTGTATGAAGCTGTGTATATTTCTGGTGGTAGCTGCACCTTCCTAGAAATTTCCAAGTGCAGGAGCAGCTCATACCCTCTCACACAGTCCCGCCGGCTCTGAGTCATTATAATAAAATATAAAATGGCACTGTAAAAAGCACAGCTGAGATTCAGGTTGTAAGAGATAAGATTAGAGTTGGTTAATTTTACGGGAAGAGCCGTTTTATTCCGGGAAATTAGTACTAAAGGAAAATGGAAAATAATTAATATGTTAGTTCGGAAAGCGCTGCCGAGCTTTATTGCACTTTCCGGTTAAGCGGCTGGAATATTTTCCACTTTTATTAAAATAGCTGCTTTCACAGCGAGAACAGTATGTTTAGTAGGTGGGTTGTACGTGTTCGTTTTTTATGTGGTTACATTAAATGTTTGTAATACCATCCCCAAGTGTTTTCATAAAAGTAAATGGTTAAATTTGCTAAGTTTGTCTTTGTGATTTTACATTATAACCACATTTTTATGTATCTGCTTTTCTACTGTGAAAAGTATATAGTGTGTATTAGGATGAATGCCAAAGAAAAAGAGAATAGTCACTTCAAGGACTTGTTATAGCTCGAACCTTTGTGCCCTAAGATGCATTGATTTTGGAATAGGAGATATTGAAATTTCATTTTCCTTCCTAGATGTTTCAAAAATTACAGTTCACTAAATCCAATAATGCATGTCAGTCCATAATCATTATTTCTCATTGGATAACTGCGCCTTATGGGTATCGAGCCTTCGGTGCTAAAACCTCAAAATAATTTCACTAAAACTTTAGGGGATAATACTGAGATGGTGGGGGGTTTGGAAGCTCAAATATTTTGTTGTATTCGTGAAATACTCTAGATTCTGCCGAAAAAATTGACCTTGGTGACATCGCGTGTTTTTTAGACCTACACACATAAAAATAATTTCTTGGATGGAGCACGGATGCTTTAATTCAAGTATACCATAACATCCCATACGCGCAAAGTTATGCTAATCTTAAAGTGAGAATACGATATATTTGACCATATAATGGTTACATTGAGAAAATATCTTCAATGCAAAACTGGGAAATTCTTGATAGTACGAATACCAAAATCTTAGATCAAGCATATGGTAATCTTGACCGAAGTATTTCATAATCTTGACTGAAGCATTTCATAATCTTAACTGGGAGCATTTCATAAACTTGACGCAAGTAGTCCAACTTTATTCTAAAATTGTGATATTTTTGGATGAGGAATCTAGTAGTATTAATTTGAGCATTCAAACTCTTCTATGAGCATGTAGAAATTTTTCTGGAGAAATAGTTCTGCAAAATTTCCTCGAAAATTTCTTAAATCACTTTTAGTATACTAAGTACTTATCTAGGAACACCTGAGTTAGCTCTTCGCATCCCAATTTTTTTAATAGCTCATTCATGGTTGGATAGATCCAGTGATAAGGAAGCTGATGGGAACTGGGACGCGACTCAAATGGCGGTGGACCAGCACTATCGGCAGATTCGATGACCGATAGTTGGTGGTATCACGTGGCAACGGCAATTTATTTAACAATTTGACTAGATACTACTATGTGCTATTATGCAGGATCCAGGATGCAGGTATTGCGCTACGGTGCTAAAGACGGCGGCGAATACGACAATCCGAAAACCGATAATGGCGACGCGGACGGGCAACAGGCTGCATGTTGAGTAGTAGAGAGGGAGAGTTGACCCGTGACACGCTGCGCGCCTGCGCACTCCGACGTGGGTAGACGTCAAATAAATGATTTACTTGATACACATATAATAAACCAAGACTATCATATTGTAAATGAAGGTTCGCATTTGCAAGCTGTCTATATTCTTGATAGAAGTAAACTGTTTATTTGTTATTAAATTATTATAGCCTTGGTTGCAAAGAAAATTGTATTTTCTTTTAGAGCATATTATTTCTTTAAAATAAGTATATAAATCAAAAATATATTATTCTTGATACAAATTTTTCTATAATTTTCTCATCAAATATTCTTTCTTAGAGTGAGAACCGATACCCTTGTTATATGTATTTACAAGAATATCACAATTCTTGACTTGAGAATTTCTTTTTATGTGTGTATCCGAATGTTACCTTTGAATTATATATCTGTGTAGTAAGTTGATACTTATTCATTATAGTCCTATAACGTATAACTTAGAAACTACGACCTTGAATATGATAAAGGTTCTTGTTGGAACTACTGTCAGTGGCGGAGGAGGAGGGCAACAGAGAACGGATGATTTCAAAACCGCTCCAACTTCGTTTTTAGATATTTCAAAGGTCCCTGGTCACTGTCTACTCTACTAGGAACTCAAAATTCCTTGTTAGCACCAATATTGTTACTTTGTTGTCCGACAACTCTTCCAGTGATTGCTCAATAAATGTTTGCATTGAAACTCTTTCCCAGATATATGGAAAATAGTCTTTATTACACCTGTCCTCAAATGCAGTACGCCATGTGACCTTAAATATCTGAGACCCATCAGTATACTTTCAATGCTTTCTAAAATCGCAGAAAAAATATTTAGCTCTCAGCTTAAAACCTATCTTGATGTCAAATGCATACTTCCATCTGTTCAATCAGATTCAGGTCTGAACACACAGCTGTGCAACCGCACTTTTCAAAATAACCGACGATAGACCACGGACAACGATCAAGTAACAGCTTCGGTGTTGGTAGACTATAGCAATTCGTTTGATAAAATTAATCACGCATTGCTACTTGCTACTAGCTACTTGCTTCTCGAGTGATTCAGCACGTTTAGTAGATAGAAAGCTACTTACTGGTAGGAAGCAAATGGTAAAAGATAAAGATAAAATCTCTGTTCCTTACTGTGGTGCGGCCCAAGGTTGCAAATTGGAGCCACCTTTATTTGGTGTCTATACATCGCAACTTTGTAAGTGTTGGAAAACTGTGAACCTCACTGGTATGCCGATGGCACTCAGCTGTATATCTCTTATCTTCTGCTGATTTGCATAATGCTAGCTTGGAGATTAATAGCGATTTGAATGTTCATTCGCGTGTGTCAAAATATCGTTGTTTAGTGCCCAATCCCAATAAATGTGCAGTTATGCTCTTGTAAGAGAGAAATCAAGGGCAAGGATTTTTAATAAAAATAATTTCTCATGACGAGACGATTGAATTTGAGACATCGTTTAGATTTTCTAAGAATATCAATAAAATTATAAATAAAGCAGAAAGCAAGCAGGAAGGTGCTGCATAAATCTATGCGGTGCCCTTGTATTCTCACAGTTCAATTACTGTGATGTGCTGTATGATTCCTGTTTAAATAAGCGTGATTCCAGGAGAATCCAAATTCTCTAAAATTAATGACAGACTGATTAGTTTTATATCATAAAATTATGCAAAGTGTGACACCGGGTTACTTATATGAAAAATTTGTTTTTAGATCAGAGGTACATAATCATGTTAGAAATAAAAACCTTTTATCGCCTTCTATACTTATTCTATATTTATCAAAGAAGCTTCTCATACTCCATCTATAAATTATATAACCGCGTCCCATGTGACATAAAAGGCATGTCTGTATCTAGATTCAAGGAAACGTATAAATAGGATAATAATATACTAAATTCATACTTCTCTTGTGAACATTCCTATAGCAACTTATATATGCATATCTGTTTGTGTTCTTCATATTCTGTGATGTTAATCTGGTTAGCTATTCCTAATTCTTTACAAGGCAATCTCCTTTTTGGTCTAATTTTTGATTTTCTTTATTGAAAGATACCTTATATTGTGCTAGATATTTTATTATTGGATCCTGCCAACTTTTTCTCAATTATACAATGTATACTATTTTGTTAAATTTTTTAGGTAAACTAGGTTTACTTGGGTTGGGTGGAATATCAGTTTGCCATGTTCATGGCGTTTAGTGAACTCCGCCTTTTGAGACATACTTTACATTTCAACAAAGCCCATTAGTATTATTGTTATAGTGTCTGGCTGGTACTGACTGAGACAAGGCACTTGACAACGACGTCTACTTCAACTCACCACCTCTATGAACAACGCTGTACAGCTTATCATAGTTACTTCATATCTGAAATGTTGTGCTCAGTACTGGTTGCGGCTCTGGTCAGCGACCCAATGGAGAAGTTTCCAAAAAACTAAAATTTGGAAAATTCATTATTATCTGATAGTCTATTTCTTCACTTGAAGAACGTCGGAAAAATCATCTGAATATTCCAAAAACCGGCGGAGTTATTCAATTTTATATTTGCGTAAAGCGACCGCGGAGGTGAAAATCTGTATGACGTCACATCTCATTAATTGTTCGCGGCAGCCACAATTTGGTCGGAACTCCGCTATGCATACGCTGCGCTGTACAGTATGCGACATTTAGACTTGAGTGGAACGGCGAAGGTGTTTGTTGTAACAGGCAGACGCCAGTATATTTTTCAAGTATGGAGGAAGGTTACGTTCGTGGTGATTCTAGTAATCTTCCTAAAGTGGATGACATGATTATGGACTTTTACTTCCCACACCGATAGGTGAGGGGAGTATTGTGATCGTGAAAATTTTCGATTTTGAGATAATACGCTTTTTGGGTGTTTTATGATGTCTAAATAACGAAAATCTACACAACTCATTTCCGTCGGTCTGTCTGTACGCGTTCTTCTAGCCACGTAATCTCAGTAACCGCTGCATGGATTGTTATGAAATTTGGCAGCGATATGCTGTGGGGTAGCAGTAGGTGATGTTTTTATAAGTTTGAAAATCGGTGCATGGGCGGTGGAGTAATTAGCAAAAATCCAAAAATTTTGAATATTCCTCAAACTTTGTTTTTAGGCGTTTTAGACGTTTCTGATCATTTTCTACTTTTTTGGATGGGGTTGATATTGGGGTGGCTGGGGATGGGGGGTTGTAAAGCTGAAAAATTATTGTATTCATAACAGGCCGTCCACTAACCTGTGAAAGAAAGGCCTAGCGTCATAATACACTTTTTTAGGTGCATCCGAACATTACCTTGGCTATTACGGATCGCCGACTTAGAATTTTCTGACGTAGGTATACATGCGAGAGTACTGCTTCTGATCATTCTGTATCGTGTAACTAGGAAAGTATAAGATTGATTTCAATTAAATTTCCAAACAGTATTACTAAAAACATAAAACTCAATTTTTTGTATTCATAATAGGCTATCCATTGAAATATTTGTTTGGTGTTTTTATGGCGGTCTTTATCGGCCTGCTAGACATATTCTAATAATACGAGTACCAATAAACTGCAGTGTATCGTTTTGTCACCGTCGGCTTCGCCTACCCTGCTGAAAACAAGGAATAACTACATGAACGAGGAGGCCGGCGGCGGCATGGTGGCTTACAGGAGCAGCATCCTCGACAAGGCATACACAGGCTTGGGTTGTGTTGTGTGACGTGTTACGTCACACCGGCTTCGCGCGGAGGATACGGCAATTCAAACTTTGAAGGACTATAACTTTTCTATTAATGGAGATAATTATAAATTTTTTTCGCCGTCCTTCTCTCACTCTTTAGGACTATCTGATTAACTAAAATTTGAAAAAATGGAAACTTCCTCATTGGAATTCACCTATAATACTGTTTACATCGAGGTTTACACCTTAGTTTACATAATTATTGACTACGAACATAGTTTATTCTTCTTATCTTTATAGCCCACCAATCCCAGCTTACTCCAGGCTTATTTCGTCACCCTGTATAATCTACTGGAACGATCCTCATATGTAGATATGCAGTTCTCGTCTCAAGAGAAATTATACGGTCGCTAACTGCTCCACGTCTGAATTTCCAACCATCAGTTTCCTGCGCATTTTATAAGAAAACGACAAGTGGTGTGGCAGAATTACGAAATGCACTAGTAGTAATATACATACAATTTCAGTGTTTCTCCCATGAGAATACTGTGCGCCGTCTGAAATATTGGGCGATAGCTGTTTATTCCCAACGGCGTGAAATTTCTGCCTTTTACTTGAATGCATCTCAGAGAGGTGAGGATATTAAGAAACTTTCCGCATTTGAGCAAAGTTAAACATTTACGCCTTGCACTGTTGCGGACGCATTAACTCATTTCATAATAATTTCATAAAAATAATTAAGCACCGATACCGTGTTTGTTTGTATGTCGGTGTCAAATAATCCACTCAATGTAAATAATACTCAATCATCGCATCTTCTACTAGTTCTTAAAGCGATCCATAAACGCTCAATATTATTACACAATGTGAGTTGCACAATATTTTGACGGAGGCCCTACTCAGCTCAATATAACTGCAGAATATTTTGATTTGTGCAATAAATATTATCGTATGCATATGAATGTAGTATTGATGGTTGAGCAATATATTACGCAATCGCAAGACATACAACCTTCAAGGAAATACATTATAACAAACAGCTCCAACCAGAATTTCATCTGGTGACTCATAGTATTCTGCGATACGGCCAACCTGCTAATTGCAGGAATAGGGGTTCCTGAGTTTGACGAAGCCTCATTTCCTCAAATACCAAAGCAAAGTTTCCATAAACTGACTTGCACCACTTTTCTCCGTATCACGAATCCGTTTTAGTTCTTTGCGGAAGTTTGTTCTGAAGGAACAGACGTTTTCTACTGCTTCTTGTTTCTCAACCTCCGAATATCTTTCGCGGTACTTTTCTAATAACACTTCATACTGCTCCTCCTGCTTCGCATGATTAGTATAATTTTTACACTTCACTCAGAGCCGAGAGGCTACGATAAATATCAATAAGTGCAAAAAAAATCATGTTCTTTGACAGCCCTGAGTATACGCGAACTCTAATACGTGTTGATCCTGACTAAGAAATATTGCGCAATATTGCCTACAGGCAAGGATTTGAATTTAACACAATATATTACAGAACCTTTCAATTTCGACTACATACCATCAACTATATTGCATAAAGCTGAACATTGCGCAATAATATTGAGCGCGTATGAGCCCCTTAACTAAACCACATATATCGAAAGATACATTTTAAGTATGGCTTTGGTCAAAAATAATTCACAATAGGTGACAATGACCCTCCCTGGGAGTTCCGCAGGGATCGGTCTTGGCTTTGACATTGTTTCTGTTTCATATCAGTGATCTGCTATCTAGCGCTACTAACTCGGTCTTATGTTTTGCAGATGACAGGATTTTTCACATAGACAGTATGAGCTGGAATGTTGGCAGCTCTTGCTATTCTATGAAGGGACCTGGAAAATTTAGTGTTTCTAAGATTCAAGTAATTTACTATATCAAAAAAGATGCCAAGCGAGCATCCAGTTGTTATGAACAATCAGGCCATGCCAAGACGTCATTCGTTCAAGCATTTAGAAGTCAACATTACAAAAACATAATCTGACACAAATACGTCTTGTTAATTACAAAGCTACTGGAAAACATTGCCGTGCCAAGATAAAACGTCGTATCTAGTTTCAGTGAAGTTATGAGGTATTCGACGGTTTACTCAAACATCTGGTTTATAACGTGCGCAACATTGAAAGTACGACATCCCCATCCAGCAAGACACAGTCCGAGGACAAGAATTATCTCAGGAATATTATATATCATAGGAATTGACAGATGGGCCCCGATTCTGCCATTACGCGTTAGTCGGCATACTGGGTTATTTACGATACCTACAAATTTCCAGAGGAAAAAAACAAGAATGGAGATGCGCTTACCAACGAATTCGCATAGGTTCGAATTTGCTGGCGCTTACATATAACGGTTGGCACTATACAGGTTGATACATCCAAGAAAATCATTTTTATTTAAAATTCTTCTTTTTCTTTCGATTAGTAATATATGATTTATTGGGCAGGTGTTAATATTAGTTTAAGTCAATAGGTGTATTAATGGAAAAAATTCCCATGAACGAACTTCTGAAGAAGAAAGAGATTCCTAGAGATAAACTGCTGTGTTTTATTCTGAAATCACAGAAAGCATTCCTACTCTCGTAATATATCTATTACTGCATAAAATCAGCTTACGCCTACAGAAGAGGTTCTTCAACGACCCAATAACCTCAATCCTAATATATCTTGGTATAATGGATTAACTAATTGAATTATATCTAATTTGCACAAATGTATGTCGTCTATCTAGCTGGATACATGTTACTAGTTTGGATTATTAAATGGACTTGTGTCTTTTTCGTGCTGTTAATTTCATTTGTCGATATGCAGATGCACATATACGAAGAAAATCAATGTCTGGGCTGGTGATGTCACTATTATTATTTCGGAGGTGAATGTGATAATGAATTTATTTTAATTCTGAGACATGACCAAGCCCAAACTACATACGTGCATTCGTCTTCCGTAACCGTAAGAGAATAATAAAGTTCACTCTATGACCACTGAAATATCTAATATGGGGGTCTACTGTTAGAGAGCAGTCGGTATACAGGGTGTCTCCCTGAATTCCCTTCACACGTGATATTCTCGTAACAAAAAAAAAAGTTTAAATGAAAACCGAGTGAAATTTTTGAAAGTACTGTCGGGTCTCTCATACCATGCGTACAACATATTTTTTTGTACTTCAACCCTTGTAACTCACCTCCAACATTTTTTTTCAAATAGTACGTGAAAATTGTTCCTACACAAATTAAGTCCTTATTTATTTTAAAATATTGTAGAACATTTACACAAAACTTACTTTTTTCATAAAGTCATAAGCATAAGGTAAATAAAATAAGGTTCCGTTTGAGGCGTAATATTTTTGTAAGAAAAACAGTTAAAAAGAAAGCTAAGTGGATTTTTCAAGGGTACTTAATGGCCTACCATACCATGCTTTCAAAATATTTTTTTGTAATTCAACCCCTAAAACTCACCCCAACTTTTTTATATAGAACCCCACATCGTTTTCTACATAAATGAGGTCATTACTTCATTTAAAATCGTGTAGTGCCCTTATTTCAAACACAAACCAATTTTTCCCCAATTTCATAAGCATAAGATAAAATAAAATGAAGATTTGTTTGAAGCATATCTTCCTAATTTAAAGGACGAAAAAGATATTAAAATTTATTTTAGAAAGCATGTGCCAATACCATTTAAAATCTAATTATTTTACTTTTTGATCCGTTTTTTGCGACAAACAAATTCTCATTTTATTTATATCATGCTTATGATTTCACGCAAAAAGGTTTGCGTAAAAAGGCAATGATACCACCAGATTTTAAATAAAATAGGGATATCATTTCTGTAGGAAAACTAATGGGGTGCTATGTGAAAAAAAAGTTAGGGATGAGTTTCATAGGTTGACGTCCAAAAAAATTCTTTGTAAGCATGGTATGATAGACCCTATAGTAGTTTCCAAAGTTCCATTCAGTTTTCGTTTGAACTTTTTTTTGTTACGAGAATATCACGTGTCAAGGAAATGCAGGGACATCCTGTATAAAGTTCATGCCAGAATCAGAAATAATCTAATCAGGCTTCACCTCAAAGTAAGATATATATGACAATTACGTACTTCGGAGGCACTAATTTGGAGAGAAGTGATCTGGTGGAGACATTAAAAAAGTAAAAGAGGAATGGCGACGGTATTAATTATATTTATGAAACCTTTTCGGGTTTCTTAGTGACAACATTAGAAAGAGGTAGAAACAGGAATGCCAATCAAAATCGTGTAGGTGGAATATCCTTTTCATTTCAGAAGAAGATAGCACTCCAAAGAATGGGTCTACCAGAAAACAAACAGGTCGAGATTGACTTGATCAAAAAAGGAGAATCATCCTCAGCGACTCAAAATCAGAATAAAAGTAGACCAAAGGCATAGATCAGGAGCCACCAGCCTCTAGACCGCGGTATGTTAAATAAATGATCAAGAATTTTCATAGTTTTGATAACCAATAGAATCGCTTGCGCCCAGGCTACAACTTCTCTGCCTGTTAATGCCGATTCTTCCCAACGTCTTTACCAGCGAATGAAGATGAAACTTCATTTCACTTCCTGAGAAGATATGCTGTGTAGAGTAACCTCAAGGTTCAGATATTCTGAGTTAAAAAAGGAGTGCATAGTAGATCCGGCAATTAGGAATTTTCAAGGAGGCTATGGTAGTTAGTATAATTACTGTTGGTTCTGTGTGGTAGGTAATAAGGATCAAAGCTGCCTATACTTGCTTGCATCCACCTCGTTCTATTACTACTACTACTAATCTTTCCCATCATCAGCCTTAGTTTTCCAAATCAATGGGCAACTGCCTTCCTTTTTTTTAAATAAAATAGTTAATAAATAAATGCGCAAATATAATGCATAAAAATAACCTTTTACTTTCCTACGCCCATAAGTGGGAGGTGTGTGTCGGACATTTTTTGACCTCCACCTATTCACCGATCTTGATGAGATTTGAGACGTGATTTGCTGTGATATAAAAAAAAATAAAATATTCTCAGAACCGCCCAAACTAGTTTTAGGGATCCTAAACATTTTCCATTGTTTCTCCTAAAGAATGACGTTTTTATAATGGGGAGGATGTGGGAGATAAGAACGTTACCGTAGAATATATTTTTTTAACTTTATTGCTTGCGTAATAGGCTTTCCATGGCCTTGGGTAAGCTACAGATTCCAGACCCATCGCTTCCGAAGACCCGCACTGCACGGGAGTGAAATGATCCACAGCCACAAAACTGCGAACGGTGCGGCGCGTCGATAAAGTCGTGCGCGCATATTAGTACAGTCAATTTTTATCAATTAATAACTGGGTAGCTAAAATTAACATTAATAAAGAAATAGGATTACCACCGTAACCAGTAAAATCATCATGCTGGCGGAGTTGATTGTTCGCCCGTAGGGGGTGCGGCAGGGGTGCATTTTTAGGTACATATTAGCGAATTAGTATATCGGACTAACTTCAATAATTTTTTTCATGATTTACTGACGACGTCACAAATTATTTTCAACTGCATACGATTACCACGGTAACCAGTAATATCATCATGCTAGCGGAGTTGATTTTTCGCCTGTAGGGGGTGCTGCAGGGGTGCATTTTTAGGTACATATTAGCGAAATAGTATATCATACTAACTTCAATAATTTTTTTTCACGATTTACTGACGATGTCACAAATTATTTCCAATTGCATACGATTACCACGGTAACCGGTAATATCATCATGCTAGCGGAGTTGATTGTTCGCCCGTAGGGGGTGCTGCAGGGGTGCATTTTTAGGTACATATTAGCGAAATAGTATATCGGACTAACTTCAATACTTCGCCTGATTATTGAGGGGAAAGTCCAAGGAAAAAGATCAGTTGGACGACGCCAGAACTCATGGCTGAAGGACCTACGGAGGTGGTTTGGAAGGACATCTACTGAAATTTTTAGAGCTGCAGCGTCGAAAACAATTATTGCCAATTGGGTCGCCAACCTTCGTTTGGAGACGGCGTCATAAGAAGAAGAAGAACTTCAATAATTTTTTTTCATGATTTACTGACGATGTCACAAATCATTTCCAATTGCATACGATTACCACGGTGACCAGTAATATCATCATGCTAGCGGAGTTGATTGTTCGCCCGTAGGGGGTGCTGCAGGGGTGCATTTTTAGGTACATATTAGCGAAATAGTATATCGGACTAACTTCAATAATATTTTTTTTATGATTTACGGACGATGTCACAAATTATTTTCAATTGCATCCGGTTACCACGGTAACCAATAATATCATCATGCTAGCGGAGTTGATTGTTCGCCCGTAGAGGGTGCTGCAGGGGTGCATTTTTAGGTACATATTAGCGAATTAGTATATCGGACTAACTTCAATAATTTTTTTTCATGATTTACTGACGATGTCACAAATTATTTCCAATTGCATACGATTACCACGGTAACCAGTAATATCATCATGCTGGCGGAGTTGATTGTTCGCCCGTAGGGGGTGCTGCAGGGGTGCATTTTTAGGTACATATTAGCGAAATAGTATATCGGACTAACTTCAATAATATTTTTTTTATGATTTACGGACGATGTCACAAATTATTTTCAATTGCATCCGGTTACCACGGTAACCAATAATATCATCATGCTAGCGGAGTTGATTGTTCGCCCGTAGAGGGTGCTGCAGGGGTGCATTTTTAGGTACATATTAGCGAATTAGTATATCGGACTAACTTCAATAATTTTTTTTCATGATTTACTGACGATGTCACAAATTATTTCCAATTGCATACGATTACCACGGTAACCAGTAATATCATCATGCTAGCGGAGTTGATTGTTCGCCCGTAGGGGGTGCTGCAGGGGTGCATTTTTAGGTACATATGAGCGAAATAGTATATCGGACTAACTTCAATAATATTTTTTTATGATTTACTGACGATGTCACAAATTATTTTCAATTGCATCGGATTACCACGGTAACCAATAATATCATCATGCTAGCGGAGTTTATTGTTCGCCCGTAGAGGGTGCTGCAGGGGTGCATTTTTAGGTACATATTAGCGAATTAGTATATCGGACTAACTTCAACAATTTTTTTTTCATGATTTACTGACGATGGCAGTGCGGCACCTTTCTACCACGGCAGGTACAGATAAAGTTCTGTAGTTGGTGCTTTGCACTCTTGACAATCTTGACGCATGATGCTTATATCCCTGACGATGGCACTATTCAGAGAAACAACTAGCTTTGGGTGGGTCGCAATTACTCTAAATAAAATATACAAAATGTTACATACAGGGTATAGTCAGTTTACCAGAGATCTCTTTTTAAATACTGAACTTCTATAATATACTACTTCACTTGATATTCCATTTTAAGGAAAATAAAAAATTATAATTATATTTAATCTGTTTCAACGCATGTTCTCAATACCTAGTTTTTGAATTCAGTCGAATCTTTGTGGAATTGAGCCACAAATGCTCATTAATTCAATAAGTATTTCAGTTTTTTAGCAAATATTTCAAACCCCACCACTGTTTTCAGAAAACCTGCTCGCACAATTAGTCTAGCACAACGACCTGCACGTGGAAGTACATTAATTATTTTCTGCAAAAGTTTCAACAACTTTCAAATATTTTAATTAATTTTGGCTAGACACAGATATCCGGACAGATTGCTTTGAGTTAGTAAATGCGCTTTAAGCTGTGGATACTCCGGAAATTGGATTTTAGATTGCTTATATAGCACGTCTGATCAATGTGGTGCTGCAATATATATTGTCCTATTCAATATCGCCTTTTGAAAATATTTTGAATAAAGAAAAGTTGAATAGTACATAAAGCTTTTTCAATATAAGGAATATAAGAAACACCAACGAAATAAGCTCTTATTTAATAGAATTTATATTCTCGCATGGTGAGCCAACTGTACAGGGGGACCTAATAAGAATGGACGCCGGCAATATCTCGGTAACCGTTTATCGTATAACTTCGATCAAAAAATATTATTGGGTAAATCGGCTAAGAGAAATCGCTGGAAATTATTTTTGAGTTTCGAAAGTAGCCGCTAGGGGGCGTAACTGTTACGATCAAACAGGAAAACGGCTTTTTCTCAAAAAATATGCAAATAAAGGTATATTATGAATTCCACCGTCATTTTGCTCTATCTTGTAAGATGTAGTGGTGGGGGAATGTCATAAAGCTTATTATTTAAATGGCTATAACTTTGGTATAAATTAACGGAATTAAATATACTGGGTCTCGTTTGAAAGAGCTATTCTTACCTAATAATACGTTATATAAAAATTGTCCAAGTTTATCTTGACTTAGTATCTACAGGACGGTATTTGACATAATAAGAATTATTACGCATTATTACGAGAATTTTAAATGGTATGCTGTATATCTTTTAACATAGGTACATAGAGGACAAACTTCTTAAAAAGTCAGTGAAAGATTCAACCTCCTAGCTGTTTTCAGACCGAAGATATCAGTAAAACAAGTATTCTGACAAGTGTGCTATGAGTTTCAGAAGCAATTGCCGCCCTATAGGGATATAGCCTCCGTCTAATCGTTTTAGTAATCATCTTATAGATAATACTCAAGTAAAAACACTAAAAATCATATTTTGACTTTCTGAAACAACCACCAGTTGGCGTCAATAAGTACTGTATACAATTTTCATGATAATGAAACTTCCAAAAGGATCAAACAAAAATAAATTACAGTATAAAATTAATTATTAGTTTAGTCATTATTAAAGGTAAATTTGAGCTGACCACAAAGTGTTATATGAACTCAAAAAGCAAGGATACTAAGAAAAAATCAATGTGAATAGATCTTAAAAATTAAGACCAATTTACAGCAAAATAAAGCAAAATCAGGTGGCGTAATAACAAACAGATGATACACAAACGTAGTTCACATGTGCATACCATACCTATTGTCAGTGTTGCGAGTGTTCGATGGCGTCTATCGTGTCAGATGCACAAGCTTATGCATCCATTCTAGCGTAGATAAACCTGCCAGTTTAGGCATCTAGAGTAATACTGAAAATAGGTATTGTATACGCATGTGATTGAGGTTTATGTATTTTATCTATTAAAATTGTAGTTATACCACGTTATTTTGCTTTATTTTGCTGTTAATCGGTCTTAATTTTTAATAGAGATTGATTTTCTTCTTAGTATCCATGCTTGATGAGTTCATATAACGCTTTGTGATCAGCTCAAATTGACTTTTAACAATGACTAAACTAATAATCAATTTTATACTGTAATCTATTTTTGTTTGTTCCTTTTGGAAGCTCCATTATCATGAAAATCGTATACAGCACTTATTGGCGCCTACTACGCCACCTGATGGTTTCAGAAAGTAAAAATATGATTTTTAGTGTTTTTACTTGAGTATTATCTATAAAATGATGACTAAAACGATTAGACAGAGGCTATATCCTTATAGGACGGCAACTGTTTCTGAAACCCACAGCACCCTTGTCAGAATACTTGTTTCACTAATATCTCCGGTTTGAAAATAGCTAGGAGATTGAATCTTTCGCTGACTTTTTAAAAAGTTTGTCCTCTATATATTTATGTTAGAAGATATCTAGCATACCATTTAAAATTTTCGTAATAATGCGTAATAATTGTTATTATGTCAAATATCGCCCTGTAGCTACTAAGTCAAAATAAGCAGGGACAATTTTTATATAACATATTATTAGGTAAGAACAGCTCTTTTAAACGAGACCTAGCCTGTTTAATTCCGTTAACTTATACCAAACTTATACAAGATAGAGCAAAAGACGATTAACAAAAAAAATCGAGAATTGTTCAGTCCATATGACGGTAGAATTTATATTATACCTTTATTTGCAAATTTTTTGAGAAAAAGCCGTTTTTCTGATTGACCGTAACAGTTACGCCCCCTAGCGGCTAATTGCGGCACTTGAAAATAATTTCGAGCAATTTCTCTTAGCTGATTTACCTACTAATATTTTCTGCTCGAAGTTATATGATTAACGGTTACCGAGATATTGCCGGCGTCCATTCTTATTGGGTCATCCTGTACGTAGACGGAATATATTTACCGGTATTTTTGTTATTAGTAGATATTAGAACAAGTTGAATAATGCGGCAATTATACAACCTTGAAGGGTATGACTTTGTAGTGTGACTAAGAATGAAATGCGGCAGCTTTCGTTAGACGGTCAAATTTGAATTCTTTCTATAGAGGTTTCAGATCAATCAAAGAAGCTTGAAGTATTGGAAAGATCGCAGTATATAAAAACGGCATCAAAATCTGTTAAAAATTTAAAAAATATATTACTTGTTAGGAAGATGCATAACATAAACACAATTCCAACGTAAAAATAGTAAAAAATTCTAACGAGGATTTGAAGTCAGAGGTATCGTTACTTTTGACAGAAATTGCTACTGCTTATACCAGTAAATTTAAAATTTTGTTTTTGAAGATATTAGACTGCCAGCAGAGATGTTAAACTCTGTCAGCACAGCAGAAGCATAACAATGCCTTCTGCATCACTAATTGTGTATACAGGGTCTCCCTGAATTTCCTTGACACGTGATATTCTTGTAACACAATAAAGCTCAAACGAAAACTGAGTGGAGTTGTTGAAAGTACTATAGGGTCTGTCATACCATGCTTCTAAAATATTTGTTTGTGCTTCAACCCTTCAAACTCACCCTCAACTTTTGTTTTTCAAATAGCACCAAATAGTTTTTTCTACACAAATTTAGTCCTTATATTATTTAAAATCTAGCAGTACCTTTGATACCAATGATTTATATACGCAAACTTATTTTTTTCGTAAAATCATCAGCATAACATAAATAAAATAAGAATTTGCTTGACGCAAAAAAACAGATAAAGATAAAATTAGTAGACTCTTTATGTTTTTAATTAGGAAAATGTTACGCCTCAAACAAATGCTCATTTAATTTATCTTGTGTTAATGAGCAGACGAAAAAAAGTGGTCAGTGTAAAAAGTCAAAGGAACTATAAGTTATTAAATAAAATAATGACCTCATTAATTACCCAATTAACAGCTCTGTCGTCTCGTTGTACTGAGGACCCTCTTGCACAAATGTCTCTGCAGACATTGAAGGCCTTAGCTGATAACAACGTCAGAATAATTTTTGTATGGGTACCTGGGCACACTGGAATTCCAGGAAACGAAACTGCAGATATTGCTTCCAAAAGTGCTGCTCTTTCTCCTATTATAGATGTTCCCGAAATTAAACTCGTCGACCAAAAACGAATGTGTACCAAACGGATGTTGGACGTCTGGCAGCATCGCTGGCAAAATGTAAATACACAACTTCAGCAGATCAAACCCAACGTAGCTCCATGGAAACCTCCATTGGAACTGAATCGAGAGCAAAGGGTTCGTCTACATCGACTTAGAACGGGACATACTTCCTTAACACACTCGCACCTATTACTTGGCCGCGATGCTCCAGTCTGCAATATGTGTCACGAACCTTTAACGATACCCCATATTCTTCTAGAATGCCGCGAAACTGAACACCTCCGCAACTCTTTTAACCTTACAATAAATCTAAAGGATTGTCTATCGGAGCATCAGAACATAAAAATGGTTATGCTGTTTCTCAAATCCACAGGTTACTACTGGAGAATTTAAACGGCGTGTTGTGCTTTTGTGTAGGTTACCTACATTACTCTTCTTTCCCTCACATATTTATTTACATAAGCACCTTTCTGTCCAATATTACTTACTTTGTGAGATGTACAAATAACTTGGACCTACCCTGATGTGTGAAGTTAGCTGAACAAGCGGCCAATAACCCTGGCAGTTGACGCCGCTTTAAAACACAATAAAAAAAAAAATTACCCATCAAAAAGTAGGGGTGAGGTTTTAAGGGTTGAAGTAGGTAGATCAGGTACCCTTGATAGGCCTACATAGTATCCGTTTTTATCTGTTTTTGTTACGAAAATATTACGTCTCAAACAAATTTTTATTTTACTTATTTTATTTACCTTATGCTTATGACTTCACGCAAAAAATAGGCATTGGTATAAAATTAAAGGTACTACAAGATTTTAAATAAAATGAAGACTTAATTTGTGTAGGAAAAATTATTAGGTGCTATTTGAAAAATAATGTGGTTGAGGTAAAAAAAAAATGTTTGGAAAGCATTGTCTGATAGACCCTGTTGCACATTCAAGCATCCCAGTGAGTTTGCGTTTGAACATTATTTTGTCACGTGTGTGTCACGTGTGTCACGTGTCAAGGACACTCAGGGACACCCTGTATACACGGTGTTTGGCAGAGGAATAGCCAAACTGTGTGCGCGTAAAGATAAGCCCAATTAAAAGATATTGGATTAATGTGTTTTGTAATATTCGTAAGAATTTTCAAAAATGGACATTTTCTCTACTGTATTCATTTTTTGAATGATTATTAAATTTATTTTTTGGGCGTTTCTGTTCGGCAGAGTATCTTTTTTCATGTGAAGTAATAATTAGTCACAAATTCAACCTATATAATTAGCAGCGAGGTGACATTGATATTGAATATGTTAAAAAAAATCAGGAAAGTTATTTTCAAATGGATGATAAAAAATAAATAAATGCAATAAAGTTTCTTATTACTTCTAACAATGAAATGCTATGGGTATCACCAAGCTCAAGTAACTTGTCAAAACTAATGACAGTCAAGATAAATGCAGTCAAGACAAGAATTCACTATTATGCTATTGTAATTACAAAGGCTATAACTCTTTTCTCAGGGTGCGCTACTTTACGTCTAACACATCCCTACATCGTCCTCGAGTTTTATTCGTGATGATGTGGAGCCGCATCTCTTCTGTCATTGTCACAAAAGCAGTCTCAATCCTTTGAGCCAGGTCGTTAATTTCTTTCTACTTCGTTAACAAGTTCTTTTGCAGGTCTTCGTACATGGAAATCGAACGGCCTCAAGTCAGGTGATCGTGGGGCCATGCAATGGTACCTAATTTTCGGATCCACTAGAGGGATACTCTCTGACTGGGACCACATAGTGTGCAGGACACCATTCATGCTGAAAGACTATCGCGTATAATTAGAGGTACAATGGTCAACATAACACAACTTTAGATATGAACAATTTGTTCGCTGGAAGAAACAGTGAAATACATCTTTGGTCAAAAATCTTGAGGGAGGCGTAATACGCCTGTCGCCGTCATACCTTGTATATGCCTGTGTAGGTTCGAAATCCGACGACTGTGAAAAACTTGTACAAGCACTTACTAGAAGCTGAGGAGCGCACTTTGAACAAAATCTATAACTTTTTATTTACAAAAGTTAAACAATAAATTCTTGTCTTGGCTGCATTTATCCTTACTATCACTAATTTTGAGGAGGAGTTACTTGAGGTTCGTGATAGACGTAGCATATCATTGTAGACATTAGTAGGTAGAGGAGTTTTTAAAAGCACTGTAACAACTTTGAACATATCTATTAGTCGCAATTAACCTCCCTAGTTTTTTTAACGTACCTGATAGCAATGTCAGATCGCAACTGCTTATTTTCGTAGTACTTGTGGCTATTTATTACTTCAGCTGAAAAAGGGTACTCTAGACGTCGAAGACATGTAAGAAATGAGTTTGTGTAACAGTAAAAAAATTACAGAAGTAAAAATGTCAATTTAGGTAATGCTGCTAAAATTGGCGGCGGAGTAATTTGCAAAAAACAAAAAAAATTAAATATGCCTCAAACTTCGTATTTAGGCGTTTTAGGAGTTCCTGATCATTTTCTATTTTTTTGGGGGGGGGGGGTGAATTTGGGGTGGGTGGGGTGGTTGGAAAACTGAAAAATTTGTTGTATTCATAATGGGATGTCCATTGACCTGTGAATGAGAAACGTAGCGGCATAATACACTTTTTTAGGTCCATCCGAACATTGCCTTGCTTATTTCAGAAACCAATGGACTTAGAACTTGTGATGTATACACACGATTATTGTTTTAGACTGTTCTATATTGCTTAACGCGAAAATTATTGAATTGATTTTAATGAAATTTTGACACAATAGTGCTACCGCAGCGAGGATGGAAAATGCGTATGTTTTGGAGAAATAGTGTCAGTAGCAGCAATAATAAAATAACTAAAAATATATAAACAGCTCAAACCTTAGACATTTCAGATTTTCCTGATCATTTTCTACTTTTTTGGGGGGGGGGGGGTGAAATTGGGGTGGTTGGAGGTGGGGGGTTGTAAAACTGAAAAATTTTTTGTATTCATAATAGTCTATCCATTTACCTATAAAAGAAATACCTAGCGGCATATTACACTTTTTTAGGTAGTAGTAGTAGTATAGCGTTTATTGTAAATATAAAATAAATAAGATACAATAAACAACAAGTGACCCAAAAAAAGTTAAAAACTTGTGCTTGGGTATAAGTAATTATTATAAAATGGAAACAACAAATAAGGGTTAATTCAGGAATATTTGTATTTAAATATTATCTATTCCATATATATCAGTAATAATAGGTATTGCATATGTCTACAAGTTGGTGAATTTTAATGCGCTTATTATTTATTATCCATTGTTTTAAACCATACTTGAATGAATTTAAAGGCACTAGACATTTTATGCTTTCTGGTATCTCATTGTATAATCTTGGAGCAAGAAATGTATGACATCGTAATAAAGTATTTTTTCTTGCTTTTGGTACAACAATACATGCATATCTTATGTCATATTTATGTTCGTGTTTTGTCAAGTTTGATTTATTTTTATATTGGTAAATACCTAATGACATGAAAAATGTTTGGCGGATATCTAGGATTTTTGTTTTAGAAAATAACAAGTCACTAGGATATGTACATTTCACTTTATATAAAATTTTTATTAAACGTTTTTGTATAATTTCTATTGCTTTTATATTATTTTTACATGCTGCGCCCCACACCACAATACAATATCGTATATGACTATGAACAAGTGCTTCGTATCCAATGATCATCTGTTCATAGGTAAGTATAGTGGAAAGGAGTTTAAATTTGCTTATAACGTAACGAATCTTTTTGACAACATATTCGGTATGCTCTTTCCATTTGATATGGCAATCTAGATATATTCCTAAGTACTTGATACTGGTGACCATTGATATAGGAGCTACCTGTTTACAACTGATTTGTAAGTTGGTGTATTTCGGTAAGCCGTTTGCGTATGATGCGAATGGAACAAAGTGAGTCTTGTTGAAATTGACTGTTAAAAGTCGACTACTGAACCAGTTGAACATTTTTTTAAAACCATTTTCAGCCTTTGATTTTAATATTTCCCAACTTTCAGCAGAAAATATAACAGCTGTATCGTCTGCAAAACTCACTATATCTCCGCTCACATCAAACGCAAATAGATCATTTATATATATGTTAAAGAATAATGGTCCCAGTACCGTTCCTTGAGGAACACCGCATGTTATAGGCAATGGAGAACTAGAGCATTTATTTATCATAACAGTTTGTGTTCTATTACTTAAATAACTTTTAATTAGATGATAGATTTGACCCCGTATACCATAATTTTGTAAAGTTTTCATGAGTATCATATGATCAACTGTGTCAAATGCTTTTGCTAGGTCAACAAATACACATAATGTTGGAATATTTCTGTCTACATTTTTGCATAGTTCTCCTATTACATATGTCACCGCATCTTCTGTAGATTTATTTTTTTTGAAACCGAACATTGGCTTGCCTATTACAGAAACCAATTTTGTGATCTGTACATACGAGTTTTGTTTTATTTCGTTCTACGTATATTGCGTAAAGGGAAAATTAGTGAATGTGTTTTGGAAAAACCGTGTCAGTGGCCGCGCAGCAATAATCAAAAATCCAAAAATTCAAAATCAGGTCAAACTTCGTTTTTAGACGGGTTGGAGGCTCTTGACCGTTTCGCATCGTCCAGTTGAAGCATGCAGAAAAAAACTGTAGCGTCCTAGTTCCTAAGGAGGCAGACGCAAGAAATTATTTACGAGGGTTCTTGTGTTGGATGTTGTTTTTGCGGGCGGGTGGGCGATTATTAGTTGCAAGGGGATTTCACTTACAATGGTATCATCATTATGTGTGGGATGTACTGAGTCAATCAACTTGACTCCATTTTTTTGTTATGAGAATATCACGTGTCAAGAAAATTCATGGACACTCTGTATATGTGTATATTTTATTTTATATTCTGACACACAATAGTGTGTTATTTTATCCTTAGATATATAATAATTGAACTTATTTGCGCCCAGTACAAGATTTTCTTATTGAGTATTCTGAGTTTATTGTATTTCATGGTATTAATTTCTTATTTTCAATAACCAACTACTACTAGTCGGCAGCTTACATTCCGTCAAGTTTTTTTCTAAAAGTTGAATCGACCCTTCTAATATAAAATCAAAATACGGTTTGATAAATTCTACAACAACAAAGCTCTGGTATGTTTAAACTGTATGACCAACTATGCTTTAATAATTAAAAGGGTAACTAACTGCTTAGGCCTCTTTCCCTACTATGAGTATTTGAAATCTGTCTTGAAATCCCGTATGCTCTGTATTCTGTAAATATCGCGTAGGAATCTCTGCACATAAAGCTGTATACAAAAGATATGGCGTCCTCCTCATCGACATGACACACTAAAGATAACAAAACCTAGAGCAGATCGCATCACTCACAGTCCTCTTGCAGGAATTGTATATGTATTAAGCTTAAACTTTGAACGCGTGCTCTGGTTCCGGGCATATGTCGCCATTTTTCCGGCTTGACATCGGAGCCTTCCAGTAAATGGGATGCTCTTTTTATCTCCGTCGTGGGATCCAGAAAGAAAATGGCAGAACAACGGCAAAACAACCTCTACGTATCAGGAGATTGATGTTTACGTTCGTCCGAATGTCCTGGCCTGATAAAGTCAGTAGCACACTGACATCAAAATTGAATTGGTAATGAGGTGCACTGAAACGGCTACCCTCACATTTTAAGGAAGGGTCATTGGCAGAAGAAAATAAGAAGAGAATTGCTAAATCAGGTGGAATGTTTCAAAGATCGATTTGTCAAACCCTTATCTTTGTTGTACCAGCTCAGCTCAGTTCTTATTTACTTTTTATGGCTTATTAGCCACAGGTACAGCCTAAATAGCAGATCAAGATGTTGGAACAGGGGACGATTGTTGATATAATGTTTATATTGAATGAGATCACTGAAAAAGTGAGTAAATAAATATGATAACATCCATAGAAGGATTAAGCCTGTACAAGGACAGATCAGTATTGTTACAATGTATATACCTGAATTTTCGTAACGAAAAAAAGTCTATCTAGGTATTCTTTCAAAACATTTTTTTTGTACTTCCATATTAACTGACCCCAAAGGGTACCCAATAGTTTTTCCTACACAGCTTAAGTCTTTATTTTATCTGAAATCTTATAGTACCTTCGATCTGATACAAAAACCTATTTTTTTCATAAAGTCATAAACAACAACAACAACAAGCAAAATAAAGATTTGTATGAGGGTAATCTTTTCGTGAGAAAAACAGATGAATAGAATTCCTTGTATAATATGGCCGCATCGTCTGCAAAGCTGATTATTTTATGATATAATCAATTAGGAAAACATTATTTAAATATATATTGTCAGGACGGCTGCCTTTTCTGTACACCAAGGAATCTGACTGGACGTAACTTTCACCATTTAACTTCACAACCCAATACAGTATCTCTTAAACCTAAGATCTAACCTAAAACTTTGACTTTGCATTGCGCATGACAACTAATACACCATACAGGAATATCATAATATACAGTATGTTACATTCTTCCCCCCTTAGCGTTCGGCGTCCTCGACGAACGACTTCGATTCTTGTATTACCATAGACATCAGTATAGTCGACCTTCAGTTTTCCACTTCCCATACATAACGTGTAGATCAAGTCATCGAGGCGGTTTGTCACCAAATGATGTTGAAGCTTCGGACATCTACCCTTCTTTCCATCGTATTTTGTAAGACCATACCAGATCACCTTGTAGCTGCGGTGTCCTTTGCTTAACCTGTGATTCTCATTTTCAGCTCCAGCAGCGTTCCCTTTTCCTAACTCTGCTATCATCCTCTTCAGTAACGCCTTTTCGTCTTGTCGGCTGTCAACTCTCGACACTCCCTTCTCGTCACTCGGGTTGCTCTCCAGTTCCTCCGTGAGTCTGCTGAGTTTGTCTTCCAGTTGCGCAGTCCTATTCTTCTGCTTACCATTCTCGCTCATGAGTTGCGCGGTATGATCAGAGCCCCATGACGCGGCGTCCTTAAGCGCAACGTCACGCTTTGTGTCTATCTTCGCGTTTTCTCTGTCCTGTTACGCCAATCTTTGCTTTAGCTTTACATTGTCATCTTGTATCACTGACCTTCCGCACTTCCTTTTCTTTGCGTGTACAATGACCTCTTACAGTTCCATCTTCAGCCTATCGATCTCGTCTTCCACCTGTGAAATCTTCTGCTTCATCTTATTAATCTCAACCTTCAACTGCTTCGTCCCTGAGCTACCAACCTGTGCCGATCAGCCAATCTATCCTGCACCTCCTGTTTTTGTCGCGCGTTCTCATTTTTTAAAATCTTTTATTTAACTTGCAATGTATGTATGCTTGTTCGTTTGGAATCTTGCAACTGAATTTGGAAGCAGATATCTTCAACCAATTGAGCCGAAATTTCGTATACACGTTTAATTTGGATGACAATACACGGTACGCTGTCTGACGTCGTTCTAAATCCAATAGTGGAATAGTTATTTGATGCATTTCTACAATAAGGATATGGAATTAATTTTAGAACGCCCAGTAGATGGTAAGAGGAATGACAATCAACGAGAGGGATGCACTGACAATAGAGGCACTGATGTCATTTTTAGTTAAACGATGAATTTTGTTGTGAGACATTGGGGTAAATATACTATTCAAAGTCGGTGAGTTGTTTTATCACAACACGAACCTTACGACCTGAGAGAAGATAGTCTGCATGTGGAGCCGAACTAGAGGCTTGCGGTGTGAGCAATAATCTGGCAGCGGTGACGAGATTCTGGATCGAATTGTACGAGTTCCTTCATACAACCTACGCAGTGATCATCGGCAGGTTGTATCGGCGACGGCGACGACATTGACGTGAGATTAGGGGTTAGCTCACGAACCGCTGGGGACCGGACAGCCGCAGCCGGTGAGTTGCAGTGCAGGGGGTACATGAATGACTGTACCGAATACTGGTAAAGAAGTGGTAGACTGTGACGCGGCGTAAGTGGTAAAGAAGATCCGCGGTAAGGATTTTGAAATAAGAAGTTATAAAGGGACATTTGGCGTACTGGAGTGACTTTGGGAAGATAATACGGATAAACGCGTGCTGTTAGTGAGCTCCCAATACAGTAAGGGTTATGTCTAGAGTAGGTCTATATTTTTAGTTTAGTTGAAGGTTTTTATGATGTCTGTAAATGGAAATCTGCGAAAATGAGTGAAAACCATAATAGCGCCAATTCTGAATTACAAACTAACGTGCAAATAATGGCAAATAATATGTCATTTTTAGATATAATACGATGGATTTTGTTTATATAAAGGTCTGGAGAAAATATACTATTCAAAGTTGGTGAGTTGTTTTATCAATGCATGAACCTTGCTAAGTATCTGAGAGAAGAGAGTCTTTTCAACAATGAAAGGGCTTGTCGAGAGTAACTCGAATAATGTGACGTCATTCTAAATCCAATATGGCGGAGAAGTTTTTTTAATGCATTTAGCGATATGGGTATCCTTTCGATCAACCCTCTAGATTTGTCCCAGCAACGCATCTATGGCGTTGCTTCTCCTTAAATGAATTGACAGAAAATATGAGACAACAAAATAGCAGAACTTTTAAAGATCTTCTGAATGCATTACGAATTGGCAAACTTTAGTCACATCGTTTTGCTATTTTAATGAATCGGCTAAACAAAAAACCAACTGGCGAATTTGCGATTGAAAAAGCCCTGCAAATCTACCCTACTAACCAACAAGTACATAATCACAACAAAACTGTTCTCGAACATTTCCGGGCTCATACTGTAACTATTAACAAAATCATAGCCTAGTAGATTGTACTCGAAAAGGTGACAACTTAGATCTAAACAATATTATACCATCAGATATAAACAAGACAGGAGGACAACCTAAGGAGCTAGAAATATTTATTGAGGCCCAGGTGATGTTGCGTTACAATGTAGATGTGTCCAAAGGTCTGGTGAATGGTGCCATTGGACATATTGCAGAAATTATAATACGGCCCTGCTTCCGAAGAGCACAAATGTATGACACTGATCTACGATCTGTCCGTATAGACTTCGGTAAAGATGGTGTTCATCTCACTCAGCCCAAGTCTATGCAATTTCCAGGTAAATATAGTCACGGAACTGCAGAATGAAGAATGCTGCCAATTTTATTATGCTGGGCTTGCACACTTGCACAGTACACAAAATGCAGGGTAGTACTGTCGACCACGCCGTTATTTACTTAGGCTCCAAGCTCTTTGCTGCTGGTCAAGCATACGTGGCCTTAAGTAGGGTAAAGTCATTAGAAGGTATCCTTAATGAAGAGCTAGAAACCTAGCCATTGATAACTAAAAAGTAAAAAATAAATGGAAGAAAAAAGCTTTTTTAATAAAGCTTTTATTTAGATGTTCAAAAAAGAAGAAAATAAAATTCTCCTTTAAAATATGTTAACTATCAACTGATAGCCTCATTATACACAATTTGTATGATTATAAAAGCTTGTCGCTAGGCTTACCTAAGTACCTACCTATAAGTATTTAATTGGTGTATGGGATGTCGGTATGTGCGGACGTACTCCGAATTCGCTCTTGAGATTTAATCGAATAAGTATTTTAAATTATCTCTCGAACATGGTCAATACAAGAAAAGGATGTGCCAGTGACGAAGGTGAACATCCCACTGTGATAAATTTTTTGAAGAGCGATCAGTTTGCCATAATTATTGAAAAAATAATATCAACAAGGACCGATGCTCTGGTAAATCGTATAAAGGAGCTAGAAAATCAAGTGAAAGAATTGTGCGTTTTGAAAGAAAACGGGAAAATCCAGTCGGCTGTCATACAAGAAGATGCTGTAGAAAATACCATTAATTCTTTGAATTCATCGAATTCCTCGAATTGTACCGTCATAGAGCAAAACACAGAAACGGACAGCACCGTCTGGCAGCAGCAAAAACGGGGACGAAGATACAGATATACAAACGAATTGGAAAAAGGCACAAGTAAATCCTTTACTGACGAGTCAACGTATGAACCACGTAATGGTACAAAGAAAAATGTACACAGGAATGACAAGCGTAGGCATTGGTAAATAAAAATTCTGTATTATTTGGAACTGGCAAAAACTCTACCCATATGACGGCAGTGGCGCGCAAGTCCTGGGTTTATGTAGGGAGAGTCACTCCTGGCACAGGTACTGACGGCTTGAAAAAACACATGGAGGATACCTTCTCAATAGCAGATGTACATACTGACATGATGCCTGTATGGAAAAATGGAAAATCAGAGTCGTGTAAAATCCAAATTGATACAGACAAGTTGGAGCAGATATTCAATCCCGATAATTGGCCTACTGGTTGTCTAATCAAGAAGTATCGCTTTTTTCGAGGATCCCAAGAAAAACGCTCCTAATGTGAGTCTACCAGAAGCGGATATTGATGAACAACTGTTAGCGCAGCGTGCGACACCTACTACAAAGACTTTTCTGAAAAAAGACGTGTTAGGGATTATGAACTTTAACATCCAGTGCCTGAAAAATAAAATTTTGCCATTGGACTACTTTGTTAATAATGAAGAATATATTAAAATCATATGTTTGACAGAGCACTGGTTGAAAAATTGTGATGTACTAAATTTTAAAATTTCAAATTTTCTCTTGAAGGCATCTTTCTGCAGGACAACCCGTATTCATGGTGGTGGTGTTTTATACAGATCTCCTTGTGGAGAATCTGATTTTGAAATGTTTTATGATACACTGAACAAAGCTCTTCTCATAATAGAGAACTCTTTTCCCACTGCCAGGATACTTGTTTGTGGAGATTTCAATTTAAACTTTCTATCACCTGACAGTAGGACTAAAAGAATAATCAACCTCTTACTACAGTTTAATTTGATGCAAACTATATATGAGTGTACTAGGACAGCAGGCAGTTCGCGATCATGTCCTGATAACATGTTCTGTAATTTTTTGACTTTACTGATTGTAAAGTACTGAGTATAGGTATGTCTGATCATGATCCACAGATACTAACTATTGATCATATTTTTAAAACAACAGATCAAGTAACCCTATACAGGAATGTCTCAAAAACTAATATGGATGTATTCATGAACTGCTTACGTCTTGATTCATGGGATGAGGTTTATCAAGCAAACTTTTTTTCCAAACGTTCTACTTTCACTTTGAAAACTCCTTTTCTGTAACCAAATCATACAACCGATCATCCAAAAATAAAAAATGTTTTTCAGCGGAAGTAGAAAGGCTTAAGCAGCTGGTACTATTCTATCATAGTGTGCTTAAAAATAATCAATCCATCAGAAGAAAATAGAACTTTATATAAACAAATTATGACCCGATACAACAATACACTGATAGCAGAAAAAAAGAATAGGAATAGACAATACATTGAATCATCCGAAAACAAAAATAAAGCCGTATGGCATGTGATTAATCGCGAATGCGGAAGGAAACCTAGGACAACCTCTGAAAACCCTAATATTGACGTTAATGTGCTAAACAACTTTTTTGTGAACCACGCGGAGGAAATAATAAAAGCCTGTAGCAAAACTATCGACTACACTACTACATACATAAGAAGCGAATGCAGGAGTGCTTTTCTTACTGCGCTAACTGAAGAGGATGTAAATAAATATATAAAAAAATTAAAAAACAAAAAAACACCGGACATATATGGAATTAGCACCTCCCTGATTATAAAATGTGCTGAACTTATAATCGAGCCATTAACTCATATAATGAATGCTTCTTTCTCTGAAGGTCACTTTCCAGATTTTTGCAAAAAAACTAAAGTAATACCCATCCACAAAAAAGGTGACATGCATTTACCCGAGAATTATAGACAGATTCACATTACACCTTGCATATCAAAAATTTTTGAATACGCTCTAGTTGATCAACTTTCTCAATATATGGAAAAAACAGAATTATTAATGATGAACAGTTTGGGTTCAGAAATGGGAAAGGAACAGCTGATGCAATCATGCGTTTGGTTGAGAATATACAGCAGTCTTTTGAAGAGGGAGAACTACACATTGGCATCTTTCCTGACCTATCAAAGGCATTTGATTGCATAAACCATAATATACTTCTAGAGAAACTACATCACTATGGTGTCAGAGGCGTCGTAAACAACATCCTTCTTACTTAAATAACAGAACCCAAAGTGTCCATATTCAGGAAGATATTAGTGAAGAACTACTTATGAAAAGAGGTGTACCTCAAGGTTCAATTCTTGGTCCCTTTCTTTTTATTGTCTATATAAATGATATCAGTAGTCACATGCTAAGCTTAAACAAAAATATAAAGACAATCATGTATGCGGACGATACTACTTTTGGCTTTTCTCTTGGGAAAAATGAAGTTAATTGTATAGAGCAAATGACCCAGGAAGTCTTAAGTGGTTTGCATCTAACGAGCTGTATCTTAATAGTAATAAGACAGTCATCTGTAAGTTTTCATCAAATACTTGTGATGAGCTTACATCGTTGAAGTTTCTGGGAGTGCACTTTGAGTCACATCTATCCTGGATTAAGCAAATAGATTACTTATGTTCTAGGCTATCCAAAATCGTATTTGCTATACGAAAAGTCTCACTCCTCGTAGACATAGAGGCTGCATTAACTACCTACTATGGCCTTTTTAATTCTATTTTAAATTATGGGATCCTTAGTTGGGGTCGTGCCTCCTACACCCACCTCAATAAGGTGTTTTTAGTTCAAAAGGCCGCTGTACGCAGTATAGTTGCGGCAAGACATGACGCTCACTGCAAAGATATTTTCAAAAATCTAAGAATTATGACCATTTTTGCCATGGTAGGCTATCACAGTATCCTACATATTAGGAAAAATTCTAATAGCTTCCAAACTATGTCGGAACAACATGACTATGAGACACGTGGCAAATATAAACTTATACCACCTAGAAAGCGGATAAATAAATCAAAACTTATCGGCATTGAATACTACAACTTACCGCCTACAAATATTACTGATCTTGCAGCACCTGCCTTCGAGAGGAAGATTAAAATCTTAATGACGGACAAGGTTCCATATAGTTTGGAGGATGTCAGGCTGTGCTTAAAAAAACTGTGATTTCTTTGTAATTATTTTTCTATTTACAAATTGACAAATACGCTATTTTGTAGTTAAGAAGTTGTTTTATTTTATATATTATAATATATCTGTTTGTGTGTATGTATGTCTATGAATGTATATACTTATGTGTGTTATTATAATTTAATATGGTGATTGTCTCATGTATTCGTCATATACTCATGCTTGTTCTTCTGTAAACTATGTATACTCGTAATTGTAAATTTACAGTGACGTGCCAACGATGTCTGTACATCCAATGGTTAATATAATAATCAAAAAAGTGCAGCCCGGGCTCCGACACACCGGGCTGCTGTTCCATTACCCAATGACTACTCCTCACACCGTGAGGTGAGCAATCACTGGGTCCGCGAATCGTGCGCCCTAAGTAGTCGAAGGGACCCAAGGATGACTGCCTTCTGCATTCTGGCGGCTAAGATGTACGCCGCCGCACGGCACACCGGTATTTTGCGCAGTGCAGAGAGCAGCGTATTCCTCATTCCACCTAGGGATCCAATGACCATAACCAGCAGACTTACAGTGTAGTCTGGCCAGAGCCTGCGAAGTTGACCGAGCAACTCCTGATATTTGGTCCGCTTTTCCTCCTCCTTAGAGACGATGTTCACCTCGGCAGGCGCCGAAAACTCAATAACGAACATCGTCTTCTGTTGGTGGTCGAGGAGGACTATGTCGGGCTTGTTTGCCTGTACAAACTCGAGCGTGGGGAACGAGTAGTTCCAGTAAATCCGGCATCTCTCGTTCTCCACAACGGACTCCATATCCCCTGGAGCGTATGGCAGCACCGGTGTCTCATCGATACCGTATGAGTGCCTCAAATGATAGTAGAGCACTCGTAGAGCCGCGTTGTGCCGATGGACGTAAGCCGTCCCAGCGTACGTCTTACACGCCGACAAGAGATGCATAAGCGTCTCTGGCGCCTGTCGGCAAGCTCTACCAAGGGTGTCGGGTACATCTACACCCATAACCCTTTTACGGTACACCAAGGTGTTGAAGACACCGTCTTGGCAAGCCATTATAAAGCCCTCAGTCTCCGACTTCAACCCACTAGACCTTAGGAAAGAGAAGGTCAACTGCTCAGACAAGCCATGCTCTTCCAGATGTTTGTAGAAGATTCCATGCATTGGCTTATCTTTATGAAGTCTTAAAAGGAAGTCGACTTCGGCAGTTTTAAGGTGGGATTTTAATTCTGCGGGAGCAAGTTCCGTAATGGACTGCTGACACCTCCGCTTGAAGTCGAGTGTGAGGCTGAGCTCCTCGGCTGCTCGTTTCGCTGCGCTAAAAAGGAAGGCTCCTTTTCCCGCATTTTCGTGCTCTCGCACAAAGCGGATCAGGGGATCGGTGCTGTTCGTTACATAGCAGGCAGTGGCCAGTACTACTCTGTTGTGCAGACGCTCCAAACTCAATAGTCCACGCCCTCCCAGGTGTCGCGGGAGGTATATTCGCGGGACAGAGGACTTAGGATGCAGGCTTCTCTCCATATTCATCCTTTTGCGGGTCTTCGTGTCGATTTCCTTCAGCTCGTTCACTTTCCAGTGTATAGCACCAAAGGTGTATAGTAACAATGGGACCGCAAGCATGTTTGTGGCAGCGACTTTGTTCTTGCCGGACAGTTCTGACGACCAGATCTGCCGGAGTCGGTGCAAATACTTGCGGCGGAGACACTCTTTAACCAATGTTGCCTCTTGGACATGACGCTGCGCCACTCCAAGGTAGGTATAAGTATCTCCGGCATGCAGTTGTCGCAAGATGCTCCCATCAACGAGCTGTTCCTCGTCTCCACTATCTCCGCTTCGTCCTTTCTTGAGATGAACCAATGCACATTTGTCTGTCCCGAACTCCATTCCGATAGCATGACTGTACTCCTGCACCACCCTCAGCAATTGTTGTAGTTCGCGTTGGCCGGAGGCATAAAGTTTTAGGTCATCCATATAAAACAGATAGGTGACCTTGTGCCTCCGGTTATTGGGCGTGCCACAGCTGTATCCTTTAGTATTTCTCAGCGCTATGGACAGAGGCAAAAGTGAGATGCAAAAGAGCAAGGGACTCAAGGAGTCTCCTTGGAAGACACCTCTTTTCAATGACACTAACTCTGTCTGAACCCGGGTTTCACCTGATGTTATAGTGAACCGGGTCTTCCAGAGTGGCATCAGTTGTTTGATGCATCCCACTATCTGAGTATCCACCGAAAGACATTCCAACAGCCGCACAATGAGCTCATGAGACGTGCTGTCGAATGCCTTGCGATAGTCAATCCAGGCCATAGAAAAGTTTCGCTTGTACTGCACAGAGTCTTGCGTGACACATCGGTCAATCAACAGGTTCTCCTTGCCGCCAGCTACTCCTTTCTTTGACCCTCTCTGTTCATACACGTCGAGAAATACAGGATTCACAGCTTGAAGGATACGCATGTACAAGATTCTGGTGAAGAGCTTGTAACACGCGTTCAGACATGTTATTGGCCTGTAGTTTTTGGGATCAGACAAATCTCCGGTCTTCGGGAGAAGCACGGTTCGACCCTCGACAAACCAAGCCGGAATTGGCTGCTCGTGATTTAGCCACGAGTTAAAAACTCTAGCTAAATGCCGGTGGCAACTGGGGAATTTTTTCCACCAGTAGGTGTTTATGCCATCCGGGCCAGGAGTTGCGAAATCCTTGGCACCTCGTAAG
The DNA here is from genome assembly GCA_951848785.1 of Callosobruchus maculatus. Lineage (NCBI taxonomy): Eukaryota > Metazoa > Arthropoda > Insecta > Coleoptera > Chrysomelidae > Callosobruchus > Callosobruchus maculatus. The sequence goes on from CATOUR010000228.1 coordinate 53,734, forward strand.
GCGTCAAGAATTTCTTCCGTGTTTATCAGGTGACGCAGTACATTCAAGTTAGGAGTCCTCCTACAAACGGACTCAAACTGCGCCAAGGCCGGAGTGTCTGCTGAGAGAGGTTTGGCTTGTTCGTAAATGTCCCTCCAAAAGGCCTCCACGCGATCAGCAGTTGGCGGCTGCTCTATGGCTGGAGGCGGCTGTTGGAAAAGGCGAGAAGGTCTTTCGTTATTATTATATTATGTTTAAAACAAAAAAGTGCAGCCCGGGCTCCGACACACCGGGCTGCTGTTCCATTACCCAATGACTACTCCTCACACCGTGAGGTGAGCAATCACTGGGTCCGCGAATCGTGCGCCCTAAGTAGACGAAGGGACCCAAGGATGACTGCCTTCTGCATTCTGATGGCTAAGATGTGCGCCGCCGCACGGCACACCGGTATTTTGCGCAGTGCAGAGAGCAGCGTATTCCTCATTCCACCTAGGGATCCAATGACCATAACCAGCAGACTTACAGTGTAGTCTGGCCAGAGCCTGCGAAGTTGTCCGAGCAACTCCTGATATTTGGTCCGCTTTTCCTCCTCCTTAGAGACGATGTTCACCTCGGCAGGCGCCGAAAACTCAATAACGAACATCGTCTTCTGTTGGTGGTCGAGAAGGACTATGTCGGGCTTGTTTGCCTGCACAAGCTCGAGCGTGGGGAATGAGTAGTTCCAGTAAATCCGGCATCTCTCGTTCTCCACAACGGACTCTATATCCCCTGGAGCGTATGGCAGCACCGGTGTCTCATCGATACCGTATGAGTGCCTCAAATGATAGTAGAGCACTCGTAGAGCCGCGTTGTGCCGATGGACGTAAGCCGTCCCAGCGTACGTCTTACACGCCGACAAGAGATGCATAAGCGTCTCTGGCGCCTGTCGGCAAGCTCTACATAGGGTGTCGGGTACATCTACACCCATAACCCTTTTACGGTACACCAAGGTGTTGAAGACGCCGTCTTGGCAAGCCATTATAAAGCCCTCAGTCTCCGACTTCAACCCACTAGACCTTAGGAAAGAGAAGTCAACTGCTCAGACAAGCCATGCTCTTCCAGATGTTTGTAGAAGATTCCATGCATTGGCTTATCTTATGAAGTCTTAAAAGGAAGTCGACCTCGGCAGTTTTAAGGTGGGATTTTAATTCTGCGGGAGCAAGTTCCGTAATGGACTGCTGACACCTCCGCTTGAAGTCGAGTGTGAGGCTGAGCTCCTCGGCTGCTCGTTTCGCTGCGCTAAAAAGAAAGGCTCCTTTTCCCGCATTCTCGTGCCCTCGCACAAAGCGGATCAGGGGATCGGTGCTGTTTGTTACATAGCAGGCAGTGGCCAGTACTACTCTGTTGTGCAGACGCTCCAAACTCAATAGTCCACGCCCTCCCAGGTGTCGCGGGAGGTATATTCGCGGGACAGAGGACTTAGGATGCAGGCTTCTCTCCATATTCATCCTTTTGCGGGTCTTCGTGTCGACTTCCTTCAGCTCGTTCACTTTCCAGTGTATAGCACCAAAGGTGTATAATAACAATGGGACCGCAAGCATGTTTGTGGCAGCGACTTTGTTCTTGCCGGACAGTTCTGACGACCAGATCTGCCGGAGTCGGTGCAAATACTTGCGGCGGAGACACTCTTTAACCAATGCTGCCTCTTGGACATGACGCTGCGCCACCCCAAGGTAGGTATAAGTATCTCCGGCATGCAGTTGTCGCAAGATGCTCCCATCAACGAGCTGTTCCTCATCTCCACTATCTCCGCTTCGTCCTTTCTTGAGATGAACCAATGCACATTTGTCTGTCCCGAACTCCATTCCGATAGCATGACTGTACTCCTGCACCACCCTCAGCGATTGTTGTAGTTCGCGTTGGCCGGAGGCATAAAGTTTTAGGTCATCCATATAAAACAGATGGGTGACCTTGTGCCTCCGGTTATTGGGCGTGCCACAGCTGTATCCTTTAGTATTTCTCAGCGCTATGGACAGAGGCAAAAGTGAGATGCAAAAGAGCAAGGGACTCAAGGAGTCTCCTTGGAAGACACCTCTTTTCAATGACACCAACTCTGTCTGAACCCGAGTTTCACCTGATGTTATAGTGAACCGGGTCTTCCAGAGTGGCATCAGTTGTTTGATGCATCCCACTATCTGATTATCCACCGAAAGACATTCCAACAGCCGCACAATGAGCTCATGAGACGTGCTGTCGAATGCCTTGCGATAGTCAATCCAGGCCATAGAAAGGTTTCGCTTGTACTGCACGGAGTCCTGCGTGACACATCGGTCAATCAACAAGTTCTCCTTGCAGCCAGCTACTCCTTTCTTTGACCCTCTCTGTTCATATACGTCGAGAAATACAGGATTCACAGCTTGAAGGAGACGCATGTACAAGATTCTGGTGAAGAGCTTGTAACATGCGTTCAGACATGTTATTGGCCTGTAGTTTTTGGGATCAGACAAATCTCCGGTCTTCGGGAGAAGCACGATTCGACCCTCGACAAACCAAGCCGGAATTGGCTGCTCCTGATTTAGCCACGAGTTAAAAACTCTAGCTAAATGCCGGTGGCAACTGGGGAATTTTTTCCACCAGTAGGTGTTTGTGCCATCCGGGCCAGGAGCTGCGAAATTCTTTGCGCCTCGTAAGGCGTCAAGAACTTCTTCCGTGTTTATCGGGTGACGCAGTACATTCAAGTTAGGAGTCCTCCTACAAACGGACTCGAACTGCGCCAAGGCCGGAGTGTCTGCTGAGAGAGGTTTGGGTTGTTCGTAAATGTCCCTCCAAAAGGCCTCCACGCGATCAGCAGTTGGCGGCTGCTCTATGGCTGGAGGCGGCTGTTGAAAAAGGCGAGAAGGTCTTTCGTAGAACATTCTGTTCTGCTCCAGACCTCTCGCCCGCGCCACCAACGATCGCTTAGCAGCGATTAGCATCCGTATCCTGTCAAGACAGTGTTGCTTGACAACAACCAGTACCGCTTGACTGAGTGTATGATGGTCGCGCCTCAACCCGTAGGCTATCTGGCGGACTCGGCGCGTAAAAGGCTTCCCAGCCGCTCTATATTCCATCACACACTGGATACGGGATGCTTCCTGGCGAGCCAACTGGATTTTCGCTTCCATTTGGCGCACCCGTCTCTGTGCTCTCTCAACAGGAGAGTCTCTCACTCTCCCCTGTCTATCTAGCCTCAGAGCCGCAGCGTAAATTTCGCAATTGATGCTCCAAATGTCAGAGGCCTCCGATAGACGTTCACCCACAACCTCATCCTCTCTCTTCAAATCTGCCAGCTTCAAGGACCTTCCGTTGTTATGCAAGGCCCTTCGGTCTCTGAAATCCCCAGGTGAGACGACTTGGTCGATTTCCCTCTCAGCGGGCCTTACCGGCGAACTTTCAGCCTGGTTAACAGGCCTTCCGTCCGCCGAAGGGGCAGGCTGAGCTGGAGCACGAACATATCCCTGCCTCCGGAGGTACGATACATAATCTCGCAAATTCTGAGAGGTAAGCGTGCTATGCTCTGGGTGCATTTCACACCACCTCTCATACATGCGGGACATGTATCCCCTACGGCGCGGGCTACTGCTCTCGTAGCAGCTCAGTAGGTCATCCTTGAGCTCCGTCGTCCACCTAAAACGGTCCATGTCATTGCGGGGGTCGTCAACAGGGCAATTCGAAGCACCGCCACCTTGCCCAACGCCGGCTTCCGAAACCGGCTCGGTGTGGGTGCTTTTCTTCCGGGGTGGTCGAACCCGAAGATAGGGCCCGTCAGGTGGTTGGCCTTAGGGCCCCCAGACGACATTTCCGGAGGCAGCCGTCCAAATTGCCTCCTGAGGATGCACCTGCGAAGGTTGCCGGCTGGAGTACATCCTTGGGCTTCGGTATACCCTGCGGTGTCGCCACGCACCGGATAGCCTACTGATGTTGGGTGGCTTCCTGCGGGTGTATTATCAGCCGCCCCTAACATGGAGTCAGATGCTGTCGGAGTACCGCTCCTCACATGGAGATCCGTCGTGTCCTAATTGTTGAGGAATAGCCGATCCTCTGGATGCAGACGCTATTCCACCGTGCTAGTTTTGGTCCGCCCCGGGTATTTGATTTCCCCGGTACCACCCATATCTGGGAGGCGTTCCTCTATCCGCCACCTTGGGGAGGCGCCACTGAGAGGATCTAGCAACCCCTCGCGGATTATTATTGACAAACACAAAAAGTGCAGCCCGGGCTCCGACACACCGAGCTGCTGTTCCATTACCCAATGACTACTCCTCACACCGTGAGGTGAGCAATCACTGGGTCCGCGAATCGTGCGCCCTAAGTAGACGAAGGGACCCAAGGATGACTGCCTTCTGCATTCTGGCGGCTAAGATGTGCGCCGCCGCACGGCACATCGGTATTTTGCGCAGTGCAGAGAGCAGCGTATTCCTCATTCCACCTAGGGATCCAATGACCATAACCAGCAGACTTACAGTGTAGTCTGGCCAGAGCCTGCGAAGTTGTCCGAGCAACTCCTGATATTTGGTCCGCTTTTCCTCCTCCTTAGAGACGATGTTCACCTCGGCAGGCGCCGAAAACCCTATAATGAACATCGTCTTCTGTTGGTGGTCGAGAAGGACTATGTCGGGCTTGTTTGCCTGTACAAGCTCGAGCGTGGGGAACGAGTAGTTCCAGTAAATCCGGCATCTCTCGTTCTCCACAACGGACTCTATATCCCCTGGAGCGTAAGGCAGCACCGGTGTCTCATCGATACCGTATGAGTGCCTTAAATGATAGTAGAGCACTCGTAGAGCCGCGTTGTGCCGATGGACGTAAGCCGTCCCAGCGTACGTCTTACACGCCGACAAGAGATGCATAAGCGTCTCTGGCGCCTGTCGGCAAGCTCTACAATGGGTGTCGGGTACATCTACACCCATAACCCTTTTACGGTACACCAAGGTGTTGAAGACACCGTCTTGGCAAGCCATTATAAAGCCCTCAGTCTCCGACTTCAACCCACTAGACCTTAGGAAAGAGAAGGTCAACTGCTCAGACAAACCATGCTCTTCTAGATGTTTGTAGAAGATTCCATGCATTGGCTTATCTTTATGAAGTCTTAAGAGGAAGTCGACTTCGGCAGTTTTAATGTGGGATTTTAATTCTGCGGGAGCAAGTTCCGTAATGGACTGCTGACACCTCCGCTTGAAGTCGAGTGTGAGGCTGAGCTCCTCGGCTGCTCGTTTCGCTGCGCTAAAAAGAAAGGCTCCTTTTCCCGCATTCTCGTGCTCTCGCACAAAGCGGATCAGGGGATCGGTGCTGTTCGTTACATAGCAGGCTGTGGCCAGTACTACTCTGTTGTGCAGACGCTCCAAACTCAATAGTCCACGCCCTCCCAGGTGTCGCGGGAGGTATATTCGCGGGACAGAGGACTTAGGATGCAGGCTTCTCTCCATATTCATCCTTTTGCGGGTCTTCGTGTCGATTTCCTTCAGCTCGTTCACTTTCCAGTGTATAGCACCAAAGGTGTATAATAGCAATGGGACCGCAAGCATGTTTGTGGCAGCGACTTTGTTCTTGCCGGACAGTTCTGACGACCAGATCTGCCGGAGTCGGTGCAAATACTTGCGGCGGAGACACTCTTTAACCAATGCTGCCTCTTGGACATGACGCTGCGCCACTCCAAGGTAGGTATAAGTATCTCCGGCATGCAGTTGTCGCAAGATGCTCCCATCAACGAGCTGTTCCTCATCTCCACTATCTCCGCTTCGTCCTTTCTTGAGATGAACCAATGCACATTTGTCTGTCCCGAACTCCATTCCGATAGCATGACTGTACTCCTGCACCACCCTCAGCGATTGTTGTAGTTCGCGTTGGCCGGAGGCATAAAGTTTTAGGTCATCCATATAAAACAGATGGGTGACCTTGTGCCTCCGGTTATTGGGCGTGCCACAGCTGTATTCTTTAGTATTTCTCAGCGCTATGGACAGAGGCAAAAGTGAGATGCAAAAGAGCAAGGGACTCAAGGAGTCTCCTTGGAAGACACCTCTTTTCAATGACACCAACTCTGTCTGAACCCGAGTTTCACCTGATGTTATAGTGAACTGGGTCTTCCAGAGTGGCATCAGTTGTTTGATGCATCCCACTATCTGATTATCCACCGAAAGACATTCCAACAGCCGCACAATGAGCTCATGAGACGTGCTGTCGAATGCCTTGCGATAGTCAATCCAGGCCATAGAAAGGTTTCGCTTGTACTGCACGGAGTCCTGCGTGACACATCGGTCAATCAACAAGTTCTCCTTGCAGCCAGCTACTCCTTTCTTTGACCCTCTCTGTTCATATACGTCGAGAAATACAGGATTCACAGCTTGAAGGAGACGCATGTACAAGATTCTGGTGAAGAGCTTGTAACATGCGTTCAGACATGTTATTGGCCTGTAGTTTTTGGGATCAGACAAATCTCCGGTCTTCGGGAGAAGCACGATTCGACCCTCGACAAACCAAGCCGGAATTGGCTGCTCCTGATTTAGCCACGAGTTAAAAACTCTAGCTAAATGCCGGTGGCAACTGGGGAATTTTTTTCCACCAGTAGGTGTTTGTGCCATCCGGGCCAGGAGCTGCGAAATTCTTTGCGCCTCGTAAGGCGTCAAGAATTTCTTCCGTGTTTATCGGGTGACGCAGTACATTCAAGTTAGGAGTCCTCCTACAAACGGACTCGAACTGCGCCAAGGCCGGAGTGTCTGCTGAGAGAGGTTTGGGTTGTTCGTAAATGTCCCTCCAAAAGGCCTCCACGCGATCAGCAGTTGGCGGCTGCTCTATGGCTGGAGGCGGCTGTTGAAAAAGGCGAGAAGGTCTTTCGTAGAACATTCTGTTCTGCTCCAGACCTCTCGCCCGTGCCACCAACGATCGCTTAGCAGCGATTAGCATCCGTATCCTGTCAAGACAGTGTTGCTTGACAACAACCAGTACCGCTTGACTGAGTGTATGATGGTCGCGCCTCAACCCGTAGGCTATCTGGCACACTCGGCGCGTAAATGGCTTCCCAGCTGCTCTATATTCCATCACACACTGGATACGGGATGCTTCCTGGCGAGCCAACTGGATTTTCGCTTCCATTTGGCGCACCCGTCTCTGTGCTCTCTCAACAGGAGAGTCTCTCACTCTCCCCTGTCTAGCTAGCCTCAGAGCCGGAGCGTAAATTTCGCAATTGATGCTCCAAATGTCAGAGGCCTCCGATAGACGTTCACCAACAACCTCATCCTCTCTCTTTAAATCTGCCAGCTTCAAGGACCTTCCGTTGTTATGCAAGGCCCTTCGGTCTCTGAAATCCCCAGGTGAGACGACTTGGTTGATTTCCCTCTCAGCGGGCCTTACCGGCGAACTTTCAGCCTGGTTAACAGGCCTTTCGTCCGCCAAAGGGGCAGGCTGAGCTGGAGCACGAACATACGGAGGTACGATACATAATCTCGCAAATTCTGAGAGGTAAGCGTGCTATGCTCTGGGTGCATTTCACACCACCTCTCATACATGCGGGACATGTATCCCCTACGGCGCGGGCTACTGCTCTCGTAGCAGCTCAGCAGGTCATCCTTGAGCTCCGTCGTCCACCTAAAACGGTCCATGTCGTTGCGGGGGTCGTCATCAGGGCAATTCGAAGCACCGCCACCTTGCCCAACGCCGGCTTCCGAAGCCGGCTCGGTGTGGGTGCTTTTCCTTCGAGGTGGTCGAACCCGAAGATAGGGCCCGTCAGGTGGTTAGCCTTAGGGCCCGCAGCCGACATTTCCGGAGGCAGCCGTCCAAATTGCCTCCAGAGGATGGACCTGTGAAGGTTGCCGACCGACTTACATCCTTTGGCTTCGGTATACCCCTCGGTGTCGCCACGCACCGAATAGCCTCTTGATGTTGGGCGGCTTCCTGGGGGTTTATAAAAACAGCCGCTTCTAACATGAAGAACAGACGCTGTCGGAGTACCGCTCCTCACATGGAGATCCGTCGTGTCCTATTAATTGTGGAATAGCCGATCCTCTGGATGCAGACGCTATTCCACTGTGCTAGTTTTGGTCCGCCCCGGGTATTTCATTTCCCCGGTACCACCCATATCTGGGAGGCGTTCCCCTATCCGCCACCTTGGGGAGGCGCCACTGAGGGGATCTAGCAACCCCTCGCGGTTATTATTATTATTATTATTAACTCTGTTCTCAGCAATTTGTCGCTGGTTTTTTATGAGGTACGGACTTAACGTCAAGTACTCTCACAATCCTGGCTCATGAACTTCCTTACTATATGGATGGTGTTTAGTATGACAGCTTTTTGAAGAAGCGTGTACACGTTGTTGTCAATATCTAGGATCTTGAGATTTTCAAGCAGTTGCTTGGGTATTATGCCTGTAGTGGAGAGTACTATTGGTACGATGGTCACCTTATCAAGCTTCCACATTCTCTTGATTTCATCACCCAGATCAAGATATTTTCGCTTCTTCTCAGCTATAGTATTGAGGATATTGTGTGTATTCGGTACTGCTATATCTACTATGAGTGCTGTTTTTAGGTTTCTGTTATGCAGTACTATATCTGGCCTATTGTTCGGCACACTACGATCTGTGATGATGGATCTATCGTAGTATAGGCTGCATCCATTGGATTCAAGAACTGCTGCTGGGTGGTATTTATAATAAGGTTCGGAGCTTGGAAGCAGCTTTAGATTGATTGCCATATGTTGGTGTATTATAGCAGCTACTTGATTGTGGCGGTGGAGATAATCTGACTGAGCCAAAGTGCTACATGCAGAGAGAATATGTTGTATTGTTTTTGGTTTACCGTGACAGCGTCTGCATCTGTCATCTGATACCCTCGGGTCTTTTATGATATGTTTTAAGTAATTATTAGTGCAGACTACTTGATCTTGAATTGCAATACAGAAGCCTTCGCTTTCCGGAAAGAGTTCCCCTCTCCTTAACCATGCGTTCGACGCTTCTTTGTCGACATATATCTGGTCAAGGTCATGGGGATGCCTCCCGTGCAAGGCCATGCTTCGCCAATCGTGATGTTTTTCCAGAGTACTATATATTTTCTCTCTGCTCTGCATATCATCATCAGCTAGGTTTAAGGGCGTATATTTCTTATCGGAATAACAAACGATTCTGTGTAAGGTAGAGTCCTCTTTCCTATTATGAAAGTATTTCCTTAACTGTCGGACTTGATTGTTGTGCAGATTTTTCACATCAGTTAGTCCTCTTCCTCCCTCTGATCTTGGTAAGGTAAGTCGTAACATACTTGCCTTCTGATGGTGTTTTCTGTGTTTTGTTAGTTCTACCCTTGTACACCTCATAATATTTTCTAAATCAGTGTCAGACCATGTGATGATTCCGAAAGGGTATGTAAGGACAGAGGTGGCAAAAGTGTTTATAGATTTAAAGAGGTTTTTGCTGTTAAGATCTGTTCTGCACAAAGCCCTCACTCTTGCTGAATACTCATTGAGAAGTGTAGTTTTTGTAGTTGTATGGTTTATCCTTCTGGATTGTTCATAGCCCAAGTATTTGTAGCAATCGTTTTCTCCCATAGCCTCTATAAGTTCTCCTTGCCCAGTTTCAAACCCAGTAGCTTCAATTTTTCCTTTTTTGATGTTAACAATTCTACACTTGTCAAGTCCAAATTTCATATTGATGTCATTAGTAAAATGTTCGACCACACCAATTAATTGTTTTAGTTGTTCGTATGACTCTCCATAAAGTTTTAGATCATCCATGTATAGTAGATGGGAAACAGTATGGTCACCTTCATCCGATTTTAAACGGTATCCTTTGCCAGTCATGTTCAGCATATTAGAGAGAGGGTTCAAGGCTAAGCAGAACAGCAGAGGACTTAGTGCATCACCTTGGAAAATACCTCTACTTATTTTGACTTCTGGCGTTGTTATAGTACACTGTTTATTGGACAACGATATTACTGTTCTCCAGCTTTTCATTCCATTTTTGATGAAGTTAATAAGTAACGGATGAACCTTGTAGATGTCCATCGCTCTGATTAGCCATTCATGAGGGATATAATCATATGCTTTCTGGTAATCTATATAGCAACATGATATATTTCTGTTCTTTCGTTGAGCTTGCTTTAAAATGACAGCATCTATTACTAACTGTTCTTTACACCCTTTTCCTCCTCGGCGGCAACCTTTCTGCTGTTCAGTCATAATATTCTTACTTTCCAGATGCGCAGTAAGTAGTTCAGCTATACACGACGTTGTAATTTTATAAAACGTCTGGAGACAGGTAATAGGTCGATATATCGAGGGGTCCATTGATACTTCTCCTTTTGGTATTAAATGGGTCCTTCCTTCGATTAGAAACAAAGGCATCATGTCAGGAGTGGTAAGGAATTCATTAACGTATCGCATCATTATATTATGAACAGATGTCAGTTTCTTATACCAAAAATTATGGATGTTATCGCTACCTGGACACATCCAATTGTGAAGGCGACTTATGACATCTTTAAAGAGTTTCTCAGTGATTATTGGTCGTTCCATTGGTGTTATGGTGTTCATTCTGTTCTGTTCGACTTTTATCCAATCAGAATTCTGATGATAGCCTACGCTATTGGACCACAGTGTCGACCAAAATGTCGTTATTTCATCAGATGTTGGTAAGTTGTCATTACCATTTATTTGGTTCGTCTGTCCATTTGTCTTCAGAACCCTATAGAACTGTTTTTCATTTGAATTGAACTGATTATTCTGATGTTTTCTCCTGCTGCATTTGGAATATCTTTGCAGTCTTGTACTAAATGCTGCTAATTTCTGTTTAAGCGTGTCAAGAAGCTCCGTTAGCCCGACGTTATGTGGATCTCTAGAAGTGTGCACCCTGTGTTTTCTTATAATTAGATCAACTTTGCGTTTTAGTCTTCTACTGGGGCTACCCTTGTTGAATTGCAGAAGTTGAGCTATTTCGGCTCTTATTTGTTCTATTCGCCGCATCAATCTCCTTTTCCAACTAGGTATACCGTGTCTTCTATTTGTCGTATTTTGCTGAGTAGTACCGGCTATCCTCGCACCGTTAGATCTTGCTGCTGCCAGAGCAGTACAATAAATTAACCCATGCAGCTCTTCGAAACTATGTACGCTATTAAGGTATTTCGGGATGATTGTTACATTGAATGTTTCTACGATCCTCGCAAATTTTCGTGATGTTCTTTGCCTTGGGATCATAGGTCTTTTGGTTGGATCAGTGCCCATATACTCTTGCATAGCAATTCTTAATCCTTCTTCAAGGCCTATTTGGAGTTCTTTTTTCTCTTGTGTACCTTGTTGTGCGTCACTATTTACATTTGCAACATCTGCAACTTCTCCATGTATCTCTTCGTCAGCTACCATCGTACTTTCGACATTATCCTCAGAATTCTGTCTGTCTGATGCGGAAGCTCCGTTGCAACCTTGTTCTTCTGCAACTTCTCTCTTAATCTGTTCTATTTGTTCATGACAGATCAAATTATTCCTGATAATAGCTCTTTTTTGATCAGCAATTCTCTGCGCTGTTACCGATATTGACGGGTATTTCTCCAAAAACGCTTGATGCAATCTCTCCCTGTAAGCAGTCATATCTGTCTCGAGCCTTGTTAGTTGGTAATAGGTACGCATGATAAAGATATTTATTTCGGTAGTCCATTTCATACGTACCCTTTTCCTTCCTGCCGAAGTGGTCTCAGGTAATAATGGGTTATCCCCGTGAGAAGCATTTTCAGCAGTTGTAGCACTTTGGGATGGTCTTTTACTACTTTCTACGTTGTCGGCTGTGTTTTCTTCGGGTGTCCCGATCGGTCTCCGCCTGTTCAATTAAAGTGCAGTTTTAACACAATTAAACTTAGCAGACCAATAGTCAATTAAATAGGTACTAGTTCACTTACACAAGTAAATCGTGCGACAAGCTTTTATGATCATACAAATTGTGTATAACGAGGCTATTAGTTGATAGTTAACATATTTTAAAGGAAAATTTTATTTTCTTCTTTTTTGAACATTTAAATAAAAGCTTTCTAAAAAAAGTTTTGTTCTTCCATTTATAATAATGATGAAATAATGACGTAATAGCATATTTTCTAAGGATTGGTATCAAAAATTTCAAAATCCGACAATAAAATTTTGTTCTATTAGAGGTTTCATTTGGAGGTTTACATTTTATTGTCAATTTATTAGCCTACCAGCTTTACTATCACCTCTCCAAATTAATGTATCGAATTACCAATCACCCTATATTTATCAGTTGTGATGAGAAAAATCATTCATTACTCTTTAAAAATTTTCCGACTAACGGAATTTTCCTAGGAGTTGTCCAACCGATAGCAGCTTCTGAGGATTTCATCCTTTCCTATTGTCCAGGTAGCCGAATAACTACTTTTCCAGATTAACGATAACTCTAAATAAATTTTATTTAGCATAAATATGGATTAGCATAAAATAATGAAAACGTCCCGCATCAAATAAAATAAAGACTGCCGTCCCAGGCTGAACGTGACGCTAAGGCCAATTAAGTCAAATTCACAGACCGAGAAGAACTCCATTAGCACACTGTCATCCTTTCTGAAATTCTCTCCGCTGTAATCCAGGTATGCGTCGGTCGGTCTGCATAGCCACATTAAACATTCCTTTTGGCGGGCTACCGGCGCAACAATAATAATGCATGAAGTCAATTACAGGAAAACCAACAACCGCGAAGGCTAATTTAGTTTTTTGATCATTGCTGGTAGCTTTTCGCTGTGGTACGCTGTACTTTACAAGCGGGTGGAAGAGTCAAAGGGAACGTAATCTAGGACGTTCATTCTGTGAGGTTTGCGGTCGCCAGTTAAATTAAAAGTAATAATTTAGAAAGGCGTACTAGCTTCAGTAGTGTAGTGACTCTTGTTACCAGTTCATGTATATGTTATAAAATAGAACTTTAATTATTCCTCGGGATCAATAGCTGGTTGAAGTTGATCACGTTAGTTTCGAGACAAGCTCTAGTACGATATACGTTATTAACTGTAACATTTTACTATTAGTCTCGTCTTATTCCCAGCATCTGGAGCAGCTAACGATATGTTTTAAACCGTGTAAATGGAATTGCAGTAGTTATTACACATTTCTACCTATACAAAAATGTTATTTATCATGCACTGATGTCAAAGAGTTGAGAGGCCTTCTCGAGTTTTTACGCCGTCTTCTGTTGGAGTTTCTTCCTACACTGAGAGAAAACATTAATCGCTACGATTAAAATTTTAATCACCACAATTAAATTTTGCATCAAAATACGTGACAATTAAACTGTTTAATTGCTGCGGTTGAATAGTGAATTCGGTTTAGAATTAATTGTGGTAGTGAGCAATATCAAATCAGTCGTTGTCAGAAAAATGTCACTGTGACTGTAGCTTAGTTCAATGGTTACAATTAAACCACGTCTCCAAGGTTATTCACTTGTTTAGGACCCTCAATTAGGCAGGATTATTTATTATGGTTATTTATGTGTGACATTGTTTTTGTCATTGTACTAGAGATAATGAATTAAACTGTTATAATGAAAAACTTTAATACCAATACTGATTTTTTTCTTAATTTAATACGTATAATTCCTGTAGTCCATTAGAGCAAAAAAAGCAAATAGATTCAAAATAATCTTTATTCCTGGTAAAATAATTAATTAAAAATCATTATAACAAAAATTGAAATCTTTAGTTTATAATAACAAAAAAAAATTTATTGCACATAAAACGTCTATTACACCTGCGAACACATAATGTCATTGGAGAATTGTTACATATTTTGAGCAAGCAGCAAAGTTACCGGTAATGTACGACTCGTGTACTCCAAAGCCATATTTGACCATGTAGGTACCTATTCTGTTCCACACACAGAGAAACAAGCACGGATAAAACTTATAGGAACACAAAATAGTATGTGATGGTAAAACTGAATATCGAATGCACCTCACACCTGTAACCGTGCTGTAACCACTAACGACTACCTGAAATGTAAAACAACAGTGAAGAGCATCTATCTCTATGGCACTCGCTTGCCCTCTACAAAGAAGAAAAGAGATGGAGCATGGTAAAGATCCCCCACCTCGGGAACGACCGTTCTGCGTATTTCGTGACTTATCGCAGCTGTAATATCCTTTAACTCTTGCCATTAGAATGTTTAATTGGAAATTGCAGTACTTCAACCAGTTTAATTGTCATTGTAATCTAAGGTGTCTACGATAGGAGTCTCATAACGACTGTTACTGATTTATTTTTATAGTAACTCTCGTTAATCATTACTATTAAAATGTTTAATTGAAAGTAGTAGGATTTAAACCAGTTTAATTGTTACAATAATATGCGTTTTCTCTGACTAAATTGAAGTATAAGAATTCAGTTTTTATGACTGACTATGAAGCTACATTTCAGAAACGGCACACAACTTTAATATAGGCTATTAAAAATGTACCACTTAAACACTTTAACAGGGCTGGTTTTCGCAGTGTAACGTTTCACAAGAGCGCGAGTGGCTAGCATCTTCAGACCTCTACCTAGACCCGACCAGCTACCTAGGTGTTTTTCCAATCAAAGCTACCTGTAAACTGACCTTTCAACAGACGACGGCCTAAAAACCCGAGAAGAACTCTGAACTCTTCGACTGACGACGGCCGCGAATACTTTCCTGGACTAATGGTTCTAGGAAGGAACTTTTGTAGAGCTTTGGAGTATACATATAATTAGTTACATCCGGATTTCTGAGAACATTCTTCCGGAGACATTGTATAGTTAAGAATGTCTGTACCCGATAGCTGCCATTTTTACATTTTTTTTCTACTCAGCGGCCAAAATAAAAACCAGGACAAGCAATTTTAGCGCAGACAACTGTTTTGCATACATATTTGCTATGAAAATATTCCATCAGCGTATGTCAACTCCACATCATGTACGGTTGAGCCCATATGAAATTCAAATGACACTTATTCCATCTCAATTCGTTTCCAAATGAAAACATAACAAAATGAATGAAAGCCCATGAATATATAAATATTTGGTAGTTTGAATTACGGGAATCATTGACGAAAAAACCGAGCCAATTAGATTGAATAGTATTTTCCATACGGATATGTCACCGATGTGTCCATAAGATACGGTGGACCCCTCAAATCAATCTAAAGGTAAATACCTTCAAACAGAACTCGAAATAAAAGGTTTTATTTTCGTGCTTTGCTTGCTAGTCAATTGCAAGTGATTACGACGTGGGAGATCGAAAATTTAGCATTGGGAATTAAGATTATACTTCCAAAGTGAAAAAGAATAAAAAATACCAGTCTCACTGAACATCACCACACACGGGCATAGTTATATTCTCTCGCGATGGTTTTTGGGATTCTCTCTCAGGTCAGTAGACAGCCTATTATGAGTACAACAAATTTTTTAGCTTTTCAACCCCCCACCCCCTAACCACCCCAAATTCACCCTCACCCAAGAAAAAGTAGAAAATGATCAGGAACCCCTAAAACGCCTAAAAACGAAGTTTGAGGCATATTTGAAATTTTTCGTTTTTTGCTAATTACTCCGCAGTCCATGCACCGATTTCCAAAATTGTAGCAACATTACCTACTACGACCCTACATCATACCACTACCCAAATTTCATCAAAATCTATGCAGCGGTTACTGAGATTAGGAGGATAGAAGAACGCCAACAAACATTTATTTATTTATCGTATGGCTCAAAAACATGACAATAGTAAATATAGATTAAAAGAAAAACTATTATAACCTATACTAAAATAAAATATATACAGCTACAAACTAAGATACATAGTCTTTGGTATTTACAGGTTGATGTCAAGTTCTTTCAACCACTTCAGCGCCAACGGTGTGGCTGTGAAGAACTCTTCTCGCGATCCCTGAAACGCACGCAGTTCACATTCGCTCGTAATATGGCTTATAGTTTGGCGGGGCACGCCACAGTCACATAAGGGAGATTGCACATAGCCCCACTTGCAAAGGGAGTCGGCACATCTGCCGTGGCCTGTTCGGACTCTATTAAGTTTTACCCACTCTTTCCGGGGTAGTTCTGATCCTGGAAGTAAGGCTGCCCCCATAAATGCGCATCGCGAGTGGTGTTCCGCAAAACCTTCCCAACCAACAACAGCCAACAGACAGACAGACAGACAGACCGACAGACAGACCGACAGACCGACAGACCGACAGACAGACCGACAGACAGACCGACAGACAGACCGACAGACAGACCGACAGACAGACCGACAGACAGACAGACAGACCGACAGACAGACAGACAGACCGACAGACAGACAGACCGACAGACAAACCGACAGACAGACCGACAGACAAGCAGACAGACAGACAGACAGGCCGACAGACAGACAGACAGGCCGACAGACAGACCGACGGAAATGAGTGACGTGGATTTTCGTTGTGTAGGCATCATAAAACGCCCAAAAAGTAAATTATCTCAAAATCGAAAACCTTCGTGATCACAATACTCCCCTCACCTATCGGTATGGGAAGTAAAAAGTATTGCAACTCAAAAATAGACCTCCACTAAATGACCATTTCACAAATGCACAGGCTTGTCTTCCTGGAGGTCACATGGTATCATAGTTTATAATACTTAAGTTTAATATTAACAGGACAATATTTTGCTGTTTTTATTTTTACGTGCAAAACGGATGTGGTGGGTATATGTATATTCATTTACATGTGGTTTTTTTACTGATGAACTGTATCGAATTTTATGATACGCGTATATAAAAAATTGTAGTTTATGTGTGTATTTTGTATAATTGTCGTGTGACAAAATTTTTAACTAAAAGATATACAGGGTGTCCCACGACGATTAAGACAAGCAATATGTCGGAACTGAGCAGTAGTAGCAAGTTATAATTTTGGGACTTTAAATTAGAACAAACATGGTATCTTTTCTTATTACTGTCTCACCCAATGAGGTATTTGTTTTTGATCACGTGAGGTCCGATTCAAAATTTTTAATGGGACACCCTGTATGTTTGTAACTTTTTGTGTTCCTCCCGATAAAACAATTCCAACAAACTAGCACACTTGGGGTCTAAAGTGATTAATTCAAGAGCTACAGGTACTTAAAGGATGTCACCACTACCATTGATTATAACATGTACCCCTACAGTTAAATTACTATGGTAATGTTTCTTAATGGTAGTGGTACAGTCCTTTAAGTACCTGTAGCTCTTTAATCACTTTAGACCCCAAGTGTGCTAGTATGTTGGAATTGTTTTATTGGGAGGAACACAAAAAGTCACAAATATACAGGGTGTCCCATTAAAATTTTTGAATCGGACGTCACGTGATCAAAAACAAATACCTCATTGGGTGACGCAATTACAGGAAAAAATACTATATTTGCTCTAATTTGCGCCCCCAAAATTATAGTTCGCTACTACTGCCCAGTTCCGATATATTACTTGTCTTAGTCGTCGTGGGATACCCTATATATTGTATGCAAGAAAGCCGCGCACAAGGCTTTGCCTTCTGCGGATTTCAGCGTTTATCTATTAAACATTTTTTTCTTCTTCGATACTATGTAACTACTTTTTTTGAATAAACGCTATTATTATTATTATATTATTATTATCTCAAAAGTTATGACTACTTTTATATCCAAATTGCTGTCAAAAAGTAATGAATCAAAAATTATTTTTTTTACATGGAAATATAAAATCCCTGGAGATAAACAGAGTATTCTGTTGATCGCAGTACTCCACCGCACAAAAAGCTCAACGTGCTACAATCGTTAGTAAGAGATCTTTCCTAAATGTAACTCGATTCTCTGCAGACATCAAAAAACCTTCTGAACTTTCTCCAGTTTCTACCATCGGCATCGCCCGGCAGCGCCTTTTTTGTGGAGCAGCCTGGCTGGTGGCTGCCGTTTTCGACTGATCGCCGTGTGTAACTTTAACGATTATCCTATTCGTGCAGAACCATTTATCACCCTCAGAAAGTAGTTTGTCTGCAAAAGAAACTTTTCGATCGGATTCTTCGGGGGAATACTATTGCACACAATGAGCGGTAGAATAACAACATTGTAAATGCGATATGGGGGGATTGATTCTTACGTCAGGTCTGTTATCTGTCTTCCAACATATTAGAACACACAGGGTTCTTCACGTTATTCGACACGGAGCATTATGGCTAAAGTATTTGATAAAAAAGAAAATAATAATTTCCGATGGATAGAGGCCCATAAAGGCTACAGTTTAAAAACACGAAATGAATCAAAGTTAGGTTTTTTTTTAATGGAACACCCCGTATGTTATTGCATATTCAGATTCTCTGGTGAATTCTAGTGTAACTTTATGTATCATATATGGGACTTTAAGCGAACCGTTTAGGTGTAAATCACCATTTTCGGTATAAGTTGATATAAGAAAAAAATTGAATATCGCAGAGATTATAAAATTTGCAAGGCTATGACTTTGCCGTATTACTAAGTATAAAATGCGGCAGCTTTGATGAGACTGTGAAATTTAAATTACGTCTATGCTTGGAGAAATCGGTCGATTAATTAAGGAAACTTCGATCAGCGATAACTTGATTTTTTCAAATGGGAATGCCTAATTTTTTTATACGGTTAAACGTAGAATTTGATAGCCTTTCTAATGATATAAGGTTGTAAATATCAATCTCTGGCAGTTTTTATTTAATTTTAGATTTTCAAACAAATCGGCGTTTTTCAATTTTCCTACCTATAAGCAACGTGGCAGGCCATGAAATATAACAAAAACATGTTAACTCGGATGGAAGAAAACAAGCAACTTAGTAAAAAGATACAGACGAAATAGAATAAAGAGACAGGATGATAAAAATTCCTTACAACAAATCAACTCTCCCAGAAACAAACGCGATAACACCTCTAAGGCCAAAGAGAAGCTGGAGTACGGCAGTAATAGATATTTTTTACAGTCTACTGGCTACCGCAATTTACTAAAGGTTAAAAATTTCCAAGACAATTAAAAATCCTGATATGAAACAAAAACAACCAGCGACTGATGTTGCTCCAGCACGCAATTGTCAATCATATGTAATGGTGCAAAGAAGTAGTAATTTGCATCGAAGTCGATACCCCTGACTGGAGCCCTTCTATTTTTCAATATCTATTAGCAATATTGCAAAAAAGGAATACTGACAAATCAGATTTAAATTTTCTGCTATTTAAGTTATGTTTTATAGTTTAAACAAATTTTAATTCATTTTTCATTTTCTGCGATCTTGCTAATAGGTACTGAAGAATTTTCAGACTCCAGTCAGAAGTACTTTCGACTTGAGTCCTGACAGAACTGCATACTTTTTTATATCATTAAATGTAAAATTTTATTATGAAAATAATAAACTGCTTACAACATTCTCTAGTAGTTTTTATTTTATTTCAAAATTTTTCATAGTTTTGGAAACTGCCAATCTCTAGTACATTGCAGTAGCTAGTAGGCAGTGAAAAAACCCATTTCTGCCATACTTGAGCTTCTCTTTGACCAAAGATATGTTACCGCCGTTGTTTCTGGTTAGACTTTGTTTGTTGTGAGTAATTTTTATAATTTTGTCCCTTTAGTCTAGTTCGTGTGTATTTTTCAGCTAAGTTAGTTGTTTTCTTCTACCTGAACAGGTTTTTGTTTATATTTCATGGCCTGCTTCGTTGCTTATAGCTAGGCATATTGAAAAACGCCGATTTTTTTAAAAATTTAAAATTAAATGAAAACTACCAGAGATTGATAGTCACAACCTTATATCATTAGAAAGGTTATCAAATTCTACGTTTAAACGTATAAAAAAATTAGGCATTCCCATTTGAAAAAATCAAGTTATCGCTGATCGAAGTTTCCTTAATTCATCGACCGATTTCTCCAAGCATAAACGTAATTTAAATTTGACAGTCTCATTAAAGCTGACGCATTTTATGCTTAGTAGTACGGCAAAGTCACAGCCTTCTTATAATCTCTGCGATATTCAATTTTTTCCTGATATCTAGTTATACCGAAAATGGTGATTTACACCTAAACGGTTCGCTTTAGGTCCCATGTATGATACATAAAGTCACACTAGAATTCAGCAAGGAATCTGAATATGCAATAATATATGGGGTGTTCCATTTAAAAAAACATAACGTTGACACATTTCGTGTTTTTGGGACACCCTGTATAACATGAAAATACGTTTAAAATGTATCCTTTATGGGTCTCTATCCATCCCAAGTTATTATTTTCTTTTTTATCAAATACTTTAGCCATAATGCTCCGTGTCGAATAACGTGAATAACACTGTATAATAAACAATCTAGAATTCTCGGGTATATGTAACACGAAGGTAACTGTTTTGAAAGCTCTGATGCTATAGTGGACGGGTCTGCAAAATTTGTTTCAAATGTGTTCTCTGTTTCAAATGCGACTAACTGTAGTAGTGGTGTCTCAGTTAAGAATGTTATATCACTAAAAAACATAACTGAACATGATATTATTTTGAAAATTGAAGAACAAGATGGCCCCTGGTTTGGATGGGGTTCCTAGTTAGCTCTCACTGAAGAAAGATTATGCAGAGCCTCTGTCTATCCGTCCGTCTGTCCTTAAACAAAATATAGCCTAAACTACAGGTCCCAGAGAAAAAAATAAATACAGATTCGAAAAAAGCATGAAAAAGCTAGTACGGGAAAAAACCGGTTTTGTCAATATCGCTTCCGGTTCTACAGTGAGAGTGCCGTTTGAATTAACTCAAGTAAATTATTTCCTACTTTTTTTATTATTAAGGACTATCTTCATATTGTTACAAGCCTTTAGTCCGATTGGGCAAGAAAACGCTTGGTACGGATTTCACTATTTATTTGCACTAAGTATGTACACTACGCCTAGCCTAATACTTAACAGTCTAATTCATCTACAGTCACCACACTAATTTATATTGGTCCTACACTTCACTAATTTATGCCACAGTTCATATATTAGAATATTTTTAAAATGTAGCCCTTATGGGTCTCTATCCATCCCAAATTATTGTTTTCTTTTTTATCAAATACTTTAGCTATAATGCTCCGTGTCGTATAACGTGAATAACCCTGTATGCAAGAACAACTAAAATTTAGTTGGACCCCGACGGCTGGTATTCAACGTCCTTGACATAGGCAGAATAAGTTAGCTTAATTTGAACTTCAGTTTTGCTACGAAGTTGTTTGAATTTATCATTAAGCTGAACAAGGCCAGTTTTTTAAGGAGACTATCGGCGTGACAAATTACACGAAAGCTGTGAAAACGACGAATGCGAACAGAAGTCGGTCACGTGCGATATCCGTCGTAACCTTTGCATGACGTCCGATGTTGCCGCACGCCATTTCGCCAACTTAAATATTGTACGTTTGCTCGGAGCTCCTGCCACTAGTTCAAACACCCCGCAGACAGTCGTTCAGTCGTTTTCCGATAGAAAATTCAAGGGTTTCACATTATGTGCTTCGTGACTTCTGTCTGATATTCGAACAGCAACTCCAGATTGAATTATTGACTTGATGTTTGATTAACTGTGCATGCTCTTGGAGAAAACGATTTAGCCAGTATTTTATATATTAGGTGCCTTGCAATGAAACTGTATCAATACTTGTGGTGGTAGTAGTAGTGCTCTTGAGACGATATAAGCTACTTTTTAATCTTTTTACCAACTCCTCATAACCAATAAAAACCCACATGGCCTCCTGGAAAACTGCTTTTCTCAAATAAAGTGAAAGCAAATTTTGTTTTGTCTCAACATTTTGGTTAGATAAGGTGCCTTACCGCTTTCATGCGTGACAAATATCTGCTAAGCCGGCAATGCCCTAAGAGAATATCTTACCATAATGTTAATGATTTGTTTAACCTTCGTGTGGTAAGCTGATTAAACATCTCATCAATAGTAATCTAGATCTCAGAGATTGACAACTTATTTAAACATTAACATGTTACGACTTTTAGTTTTTGGGGCAAAATTAAAGACTGCGTTATTTAATATTAATATATTATCTGTTTACTCCTTAATATCCCATGGACAATAAGTAAAAAAGATAGATAAATTAGTAAACAGAAGTGTCAGTAGCTGAATAGCATTTTGAACGACCGATCTCTGTTGTAGTTGAAGGCTGCTCATCAGACGTATTTTCAATAAACGACAATGTTCCGCAGGGGTTTGTCCTGTCACCTACACTGTTTTTGCTATACATCAACGAGCTGCTGGAAATAACGTCCAATCCCATCTACGGCTTCACAGACATTACATTAATATCGTGCAAGCCAATATCATTCCAGGAGACTGTATACTATGTCGGCGACAGCAGCATGCCTTACAGATCAACGTAGATATCAAAACAAATTGTAAAGTGGGGATTAATAAATAAAGAATAGCTTAGCGTACAGAAAGCTCATGCATTAACACTGATAATGAAGTTTTGCGTTGGTTTACCAACTGTGGAAGTGGAGGATCACCCAATAGTAAAGCTAGCTTCCATCAAGCTTTTGGGGATCAACATCAACAACAACACGACCACATCGTCAGTATTGCTAAAACGGCATCCCAGAAGTATGGAGTTTTGTTCCGCTGTAGGAAGCTGAATACATCAGAGTAACTACTTCTGTTCTGCACAGGCGCAGATCCGACCATCGTTGGACTACTACTCCCATGTGTGGGGATGCGCTTCGAAGCGCTCTCTAAAGCTTTTTGACACTACCCAGAGTAATTAGAGCAATTAGACTAATCGATACGCGTAACCTCACAAAAGATCTCCACAGCCCGGAACATCGAAGGAGGGTTTCTGACCTGCCCTGTTTAACAGGTTCTGTCACGCAAGATGTTCGAGTGAGCTCTCCCAGATAATGACACCGAAGACTGTCCAAACGAGGAACACTAGAGGGGCTCTGCAAGCTCATCTTTACCAGGTCGAGGTCTCTACTCTCCGAACCAGTCTCCCCCAGCATTCCTTCTTTTAGAGAACTTAGATGCTGTGGAATGAGCTGCCGGGGAATCTGTTTCTAGATGGCTACAACCTGAAGCGTTCCAAATCTAACGCGCACAGGCATTTATTCTCTCGTAGCGATTCTACAGTCCCATAGGCTTTCAGGGTTTGCGGGAGGCTGACCATAGGAAAAATGAAAAGGGCTGGTTCTACCATCTGTTTGATTGTTTGCTAGTCCTTGTTCAATATATATCTCGGAAGTTAGGAACGCAGTGCTGATATAATTTTCATAGCAAAAAAGCTTTAGATAGAGAAGTAATCATAAAAGGAACTTTCTTTGAAAAGCAACTCCAGTGCCGGCAAATACAATATAACGAACCGGAAAACGGAACTTCAGCTTTAGGCGTTTTAGACATTTTCCAAAATTTTAGGGGGGTGAAAAATTGAATGGGAGGTTAGTGGGTGTGAGAAGAAGAGAATAAACATAATAATTGCGCACTACGTTTCTATTTAGTTGCTTCTTCAAAAACTTGGGTGAGTTCGAAGTAAAGGTAAGGGTTAGGCCCTGGAGTACCACAAAAGCAAATTTACCTATTTTTCTTTCTATTGGCCTGGATCCTATATTGTACATATGGCACTTTGCAAACCTGATTTGACACTTTTGCTGTTTGATGCTTTGGAAAAATTTCTGAGTATGTACTTTTATAAATCTCTAATAACTTGTTGAACTATTGTTGTTAACCCCACTAAAACTTCAATTCCTTTTTGGATTTAGTATTTCGCAAACTAAGGACTGTAGGTCCTGAATATCATCAACCTCTAGCTCAGCAAGCTTTTGCTTTCTGCATACTGCAGCTATCCCAAATATTAAAGCGACCTGTCTCAATGTTTCATCTGGAGCGTTCAAGCCTTTAGGCTTTTTAGGCTCGAATCCCTCTTATTATTTTTTCAAAAATCCAAGTAAACCTGAGTAGTGACTAATTACTACGTTGTGGTTGGTTTTAATAGTCGCTTTCAACATAGTAGGACCATAGGGAGAAGGGTTTCCTTCCTTTGATAAATACGAAATAAACGTATGCGAAAAGACTCTTCTCACATTAGCAGTTCTCAATAGAACTGCCCTCGAATTGTGTCGTTGGAACCTCGAGTGTCTGAGGAATGCCAAACCTAAAGACTCATGTAGTTCGCCGGAGAAAATATACACCCTATCATCGACCACTTTATACCCGAGATATTTGTTGCCCTTTTTTTATTGATTCAACGTATACGTATACTAACATTATACACCTAGGTTATCATCCGAAGGTATGTTAAGTGATAGATTTTTCCTTAGATAAATTATATGCCAAGTTCAACTGGATTTGTTAAAGAAACATTTTGAGTTGAATATATCAGGAAATGTGGACGATCGTCACCGCCTACCCTCTATTGACGCTGGCCAGTACCCTGTTGGGATATTCTGCGATCTCAGCAGGGCATTTGACTGTGTGGATCATAACGAGTTTTTACAATCATTGAAAAATATGGCTTTGCTGAGCATTCTTTTAGGTGGTCCAGATCCTTTTTGGTTGAAAGAAATCAGTATGTTATTGTTCAACGTACTGATTCAATGAGCAATTTGAACAGCTTTACATAATAATAACAATACTTTAGATATCACCACTGGAGTCCCCCAAGGTTCGGTTCTGGGCCCAATCTTTTTTCTTTTATATATCAAGCAATTTGACAGCATATAACCGGGATGCCATTTTGTGGCATTTGCTGATGATATATCTGCTTTAACTTCAAATAAATCTGAACCAGTTCTACAAAATGATTGTAATGATTTGGTTGAGAAAATTGATGTTCGGTATTCTCAACACTCTCTATACCTTAATCCTTCTAAAACAACACTTATTCGATTCCATCATGCACAAAAAACTGTTCACGACTTGGAGGTAGCATTGAACAATGATAAACTTTCTTTTAGTAAAAATATTAAATTTCTGGGACTTTATATTGATCCACACCTCAACTGGAAAGCTCATTCTGAGCTTCTTACACCTAAAATAAACTCTCAAAGTTATTTGCTAAGACAGTTAAAAACTATCTTAACTGGTGAACAATTAAGACAGGTTTATTCCGCTAATGTGGAATCTAGAATATGTTTCTAGGGTTGGTCAACACTTTCTGAAGATACTTTTTAGCCCAGAAAAGATGTATCCGTGCTATGGCAGGTATCTCTTCAACACACACCTGCAAAGATGTGTTTCAAAGATTTAACATTTTAACTGTCCCGTCTCTATTTATATTTAAAATATGTGTTTACGTGTATAAGAACAGTAAGAATTTCAAACGAAACTGCGATATACATGATTTTAATTCTAGACATAAAAATAATCTGCATACAAGCATAAGTACATCGAAAGTCGCATCTCGATGACTTAATAATCTCGGCCATCTTTATTCAACAATCTTCCCGACTATATTAAAGCATGTGCTTCAGTCAATTTAAATTCAGTTTAAAACATTTTTTGTTACAAAAATCCTACTTACCGGGTGGATGATTACATAAAAATTGTAATTTAGGGTCAAGAACAATTTTATTATTTTATTATTTATTTATATTATATATTATTATTCATTAGTTTTAGGTGATTTTTGACTATTCCAATACAGTTTGTAACTGTCTTATGGAAATAAATTAATTGTATTGTATTATATTGTATTAAATGCCATAACTTCTATCCTGAGATAATTAAACCTGCTCATGTTTGATATATCGTAGCTGAAATAAAGAGTAGTCTTCTAACATCTAACCTCACTTTCGGCCCCATAGCTGGCGGTAACTTTTTCCTGCTCCGGAGGAAAGTGCTGGGAATATACGAGCCTGCGTTTATTGTCTCTACTGATATATTTTTCGGAGCAACACTAGTCCCGTATTTACGCCCCTAAAATTAAAAAAATCATCCGTGGGAAGTAGTCACTTATTACTCGTATATTATAAGAACAAGTTCTCTACGAATCAAAAATTTTGGTTTGTATCGACAAAAGCTGACAAATAAATTAATTCCCTAACACCTTATGTCACAGAAATACTATCAAAGTTTATACACCTTTTTCTTGTCTTATTTTCATCGCTCTTAGTTTATTTCCATATTTATGGTATACCCTTTGTAATTATTACTAAAATTGAAATAAAAATTAATTAATAAAATTCCATGTTTATTACAAAACAACTTGGAATTAGTGAGTGTACGGTTTGGTTCCTTGTATTCTTTGGGGATGAGATTATTTTACTGTCACCACTCTAATTCATTGACTAGACTCCCAATATCCAGAAATAATATGAATATATATGTAATCCATATTATATGTTTGCCAGAACAAAGTGTACACGTTTTATCTGCTTTGCAGAAAAAAAGAGGGGACAAAGAAAGAAAAGGACCTTTTTAGCTCACTGACTCGAAGCCGAGGTTTAGTTCGCGGCCCTTGATCTTTCCCTTTCCTTTCCAAATGTTTATTTGAATTTATATATAAAAAAAGTTCCGTCGTATCTGCGAGTTCTTCGAGCAGAAACTTTTTTAATTTGTTCCTTTATCCAACACGCAGCTAACGCGATGTGGCAGTTACAGACACCATTTTTGTTAATTGTTCTAGTCCACTACTTGTAGCTTAACTGTCGATGGTCAACTAAAGTGATTATTATTTTTGGAATAGTGTAGTAGTTAGACATTTTGGGATGCATGTATAATATTAATTTTTAAATACATTAAACATTTAAGACATTTTTCAAAAATAAAAATAATAATTATTAGCTGGAAATATATCTAACGATCCATGGCAGGAAAAAAACTTTTTTCTTAAATAACTGCAACCTGTGGGGGGGTGGGTTGGCCCAGTGGTTAGGGTCGAGAGCTCGTGACCGGAAGGTCCCGGGTTCGATTCTCGTTAGAGGCTGAAATTTATTTCTGGTTTTTTCAACCAAAAACAAATATCCATAAAAAAAAAGCTCAGCGAGAATTTCCACCTGAGCATTCACTGTTGGCTTCTAACTAACAGTGCTGTTCCTAAGTGGCGCCGGGAAACAGTAACAAAGCCTACACAGAACACGAGGCTAATGACCAAAGTAGTCGATGCCGATGACACAGAAGAAAAAAAAAACTGCAACCTGTGACCATGCCTAACTATGAAAATTTAGGGGTAGTTTGGCTGTAACTCTGGGGCTAAAGCATGAACTGAATCATCCAGTGTCTATCTAAATACGCAGCGTGTAAGAATCGGAAATCGATTCGCGTCAAAGGTGATATTCAATAATCCTAAGGCTGTACATGTTATGTCTTCCAATTTGACAGAACTGACCTTCCTAGCACATTATATTCGTTTCACAATTTCATGGATGAATATACGTGTGTTATTTAGTATAGTAGACCGATCCTTGCAGTAAGGTGGCGTCTGCAAGTCTGACTGTATATATCTGGAAGTCGCAATTGCCTAGGTTCACAAGGATATTATGTTGCTACTAAGAGCCAATATTCTACTAATAATCACCAAGGCGAGCACTCGGTTATGATGAATAACCATGCTACTTCAAGAAGTCATTCAAGAATCTGAGAATATTACAGGAAGAAGTCTCACGATGGCTTACCAACCGTGGAAATGGAGGGCCATCCCATAGTCGAATTACCTTCCGTCAAGCTTTTGGGGATCAACATCAACAATAACATGTCCTAGCACGACCACGTCGTCAACATTGCTAAAACGGCATACCAGAAGCCTGGAGTTTTGTTCCGCTGTAGGAAGTTGTACACACCAGAGCAACTGCTGCTGCTCTACAAGGCACAGATCCGACCATCGCTGGAGTATTGCTCCCACGTGTGGGAATGCGCTCCGAAACACTCGCTAAAGCTTCTGGACACTATCCAGAAAAGACCAATTAGATTAATCGATACACCTAGCCTCACAAAGGACCTTCGCAGCCTGGAACATCGAAGGAGGGTAGCTGACCTATCCCTGTTTTACAGATTCCATCACGGAAGATGTTCGAGTGAGCTCTCCCAGATAATAACACCAAAGGCCGTCCGAACCAGGAACACTAGAGAAGCTCTGCGAGCTCATCCTTACCAAGTCGAGGTCCTTACTACCCGAACCAGTCTCCTCCAGCGTTCCTTCTTTTGGAGAACTTCGACGCTGTGGAATCAGCTGCCGGGGAATTTGTTTCCCGACGGCTACAACCTGCAGCGTTTCAAATCTAACGTGAACCAACACTTATCCTCTCGCAGCGCTTCTACAGCGCCATAGGCTTTCAGCCTTTGCGGGAGGCTGACAAAAAAAAAACGAAATGCACTTCAGCCTTACTGGGTCACAGTATACTGACAAATTAGGAAGACGCCCACAATTTAACTTTATATTCTAATAATTCTCCAGTAGACAGTGGCACGGTCATATGCTTGAGACAAAAATACAATCTATGTTCCTAAAGCCAATAGTAGGTCTTCCAGCTATTTCTGTGGTTTGCTGCTGAATTCTGAATGGTGCGTCTTTTTAAAACGCTTTTATCATCTTCACCCGTATGTTTGTAATGTTGTAACTCTCCTTCGGTTTAAGCGGTCAGACCGAACATAGAAAGCTCCACCTTTACCGTGAAAATGATTTTGACGGCTTTAAATCCGTCGGACTAGCGGTCGTATCCGCAGACATCCTGTTTGGGAGCTGGTATTTTTGTGAAATTTATTCAGAAAAGTCGACAGCTTCAATTATAATTTATGCAGTAATGATAATGATTATGCTATGAATATCGCTCAAAAGCAATTGTTCAATTGTTTATCTTCAATTAAAGAGAGTAAAAATGTCAAACATAATTTTTGAAATAAGCTTGAAACAATAATGTACGAAGAATATTAGTATGATTGTGAAAAAAGAGTGGCCACTTTGTGCCCTATTATCCATAAATCGAACGCCCTATGCTTTTTTCAGAATCATACTAGTATTTTTCGTTCATTATTGTTTTATTTTAAAAATTATTTTCAACCTTTTAATCCGATGTTCTTTAAAAGCATGTTTTTTAGCTTTTTTAAACTATATTTATGTGTTTTATGGTTGCACCATTATGTAATCGTAAGATGGGCAAATACTGACTCCAAGGCATAATGCATTGCTGCTTCTCATTTTGGATGTAATTGAGCTACAAGGAAATTGCTTATTATTGATAGGGTAATTAGACGTCATTACAAAACATTTTATGCATATCAGTTGTCTACAATTCCAAAATATCTACGGCATTCGTTACCAATAAATTTAATAAAATTTCAAAGCCAACCAATAAAATTGATAGCTGGAGAAAAGAAAAATAGTGGTGATATTTGCTTGAGAGGTTTTGGAGTGAAAGGTAGACTTGACAATTCAACTATATAAGAGCTTGAAGCAAAATTGGCCATGTCAGAAAGCGAACTCTCGATAAGCTACCGCGTGGTCTAATAATATTTCGCGATTCCAATTTTCGAGAGACCCGTAAAACTCATCAGGAAACCATCACTGTAACGCCTGCAAGGCTGTAAATGGCCTCTGTTTTTGCACGTTCCGTTAGTCACTAAACTAAGTTAGTTCGCGGTCTCTCTCTCTCTCCCTCCCCTGAAAAAGTGCTACGTGACGCGTACCACCGAATCGATAGTAATTGCAAATTAGCAGCGTAATTACCATGCCGGCGAGCCCCTACGTCTGCATAATGCATGCGGCAAGGATGTACGGACGCATGCAACCCATCAAATAATTAATATATAGTTTAAATTTCGAACCATGCACTAAGCAAAGACCTTGTAAAGGCACCATTACACGGAGTGTGGAATGTCGCGCTTGCAATGTGAGCTGAAGCGACACGCTGCGTAAAGCATAGTTTAAGAAATTGAAAATAATTTTTAAAATAAGATTAAAACAATAATCAACGAAAAATACTAGTTTGATTGTGAAAAAATCGTGAGCGCTTTGTGCCAAATTATTCGTAAATCGAGCGCCCGACGCTTTTTTCACAAGCATACTCTTATTTCTCGTTCGTTGTTGTTTTTAGTTTATTTTAAAAATTATTTTTAACTTTTTAGTTCTAAGTTATTTAAAAGTGTGTTTTTTCAGTTTTTTAACCTATGCTTGTCTCTAATTCATCACTAAATCTTTTTTATTTTTTTTAAACTGTATTTATTACATTAATTTTGCATTTATATGCTAGGGATGCCAACACACGTTATCCTGGTTGCAGCGCTGCCTGCCATGCCTTATGTAGAACACTCCCCAATTAACAACAACTTATTAATTTTAAAATGAATTAAAGAGGCACTTAGGATTATAAATACCAATCACTATTAAAAAATAATATTACAAAAAAGCTGACGACACGCAGTATTTACAAGCAGTCACCCAAACAAGTACTAACCGCGCCCAACTCTTCTTAGCTCCGGCAACCGTCAAGAGACAGCGTTTTCACCGTGACATGACCGTTACCTAATAAAACAGTTGACTGTGTTCGATATTCAAGCCTACTTTGCATGTCAGTCCGTCGATCATGTTGTACTGAGGTATAATTATTTCTGTAATTTAGGAGGAGGTTCATCTCTAACTGATAATGTGATTCGGCTATTGTATAAAATACCTAACTGTGAGCCATAGAACTGCCAACTTTTTATTTTAACTATTCTTTGTGTATTTTTAATTGAACTTAAGCTCCACTTCCTGCAAAATTGTTCATTTTGGTACTGGTAATTCTATTGCCATTGTCCTAGTGTCCAGAACACAGAGCCACCTTATGTCATTTACATGACATTGTGAATGTGAATTGTTGATGCAAATCCTAACTCAGACGAAAGATGACGCCAAAGTTCCGTACCGTCAGGCATAGGTGGCTATTCACGAAGCGAGTTCGACACATGACACCTTACAGCTTAAGAAAACAGATGGCACAGTTACTATCACGCACTTAACAAAATTCATCAACTATCTTACTAGCAGCATGGGAAAGCATATTTATCTGAGGTAGGCAGCTATGCCAACTTGATGGATTTTTCGTTAAAGGGGTGATACACGTAAAAGCAAGTACGCGTACTTATGGCTCGATGGCATTCATGCTAACGTTGTTCTTATTACAGCAGCAACACTGAGTAATATTTCCTTAGTCTAGATCTTTTGAATAAGGGACCTGCGTACACATGTTTATACATATTATGTATTCGCCATGTAAAACACTTGTTCCCATTTCGAACAGAACTCACCTGTTTTTCATGCATACTGCATAGACAGTATTTCAGAAGGTTTTTAATGTGCAGTGCAAAATGATTCATCCTTCAACTGTCTGTAAATTAAACAAAAAAACACGATATTAAGACAAAGCCACTGAAGTGACAGCGCAAACTTTCTTCTTCAATCTACTTTTTCAATCATTACTCTAAGTTTAAATGTAACGTCACGTCAGGAGCTTCGAAATGCGAAATTCACTTTTATGGCGACCTTTGGAACTTACTTTTGGACCTTTTGACATTACCTTTGGACTTCTGGACTTACCTCCCTTCATCTTAAACACACGTACTTGAAAAGAGGAACAGGCGGCCATGCCTCCTCGCTAACACAGGAATACGTACTTTCTTGGATTTCAATATCGTTCTTCCATCCATCATCGTGAACATTTGTATATAATCAAAAGAACACAGATTACCAACTTTTTTCCCAAATATGTAACTAACATATAAAGTAAACACCTAGCACAGAGCCTAAGTTCATGTGGAGTACCATATATAGATGATAGCTGACATAAGGTATGTCCGATATTTGGAATCTATGGTGTGGTTGTAACTGCTCTAGTTGGTGTAGATCGCCGATTCAGTTGTAGAGGTCAATTTCAAGCACCTTTGAAAAACGCCGCTGAACTGACAGTAAATCGCGAAAGATGGCGAGCTACAGTTCTCAAAGCTATTGAATATTCGTGTCTGCAATACTCTAGCTCCGACTTAATGCATTTTACGAGTTCATAACATGTCTGTTAGGCCGTTGTGACTATGATGACGATTGAAAAGCTTCACAGTATAGATACTGGTTCGTAATTTGTGGAAGGACCTTTTCCGCACGTTTAGTTCTAAGACAAAGTTTGGCCAGAGGTGTTTCAAAAGATTTAGGCAGCAGGTACACTTAACATGAACGAAAAAATATCCTGTTCTAGAAGCAATCCCAATTTGTCTAATGTAAAGAACATAACCCTTAAAATTGTTGGATGGAAATGGCAGTTCGATGCTCGAGCAATACTTGGAAATTATGGAAATAGAACTGGGGTTGAATTTCTTGAGACATGGTACAAGTACAAGAAAATGGTTTTTCACGCTGCACCTCCATATCAGTTTTATCTGGTACTTTTGCAGGATGTGGTTTGAACTTGTTTTGTACTGGTTGCTACTAGCGCTATAGTTACCATAATCTCATGTCTCCCAAGCTGTGGCAAACTCAGAAAGACATACGTGTCAGTTGACTAATAATTAGTCGGCAACAACATACTCCATTTTCAAACTACAATATCTGCTACATTCAATAGCTTGAGCTTGCCCGATGCTTGGTACCTAGAAATGATATATTTTGCGGTACCAAAATATACAGCCAAAGTTTAGTGCTCTCTACAGGGAACCATAACATGGCATGGCGTTTGCCCTTCACATAAATGGGATCAAATACCAACGTCTCTCTTATGGGCCGTCCATTACGGTAAATCACATGATTTCTTGATGGCAACTCCGGGTTCAACTTGTTACAGATTTATTATTAATATAGAGATCTACGCCTAGTTGTAGTGCGAACATCCATTTACTTATGAGGCATTGGATACAGTTCAGACCACTATGGATTTTACCTATCACGAAATCGCACGAAATATTCACCACACAGATTACACTTCGTCCTCTGCGAGCAACGTACAATGGAAGATCGTACATAAGATGATACAAAGCATATTGAAAGCGAAGAGTCAGAAGTACGGAGGCACATGGAATAGAAAATAACTCATATTTCAAAAAGTATGTTTCGTCACGATGATGCCCGGAGTTGGTAGAGATAAAGGAGGTAAGGTAGGGAACGCATTTTAACCAGTCGGGTCGCGATGACATGTCGAGACATGTCCTTTGGACGTGACATCAGAAGACTCAAACTGTTACAACATCGGGGGGGGGGGGGCAGATTCTTTCGCACTTCCGGGTGGGGGAGTGTGTCTGTCTGACGTGTCTTATTCTTCTGCGACATGCTGAATAAATACAGGTTTTGTCAAGTGGTAGCACCTCGATAATTTTGTTGTTACTTAGGGCCGGTTTCACTGGCCCTTGATAAGTGTGAGGTAGCCTATCCTAATTCACTGTGGTGAATACGCAAGAAAATGGCTGGCACAATTCGTTTTAGACACGTTACAAACTGGCGAAATCCCACACTCCTCCAAACAAGCAAAGATTATTGCCGTGTTGAAACAAGGGAAATCAAATGACCAACCACAGAATTATCGACCGATCGCACTCTTGAGCTGCATTAAATAATAATAATGCATTAATAATAATAAATTATTCGAACGTGTAATATATAACCGAATCAGCAAGAAAATATTCGAACTAATATCCATTGAACAAGCCGGATTCAGACCAAACTGCAGCTGCACAGATCAAATTCTGTCGCTGACGTCAACATTGAAGCAGGATTCCAGAAGAAACTAAAAACATCGGTAGTCTTTATAGACCTTTCGATGGCGTACGACACCGTCTGGAGGCAGGGTCAAATCTACAGAGTACTTAAAGCCATACCATGCATGGAAATAGGTAACCTTATTAATAACATGCTTAGCAACAGAACTTTCAGAGTCATTATGGAAAACTTGAGAGGTGACCAAATGAAACTTAATAATGGTTTACCGCAGGGGACTGTCTTGGCTCCTCTATTATTCAGCCCATACATAGCGGACTTACCTGAAACCGCCTGCCGCAAGTTTGGATACGCGGATGATTGGGCAATTGCTGCGGGGCACACAGGACTTTTGAAGAAACAGAAGCGATGCTGACAACAGATCTAACTGCCTTAGGAGAATATTTCTGTAAATGGAGGTTAAAATCAAATGCGACGAAAACCGAAGTGTGCTGTTTTCACCTAAATAATGCACAGGCCAATAAAAAACTTAATGTCTACTTCGAAAACAGACTGCTTAAACACAACAGAAACCCAAAGTATCTCGGGGTCACTCTCGATAGAACCCTATAAGAATAGAATAAGGAACATCTCTTAAAGACAGCAGAAATGGTGAAAACAAGAAATAACGCCATCCAAAAGTTATGTGGATCTACATGGGGGTCCTCTGCATCAGTCTTAAGATCGTCTGCTCTTGGACTTGTCTACTCGGCAGCGGAATACGCAGCCCCGGTCTGGCTCACCAGAAAACACTGTAAACTTGTTGATGTCCAGCTTAACGAGACAATGCGAGTGATTTCGGGCACAATGAAGTCAACACCAACATACTGGCTTCCAGTCCTCAGCTATATCCCACCCTCATATTTACGAAGAGAAACAGCTCTTCTCAGAGAACTCAAAAAAACCCGAATAATCATCGTCTACCGATCCATCTTGGCATAAATAAACAGACTGCGCTCCAGACATTCTCCAATAATAAAAGCCAACTCCCTATTTCAAGAAAACTTTGATATCGCTGGCGCCTGGAGAACACACGGGGAAAATAATGCGCCGTACGAAATCCAACAAATGCCATGCATAGTCACCAAGCCACCCGGGATGGAATTACCTAGGAAAATATGGACAACGTTGAACAGCATCAGAACGGGCCATGGGGTATGTGCTGATACTCTTCATAAATGGGGTAGAGTTCCCAATCCACAATGTGATTGTGGAAATCCACGACAGACCATCCTCCACATCACTGAAGAATGCCCTCTAAGATGCTTCAATGGAAGATTCAATGAGTTCCTGCACGCAACGGAAAACTCCATTGGCTACATGAAAATATTAAATGTTTGTTTGTAATTTTCTATGTCCTTTCGTTTCATATTATACATAATGTTATTGTCAAAGTGAATGTTGAAAGTCAAATTTAATTTTTCTTCCTTTCTTATTTTAATGATGTGTTGTATGCCATACGCTAAATAAATCTGCCAGATAACGCCATATAAATTATATGGGCCTATTTGACAGATAAGCTATCTGACACTTATCAGACACCGGTGAAACCGGCCCCATAATGAAACAAATTAACAGTCACGTCTAGATTTAATCGCTGAGTAAGCTGATTAGCTGGATGTACAAGTAGTATGAGAAACAATATTTGCATAATTAGATGACACTGCTTATTTTTACCCACATATGCTCCATTCGATCACAAACGGGTAGTTTCGATCACCGTTATTCGAATCATATCATTTAAATATATGGTTTTAATTATAGTCAATAGGAAATATGAAATTATGTTCTACACGCAAACACCTTTCTATTGACTCGAAAATGGCACCCCTGGACTGTCAAAGACACATAAAGTATTACTGCACCTTTACCCGAATGAATGGGGTAATTACCATCACCTCCAGGGTACACTATGACCGTTTGATGGATTTGGTACGATTATAAATAATTCCAGCCATTCGACCTCAATCCGCTGCATTCGACATAAGCAGTCAGGCAACAGCCATATTTCACCCCCTTCCCGCTACCCGATATCCATATTTCTAGAGTACATGAGCGTCCGTAAACGGTTTCTTCAAGCGAATGAAGATCAGTTTCAAAAATAAATAAAACAGCCGGCCTGGAAATAATATTATATAATTTATTCATGCAGCATAAACACATGAGAACGAACAGTTCATCAGACAAATGAAATAAATTGACAACTTGATGAAAAGATGCAAGGTATAAGAAGAGAGGTTATTGGTTTGGTGCTTTGGAATTGTGAATGAATTTGTTCCCATATTGACATCATGAGTGGCAGGGCATCTCAAGATGAAATTGAAGGGTTTTTATCAAAAACAACCAATGTCATTTTTTCCAAACTTTAGATATTGGCACCACTGTTACCAGAAACGTTATATGTATCAGCCGAAAATATTACTAAGGCATAAACTACCACCGTCAGTGAATAAATCGAACCCAAAATTACAGTGTTTTAGCAAAAACAGCCGATGCCATAGGCGGTTATATCGAGAACAGCCAATGTCATTAGACATTAGTAGTTTATGCCACTAAACTCTTGTCAGTTTCGCTTCTGTTGCTGTTGTTAGTAGAACGTTTTTCTGAAATTTGGAACTGAAGATGATAACAGCGATGTATGCGAGTGAAGTAAATTGCATTGTATTTAATCGTTCTTAATAAATTTGATAATAAATCATTTACCAACACCTCTACATCAATTGCAATAATGTGCAAAAACAACCAATGTCACAGAGTTTTCTTTTTTTTTTCTGACGAACGAAATATAATCCAGAAATATATTATCCCGTAAACCAGTCAGAGGGATATATATTCAAATATAATAAATTTGAAAATGAGAATAGTCGATTGATATGAAGTTTATAAACGTTTTTGTGTCTCCTGAAAATTCTTGTTCTTTGACATTGGTTGTTTATGAGAAAAACCCTTCAATTGAGTAAATGAACTGGTATTCTATTTTTTAGCAGTTTATAGAAAAAACGTAATGACTCAAAATTGACCTCTCTTTTCTATATTTAGTTGTCGTTTCCTGATTAGATACATATATTATGTTCCCCGTATGATCAGTACATAAAACACATACAAGCATTTTGTATTCGCTGTGGTTTGTGTCTATTGTATTGAGGTGAATAGTTATAGTGAACGCATTTACAGCACTCGATGTGGCGTTATATCAAAGATTGTGTTAAAAGTAACTTCCTGCTTTCAGTATTTTTATTATGTATCTGTGTCATAATAATGATAATTATTATTATTATTACTATCTATTCGCACATGAATTAATTCATCATGTTTTGCTGACTTATCTTTAAAACCTCATACAGCGGACTGGTGCAAAGACACAAAGTTTTGTTTTTGTACCAGTCAAATTTAATCATAGGTAAGTAACGCGTAAACTTTTTTTTGGGGGACACTGGTAACAATGAGTACCAAACAAATATTAATAAAACATAAACTCAGAAGAAAACTAAACAATAACTACAAATATTATATGATTAACAAATCAAACTAAACCAGTCATGGAAAATATACTGGTCTGGAACACTGTAACTTAGAAACGTGTTTCTATGCACTATGTACTATAGAATCGGGTGGCCTCGTAAATATGGCAGCGTGCCGTGACAGCGTAGTAGTCACGTGATAGGCACCCGAAACTGCCCGATCGTCATGGTCATCATGGTGATAGAAACATGTTTCTATCTCTTAAGTTAGAGAGCACCGAGGCTGGTTGCTTTTTATGTGAGATCAAATTCTATCCCTTTATTCCTATACTGACTTCTCTTACTGTTGATTGTGTATAGGATATTATTTATAAATTTATGACTGTGACAAATTTTTTAACAAAAGATGTGACGCTCAACCTGCAAAAGGGTTGATGCAGATACCATGGAGAATATGTCCCCACTCCGCTATAGTAAGGCCCGTTGGATGATAGCTCAGAACCAGTGCCGGTAGTGGTGGTGATGGATTCTCGGAAGATCCTTGTTCAGAAGATTATTCTGCTCAGTCTTTATATAGCACCCTCGAGGTGACTGTGGTTGGGTCATATCACAGAAGTCAAAGTGCGTACGATACCTGGAGATGATCAAAATCCCAATAAGGCGTTGAGGCTGCTTCTCGCCAAAAGCTCTTATATCTGGTGGCAGTAATTAACACAAGAATTTCGATAACAAGTATGATGGATGACATTAAGGCATTGAGGCTGCTCTCGCCAAAAGCCTTTATATCTGATGGCAATAACTAACATACGCATAACTTCGAAATTAAGTCTTATGACTGAAATTTCACTATACAAGTTTATTACCAGACCAGCAATTACCTAACTCCTTCCTTGCTTATTTCTCTCTGACTCTGTCTGGCATCTGGATAACAAGAGCTGAAGATCTATCAACCAGCAGGACTGCAACCCAGAGCACTCGGTCCTGAGGATCGCTCTCAAATATGAACCATTAGAGCTTTGAATATACTGAAACCAAGATTCGATGATGACATCCCTGAACACTTGAGTAATTTAAATAGGATTAATGAACATTCTGTTAATATGCCTCATATTACGAAAGCACCTTCACATATAGAATTATTAAATAAATATAAACTTCCTGACTGCGATAGTCAATTTTTGTTTGAAACTGTTGATAATAACCAAGTCATAAAAATACCTTCAAATGACCAAAAGCAACGGAGTGGGACACGATGAGTTGTTAAAACAGATGATGATGATGATCTGCTTATGTAATTTTCACATCGTTGGAAATTTGACATACATCATAAACTGAATTTTGCTAACAAGTGAATTTCCAGAATGTTGGAAAGTAGCAACTGTTCGACCAATACCAATGGTAAAGCATGATGCTGATATGGAACATTTTAGACAGATTAGTCTACTTTGTTCATTATCGAAAATCGTTGAAATGTCAATGAAACATCAAATCACCTCATACATTGATAAAAATAGTACTTTACCCACAGTTCAGCCCGGTTTTAGGAAACTTTGTAATACGACCACTGCCTTAGCAACAATTGCCGATGATGTTTATAAGGCATGCTTGGTATTACTAGACTTTAGTAATATAAGGCTTTCAATACTTGAGGTACAAATATTTTATGTCAGAAGCTCTTTTACTTTGGTTTTGATGATATATCTATTAAACGCACCAGGTGCTACTTAAAGAAAAGCAGTTTGTAATGTATAATGGCAGATGTTCTAACTAGCTTCCTTTAAATTTGGGAGGCTCACAAGGCTCCATTTTGAGACTAGTGCTATTTTCTATTTATGTAGCCGATTTGAACACATTTGTGAAGAACTGTAAAATGCACGTTTACGCAGACGATACACAAATATTATATACTATTGAATCTTGTCGAAGTATTAACAATGATCATAAAAACATATATAACGCAGCTTCAGCACATAACCTCAACCTTAATGCTGATAAGTCGAAAGTAATATTATTTGGTCCCAAACAAAAGAGAGAACGGGTTTTCTCTGATTGTAAAATGTACATTGGTAATGCAAAAATACCTTTGGTGAACGAGTGCAAAAATCTAGGATACAAAAACACGTAGATGAGGTCTGTAAACCATCTTATATGCAATTTTAAGGCAGTTGTTTCCCAGCAGACACCTTACGAGTGGAGATACAAAATTGATGTTGTGTGAAAGTCTTATAGGGCCGGTTGGACAAATGCGGGTTCAACACAAACTTTGTTAAACCTAAGCTTAGCTAAGTTCAGGCTTAAAGTCGACATCCGTTGTATAATCGTCGGCTTAGTTAAACCTGGTTGATAATGAAACTCACTACGGTTGGCACCAATGAAGCAATACGTACTGACATAGTCATCTGAAAAATTACCTTTTTTGCGCGTTGCGTAAGTACGTAAGTACGACGAAAAACGATTGCATGCATGTCTCAGGTACTACTCTTGTATTAGGAAGTTTGGACATGTCAGTCATGTCTTTGTGGAAAATGAAACTCTAAATTCATCTAGTTAGAGCTCTTCCCCTACAACTTTCACACATAAAATAGTACAACATAGAATCCCGCCCTATTTAGCAGAAAATTTGATAAGATTTGAAAATATTAGTGCGATCTTCACGAGAAATAGACAGCGATCTGTTATTCCTAGACATACCTCTGCTATGTTCACATTTAGCTTTTCTTGTGCAACAAGCAAATCATATAATACTTTACCACCTGAATTCCTACATTGTTTAACTTTAAAAACAAATTGAAATTATTATTACTTAAAAGCTAAAGACTACTTAGGAAAGGTAAAGTTAAAAATCACCGTGTTGTTTGTATTTTTTGTTTTTGTCTTTAATTTCATTTTATTTTGTACCTTTGGGTAGCGTTATGCTGTGGG
Source organism: Callosobruchus maculatus (assembly GCA_951848785.1). Taxonomy (NCBI): domain Eukaryota; kingdom Metazoa; phylum Arthropoda; class Insecta; order Coleoptera; family Chrysomelidae; genus Callosobruchus; species Callosobruchus maculatus. The sequence continues at coordinate 93,689 of CATOUR010000228.1, forward strand.
GTCGTAGTAGGTAATGTTCCTATAATTTTGAAAATAGTTATACGGGGGGCGGAGTAACTAAGTAGCAAAAAACGAAAAATTTCAAATATGTCTCACACTTCGTCCTTAGGCGTTTTAGGGGTTCCTGATCATTTTCTACTTTTTCCTGGGTGGGGGTGAATTTGGGGTTGTTGGGGGGTGGGGGGTTGTAATGCTGAAAAATTTTTTGTATTCGTAATGGGCTGTTCATTGATATGTGAATGAAAAACCTAGCGGCATGATACCCTTTTTTGGGTCCATCCGAACGTTGCATGCTTATTATAGAAGCCACGGGACTTGTATACATACGAGTATTGTTATAGATCGTTCGGATATCGCGTAACGCGAAAATTGTTCAATTGATTTTAATGAAATTTTGACATAATATTACTCCCAAGGCGTGGATGCAAAACGCGTATGTTTGGGAAAAATCGAGTCAGTGGCGGCGCGGCAATAATAAAAAAACTAAAAATATATAAACCGCTCAAACTCTTGTTTTTACGAGTTTTAGGGGTTTCTGATCATTTTCTACGTTTTTTGGGTGTGGGTGAATTTGGGGTGGTTGGAGGGTGGGGCGTTGTAGAACTGAAAAATTTGTTGTACTCATAATGGGCTGTCCATTTATCTTTAAATGAAAAACCTAGCAGCATAATACACTTTTTACGTACATCCGAACATTGCCTTGCTTATCATAAAAACCAAGGGACTTAGAATTTGTGATGAAATTTTGGCACAGTATAACTACCGCAGCGAGCATGGAAAACGCGTATGTTTTGGAAAAGTAGTGTCAGTGGCGGCGCAGCAATCATAAAAAAGCTAAAAATATGAAAACAGCTCATACTTGGTTTTTAGGCGTTTTACGGGTTCCTGGTCATTTTCAATTTTTTTTTGGGTGGGGTGAAATCGGGGCGGTTGGGGGGTGGGGGGTAGTAAAACTGAAAAATTTGTTGTATTCATAATAGTCCGTCTATTGACCTGTAGAAGAAATACCTAGCGGCATATTACACTTTTTTAGGTCCATCCGAGCATTGGGTTGCCTACTACAGAAACCAATTTAGTGATCTGTACATACGAGTTTTGCTTTATTTCGTTCTATGTATATTGCGTAAAGCGAAAATTATTGGATTGATGTTAATAAAATTTTGACAAAGAATTTATTACCCCTTCGAGAACGAAAAACGACTCTGTTTTTGAAAAACCGTGTCAGAGGCGGCGCAACAATAATCAAAAAATCAAAAACATAAAATCAGCTCAAACTTCGTTTTTAGATGGGTTGGAGGCTCTTGATCGTTTCGCATCGTCCAATTCAAGCATGCATAAAAAAACTGTGGCGCCCTAGTTCCTAAGGAGGGAGACGCAAGAAACTATTTAGGAGGGTTTTTGTGTTGGATGTTGTTTTTGCGGTCGGATGGGCGATAATTTAGTTGCAAGGGGATTTTAGACTATAGCTTCATGCAATGGGAAATTATAAAATGGTATCACCATTATGTGTGGGAGGTACTGAGTCAATCAGCTTGACTCCATTTTTATTATTATAAAGGAACAATTATTTGGCTTTACACGGAGGCTGCTTGCATCATTGCTTGTCTATTTCTACTTCAGCGCTGTTACTGACGGGTGGTGTCTTTGGAGTTGAAATGCTTACTGAACTCTAGTGAAGTTGGTGGCGCCTCTGATGGAAGCCTTAGTGTCCCTGGTTGTCGTCGTGTGGCACAGACTGCGCGTCGCCTGCGTTCTCCGAATACGAAATTCGGGTCATGGACGTTCGCTAAAACTGCTGCTTTGCATATCAAAGTTTCGGCAACTTTTACGTTACGGATGAATTTAACATGTCGGACGTAATAATTTTTACTCGGTGAGAATTTTTAGCAGACGTTCAGCCTGCCTGGTTGGGTACTTTGTCCTTGAAACTGATCGATTAGGGATATATTTATTGGCTTAGGGGGTCGAAAGAAAATTTGTGTGTTCAAACTGAGGCACACTCACTAACGCACTATCTGCTAAGATGTATGTAATTAAATTTTATACTCCTTATCTATCTGTAATGAATACTCAAAACAATTTGAATTTTTTAGCTTTTTTATGATCGTGAAAATTTTAGATTTTGAGATGATAGGCTTTTTGGGCGTTTTGTGACGTCTACATAACGAAAATCCACGTCACTGATTTCCGTCGGTCTGCCTGTCTGTCTGTCTGTCGATCTGTCTGTCTGTCTGTGCGTGTTTTTCTACCCTCGTAATCTCAGTAACCACTGCATGTATTGTGGTAAGATTTGGCCACCGATATTCTGAGGGGTCCTAGTAGGTAACGCTGCTACATTTTTGTAAATCTGTACAGGGACGGCGGAGAAATTAGCAGCTGCAACAATAAAGAAATTAATAATATGATGAACAGCTCAAACTTCGTTTTACGTGTTTTAGGGGTTCCTGAAATTAGGATGGTTGTAGGGTGAGGGGTTGTAAAACTGGAAAGGTATTTGTATTCATAATAGGCTCGCCCTTGACCTAAAAAAGAAGAGCATGGCGGCATAATACCCTTTTTTAGGTCCATCGGAACATTGCCTTCCCTATTACAGAAACAAAGGGATTTTCTTATGAATTCACACGAGTATTGCTTTAGATGATCCGTCCTGTAGTGTGTAACCTGGAATTGATTTTAGTGAAATTTCGGCACAGTATCACTACCGTGGCGAGAATGGAAAATAGCGTAACCTTATTTTTGAGCAATTTGGGGTTTTTCGATTGTTTTGTTCCATCCAGCTGAAGCTTGCAGAATAAAAACTTTGTCGTCTTCGTTCTTATAGAGAGAAATGCAAGAAACTATTGACCATAGTTTTTGTGTTAATACTCTTTTGAGGGCGTGCCGTCGATAATTTGGTTGCAAGGAGATATCAGAGTATAGTATAGTAGTATAGCACTGAGTCGATCAACTTCCATTTCCATTCAATTTTTTTTTAGTAGTGAGGGGTTTAGGGTTCCGTTACCCTAATAGTTGCCGCTCAGCCTTGTGGCTAATTGTTCACCCCCGGTCAAAGCGACCTGACGTAGAATCATCCCAAGTTCTTTGCGAACCTTGAGATGCTTTGAACTATGCTACTTTGTCTTTCCTCCTGGCCTATACAGACACTGGAGTCCCTGCTTTCACCTCAATGCAGTAGAGTGAAATATAACGTGCTTAGCTTCCACATCTCACTTTCTGCATAAAGGACTTACCACATTGATTCCCAACATTTGCAGGTGCACTGAACGTCCAGTGGCCAGTTATAAATACAACCACCTTTCGTAGTTCCTTTCTGCTCAATCTGAGACCATCTCCGGTATTAGAACACGAGGATCCCTTCAGCATCCTCTTAGAATGAACATTCCCCACAACTGTCCCAGCGCTTGTGGTGCTCAATTACACCCATCTGATGACAGCTCTCCGTACCATGTTGCATGTCATACCACATGCTAGTTCTGTCCCGTCTTTCTTCGCACACCTGTCGGCCCTCCCATTGCCACCCACTTCTATGTGACTATGCACCCAAAATAATCTTGTTATCTTGTTGGCTTTCGCCAGTGCCTTTAGGCCCGATTTTATCAACATGCATATTCTGACGAAAGGTTTGACAAGGCTTTTCTATTGGACCTTGTTTGACGAAAGCTGTCTATTGGATATTGTTAATCAGTATCATCCAATAGTATTTTATCAATATTGGAAACAAAACTTCAAAGCTGGATGACAGTTTTGTCAAAATTATTTTAGAATTCATAGATCAAAATCTTAGCAGAAAATCAAAACATAGCGATTGATTTGCAAATTAATGCCAGATTTTTTATTCGTTCCTTATAATTATTGTATAATTACTAATTGCAAACTGCGCTGGTTTGTAACACAATCATAAAACTGATATCAATCACAGCCACCTTAATTAATAACTAATAATATCACCTCAGTCAGTCAGAAACTGATTATAAATACCTACATACTTTTCTGAAGATATTTCAATGCATGTTTGTTATAGAGCCCCATATATAAATATTCACAGCGGATGTCGAGGTGCAGCAAGAGGGGTTTATCTATGGGTGCAGCTAATGTTCTCAAACCTTTATTTCCACTTTATATCAAATTATCCTTCCTCCATGTAAGGTCTAATTCAGATTCCTGTGTATTTTCCGTAACCATCTGTCCGCGTCAAGACGAGAAACAATTTTCCGCTTTATCCACACTTGTATCTGGAAAAACTAATAATGAAATTGAAAACAAATAAGTTTTTCCTAAATTCATTACCATAGATAACAAATTAGAAATTAACAAATGGAAATCACCCCACCACTCCAATAGATACGTCAAACGGTCAACTTCTTTGGCTCAGTGAATGGAGATGAGCTTTCCAAATGCTTTACTGAAGTGAATATCTGAATACTCGGTGCGAATGCATTTGGCATAACATCGGATGGCATCTATATAAATATCATTAAGGTTAATTCTGTTCATTTATTTCAATAGTTATGAAAAATTTCAAACATACTTTGATCCTTCGACTATCTATTTGTTTAACCGAAAGATCGCCGCAAAACCATAAGTACAAACAGGTTCGCGGGACGTTCTATGATGAGTAGAAACATGGCCGAGACGGCCATGGTAGAAATCGTAAAATGATAAAAAATGACCACTTATAAACCAATGTGAACGAGTAATTTCAGTCTAAAATATGTTGTTGGTTCTAACACCTAATGTCGTTTTTATTACTTGATAAATATCAAAATGTTTGTATGTTGTATTTTATTCCAAGTTTTATAAATTTTCCTATTCAGTAGTTTGTTTTTTGCTTGTTGAACTGTACACAAAGAATTTATGTTTGTTGTTCTTTGTTCCCGCTCTTGGTCTGAATTGTCTTATGTTGCCACCAACGATTTCGGAAATCGCACCGACCACGACATAATAGAAGTCTAATCTTATAATTATAGAAGATGAATTACAGATACATGCAATGCTCGATTACAAAACACCAAGTAGGTACTTGGAACAAACGTTTACATATATTATTGGTAGCACTGGTGGTACTACTATTATTGCGTATGTTCCTAAATTTTATTCTTCACGTACCAATGATTATTTATTTCAGATTAATTATTGTAAATATTAGTTACCTCTGGTCTATTCTATAATATAAATTATTTTTTAACTACTTTTCCATGCCGTTATTGTTTCGTCGTTTCTGGATACGGCAAATAATAATTAACATTTTACAATTTTTACGTGATATACGTAAGTGGATATATCGAACTAGTAACAATGAGGAGGAAATGTACAATTTGGTACTTTCTGATTAAAATACGAAAGTACTTTATTTGACCAACATACGGTTTTCCAGTTTCAGTCACTTTTGCTAAACTGCAAATAACAATTACACAAAATTAGCCCTAATATCTTAAGCAATCTTTATTGCGGATATAAGAGACCGAGAGTCGGCCATGGACAGATCCATGAAGTATCGATCCCCAGTTATTTTGCACATACCCACATCACTACCAAGTGACAGATATTTAGATACGTTGTGTCAATGTCAAGATTGTCAAGGTGAATTGTTTTCTTTTGTTTGATTTTGCAATGTCTAGTGACCTGTTGATGCTCAACTTTTTTAAATTTTACAGGTAAGTAGGCATTTTTTACTTCATTGCGTTAGATTTCAGGTTTAATATCAGTTTATTGAGTTCATTCGACATCGACATTCTGATAAAATGGAAGCCCGAAGAGGGAAAAAGTTTACTGGGGAAGAAAAAATGTTTCTGCTCGAGTTGGTGGATTTGTAAGTGAAACATTCTTTTAGTTTAACTATACAAACAGAATCCCTTGTCATGTGCTTTTAGACGATCATTATGTTGTGCCTTTGCCGATATTTGCATCTTTCTTGCATCTCCTTATTAAGAACCTATTTTTTAGGCAAAAAAGTATTCTGTTGTGTAGAAAAAGTGACCAGGTGTCCAACAAGCAGAAAACGGATGCCTGGAAAAAAATCGAACACGACTTTAATAGCCGTTTTCCGGAGAATCCCAGAAAAGTTACAAGCCTGAAGCTGCTTTATGACAACCTTAAAAGGAAGACAAGGCAAACTGTAGCTGAGACCAATGTAATTTGCATTAGTTAATTTGGCCCTTACATATTTCTAATAATATTTGTGTTTCAGAGAAGCTTATATGTGAAGCACCTAAAAACGGTTGCAAAAAAGGATAAGGTAAGAATCAATTTTAGATTAGCAGTAGTGACTTATTTGGTTTAACAAGTTAGTCAAGATGAGAATGTAGTTTTATAAAATGTATAATATTTATTATCAGATAATAATTAACAGAATAACATAAATAAAAGCACGAGGTACCCATAATTATTAGATCTTATAAAACTATATTATCATCTATAGAAATCTAGCGTAATTCTTGTTGTATGCAGTAATATTAACTTATAATATGTAGATACTAGCCAAGGGCGCTTCCAAGGGGGGGGGTAGAGGGGGTAATTACCCCCCCCAGAACATGGAACAAAACTGATTAATTAAAAATAAAATGCAATAAGATGCATTGAAATTTAACTGTTTATGCTTATTGCTTTAAATATATTTTTCTGTTTACATTATAATAAGTCCGGTTTTGTTATATGTGTTTTGTTAATTTTCCTTATAATTAAAAAATGGAGTCAAGTTAATTGACTCAGTACTTCTCACACATTACGGCGATATACCAGTTTATTATCTTCCCATAGCATGAAGCTATAGTCTGAGAACCCCTTGCAACCAAATCATCGCCAGCACCCCCCCCCCTCAAATTGTGTTATGCCGCTAGGTCTTTCCTTCACCGGTCACTGGACACCGGACAGCCTATTACCAATACAACATTTTTTCAGTTTTAAAATTCCCCACCCTCGGTCCCCCCCCCCCAAAACAAGGTAGAAAATGATCAGGAACCCCTAAAACATCTAAAAACGATGTTTGAGCTGTCCCTTAGTTTCGGGTAATAAGTAAGGCAATGTTTGGATGAATCTAAAAAGGTGATTTATGGCGCTAGGTCTTCCTTCACATGTCAGTGGACAGCCTATTATGAATACAACAAATTTTTCAGTTTTTCAATCCCCCACCTACAAACTACCCTAATTTCACCCCCACCCAAAAAAACTTATGAAATGATCAAGAACCTCTAAAACACTTAAAAACGAAGTATGAGCTGCTTTTATATTTTTTTGTTTTTTTATTATTTCTGCACGATTTATAAAAAGAATACGCATTTTCTATACCCGCCACGATAGTAATAATGTGTTAAAATTTCATTAAAATCAATTCAACAGTTTTCTCGTTACACAATACAGAACAATCTGAAGCAATATTCGTATGTTTACAACAGAAAAAATTCCTTCAATTTCTGCAATGGCAAGGCAATGTTCCGATGGACCTAAAAAAGTTATTTATGTCGCTAGGTCTTCCTTCACAGGTCAGTGGATAGTATATTATAAATGCAACAAATTTTTCAATTTTACAACCCCTCACCCCTCAACCACCCCAAATTCACCCCTACCCAAAAAAAGTAGAAAATGATCAGGAACCCCTAAAACACCTAAAAATGACGTTTGAGGCATATTTGAAATATGTCGTTTTTTGCTAATTACTCCGCCCCCCGTATAACTATTTTCAAAATTATATGAACATTACATATTACGACCCCACAGTATATCGCTGCCCAAATTTCATCGTAATCCATGCACAGACAGACCGACAAACCGACTGAAATGAGTGGCGTGGATTTTCGTTATGTAGACATCATAAAACGCCCAAAAAACGAACTATCTCAAAATCGAAAATTTTCGCGATCACAATACTCCCCTCACCTATCGGTGTGGGAAGTAAAATGGAAAATACCCGTGTAATGTTTAATTTGAACGTTGCGGCTGAAAAATTTTAATTTCATAAATATTCATCTCTTACCGTATTATATCTTCATTTGACAAGATGTGCATCGTACCCCCCCCCCCCCCCTCTCATTGGCGGCGCCCACTACATTTTCCATAAAGTAACTACCCCCCCCAGACGGACTTCCTAGAAGCGCCACTGATACTAGCTGATACAAAGTTCCTTTAAGGCTTACTGAAAGTTCAGCCATAAATAGGATAGGACAAGCTGCTTTAAAGAGTTCATTCAGCTTGGCAAGTTTATTATTCTGTATTACTTTGTTTTAGGCTTGCTTCTGCTGTTTCCCTATTTTGATTTTTTTTTATCATATTTAAAACAATATCATAAGTTTTACAATATAGGTACCTAAAAAGAATAATCATACATACTCATCATTACAGTGGGCTATATAGAAATAATAATAATATTAAATTATTTTTTCAAGTCTAGAAAAATGTCTATTACTTTTTGGCCCTGTTCTATTTTTTTTGCATTTGCATTGCTCAAAAACATTTTTTATATTTAATACCCTCCCTGAAAGCAAATTTGTTATGTTTTTCGAGGAATGCCAATCAGTTGTGCTTGAAACATTTTTCTACAATCTTACTAATTTATCTATCTCAGTAGACCTTATATAATATGATAAATATAGCTGCTGTTGAAAACATATATTAGATTTATTTTTGAACTGTTGAAAAAGTATGCAGTAACTTAATTATTTTTCATATTCAGCAAGAAATAAATAAAACTGGAGGTGGGTCATATAAGCCCCAGCTGACAGATGCCGAAGGAAGGGTTTTGGCTATGTTGGGTGATTCCGTTAAACCATTGGAAAACCCATATGACAGTGCAGCACATTACTTCAGTAAGTATTGCTATACAGGTGTTTCTCCATAAACTGGGCTAATATTTGGAAAAAGTTGTCGAGGTCAATTTTATACTTGTAAGTTGGAAAAATCTGTTTGAAAGGTTAGATATATGCCCTATTAATAAGGAAATACTAGTGAACCAAAAATATCACCATTATTGTAGGAATTATTTGACCTTTTCTGAAAATTGGGCGCAGGGGACTGTTGCACATGTCAGGGGACTGATTTTAAATGAAAAATGCTGAAGAAGAATTTAAAAAAAATATATATTTATTCTGAAAAAGTCATAATTTTTATAGACCGATTATTTGAAGAACAATGTAACAAAAATCAACATTATTTTATATAGTATCCTATTTAAACTTAAATTCTAACTCTGAAGTCTGAAACCTCCATGTAATATCCGTAAAAAAAATAATACAGTATAGCAAGGCTTACATTAAATAATCAGTCTCAGTATAATTAAGGAACATTGGATAATGTGAGAAAACAAAAAAATACCGGTATAAAAAACAGAATGGTTGAAGACAAGTTCAATGTTCTTCAAAAACATTTACAGGTGCATGAAATTTATAGAATACTCTATTCCCTTTTAAAAGTATATCAGATTTGGGCAGTTTTTTAATCACTTGCTCTGGTGTTACATCTGCAAAATCATCTTGATGAAATATGAACGTTTTGTCCTTATTATTGTGAACTTTCAGAAATGCGACACAGATTTTGCCATCTTCTTCTTTCTTTCTTCTTTTTAGTAAGCAATTTGACAACAATGAAGTTGCGGGTGTTAAGGTACTACAATCCAAAATGGTTGCAGGTTACAAAAAGTGTGGTTTACAGATTAAAATTGTTATTCTTCTGGAATTTTTCATATAAGCCGCATTCGGATCAAACATATACTGTTTTTTAATAAGTATTTTTTTCCAAGTAATGAATTCTTTCTTTCCTGATGCTAGTCTACTATTAGAATCATCTTCGTAGAAGTTCAATACAGCTCTGACACATTCTTCTGGAAGTCTTTTCCTACTAATGCGTCCATGATATGTTTTGACGTTCTTTAGCCTTTTTTTTAGCCATTCCACTATCTTTCATTCGCCATAACACATATTATTAACAAGACCATCTCCTGATACTAACTTAGTGAGAAGTACTTTCTCTTTTATAGTTTTCACTTCATTGAAACTTTCTTGCAACTGTTCTTTCAGTATTTCACTAAATAGTGCTTTCTTAACTACATTCTTCCTAGATTGAGTACTATCCACCATTTTCATTAGCTTTGTATTTGGAGTATCTTTAGGCTTTGTTTGTTTATTTTTCAATCTTGATAGACGTTTCTTATATCTCAGTAGTTTCTTTTTCAGGATTTCAATTTCTTCATCTTTTTTCGTTTTTAGTTTATATCTCAGCATGCTCCCCCTATTTCTTTGACTCCAATCTGTTTCAGCAATTTCAGGCGTAAGTGGTTGTGGGGAATTAGATACCTCTGAATTTGGCGTATTTTCTCTCATATACAAATTCGTTATATTTTCCAACACTTTCTTCTTATTTCGATATTTTCTGCAGTGTTCCTTCCACTTCTTCTTTGCTTCTCGATGTTCCCTTGGTAGTTTCCTAATGCCCTTTTCTTTTTTTCTAAGATATTTAAGATGTGTCTTTTCTCTAAGTTCTTCCCTCTTCTGTGGGTTGCTTTTGTTACACTCATCTCCTTCGTTCAGCTTCTTTTTTTCTTTGTAAAATCTCTTTTCTTGGGAGCTTCTTTGGTTTTGATGGCATCCTAAAAAAATGTGCGTATTTAAAACAACGATAAACTTATATTGTAACAGTCCCCTGGAGGCGGGACAGTCCCCTGTCCTGTTTTGGGGCAGAGGACTGTTGATTTTAAAGTTATCCCCAGGTGGCATAAAATATAATTGCTAGATCATATTGTTTCTTAGCAGACAATATAAAGCAGTTGTGAATAAAAATGAATCCATTAAAATTAAACAAGGTACACCAAAGGATACAAAAATATCACTTACCAGAGGACTGGCGGCTTTGAGGTTACAGCATGTATTCCAAGGGGCAACACTCATGCGGCACTAAATGAACTGGCGTTCACGCAGTTTTGGTAACGAAAGTGCCTATTTTTTAGAGTACTGGGTGCAAGATTTGAAATATAGACAGGGGGACTGTTCGCAAAATGCTGAGACAAAAGTTTAACACACTTTTTTAAATACTTAAATATACTTAGGCAAAAAATTAGTATAGCTGCTTAATAACGATGGAATACTGTGTATACAGCCTACAAGCCAATTATCTCCCAATAAATTTGTTCAGTTTGAGGTAAAGTGAAGCAACTGTATTGCCTTGGTGACATGCCAGGTGACTGTTCTTTTTTACCTTTAAAATTATTTTAACTGTTACACTAAAATAAATGGGCAGTTTAAGCTAGACACAGGTAGGTTCAATTATTGTATTTCAAAGTTGTTCAGAAAATAATTAGTAAGATTCACTTTTTTCGAAATATTAGGCTGAGACAACGATTTTCCCTGTTTATGGAGAAACACCCATACATGAGTTCCTGAGGTTTCATTCCCAACATCCTAACACAAATAAAGTATTGCAAACTTTATCCTGCACTCTAAACAACTTGAGAAAATCTGGATTTTTTAATTAAGTGAATAAATTCCTTCTGAAAAAAAATCACCTGATGAATGATAGTGGAGAAAACAACAAGTTCAAGATATAAATAATACAGTACAAACATATTTATTTTTCAGAAAATGTAGCCATCAATTGGAGTAATAACGATAAGCCTGCATTGTACCTTGTTTGCTTAAATAATAATAATAATGACATCTTTGCTACCAGAATACAGAAGCCATGCAGTTTTGTAAAATTTTCTCCATATATATCAGCATCATGAATGGAATAAACAACAAAATAAGAGTAACACAACCCCCATTATATTTTTCTTTCAATAGTTATGACAGAGCATGTGGCAATATTGCATTCTGCTTTCAGATAATTCAGAGCTAATCAAATTGGTCACAGACTTTAGGATACGTATATAAAATTCAAGTAAACAGCTAGAAAAGTGTTAGTTATTATAATAATGAAGAATTTTATTTTTTATTTGTATTTTGCAGATGATCAACCATCCACTTCAGCCACTCCTAATCCATCGACTACAACCTTCATTTCTGAACCATCCACTTCAACCTTCATTCCTGAACCATCCACTTCAACCTTCATTCCTGAACCATCCACTTCAACCATCATTCCTGAACCATCTACCTCAACCATTCCGGGCCCACCGACATTTCCTGCTGCTGAAAATAGCCAATCCACTACCTCTCCAATTCCTGCTGTTGAAGACTTGAGATATTGGAAAACTGAATACTATAAATCTCGGTCCAAATATTATGACCAAAAAACGTTGAATGCTAAATTGAAACACAAATTGTTGGAAAAAAAAAATGAAACAGATGGAAGAATCATAATTAGTATGTTATGGTTTGGTGGTAAGGGTCCTTTAGGTACAGCCATAAGCAAACATTTTGTAGATTGTATTTTAAGTTTAGTAATGGGTATGAGTATTCATAGCTTTTATTATTTTTAGTAGTAATAATTTATTCGTCCCCTGAATTAATGCAGTCGATGTAGGATTGATTGAAAAAAGGTAACTCCTCTGACGAATGGAAAATACTTTAGGAGAAGCTCATTCCCAACAAAACAGTTCTATAAAGTGGGGTCCTATTTTCAACTGTTTCAGAGATAAATAGATTTTTACAGATTTTCATTAAAATGCAGACCTCAAAACGAAAACCCAAATAAAACAAAATTTTATTGTCGGATTTTGTAATTTTTGGAATTGGTCTTTAGAAAATATGTTATCATGTTATTATCGGCTAAAAGAAAATGATCATGTATCAAACACTTCGCGAGATAGTGTCAAATCAGCATGTTTTGAAAAGTGACTTCAAGGAACGTTACAAAAAATCACCAAATAATTAACCATACACATTTCAGTAAACACACATCTTTCTAGTTACCATTGGTACCACAAACTTGATGTAAATGTGGTAAACATAGGCAGTAAGATTGCATTGAAGCTCTAAAGGCGTAATGGAGAGAATAAGAGCGCAAAATTTCAACAGACCGTTGGGCGGCAAAAACTTGTCATCGGTTTTTTAATTTTTGTTATGGGTACTTGAATAATATGCTATTGCATCGTGAATAAGTCATAACACATGATCGGTCAACCAAAACTTCGGTATAATAGGGTCTCATAATTGTTTAATTTTAGAACTTCAAGTTGTAACTTAAAATCGTCTTAAAAATTGGCTAGGCAAGCAAGCAAAACGTGCAGGCCACGTTATAAAGTGTCTTGTATCCGTAAGAGTAATGCTACAAGAATAAAGTAATTGCAAAACATTTATGATCAACATTTTGGCTTCGACCCACAACTTACCACCAACATATGAATGATATGAAAACCGGCAAGTGTATTATGGAAAGAGGAGGGAAGCTACTCGTGAATTTTCTGTAAAACTCACTCGCCTTGCCGTGATTGTGCTTCTTCATCTGTTTCAAAATGTTTGAAATTATATAATTATTATATAGAATAACTGTTGTGTTCTGTCAAATAGTTAGTTCAACGTTTTTTGAATCATATGATTTCAGCATGATTGATAATTCGTTATAGCTTTCTTGCACTTTTATATTCCAGTTATACATATTAGTTCAATATTTCATTGATTGGTGAAGTACTGACTACATCAGTCCTTCTGTATGCATAACTTCATACTCACTTTAAACGTTTGCTAAGATTTCAATTGCATTATATTTGTTTCAAACCCTCTCACTGGATACTGAATAAGTATCAAGACAGAACAAATTAATCTCACCTTCATTTGCAATTTCTTGAGATATACAAATACAAATCGCAATTGTCAATATTTAAGGATACACTGCCGACATAAGTTATATTAGTTTTAACTGCACCTTGTCTTTTATTCCGCTTGAGTTATCATACATTGTTTTAAATCATTAGTTTTTGTGACAGAAAACGCTTGATCAACCCTGTTGCTACTTTTTCCCGGACAGCCGCCTGTTTTATTGTTGGCCCATCTGCACAAGAGGATTCCATTTTTGGAAAAAAAAGTTAACTACAATGAGCTGGAAAGGGGATGATAGTATTGAGTAGAAGGTATTTATTCCACATTAAAAACGTCCTAGTATGTAGAAAGGGGGAAATTGAAAAACCACAAAAGACATCAGTTATGGTAAATCCAATGGCACATAAAATAACTGTTATACGATGTCGTATGTTTTTCTCAAAAAAAAAAAAATGTGTAGTTTTTGTTATTTGACCAACTTCTGTTTTTATTGCACAGATGATTTACTAGTTATGCTGTATACTTAGAAATGTGTAATTACAACAGACATAAAATTTCGGTTGCAGTATTTACTATACTGTGCAGTTAACTGTATCAAATAGCTTATTAGAAGTTTCCGATTGCTTACAACAGGTTCTCATATAAAAGTCGATGCTCCCGATTATTATTTATTATTTGCCTGACGTTTATTCAATCCTCAAGATTTAGGGTTCATTCTGTATGCACAAAGATATTTGTTGAGGATCAAAAAATAAGAACAAAAAAACTTAAAACTTCGTGTTCATAATCATTTCAGACCGTAGCAGAATAATTCTAAGCTAAGTAATTTTTGAAATATGCTTAGATTTTTTAATATCATTATTAACACATTGTTGGACACTCTGCTGGCCGGGAGGCTTCGTAATATGGCACCTCAAAACAATCCCATTTTTTATGCGTCTGTAACATGATTTGCGTTATAAAAATATTTTAGTGTTTATTTCTGTCTCTTTCTTCCATTTTTGAGGTTTTTGGCGACAATAAAAAAAGACTGCTATATCCGTCGTGTCATATCACAGCTGACTTTATGTGGGAATCACGGCTATAGCCGTCTGATCAGTGTGATCATAAAATACATCTTGTGGGAAGAAGAGGATAATTTTTGAGACAAAAAATAAAACAAAAACAAAACTTTATTGTGTCAAATTTATAAACAAAACCGCATCTCTCAGAATATAGACGGTATCAAAACAAAAAATCAAAATTATTAGCAAACAGAGGTATCCCCGAACAAAACAGAATTCAGACACAAATTTATGTTTGATGCCACTCTTCAAAGCAATCTGGATACAAAGTACTAAACACATGAAAACCAAACAAAAACACACTCGCAATATGGCAGCTATACACGTGCTCAATGCATCACATTGGAGGCTATGGACGGCTATAGCCGTCGTGCTGTTTTATTCATGCGCCTTAAAACATGAATAGTTGGGATAGTGTATAGTGGGTTAGAATTTGGCAATTTCAGAAATTAAAACCTTCACGTTATGGCATAAACATTGCTTAACAAGGCAAGTATACTGACATTCTAACGGTTGTCGCCGTTCTGCCGTAACAATAACTTTCGACTGATATAGCCGTCGTGGCGTATCACGATCACTGCTTGTGTCCAACGTGTTAATTATTTGAGGAAATGTTCAAACGTGCCTAGGTCATTATTATTGTGCACTTATCGAGGGCCTGGTTATTTCTAAACAAAAAATGACATTTTCACAGGAGATGTTAGAATTGTTGCAGTCACTGAAAGTGACATTTGCAACGGCTTTAAAAAATACTAGTAGGTTAATTTTCTCGTTTAGGTGTTACATAACAGTCCTCCTGTCTAAAAATTAGTAATCTCAGAGAAAATCAGAATTTAAGTCTGAATAGTGAAAGTTTTCTTTTACTACGGTATTTTGGTAGAGAGTTGATAAATTTGTTTATAAGAAAAACAATTTTACCCCATGAACAGTAGTAGGCAAAACAACAAAATCAATATAATATAAAGAATGCAGTACAAAAACGCTTCATAATTATTTATAATTTTCTCGTTTAGAAGTTACATAACTGCTATCCTGAAAATTAAGGTAGCTTTATTGTGGTGTCCGAAGAATTATACCTTGAACATTACACCTCCACGATTTTACTTAATATACAAGCTGGATACTATATAAATAAACATAGCATTTTGTGCTCTTTGCAAGATATATGTGTCAGTTACCAATCAATGCAAACGTTACATGGTTACAACTCGATGATACTACAGCATATAATGACAGTATCAGACAGTAAAATTCAGCGTGTATATTTGAGTTAAAGTTTGTTATATAATTACATATTTTTTATTTACACGATAAACACGTTACACATGGTAATATGTAATATATGTAGTAGAGTTATTTTTCTAATCCATAATAAACCCTTGTTCGTTTCAGATTTGTATGTCTGTGTGTTATAACCTTTGGTCTGTAACTATCTATATGTTGTATCTTGTATATTTTATTTGATGAGAGTTATATTTTATTAAAATCTTTGAGAGTGGCTATTAATGTATATTATTTCTGTACATATGTATAAATTTCATTTTATCCAAGCATGCTTTCCAACTTTCTTACACACGTGTTTCCAAGAGAGTTAATATTTCTCACTGCTAAGCAAAACTGCTTGATTTTTTAACTTCTACAGGCATAGCCACTAGAGAATTGTTCAATTCTTGACCAGATGGTGTGCGCTCAGTACAGGATTATCGTTCATAGCTGCCTGGTACTTCCTCATGACAGTTATGTGAGAAGACTTGAAGATATCCCTTTGAAGGAAGCCACACGATTATACATGAAAAGAGTGTTCTACCTACTTGCCATAAAAATAGTGAATGCATAACTTTGTTGTATATAAAACATGATGTTCAACATTATTCCAGCAGCACTCATCAGTAAGGTCTTTCAAGCCACAATTTATTCATATAAAAATCTAGGGCATCAGTGGAATAATTCTTTTCAGAAAAAAATGTATAGAATATGTTTTCCAATTATTTATTTCAAATTCTCTTTAAACATGTTAAAAATATTGTAGATGAACAATTGCAAATTTCTCCAAACGCCTTTCATATATTTTGCAAAACAAAAGTAAGTGGTAGATGTTGCCCATTGTGATGTCACAATGTAAAAAGTGGGGAGACAATGATTCATTGATTCCTACACGAGTTTCAATTAATTTTAATTTGGTAATTCCCAAAATTATATACTGTCAACTTGCTGTATTGATTTTCCATTCATTCCTATGAGTACATAATTATCTGGACAAATATTTCGAGGAAGGTAGCAAGTAAGATATGTTTTTGAGGCATTAACTTTCAGGCCATTATCTGAACAGTAACTATAAAAATCTGTCGTACACGTCTCGGTTGCTGATGTTATTTCTTTGACATTTTTTGCATCAATACAAAAACTTGTATCGTCTCCATATAATATTTGAACGTTATGCGAATTCCAATATGTTTATAAGCCATTTATAAACAGAATAAAAAGAGTAGGTCCTAAAATCCATCCTTGTGGGTACCCGTGCTTG
Organism: Callosobruchus maculatus; assembly: GCA_951848785.1. Taxonomy (NCBI): domain Eukaryota; kingdom Metazoa; phylum Arthropoda; class Insecta; order Coleoptera; family Chrysomelidae; genus Callosobruchus; species Callosobruchus maculatus. Next base: position 110,956 of record CATOUR010000228.1, read on the forward strand.
GACTACTCTGCATTCAGACCTTACGTTATTAATATCTGCTGTCTATTTTCTATTATTGAGGTATGATGCTATCCATTTATTAGGAATAGCTCTTACCCCAAGACAATGCAGATTTTCAGTCAATATTTATGATCAACACCGTCAGAAGCAACAGGTGAGGCCAGAAAATAATGTTACTGGAACGGAACGGAAAAGTTCGTGTAGGACACCCACCACCATAATCCCGAGTCCAGGCAACCTCGCACTAGCCGCCCGGCGGCGCTGCGTGGAGCTCACATCCTACGTGTTCCGTTCCTTCGCCGCAAACCCACCTTTCCCACCCCAATTTTGTCCCGAATTTGTTTCCGCAGTGACTGTATACCTCCAGCTGATCTCTTTAAGAGAGATGCCCCTTCGGTACTATGTCACTGCCCCCCGCCCTTAAATTTTGCCCTTTGCCTGAAAGTGACTCTAATTCGCGACGCGGAAGCACGACGCACCAGGTGTACTGAGCAGGGGAGTCCACCGTAAGGCTTAATGCTACAGGAATTTCTTTAATGTTTAGTATTCAATATATATGAATTTTGTTAACTTACTGATTGCAGTTATAGTGGACTTTTGTTTTATAAAACCATGTTGATAATGTTATTTGAAGCGATAAAATATTTAACCGCTCGTTAAAGCATATATCGATAATTTTTGCAAATTGACCTGGAAGACAATTATACTTCGATAAGAATTTACATCATACTTTGGACCTCTGTTTTTATAAATAGACTTCGATTTTACACATTTCAGTGCTCCTGGATAATTTTCCCAATGAATAAGATACATTTATTATGTAAGAAAATGGACTTTCAATATCTATGTTAATAAAAGTCAAAAACTATTTACAATAGGAGTTGTCCCCACAGCCATGTCACATTGTCAGGTATTCCATGTCCTCTAATTTTATTATTATTATTTCTGAATTCCTTGATGATTTTCCAAGCTTCGGTAGATACATTTGGATCATTCATAATTCTTTTGTTATCGCATGTTGAAGTATAATTTACCATAGCTCACTCATATAGACATTTTAACTAATATGCCAGTGACCATATTATGTATTTATTTTCTTTAAATCTGTAGCAAACAATGCTTTATTCCCATTCGAGACTGTACTTTTATACTAAATATACTACTGTAATGAAAGGCATTTTTAAAATGAAATAGAAAAGTATCATAGAATGCATTAAACTTTTTATCAAAAGTAACCCAAATACATGTCAGACCATGTCTCACTATGCACCATAGTTTCAAAGCTGTGCAAGTTGGAGTTAAAAAAATATCTCTCTATCACAATGTCAAACGTTAATTTGGCAATGGACACTTGGGATGTATGGTCAGAAAGGCAAGAGTTAATGACTGGATCAGAGATTTTTGTATCATTGAAAAATCTAATTTTCTCGTCTGTCCAATTTTGCTTCGCAGATAGCAATGGTATTAGATGGCGAAAGTGCGAAGGTGGTAAGTAACGCTATAAATTAAAGCACCCAATTGACGTGGCATATCTACGGTGATCATATATAGACAAATTCGGGACGTTGGGCTTACGGGAGGGGGGTGGTGAGACAGTGGACAGAGATGGCATCAGGCGGCAGTGACGCCTGCTTTTTGCCAGCGCATTGACAGTATGAGTTTGATTTGCTGTATATTTTGACAACTATTTTTATTAGGGCTCAAATTCTGGACATTTTAGCGTTTTTTGTGATTCCGCCTGGACACGAAATTTACCTCCAAATTTCCGTCACCCTAGCCATATCTTAATATAGCTTTTGCTTTGCGACACTCAATGGACAGATGGATCGAGTTGGACGTTGAACATGACTATCCAGTGGCGGATATAGAACTTTTTTTGTGGGGGGGGGGGGGGCTGAACGGGGAAAAATTTTGTGAAAGGACACCCATAAAATGAAGCGACTAAAACAGTAGTTTAACGTTGTTTTACGGAGCTTGCAGCATATTTTATTTACTGGTTTACAGACGAACTACGTTAAAGTTAATAATATTTTACAACACATATTTTACATCGAACAAACTATGTTGGTATACAGGGTGAGCCAATAGTGAGTGGACGGAAGATTGTGCGCTTACTAAAAAATATATCTTTCTATTAAGTTAGTTGGTTTCTTCCATCTGAACAGGCTTTTGTTTATTTTTCATGGCTTACATATAGGAAAATTGATTTGAGTGAAAAATTCGAGTAACATGAAATCTAAAAAAAAAATGATATTGAGAAAACTATATTGTTAGAAAGGTAATCAAATTTTACTTTAGATTCTATACACAAAAATAGGCATTCCTATTTGAAAAAATCAAGTTATCTGCGATTGAGGTTTCCTTAATTAATCTACTGATTTCACAAAGTGCAAAAAGAATTCAAATTTAGCCGTCTGACTAAGGTGGCGCATTTACATTCAATTTTTTCCGATACCTACTTATACCAAAAATGGTGATTTGCGCCGAAAAGGTTCGTTCACATTTCCATGTATGATACATAAATTTACACTAGGATTCACCAAGAAATCCAAATATGCAATAAATATAGAGCGCTCCATTCAAAAAATGTAGGTTTGATATGAATCACCCTTTATAAACGTCAATATTTAAGTGAAAATATTTTAAGGTTATAGCCATCAAGGGTCCCTACCATGACCAAGTGACAGATTTCTAAAATATTTTTTAGTAAGCCCACAATCTTCCGTCCACTCACTATTGGCTCACCCTGTATAGTTTACATTCTTGCACAAAAACTTTCCAGAGGTTTTGGGGGGCTTCAGGGGTAGATCCGTCAGTGAGTGGCGTTAAATGTAATGAGGTGGAAAGATTAATCACAGAAGATCAGATTATATATTATTATTCTCTGAAAACAGCTGCTATAACGGCATCTCTTACAGCATAGTCTTGTTGGTCATCATTATTACCAATGTGGCCCAGTTGTACTTCTGGAATCTCTCTAATATCTTCCTCAAATACATCAGGATCTCTGTGTATCAAAGCGAAATTATGCAACACACTGCATGCCACAATGATAACTACTGATAGGTGTATTTTATTCCTGAGTCCATAAGAAAGACATGGAAAGCGCCTCTTTAGAAGACCAAAACACCTTTCGATGGGGTTCCTTGTAGATGCGTGTGCAATGTTAAATCGCTCTTCTGCAGATGTTCGTGGGTGGGCTACCGGGGTTAACAGATAAGCTTTACAAGCATACCCGCTATCTCCAACCAAATAACGCCCACTTCCGTATATGCCACGCATAAAATCAACAGGTATTGGTGAATCTTGGAAGATGGTGCTGTCATGTGTGGATCCCGGCCAGCGCGCGATGATATCTCTTATCATCAAATCAGCATCGCACGCCGCCTGGGTATTTATGGAATAGAATCCCTTTCTATTCCTAAATCTCTCCGCCTCATCGCCACCCGGAGAGATAATTTTTATATGAGTGCAATCTATGGTACCCAACACCCCAGGTAATCCCCTTATTGCACGAAACTTTGCAGCCACAGCATCCATTTCATCCTGATTACTGGGCATTTTTATGTAATCCGGCCGCAAGGCTGCTATCCGATGCGAAACATCTTTAACTATCTTACATGCAGAACTTACCGATATATTGATATGATCCGCAACAGTAAGCTGGAACGCACCAGTAGCGTAAAATCTTAAGCAAACCAATATCTGTAATTCAGCATTAAATAGTTCTACTACGGTTTGTCCTACGTTCAAGTGCTGGACCTATCAAACGAACCAATTCCATGAAGGTCGATTTGCTGAATCTGAATCTCTTCTTGAAATCTATGTCGTCGTAGATTTCCAGCGGATTTGTTCGATCCCTAAAGATTCTCGGTCTCCGAGCACGACGTCGCCTTTGATGTTGTTCAATCACGTCCATATCCCGATCGGATGTCGTTATTGAGGAGTGCGATGAGGATGACGAAGCCATTAAACAATAAACAGTAAAAAAAATTGAGCTTTTGTAGATGCTTATCTAAAAAATTAAAGTTGATGTAATGTATGCCGTAAGATGTTAAATAATAAAAATCACAATATTAACTGTGAACTCCCTCAAAACTAAATCACAAAATGACTATTTAAACCCACAATACTTTTTTGAATCCGTTGAGCCGTTTGAAAAAGCGCGGTAAATTTACAGGAACGAGATGGGACGTTATCTATGCTGAGAGATATCGATACTATCGATAGTTAATCGATCTTATGGCAACCACCAACAGTCATATTTAGATATACCTTATAAAAATTAATCAAACGAATCAAAGTGATTCTGTCTTCTTAATTAAAACATGGATATGAGATGAGAATTTATTTTTACGCTCTAATATAAAAAAGTATAAATACGTACAAATAGTATCAGAACTAAAATATTATGTTCGCTATTATCTATCACCATATATTACCAAAGGTCATTAATGGGTAAACACCCTTTAATAGACCCAAAATACAACATCATAATATAGCTTAGTGACGAGATGTATCTAGTAGATATACACCTACTTATAAGTACGTTTGAAGTACTTGGATGATTTTCCCACCGTTTCCTGCATTCTGCGACTCATTGATTTATTGTGGTTCACACCGATTCAGTTTTCTTTCAACTGTTCTGCCTCATTGGAGAGGTCGTTAAGCTGGTTCAGAATTATATTTTTAAATCTTGCTTGGAATACATGCCATTACAAAACGACTACTCAAAGAGCACTGCCATTTTAATCACCAATCAAAGTATAGTCTATTACTACGTTTCATGTTAGATTCATCAAGTCGAACTAAATTCGATTCTAGTATCGAATACAGCATATAAACACTAAAAAATTCTGATCAAAAGTGAATTGAGTTTCAAGGTCGATACCGATCATACCACTCTTTTCTGGGATCGTATTCGACTGTAACTCGTGTAAACGATTGTACGACTGCGCATAGGTCCTGTCTCAATCTGTAATAGCATTTCTAAACAAAAAAATCAAAAAGAAAACAAAATCGTGAACACACAAAGGTTCCAAAGTTCACGTACTCAGAAAAAGCTAGGCTAGATTTTAGGTTATGAGCATGGCCGACTTTACTCACTAGGCCGGAGCATTGAAATATGGCAACACTGAATCGGGAGCCGAGCTTGTGTCATTAGTGTAATTCTTCCAGAGTAACAACGAAGAGTGGAAGGTGATTTTTAATGTGTTTCTAATTATTTACCTGCACAAACGAAACTATAAAGATAAAAAGATGCCTGCAAAGTGTGTAGTACCAGATTGCACTAGCAATTAGTGCTTCCAATGAAGGACATAAACAGAAGTGGGTGAAAGGTATTCCTCATAAGGGCTGGTTATATTTATAAGAATAAAGACAATACTTTACAAACATTTCAAAGGATAAGACCTATTTTAGAGCACACTGTGGTACCTACAATGTTTTCTGGACCTCCCAAATATCACAGAAAAATACAGTTAATAGAACTCATCTGGGCATGCATCTGGGCATGGCCAACTGTACTCACTAGGCCGGAGCATTGAAATATGGCAGCGTTGGAGATCAGGCCGTGTTTTCATTTGTTGTTATGTCATGTGTATTCTTCCAGGTGTAGAAAATATGGTTGGAAGGTGATTATTAATGTGTTTCTAATTATTTACCTGCACAAACGAAACTATAAAGATAACAAGATGCCTGCAAAGCGTGTAGTACCAGGTTGCAGCTCAGTAGAGGACTACCAAACCATGGCCCAACATAACCTTATTCCAGATTAAAAAGAACCTTGCAAGGTGATTTTTAATGGGTTTCTACTTATTTACCTGACAAATGAAACTATAAAGATAAAAAGATGCCTGCAAAGTGTGTAGTACCAGGTTGCACTAGCAATTGTGCGTCCAATAAGGGACATAAACAGAAGTAGGTGAAAGCTATTCCTCGGAAGGGCTGGTTATATTTATAAGGATAAAGACAATAATTTACAAACATTTCAAAGGATAAGACCTATTTTAAAGCACAATGTGGTACCTATAATGTTTTCTGGACCTCCCAAATATCACAGAAAAATACAGTTAATAGAACTCATCTGGGTACGGCCTGGGGCATACCTACGAAAGGATTTGATAGTGAAAGGGAAATCAAGACCAGCAAGAATGGCTTCACAGTGACCTAATAGTGAATTTTTCTAGCTCAAGTGACAATTTACAAAGTAAATTGAGTGTTCATTTAAGTGGAAGTGACAGCAGGAAACAAGTTGCGTTTATTTTTATTTTGTAGTGTCTGACTGTGATGAAACAGACATCAGATGTAAGTGGTATTAGTAGTAGTAGTTCTAAAAAGTATTTTTCTTAATTTATTAACCGAGATGAACTCTAATACATATAAAATGTAATAATTATTCTGAAACTGTAGGGCCACTATTTGACAGCTAAGCCACGTTGCCACATCTAAGGCTCCGGCCTAGTGTAGAGTCGGCCATGGTTATGAGAGATTTGTAGATTAGGATAGTTTTGACAGATGGCTTGCCGCCCCATGAAACAAATTCAAATCAACCTGAAAACTAAACATATAAACACATGAAATGTCGGATAATAGTATCGTATTCAATTCGAATTGAGTTCCCATGTAAACTTACTATATATCCGGTATCTTTTTGTCATGACTCATTTGCTCAAGTGGTGGACTAATCTGCAATGACCAATCCCAAAGCTTTGAAGTTTTTTCTATTTGTCTATTTCCTCGGTTAATAAATGTGTTAGCTTACATGCTTTGGCATACTATCAGTATACTGAATGAAAAGTTAAATTTTCATCCAAAATAGTTGCATGACACACCTAGAAACATGTGTAAAAAAGTTCCGCCGCACGGCACGAAGCAGTACATACAGGAAAAGTAATGTTGCTGACATCTGGGTCATTTTTCCCTTAGCAATGTGCCGGTAGGCAAACCTCCATCATTTTACTTTCTTGAAATCAGTCAAAGCTTAATCCTATTAATTTTTTTCATTGCCACTTTCTAGGTAACCTAAAAAATATTCTAGGGACTTTGTATTAGCTGCACCGAAGTACTGAAGTTTCATAAAAAACAAACGACGAATAATATTCGAACTCTGTATCGATAACTTCCCATCACTATTCAGACGTTGACCTAATGACGATTGACGTTTCACTTTCACCAATCATATGTTCATAATTATGTTGAATTTCATAGATATTTTGATTACGGATTAGGTATATCGTATTTTACCAAAAATAAAGAAAGTGTCTTTTCAAATTAAACATACCTATATAAGTTTTCAGCAGGGCTTTGCATATCCACGGATTACCTATTGAGATGTCAACACCCTCTAAACATAAATATTTTTTTTGGGTGATGAAGAAATCATTTATGGTACAAAAGTAGGCTGTTAGATATAATACGAAAAACATGAATTGGTGAACTACCTCCATAATATCCTTTTTTATTATAATACAAAGGTATTGTATCTCACAGGTATTTATAATTATTTTTATAATTATTATAGATAGTAACAGTCTTGTTTTTGTCAGGATGGTGCAGTAATTATTGTTCACATGAAAGTTATATCAAATTGTACTACTTTTCTGGGCCGGCAAACAGTTAAATTATGTGTTTAGCTTTGTGAAGTGCAACAAAATTACTATAATACAAGGGTATGTTGCAAGCATTTATAGTTATTATAGTTACTAACATTTTTTTATCAAAATAATGGAGTCATTGAATGCCTTCTCTTCATTATTATTTGTTTGATACCCTATCAAACCAGTGATCAAAAGTTTTGGTTTCCTGGCTTCTGATTCGCTGTGCTAAACGAATCGTCAAAGAGACTGTCAAACACCAATATGCAATTTTTCACCCATTTAGGATGGAAAATCAGACTGGAGAAGATACTAGATGATTCATAATGGTCGATTGCATATAAAGCACGTTTTTTTTCACCGTTTTGCGGTAAATTTCAAGAGAAATCAATAATTTTCAGAGAACTTTGACAGATGCATGTTTTTGAATGGGCTGCTCTGATTGGTTAAACCCTTCGTCAAAATATGCATGTTGATAAAATCGGGCCGGGTATTATGGCAGTCCCACACTATTTTTGAAGTATGAAAACTACTTGGTAAGGCTATGAGAGCTGGGCTGTCTGTGTTTACATAGGTATTTTACTGTATCCTTTATCTATCCGAATTCTGCCGCCTTCCATAATTGGGACTATTTCTGCTTGGAAAACGATAGTCAGTTTTCCTAGGCAAATTCCTGTTTCGCCTAGGCCTACCACCATATATGCCTCCTTCTGTACCTAATGAATTTTTGGAGCGATCACTGTACCAGGTGATACCGTTTGACATAATATGTCGAGGTCCGATCTTTCACTTGAGTTGACTTTTTATGAAATCTCGGTACAGCTCAACAAACACTCAGCTGTCTTACTCACGGTCGGCTCCTTTGTGATGACATGTTGCAAATATCTAACGTCAGCAACGTCATTTTGGGATAGTTTTTTTAACGCTGGTAGAGACGGAGTAAAGAAAAGTGCACAGCAGGGCAGAATGAAGAAATAATACTCAACCCATGCGTTGTGTAAGGAAGGTAAACATTAAAGGCAATATAAAATGTATGTTGTCCTTAATGTTTACCTCCCATAAGGTACTAGATTTGCACCGAGATCTATATTATTTATACCTACACTCATACTCTGTGTAGATAGCCATGACCCTGCCGTGCCGCCGCTGTTGAAATCAGAACCAATCTAATCCAAAATATCTATGCGCAAAGGGATCGGCGCAAAGCATCCCAAGACCTTGAGTAAGAGCTCTTTCAGACGAGGATACCGTATCTCAGATACGCGTATTTGAGATACAGAATTTGTGAGTGATACTTCTGGATACCGTATCGCATACAGGTTATTCTGCATCAGTACGAAAACAGTGGCAGTGCAGTGCACTTATTATTTCAAGTTATGGATATTGAGGAGTGCATAAACCCATAAACATGGATTTGGCTCCACCAAACTAATAAATTTTTCATTATCAAATATGGCATGCTTCATTATTTGGTTACTTGCACTAATGCGTGTAGCTAATTCAACTTCTGACAAAAGAATAAAAATCCTATGGAATCCGCTGCAAAAGTATGCGTGTCTGAACAAGTAGGTATAACGTAATGGTAATATTGTATCTGAGATACGCATTCTGTCGCCGGCGGCTGGATGGCACGACATACTCGAATCAGTATCGCGATACTTTGGCGATACTGTGTGCGTCGCCGGAGCCATCTGAACAGCTTCATTTGAATGTGTGAATTATCTGTATCTCATATACGCGTATCTGAGATACGGTATCCTAGTCCGAAAGAGCTCTAAGACAGCTGATTGTTTGTTGAGTGGTGATCTCGGTGTCCACGGCTCTTGACATTCTGTCAGGTGGCATCTCAAATAATATGTCGCACTGCAGGTTGTCACGTATCGTGGTGTGTTTCAAGTGCGAGGTGGTGAAACAGGTTGAGATGGAACTGTATTCTGTATGCAGCCATATTTTCCTCTCCCTTTATGTAAATATCAAGAGGTAGGATATTTAACATGACCACCAATGCTGCAGTTGGTGTACCTTTCATAGCCCCACTATGCTCACACTCGCAGCCCGCTGAAGTTTTGTGATCGCGGTTAGTCATGGAAAAGGTATAAAGATAATAATAAAAATGCAGGCAAATATGTGCGTAACTGCGTATAGACAAAAAGGCAAGATCAAATTAAATAACATTATGATACTGTAAACAATCTACCACAGGACGTTGTCAATTGTCTAAGAGGAAGTACCTACTTCAATTGCTGATTGGATAAACATTCTCCGGAAATATTTCGTATCTTCGCATCTTCGCTATAAAAGGGACTACTTCCGTGTAAAGCTGTAATACAGCCTGCACTATGTTTAATAGACCTTAATAAGGTGTTGCTACGCGTAAGATAAGGATGCAAATCAGAATTCTCATTTGAGTAACCACTTGCATTATTGCCGATTTATATGTAGATAAAACTATATAGAGGGTTCTGTTCATAAATTATATTACTTGAAATATTTCTGACATTGGTCATTGCACTTCAAATGAAGTAAAACTCGAAAAATTATTTTTTGTGCATTAAAAGCTCTAGCAGCAGAGGGTGAATTATCCCAGATTGTAGTGTGATATGACAAATGGGCGTAACAAAGCTTGAAAAAGATGCCGGTAAACTCTTCAGGGCATAGTGACTTTCATCAGGAGGTGTAGTAGATCGAACAAAAGGTAGCTTACTATGAGGCAAAGAAGGTGTTACTGGTGGTTTCATGAGATCAGAAAAAAGGATTAAAAGTGGTCTTGATGAGCAAAATGCCTTTTGTACGGCTTTTTGGGGCATCATAATGGAGAAGTTGAATAAACGTGGCATGCCAAGGCATTTACGGAATCTGATTGGCAGCTTTTCTAGTCACAGGGCTTTAAAAATGGCAAACATAGAGCTGGAGATGCCTACAGGAGTTTCACAGGGATCGTCGTTGGGCCCTATTCTCTGGAATCTCCTGCATGATAGGGTGATAAGGATAGCTCTTCCTCGAAACACAATGACTGTGGCGTTCGCGCATGACCTTGCTCTGGTAGCATTCACAAAAGATGAGAAGACTTTGGTGCAAACGGCAAACGAGGCACTCAGGAGGATAGATGGATGGAAGTCCAAGCACCAACTTCAGCTCGCACCAAGCAAAACTGAGGCGCTCATTCTCCGAGATTCTAAGATCACTAGAAACCAAATGAGCTTCAGTCTTAGATGGTTGTAAATAATACCCAGCGAATTGCGGTAGTGTACTTGGGGATTACCGTAGACAAAGAACGATGTTCCAACTAACTTGTAAAGAGAACTGCGATAAAAGCAGAAAGAAAGGTGGAATTAGTGTCACGTATGGTGCCAAACGTAGGCGGCCCAAGTATGAGGAAAAGACAGATCTTGAACAGAGTTATCCACTTAGTTATGCTATACGGAGCTCCAGTATGGTATAATGCGATGGAGAGGAAAAAGCACCAGCAAACCGTAGACAGGGTGCAAACGAAATTGCTGCTGAGTGTGGCCAGTGCGGATGGTACTGTCTCTACCAAAGCGCTGCAGGTTATGACAGCGATACTATCACTGCATGTGTTGGCTAAAGAGAAGGGATATATGTATATCGCGGAATGTGACCTGCCAGGCGGAGGAGGACCGTCAGGTAGAAAACAATGAATGAGTGGTAGGGGATCTGGTCCAGTACAACGGAGGTGATGCAGTGGACTAAGCGCCTGATTCAAAATATACGATAATGAGCGAAGCGTAAACACAAAACATCCTGCTATTACCTAACAAAGGTAGGTCCACAGTCCATTTCGGAAGTATAGGAATAAAATCTTGTGAGCGATGGACACGATCGTTGTCGACACTACGGCCAGAGCGACACAGTCGAGCACACTCTATTTGAGTACGACAGATGGTCATGTTACAAGCAGGAAACGAAAGCGAACCTGCGTGAGGACTTGATCCCAGAGAACATGGTGCCTATAATGACATCGATCGACCACGCTGGAAGATAGACATACAACCTGACAAGTGTAACAAGAGACTTGGGAATTTCGTCGCTATCTCACATGCACGCGTAATTTCATATCCTTTCGTCTCTTGCTATCCTTGTCTATTTCATATTTCTCACGGCTCCTGTTACACTTGTCAGGCTGTACGATGGCAATAAAATCGAAAGAGACAGATGAATGTAGAGACATGAAGCAAGAATAGAAAGAGAAGGGAAAGGAAAGCATACTCAACACATGTTGCACTGCGAAGGATATCGTTGACGATGATGCCCGATGCAGATGGAGATTGAGCAGAGGTAAGAAAATCAGGAACGAGTTTTAGCTGGTTGGGCCGTGGTGACATGTCAGATGGACGCGTTTGCGGGACTCAAGCTAGTTCAACGTTGGGCGGGCAGACTCTCTCTCACACTTCCGGGTGCGCGAGTGCTTCTATCATTGGGATAAATCCGATCTCCTAAACCCTCTATAATAAAAAAGTGATCTACTTGCCTGGCCTCGCCTTCCCACCACTACTACTGCTACGGGTGGAAAAGTGGACGCATGGAAAAAGAACGTTAAGGTGAGTAAATGATCAGAACTTTGTAACACTTTTTCAATTTTCTGTTGAACTCAAGTCATCCCTATAGAATTTTCATACACATCTTCTCCTTCCTATAGTTCCTACCTGCAAATTTTCCTTCTATTACTACCTGAAGTAGATGATATTTCTCCCCTCTCATAACGTGTCCCATCTACTGTAATTATTGTCTTCTCTTTATGGTTGGCAATAATTTTCTTCTTTTCCATTCTTGTTAATACTGTTTTGATTGTAATTTTCTCCACCCATGATATTCTCAGAATTCGACAATGTATCCACATTTCAAAACTTTCGAGACGTTGGGTATCTATTTTTGTCATTGTCCACGTTTCCATCCCACAAAAAATACGTAGCACCTCACAAGACGCATTTTCAATTCGAGACTTAGATCCCGACTATTTGGCACTTTTTCCGTTTCCATGAATATATTTCTGGCTTTCTCTATGCGTATCCTTATTTCATTCTCATTTCTACATGTTTCAAGATAAGTATATAGCTTCACACGCTCAACAGCTAGGTCGTCAATGTATAGATTTCCAATGTTTTGTGCCGTTTTAAATATTGCCATAAGTTTTGTTTTAACAGATTCTGTAAGTCTTCTAGGTTTTCTGCCAACGAAACTGTGTCATCAGCATATTGTATATTATTTATTCGTGGTCTGTTGATTTTGATACCTAAATTGCGATCTTCTACTTTTTCTGAGGCAGTGCTGATTATATCTTCCGAGTATAGATTGAATAGAGTCGACGAAAGAACGCATCCCTGTCTGACTCCTCTCTTTATTTAAATATCGTTCGATATATTTTGCTATACTCTTATCTTGGCTTTTTGGTTATACTCGTAATATAGGGTTGATGTTAGTCTTACACATTTGCGGTCTAGTCCCTTATTTCTAGTAGATTAATTAAGATGATGGTCACGCATAAGTATCTTGGTTCATATCCGGACATCTTTGTGATGTTACATTAAAAGCGAATAGAGCCTATCTTGTACCCAGACCATTTCTGAAGCCAAACTGACTTTCGCTCACATATTGCTCTATTTGAGCACCGCCATGCCATTAAGATGAACGTTAGCCTCATCACTCATGGAATTTTTTTTCATTTAACTCTGTGCTATCTGTAAAACTAGTCACAATGAGCGAATCGTTTGTTGCATTAACACTAGCATGTAGGGAATAGTTCAGTAACTATTTCCTCTTACATCTTTGCACATACACAAAGTTTAGCACTGGGAACTACACACTACACATTCACTCAAATCTTTCTGGAAGATCACTTGGGATGTGTCTCTTCAACCTGCGGCTGCCCTGATGCTGCATAAGGTGTCTGGCTAATGGGTTGGGATGCTCTTGAAGATGAGTTCTGTACCTCTCGGCGATGTTTGACACTTCTTCTTTCACTAATGGGATCTGCAAGTCGCGCCTGATAAATTCATTTGGAACATACCATGGAGCTTTGGTTAGGAGTCGTAATGTTTTGGCTTGGAACCTCTCCAGTATTTCGGTATTAGAATTCGAGGCCGATCCCCATAGTTGTATACCATAGCAGCAAATTGGTTTTATTATGGCCCTATATATCAAGACTTTGTTGCTCAACGATAGAGAGGATCTGTGACCTATCAACCAATATAGGTTTTGGAGTTTCAGTCCTAGCTGTTTCCGTTTAGTAAAGATGTGTTTTTCCATGTCAGTCTTCAATTAAGGTGCATGCCTAGATGTATTACATATTCTTGTTGTAGACTCTGGCCATTCATGAAATGAGGCTTATTTTGCTTGATAACTGTAATCCGAACACCCACTAAGGAGAAGCTCAACAGCAGGTTGCCCACCAGATAGATTGGGAATACGACGAAGGGATTGTCAACCGTGTTCCAGCGTTTAGAATCATTAGTGGAGCTTCTGGTGGTATTTTATTGATCAGTACTCCACGGGTGCACAGTAGGAACAGCTCGATCCCGATTAATGTTGAAGGCCTAAACTCACGCTGTTACTACAGTATATCCAATTATACAGTAGCGCAACTTTCTAGAATTTTGGTGGTTCGCGCATGGCATCCCGCGCATCGTTCGCAGGATGTTTAGTACGGCGATCGCCTACCACCCGTATGCACCGTTTGGCGATTCTAATCCTAGTTCCCTAATCGCGTTTTGCTAATCTTTGGCATCTCGCCATGCACCGTCAAGAGATTAACTAGTCCAGATTGGAGATATGGCAAGGTTGTGTTCACATGATTGTTATGACAGTGCCAGTGTCAAAATTGTCAGTTTGCGGTGCATAGTAAACAAGTGATCTAATCCAGGTTTACGTAACTAATCGCGCAATTGGCTTGCGGTGCATACGGGTGTGAGTCGTGTTCAGTCTATGAGAGTGAAGGTAATGTTTTTGACAGAACCGGATTAAGGAACTTGGTGATATGCGATATCCGATATAGCAGATTTAGCCTTTTGTACCCGCCGATTCAACATGCTGGACGAGAAAAATAAAATGTCTTCAAAATGCATGAATTTTTGTGTTTTCGGTCTTTGATTGTGAACCTAAAATAAATGGTAGACCTATTCTAAAAGCTAATTTCATGAACTATTTATTTTCTACAACTAAGCATTGCGTCAGCTAGCTGAATCTCCTCTAGTCTATGTATAATATTTCATATTGGTACTATTTTGACCTTACAGGGCAAGAATTTGGAATACGGCATGTAACAGCGAAGATTTGTTAGAAAAAGATAATCTGTACAAACTATCATACAGACTGTGTGGATTGCATTTTGAAAATCATATTTTTTCGAATATACATAACAGGTTGGAAAAGGACGCAATCCCAACCAAATTTCCTGATTCAGATGGAACGTCCTCAAGTCGACAAAAAGTATCATTGCCAGATTAGTTGACGGTTATCACTTCTTTAGTTATATACCCTGGGTTCGAAGAATTATTGATAACTGATACAACAACAGCGTGATCTCTGTAACCACTGGACCGATTTTGATAAAATTTTGGGGAGCACTTTGATATATGGCTAGTTATGTATCCAGCCGGACATCGACCCAGCTGACCAGACGGCGCGTGTGGAAGATGGACTCAGGAAATGCTGCGTCAGCTAAGTTTACCTTATCATGTATTTTATATAATTCAGTCAGTCTAGAGCTCAACTTTGTACGAATAACAAATAAATATTTTTTAAAAAGTGATTTGCTGGTTCCTGGAATTTAAGTGGCGCTGCGAACAGGATAACTGCACGACATCCCTAAGGATCATCGGCTCGTTTCTACGACTTGGCAGTTAACCACCGAATACCACAGAACAGGACAATTTGGAGGACCATACAGGGATGATAATCACGGTGATTCGTCTTCTCCTTTTGTAAGTCCATTTTCCATTTTTCCATGAGTTCTGAGTATCCACAAAATTCGTTAGAAGCTCTTATTGACTCCAGAACCCGAAAATTAGCAAAAGAAAAATTTCGTTTTAAGCCTTATTCAACCCCCTCACTAGAAAATATTTCTCACGAACAGTCAAATATTTCTCTTAATTCTATTCCAGAAGATTCAATCATGGTTTTATCTAATTCAGATATCAATAACTTGTGTAATACTTTGCCAGAATATTCAGCTGGTGACAATTTGTCAACTTTTGTAAATGCTGTTGATAACTTAATCACCTTTTTCTCTCAGCAAGGTGCGGATGCAATCCAAACCTATATTATTAATGCAAATATATTATCTAAGGTTAAGGGTGAGGCCCGTGATTTTTTAAATCTACATAATAAGACTAATTGGGCTGAAATTAAGCCGCTTTTACTTCAAAAATATGGTGATCATCGCACCGAAGATATTTTATTAACCCAGCTGACTACTACTGTTCAAAAACGTTCAGAATCATACCAAGACTATCATCACCGCATAACATTAGCTCTTAATGATCTTTTACAGCATGTTTCTTTACATGAAGGTAATACACAGGCAGTAGAGTTCAAAGCTTCATTTTTCAAAAATCAAGCACTTAGAACCTTTTGCACTGGTGTGAATAATCCTTACTGTGATCATCTTTCTCATTTCGATTTATCCTCATTAGATGAAGCTCTTCAGAAATGTATATCTCTAGATAATCATAAGCAACAGCAACAATATATGTCTTATTTAAAATCTTCAACCTACCCCCATGAATATCAAAAGAACCCACCACGTCCCACCCAACACAACACGCATCCTCCTCAACAATACCGTAATGTACAATCTTCTTCTCAGCCATCTATGAATCAAAATTATTATAACACACAAAATCAATTCCATCAGCCTCGTCTACAGAATAATCCATTTTCTCAGCCTTTTACACCTACTAGAAATTTTGGTGATATTAATAAACCCATACCCCAACGTCAAAATCCTCCCACAAACAGGGAAGTATTTGGTGCTCCTCCTCGACCAAATAATTCTTACCAAAATCAGTCCAAGCCTACCCCTATGTCAATCTCACAAAATATTAGTCGTAAGCCAACTCCAATGTCTACTTCCACTCACAACAGTCGTACTTTCAACCATAATATAGAGTGTGGCCCAGATTCTGTCACACATGCTAACGAAATAGCAAGTCAAGGATATGAAAATTTTGAGTTTTCTGAAAATTTTCAGGAACCAGCCGTTTTAGAACCCCCCGACCCAGAACCATCCAATTGAATAATTTTTCAAAGCACACAAAGTTGCCTTATTTTTACCTGCCCTATTCAAATCTTAAAGTTTTAATTGATTCTGGTGGATCAGATACCGTCATTACTCCAAAAGCTGCTGAAATCTATGATTCTCGATATGAATTCTATGAACCCTTTACTCTTATTTCTATGAAAACTCCAAAAACTTACAATCGAAATCTTTACTATCCCATATTTGATGAAATTGGCATACAGCAACCCCTCACAGTCAGAATTGCCGATTGGCACGATGATTTTGATATTCTTCTTGGTACTAGTGAACTTGATCAATTAGGTGCTAATATTGATTATGAATCTCATATATTTTCTATCAGAAAATTGAACATTGAAATTCCATTCAAAATTATTTATCGTTCGGCTAATCGCCTCAGTATTCCAGTATCTGTGAATAATGGTGAGATAGTTGTCCCAGAAATCTTTCATGAAGGCCAAATTATTTTACCGGAGTCTATACATTGTGCTAAAGATGGATATATTGAAATTCCCAAGTCAGAGGATATTGACTTGCATTTTTCAGAGCCCGTCTCTGTTACCCCTCTTTCTGAATTTGACGAAAAGCTTCCAGATAACCCACCTAGTAATTCTTTCAATATCAACATGATTCGAACTCAGCATTTAAATGCAGAAGAAAAACAAAAAATACTTAGATTATGTCATCAGTACAAGGACATTTTTCATACAGAAGATTCTCCTCTCACTTTACAGGCTCTGTTAAACATGTTATCCGTACTAAGGATGACAAACCCATTTTTTCTCGAACCTATCGATATCCGAGAGCAAT
This sequence comes from Callosobruchus maculatus, assembly GCA_951848785.1. Classification (NCBI taxonomy): domain Eukaryota; kingdom Metazoa; phylum Arthropoda; class Insecta; order Coleoptera; family Chrysomelidae; genus Callosobruchus; species Callosobruchus maculatus. The sequence continues at coordinate 128,614 of CATOUR010000228.1, forward strand.
GCTCCCAGAAATTTCATCTCAGATTAATAAATTATTAGAAAACAATATTATACGCCCCTCCATAAGTCCATATTCATCCCCTTGTTGGCTCATCCCCAAAAAGGCTGATGCATCAGGAAAAAGGAAATTTCGTATGGTTATTGATTTTAGAAAGCTTAATGAAAACACTATAGAGGAACGTTACCCAATACCCCGTATAGACGAAATTCTAGATAACCTCGGCAGATGTACATATTTCACTACCCTTGACCTGGCCCAAGGATTTCATCAAATCCAAGTTCACCCAGATTCCATTGAAAAGACTGCTTTTACTGTCCCCCAAGGCCATTTTGAGTGTTTAAGGATGCCAATGGGTCTCCGAAATGCCCCTGCCACATTCGAAAGAATGATGGATGAAGTTCTAAGAGATTATATTTATAAGTCTTGCTTTGTATTTATGGATGATGTCATAATTTTTTCTAGAAGTCTTCAGGATCATCTTATTCACATAAAACAAATATTCCAAAAATTTCGTGACGTAAATTTGAAAATACAGCCTGATAAGTCAGAATTTCTTTGTAAAGAAGTGGCATTCCTTGGTCACGTAGTAACTCCAGAAGGCATAAAGCCTAATCCCTCGAAAATTTATGCAATTGAAAATTATCCAATTCCTAAGACAAGGAAAGAAATTCAAAGTTTTCTTGGCCTAGTCGGCTACTACAGACGTTTCATTCATAATTTCTCTAAAATTACTGCCCCCATGACAAAATGTATTCGAAAAGGTGAGAAAATTGACATTAACAATCCACAATATATAGAAGCATTCGAAAAATGTAAGGCCGCCCTAAGTAATTCCCCCATACTTCAATATCCAGATTTTTCAAAACCTTTCACACTCACTACAGATGCTTCAGGTATTTCTATTGGTTCTGTCCTTTCTCAAGAAGGAAAACCAGTCGCTTTTTACTCCCGTACTCTCAATACTGCCGAAAGAAATTATTCAACCATAGAAAGAGAACTTCTTGCTATAGTAGACTCTTGCAAACATTTTCGTCCCTACCTTTATGGAGTAAAATTCACTGTAGAAACTGACCATAACCCCATTGTCTGGCTCCACAAAATTCGTGAACCCCATTCTCGCTTAGTTCGATGGAAACTCAAACTTCAGGACTATAATTTCGACATAAAATATAAGAAAGGTAAAGAAAATATCGTAGCAGATGCTTTATCCCGCATAGAGATCAATATGCATGAAACTGAATCCATTATTGCCAATCCCCCTTCAGAGTCTTCAGATGAATCTTTTGATGACGACCCCTTTGACGTCGATGATTTTGTCAATGAAACTTTCGAAAAGGAAACCGGTCAATCCACCCAACATTCCGCTCTCGAGAATCCAGTTGCCACGGTTCCATTTTCCGAGGAACCCATAAATCATTTCGCAAACCAAATTATTCTAAAATTTGGCGATAAACATTCAATTCGTTACTCTGTCAAGTTCAAAACCAAACATCAACATCTTGTGACCTTAGTAGAATCAAATTGGAAAAACGATGTCAAGACAACGCTTCACGATATAATAGCCCCCAATCAGCGATATTACATTCTCACGGATAATCCCGATATTCAAAAATATATTTCCGAGTATGTTCGAAATACGTACAATGATACAATTCAAATTTTCTTCTGTACTAAACGTGTACAGGACATAGAAGATTCCGAATCCCAAATTCAATGTGTTAAAAATTATCATAAGAAAAATCACAATGGCGTTGTCGAAACTCTCAATCAGTTGAAACTTAAATATTATTGGCCAAATATGCGTTGCACCATATCAAATTTCATTAATCAGTGTGATATCTGCCTACGAAATAAATATGAAAGACACCCTTATAAGCTTCCTTTGAAAGGCCCTCTTCTAGGACAAAGGCCTTTTGATATTTTACATATAGATACCTTTTCGTGTTCCAAAGATAACTTTCTGACAATTATTGATTCATTTTCTAAGTATGCTCAGGTTTACCAAATTTCTGATAAAACGACAGTTACAATTTTAAGTAAATTGAAACGTTATTTTTCACATCACAACTATCCTAGAAAAATTGTTTGTGATGCAGGTACTGAATTTTCTAATAATCTTTTCAAGGAATTCATGAAACTCCATTGTATCGAACTCCACTATATCACGGTAAATAATCCAAATTCTAATAGCCCCATTGAAAGATTTCACTCAACTTTCATCGAAAAACTCCGTGTTATGCAAGATGAACGTCCCAAAGAATATTTCAACGATTTAGTAACACATTGTGTCCTAATCTATAATCAATCAATCCATTCTGCTACTGGTTATTCCCCATTTTCTGTTCTTTATGGTCCATATGCCGAAGAAATTCAATTTGACGATGATATGCCGGTATACGAAAAATATAACCAACGTCACAAAGACGAACTTCGACCTTTCATCGACTCCCTTTATCGAAAACTTCATGACAAGGAATCTGCAGTTTTGGAAAAACGTAACGAAAATTTGCCAGATTCTGCCCCAGCCCCCAGACCAGGAGATCCTGTGTATATTCAGAAAAACCCTCGTAACAAACTTACTGCACCCTATGTCTCAGCAAAAGTTACTTCAGCCAAAGAAACCCAAATTGAAGCGGTAACCTCAAAAGATAGGCCCACAAATACGCACCCTAGAAATATTAAACGTTTACGCAAGGCTACCTTGTTACAGGACCGGCCAAATGATGAGCCACGGCCTGGCCCTTCAAGTGCGCCCGATCCCCAATAATGGATACTATCAGGAACTAGTCGGCCAAGCTCAAATGTTTGACCACTATCATCGCCATATAGTAACTATAAATCTTACTTCTATTGATAACTCTCTCAAGGCAGCAATGATTCATCCTCTACTCTTTAACAAAATTCCTACCTCTCCTTATCAAAATATACTTAAAGAATATAGCACCTTATATCAAGAAACATTAGATAGTTTTCAAAAAATAGTACGTACACGAAGAAAGCGTGGCTTAATAAATGTTTTAGGTTCAGTGATAAAATCTATCACAGGAAATCTCGATGAAGATGATCGCATATTTTTGGAAAAACACATTGAAGCACTTGAGTCAAAAAAGTCCGAAATAATTACAGTTGTCAATAACTCCACCACCTACGCTTTAGATACTATAAAAAGGTACAATGATTTTATAACATCTTTTAACAAAAATTCTGTCAAAGTTGCACAAGAAATTAATTCACTCGAAGAAGGTCTGGGAAAATATTTTTCACTCCATAGCCAAATTCTAAGCATAAATAGCTTAAATCAGTTTCTTTTAAAAATTTTGAGAACTATTAGTTTAGCCGCCCTGCAACAGTCTAATGTAGAACTTTTCACACTTTCAGAAATTAGTGAACTTGAAGACCATCTAAAATTTTTCTATAAGAAAACTTGCCTTTTATCAGATGATTTACATCCCTTTGAACTAATTGAAAATTCTCATAGCACTATTGTCACAATGGATACCCAGATACTTATTATCCTAAAGATCCCTATCCTAAATGAACGTGAATTCTCACTTTACCATATTTACCCCATCCATAACAAAGACGCAATCATTTTGATACCACCCGCCACCCATTATGGAAATAACCATTGGTACTCTGACTGCAAGCACACTGAAAAGAAAATTATTTGCCAATCAGAGTCAACAGCCAGATGTCAACTGCCAACTTTGGAAAATTGTGCTACAGCTGTTAGTGTGGTCCAGCATCCCATCATACACCGAACTGAGAAAAACCTAATAATAGTTAGCATAGCCTATCAGATCCAAATTTTTGAAAACTGTTCCAGTGAAGCTGAAAATATTAGCCAGCCAGTTATTGTCCAATCAACATGTGCTGTAAAAATTGGTCAAAAGTGGTACTTTACGTCAAAGCAGAGTATTCAAGTTCCAGAGGTCATCCCAGTTAAAATTAACCCGAAGTTCCAGATCCAGCTAGACCAGATAGAAAAAATTCAAGAAACACCCCACCTATCAGTTATTGAACCCATGCATTTGAAGCCCATTTTCATCTCTTCTACTTTATGGACCATTGCAACCCTGTACGTTATCCTGGTTGCAATGATTATATACTTCACTGCAAGAAAACGCAAGAGGCTGCATACCCTGTTCTTCAAGCCCAGAATTCCCTTGAAGGACCTTCAAGAACTTCAAGCAAGTAACCAGAAGTTCGAGGACGAACTTCCATCTTAAGGAGGGAGGAGTTATGTATCCAGCCGGACATCGACCCAGCTGACCAGACGGCGCGTGTGGAAGATGAACTCAGGAAATGCTGCGTCAGCTAAGTTTACCTTATCATGTATTTTATATAATTCAGTCAGTCTAGAGCTCAACTTTGTACGAATAACAAATAAATATTTTTTAAAAAGTGATTTGCTGGTTCCTGGAATTTAAGTGGCTGTACTAGATTCTTGCTGAAATTTTAGAAATCGGTATCCAGGGTGGAGAATAATGGGCAAAACACTTTCAGATTTTGGATCAGCCTGAAACTTTGTTTTTAGCTGTTTCAGATGTTTCTGAGCATTTTTCGTATTATGCGTGGGGGGGGGGATAAAAATAGGGTGAGGTGGAATTAACATTAAAATGCTATTTTTTTGTATTCACGGAGTACCCCTTATTACTCTGTATATATCTGATACTGCTAATACAGAGTTTCAGGAAAAGTTGATATACAGGGTGAGTTTTTAGTACCTACCGGATCGGTCGATAACTCGTTTTCGTACCTTAAACGTTTTTCTGTGATGACTGATGAAGATAAATTTAAAGGTTGTGGGATAACTAGACATAAATGCTATTTAGGACGTTACGTCGTTACATACACCCATATTTGAATCATATAAGATATTATAAAGTTTTTATATTTATGTTTAAGGTTAAGTAAGATAAGATAAAATAAAGTTGAATAAATCTAGCATTTTTGTAATTGACTTATTACAAACAATAAAGCCACCTATTTTCTCAGAGTCAACAATTTTCTTTTATACACTGACTATTTCTTTTTTTGCTTCTAAAAGAATGTTTACACCCCAGTTATATGCAAAGAATCCATGATGAATTAGAAGAATCAGTACAAAACATTTTCACGTACAATAAATGCGAATGCATGGATATAACTTACAAATTGTAATTCAGAATTCCTTTTCCAACCTGTTATGTATATTCCAAAGACAGCTGCCTAATCTCGATGAAGAATTACCACACTGCTCTCAAAATTTATTCTATTTACGGGATATATCGCGTCCATTAAACTTACTGCGACACAATAATTACGCTTCTTCACTCGATTATTGCTAAGCCGACCCTGTGTTCAAAACGTAAACCTCAATACTCGCGGCTCGTGCTGAGGAGCCGACGTGGGGCCAGTTTTTCGGAGACAAATTGTCTGCATGATAGGGAGTTGCGCTACTGTATAATTAGATATACTGTGCTGTTACAGCCGTGATAGGTTCATTATTTCGGATAAAAGTCTCACACGTGAAAACGCGGTGTTCAACGGTCCACAGGTCCATAATGCCAAATAGTAACAATACCTCCACCACCTCTCTTGCCTTGATGGGGAAGGGATACGAGCCATTTCGAAAACGTCCGCCCTCTGTGCCGGACCCTGTACCTGTCATGCCGACACTGTGTGAGGGCAGGCCTCGTAAATTAAACGCTATAGTTGTAGTAAGTCCAGCACACAGCAGCTTTCCAAATTGCTAAAACGCCTCCTTGGCGTAGCGTTTATTGTTCCAGCATTATTATGGTAATCGATGCATCCCAAATACCATTGTTACAGCAACAGTAACAGGTTCGACGCCCAAACAATTCCCTCACGTGCGCTAGCTGGGATGGCACGGCTCAATGCGTATTGGTGTTGTACATATCCTGGGCGTATTACCATAGATATATAGCGGATTGATACAACAATATGTAGGTACGATCAGAGACCTGATCTGAGATTCGAATTGTTTCAGAAACTGGCACTAGGTTTTTCAAGCTCTGCACCGGCGACAGTCCGTTTGAAATAGCAATAAGTGGTGGTTTTAGGAGAAGGATTAGAGTTTTTTAATCAATAAAGCGAAACTAAACGTGTAAGGATACAAGAAGCATATAATACTCCAACCACCACCATAAACGTGAACTCGAGAATGGTCGAGGTCAAATTTCAACATCAAGCTGTAAAAAACATCCTCCAAAATCTAAGCACGAATAAAGCTACTGGTCCTTACCAAATTCCAGCTATTTTCCTTAAACGCTGTACCGTTGAGCTTTCACCTATTATTTGCAAGCTCTTCAAACTATCTTATCAGCGAGGCATGTTTCCCGCTGCATGAAAGATTGGCTGCATTCAACCCATTCCTAAGAAAGACAAAAAACCAATCCTATCAAATAATATAGAACTGTGGCTCTTCTCAACATAATGTCTTAGGTTATGGAGATTGTCATCAGCACAGCTCCTGAAATACCTGCGCCGGTACTCTGTAACATAAGAAATAGAAACGTGTTTCTATCACCATGACGACCATGACGATCGGCCAGTTTCGGGTGCCTACCACACAGTGCCTACAACGCTGACATATTTACGAAACCACCCGATCCCATAGTACATAGTGCATAGAAACACGCTTCTAAGTTACAGAGTATCGGTGCTGGACAACAATAAAATCAGAAATGGGCGCCAGTATGGCTTACGTAAGCACAGGTCTAAGGTTGACCTCCTGACCTACGTCACTCACTTGTGGAACAGACCCACTGAAAATCACGGCGAATCCCATGTTGCTGTATTTGACATTGAAAGCCTTCGACAGAATGAGGTATGAGGGACTTCTGGTCAAGCTTGTTGCTTATGGACTACCACATGGCTTGCGTCAGTGCCTGAATAGCTTTTTGCAAGACCAATCTCTGTTTCTTGTAGTCGAAAGCTATTCATCAGATGTAGTTTTTAATAAACGCCGGTGTTCGTCAGGGATCTGTCCTATTCCCTATACTGTTTCTGCTGTACATCAACGTCATCATCATAGCCACAATGTCTTAACAGACATGTTGTGAACTCGTAAAATGCATTTACTCATTTTACGAGTTTCTCTTGGGATATCTTTAATATCTTTAATGCAGTAGTTTCCCATTTGCTTTCTGCATCCTCATGTACATCGACCAGCTGCTGGAAATAACATTCAATCGAATCTACAGCTTCGCAGACGACAGTACATTAATATCGTTCATGGAATCAGGGAAGCAACTATCATCCCAGGAGACGGTACGCCGGCGACAGCACAAATCAACGTAGATATCAAAACAATTTTCGAGGGGGTATTAGTAAATAAAGTTACAGTTTAACGTACAGAAAACTCAGGCAGCGACACTGACAAAGAAGTCTCACGTCGGCCCACCAACTGTGGAAATGGAGGGTCACCCAATAGTCGAGTCACCTTCCGTCAAGCTGTTGGGGATCAACATCAACGTCCCTACTCCCCGAACCATTCTCCTCGAGCATTCCTTTTTTGGAGAAGCTCGACACTGTGGAGTGAGCTGACAGGGAATTTGTTTCCCTACGGCTACAACCTGCAGCGTTTAACGTGCACCGACACTTACCCCTCGCAGCGCTTCTACAGCGCCATAGGCTCTCAGTCTTTGTGGGTCGCTGACAATTAAAAAAAAAACACGATGATTTAAAGTAATTGCTCTACTGACAACATCTAAAGGCGTCGTTCAGTAGTAGCACTAGTTTTAGGGATGGATAAGCGAAGACAGGTAAGCAGGCCCTAATTTCCGACCTCGCATAACCAAAACTAAAACTCTCTGAGAACTCTCGAACCTCCTCCTTCCTTCACAAATGAAATTTTGTGGGTCTTTGGTAATATCGAGGATATCGTATTGTGATTCCATGTACGGACCTGCATCGAAAGTAGTTCATGCCAATCACATTCAGGGCATACAAAAACTCATGTTTGAGATACTAATTAGGAGTGAAAGTATGACCATAGATGGCTCAAAGCAGATGCGTTGAAGATATTGCATTTAGCTGTGCACACCTTATAAATGTTACGTACAGAAACACAGCCACTCTATGAAGGCAGGTCCTTATTTGTAGTATTGCTTCAGTTCATCATAGACTACCTAAACTTAAATTCAGTTCCAATGAGTCCCAATGCATGGTCATTCTCTTATCCGTTTTCTGGTACATTGGAACATAAAATTATTGTTCGCTAAACTACTGTTTATCTCTATGACAAGTTGGTATCGCTTTCAAGACGTACCGAAACACGCCCTAAACATACACAGCTAATTCCACACCATACCTCGGCTCTTTTTGTCAGAAGCTGCTCTTACAATGCCGCTAAAACTTACAATTCTACAATTCTCTGCGAGATACGATAAAAAACTTGTCTCTTGTAAATTTCAAAAAGAGGCTGAAGCCTATTATTTATCTATTTTCCTTCTTGCTGAGTTATCGGTTTACTCTTATGTTTCTTTATGATTTCTCTTTTCGGCTAATATGTTGTCGCACTTCTAACAAAGGCGTTTAGTACCCTTCTATGTATCTATTATGTGTGAGTCATGGCCTTTTAGACATTCTCTGTTATATTTCATATGGTTTTTGATAAGGTTCATACTAGCTGAAACTTCGCCTATTTATTTTATATGCGTATAATATCATTGAAAATATTTTCAAAACAAGAAATCAGTGAGAAATGTATTATTGATTGGCCTTTCCCCAGCTTCTGACAGAATTTGCTGAATCTGTAGAGCATATCATTTCCTATAAATAAATGGTTACTACAAGTTTCAAGGTGCAACAAGATTTTATTTACTTAAACATAGCTATAACTTAATTTCTTCATATATCTCTGGTGTACTTGGTTTACAATGAAAATAATAATGATGGTTTGCCACAGTGAATCTTCAGGTGCTTTTGAAATTGCCTTCTCTAAGTTTTTGGATCTGCTTATGAGATATCAAGCGAGACAAGCACATATCTAGGTAGTTCTGAGGCTGCTGTGTTTGGTTTCTCTGAAACATCAGAAGAAGCTGCCATTAATAGCACTAAACAATTAAAATCAAAAAGAAAACCTCAGGTACTGAACAAATTCCAACCTACATCTATAGGGACCTAGCTGAATACTTTGCCAAACCATTAGCATTCATTTTTAGTCTTCATCTTAAGGAAAATAAGTTTCCTGATGCCTTAAACACAAGAATTATTACACATGTGCACAAAAATGGCAACCAAAAAGAAATAAGTGACTACAGAGCAATTACTGTAATAAATGTCGTTTCTATAATACTTGAAATCATTCTTCATAATGTCTTAATGAGAAGTTGCAACACAAAATTTCCAGTTTGCAGCATGGGTTTATGGCCGATAGGTCAACAGTATTAAATCTTTGCACATTTTTTTATTTTGCCTCAAGAGCAATTGAAGAGAGGTTTCAGCTTGACGTCTATACTGACTGCGGGAAGGCCTGTGATGAGGTTCCTCATGGGGTACTTTTAAACCGGTTGGGTGACTATCTCGGTGACTATGGTTTGTTAGAGGGTGAGCGTTTCTATTTTTGAATACCTACTTATCCGATCGATACCAAATGGTAAAAATTGGTAGTGATGTGTCAACAAGGTTTAAGACTACATCAGATGTTCCCCAGGGTAGCATACTAGGGCCTTTGCTCTTCACATTTTTTATCAATACTTTGCCTGATTGTTTGTGGTGGTGTACGGGTCTGTTATTTGCAGACGATTTCAAATTTTTTAAAGTAGCGTATATGATTGATGATTGTATGCAGTTGCAAGATGATAGATAATGTTAGGGAGTGGTTTAAAAGCAACCAAATGTCGCTTAATGTAATATCAATTGCCAGAAAATCGAATCCTATTGAGTATGACTATACCACGAGCGGTAAGGTTTTGAATAGTATTAGTGAAGCAAAGGACCTGAGTGTCTTTTTTCAGCCCAACCTCAAATTCAATAACCATTATATACACATCGCGAACAAGGCGTATATGTCCTTGGTTTTATCCTGAAACATTGATTCAACTATTCAATACTCTGGTGAAACCACATATTTGGAGTGAGCTACTCAAATCTGGATGCCCCTGGCCCAGTGTCATAAAAACCAAATTGAAAAGGTTCAGAAACGTTTTCTGAGATTTCTCTGTCCAGGTGAATGCGACATACCCATTCATGGTCTCATATGAATCGATGCTAGGTATGTTCAATGCAATTTATCTTGTTCAAAGAAGAAACATTCAATCTGTTATATTAATATACAATGTAGTTAATAGTGTAAAGTACATATAATGTAGTTTTATTAATTATTTATTAATTTTAGAATTCTTAGAATTAACCTAAGGATTCTTAGTGTAGATACATTTAAAACTAGTCAGTATAGGTTATCTCCTTTAAACAGAATGATGGACCTGCGCAATATCATAAATAGAGAAAACACTTTTGATACATTTAGCACTAGCCCCTCTCAACAAAGAGCCAGGTGTTGTAGCATTTTTATATCTCCGCGTCGCATGTAATGTTTTTTATTATACTATAATGTGTCTTGTTAGGTTTAAGCTTTCTTCTGTGTGTCTTGTAACTTCGGGTGTTTGTGAAGATGTATGAATAAATAAATAAATAATCCAAGTAGCTGTCAGATTCCCATATCTTACATTAATCAACGATGGAGGAACATTTAGCTTATCGGCAGTCGGAGTTAAATTGTTGGAGCCCCCTTACGAAAGCTAGCGATACGTCGATAAACCCTACTATATATTTTTTAATTATACGGTGCACAACATAATTACAGCGGAAACTGCACAAAGCTAGTGTACTCGAATGTAGCTTGTTAGTGACTTTCATTTGCATTGTACTTTCGTTTCGTAGACCTCCCATTACTCTAACAACTTCCTTTGGAATTCCTCAGAAAGCCTGTCATTAGACACGCCCCATTACTGCTGACTGAGCATAAAAAGAAATAAACATGCCAGTACAATAAAAGTTCCCGGACAAAAATTGAAATTTTTATCAAGATCTTACAAGCTGCAAAACGGATATTGTCCGGGAATAATTTTTAATTAGCTGTGACTCTGGCCAGGCGGCGTGATAATATTTTCCAATTTTCCACAAAGCAAATTCGCGGGAATGCGCACAAAATGCAATTTCAAGAAAGTTAACCCGTGCACCCTGGGACTCTTAATCACACCGCGGCGGTTTATTAAAAAATATGCTAATAAACGTACTTCGTAATTACAAGTCTGCTGAGCAGCTCAAAACTTTGTTCTGTTTTGTCGCTATTTTTTATAATAATACTAATTACTGTCTATATTCTCGCCTTTTCAGCTTAGCTTTGTATAGTACAGTGAGACTAATGTATGTATATCCGGAATAGCTATGTGGATATAGTTCAACAGCGAACTACTAGCCTACTATTATTTTACTGTCTATGCGATTCGAATAATGTACTTTATTGAATTGTTGCTTAAAAAAGTCCAATTAGCGTTAAGTGTCATATGCGTAGATGCTACTAATATATTAATTTGTTCTAGATATTCGTATTCACAAATGGCCAAATAATAACTATAGCAGCTCTCAGAAGAAACATATAACGGATCACATAAATAAAACCAATGAGTGCAGGAACATCTTCGCTCTTTTAGGTTTAACCCTTAACTGCTGTGTAATCATCCTTATATTGACCAGTTTATTTATTTAATCGTGTCTGAGCCACTCTTAAATTGATTAGTTAGTTTTATATATGTTTTTAATTTTGTTTTATTATTCTTTGTTACTTCTCACACCGATAGGTGAGGGGAGTATTATGATCGCGAAAATTTTCGATTTCGAGATAACACGCTTTTTGGGCGTTTTATGATGTGTACACAACGAAAATCCGTGTCACTCATTTCCGTCGGTCTGTCTGTCTGTCGGTCTGTCTGTCTGTTGGTCTGTCTGTCTGTCGCGTTTTTCTACCCTCGTAATCTCAGTAACCGCTGCATCGATTGTGATGAAATTTGTGCAGCGTTATGCTGTGGGGTCGTAGTAGGTAATGTTCCTATAATTTACGTTATGCGGAGGCAGAGTAATTAGCAAAAAACGAAAAATTTCAAATATGCCTCAAACTTCGTTTTTAGGCATTTTACTACTTTTTCTTGGGTGGGGGTGAATTTGGGGTGGTTGGGGGGTGGGGGTTTGTAATACTGAAAAATTTGTTGTATTCGTAATGGGCTGTCCATTGATATGTGAGTGAAAAACCTAGCGGCATGATACACTTTTTTAGGTCCATCCGAACGTTGCATGCTTATTATAGAAACCACGGGAATTTGTGATGTATACATACGAGTATTGTTTGAGATCGTTCGATATGGCGTAACGCAAAAATTGTTCAATTGATTTTAATGAAATTTTGACATAGTATTACTCCCAAGGCGAGGATGGAAAGCGCGTATGTTTTGGAAAAATCGGGTCAGTGGCGGCGCGGCAGTAATAAAAAAACAAAAAATATAAAAACAGCTCAAACTTTGTTTTTAGGCGTTTTAGGGGTTTCTGATTATTTTCTACGTTTTTTTGGGTGAGGGTGAATTTGGAGTGGCTGGAGGGTGGTGGGTTGTAAAACTGACAATTTTGTTGTACTCATAATGGGTTGTCTATTGATCTTTGAATGAAAAACCTAGCAGCATAATACACTTTTAACGTACATCCGAACATTGCCTTGCTTATCATAAAAACCAAGGGACTTAGAATTTGTGATGTATACATACGAGTATTGTTCTAGGTCGTTCTATATTGCGTAGCGCGAAAATTATTGAATTGATTTTAATGAAATTTTGACACAGTATTACTACCGCAGCGAGGACGGAAAACGCGTATGTTTTGGAAAAATAGTGTCAGTGACAGCGCAGCAATAATAAAAAAACTAAAAATATGAAAATAGCTTAAGCTTTGTTTCTATGCGTTTTACGCGTTCCTGATCATTTTCAATTATTTTTTTTTGAGTGGGGTGAAATCGGGGCGGTTGGGGGTGGGGTGTAGTAAAACTGAAAAATTTGTTGTATTCATAGTTGGTCCGTCTACTGACCTGTAGAAGAAATACCTAGCGGCATATTGCACTTTTTTAGGTCCCTCCGAACATTGGCTTGCCTATTACAGAAACCAATTTTGTGATCTGAATTGATTTTAATAAAATTTTGACACAGAATTTATTACCGCTGCGAGAACGGAAAACGACTCTGTTTTTGAAAAACCGTGTCAGTGGCGGTGCAGCAATATTAAAAAAACCAAAAGCATAAAATCATCTCAAACGTTTTTAGACGGGTTGGAGGCTCTTGATCGTTTCGCATCGTTCAGTTCAGAAAAAAACTGTAGCGCCCTAGTTCCTAAGGAGGGAGACGTAAGAAACTATTTACGAGGGTTTTTGTGTTGGATGTTGTTTTTGCGGGTGGATGGCCGATAATTTAGTTGCAAGGGGATTTTAGACTATAGCTTCATGCAATGAGAAATAATAAAATGGTGTCATCGTTATGTGTGGGAAGTACTGAGTCAATCAACTTGATTCCATTTTTTATATAGCAAATCATCACAGATACTCTGCTGGTTGTTTAGTATGCTGTGGCTGGAGCATGATAGTAATTCACGTGGTTTGTTTAAGGTAGTATTACCTGTTCAAATGTAGTTTGGTAATCGCTGTGTAATACAGGGTGTCCCAAAAGTCACTAGCTGATTTTAAAACTCAATAATTTCGGGTACATTGATTTTTTTTGTAATTTTGTTTCAGATTTAGAAAATAGAAGCTTGGGAGATTTGTCATGCAAAAATTCACCGTTGAGGAACGAGTAGCTATTGTGGAACTTTATTTTGAACATCATCAATCGACTGTTGAAACTCAGAGAGCGTTTCGCAGACGATTCAATGTAAGAAATGCGCCCTCAGCAATGACTATACGCAACTTAATTGTACGTTTTCGACAACAGGGGTCTGTAGCCGACCTCCCTCGAGCAGGTCGACCACGTTCCGCAAGAACAGAAGAAAACGTTGAGCACGTGGAGGTCAGCATAGAAGATAATGAGGAAACATCCGTAAGGCGACGCTGTACTCAGCTAGGGCTCTCCCGATCCAGTCTTCATAGAATTTTGAAGCATTTGCGCATGTTTGCCTACAAAATACAGCTTGTTCATCAACTGCGTCCCATAGATTTTAGACAACGAACTGAATTCGCTATTCGTTTTCAACAGTTATGCAGAGAAGAAAATGATTTTCTGAACAGATTAAGGTAGTTGGTCACCTTTTAGAAACACTCTATATTGTGCTTAATAATTACTTTATAATATTCTTATGTATTCGGACATACCAATGTGATGTGATTGATCAGTTATTTTTGATTTTTTTCGAAATTTTGAATCTTTTTTGTGTAGTATTTCTCCGATATTGGGTCCGCGTTTGCTGGAAATATATATATGCTAGAAGATTGTAATTTACCACTTATAATCAGATGCGCTATATCTGTGACAAGAACGTGACACTTTTTACATAGCTCAATTTTTTCAAAAAAAAAATTGGCTGGGTGGATTACTGCTCATTATTTTTCAATTTTTTTGAAGTAAAATCACGTAATCATGAATCTTTTACCCAACCGCAAAATTTGATTGCGATACTTAAAACAGTAAGGGAGAAAAGACCGGAAAACTATTGAAGAATCCCTACTGACACGCCCCACACTGATCCTGCCCATTTCTCACACCTAGATGGTTATTCGTACGCGGCGTTGCCAAATCATTAGGGACATTGCACAGCCGCCTTCACTTAGCTTAGATATTAGAGACGGCCGTGGACATTGCTAACCGTGCTACCGACTGGCGGTAGGTACGGGTTGTCTGGTCATCATAAAAAGAAAGAAAACGAAGTTTTTGTTCGCAAAAGGAGATAGGTTCCTATATTTTAATTTTTAAATATATATGTATTTAGTTCTCTGAAGCCTGTCTTTCAGAGTGCATGTTCTTGGCTTAATCCCAGTATTTTTTATAATAGTTCTTGTTACCATTGTTATTACGTTATCCCTTTGGTTATTCGTCGTTATTGTTTTATGCTGCTAATTTTGCAAATCGGTACATGGGCGGCGGAGTAATTCGCAAAAAACAAAAAAATCAAATATTCCTCAAGCTTCGTTTTTACAGGTTTTAGGTGTTCCTGATCATTTTCTACTTTTTTTTTTGGTGGGGTGAGATTTGGGGTGGTTGGGGGGTTACAAATTTGAAAAATGTTGCATTCATAAAATACTGCCCACTGACTGTGAAGGAAGGCCTAGCGACATAAATAACTTTTGTAGGTCCATCCGAACATTGCCTTTTGCGTACGGTGCTTTTGCCCATTGCAGAAACCAAAGGACTTAGAATTTTTTCTGGTGTACCTAGGCATGGACGAGTATTGCTTCAGATCGTATTGTGTAACGAGGAAACTGTGGAATTTATTTTTATGAAATCTTGACACAGTATCACTACCGTGGCGAGGATAGAAAATGCGTACTGTTTTTATAAATCGTGCCAGTCGCAGCGCAGAAATAATAAAAAAAAACAAAAAATACAAAAACAGCTCAAACTTTGTTTCTAAGCGTTTTAGAGGCTCCTGATAATTTTCTACGTTTGTTTTGGGGGGTGAAATTGGGGTCGTTTAGGGGTGAAGGGTTGGAAAACGGAAAAATTTGTTGTATTCATAATAGACTGTTTAGTGACATGTGAAGGAAGACCTAGCGAGATAAATCACCTTTTTTGGCATTGCCCTACCTTAATTTTCTGAAATGCGATTTCAGCTTTTGAAAACGTTTAGAATATTCTCAGGCCACTGTTCAGATTTTTCATTTCTTTTTCTATTTGTTCATATTTGAGTGCTGAAAGCTTGAATTTTTTGGCACCTCAGTTGTTGATAATCTATTATTACTATAAGAACGGCGGAGCCACGACGACGTGTCATCACTATGAATCTCAACTCATTCCATCTACTTTTTACTTCCCACACCGATAGGTGAGGGGAGTATTGTGATCGCGAAAATTTTCGATTTTGAGATAATCCACTTTTTGGGCGTTTCATGATGTCTACATAACGAAAATCTACGTCACTCATTTCCGTCGGTCTGTCTGTCTGTCGGTCTGTCGGTCTATCGGTCTGTCGGTCTGTCTGTCTGTCTGTCGGTCTGTCTGTCTGTCTGTCGGTCTGTCGGTCTGTCGGTCTGTCGGTCTGTCGGTCTGTCGGTCTGTCGGTCTGTCGGTCTGTCGGTCTGTCGGTCTGTCGGTCTGTCGGTCTGTCGGTCTGTCGGTCTGTCGGTCTGTCGGTCTGTCGGTCTGTCGGTCTGTCGGTCTGTCGGTCTGTCGGTCTGTCGGTCTGTCGGTCTGTCGGTCTGTCGGTCTGTCGGTCTGTCGGTCTGTCGGTCTGTCGGTCTGTCGGTCTGTCGGTCTGTCGGTCTGTCGGTCTGTCGGTCTGTCGGTCTGTCGGTCTGTCGGTCTGTCGGTCTGTCGGTCTGTCGGTCTGTCGGTCTGTCGGTCTGTCGGTCTGTCGGTCTGTCGGTCTGTCGGTCTGTCGGTCTGTCGGTCTGTCGGTCTGTCGGTCTGTCGGTCTGTCGGTCTGTCGGTCTGTCGGTCTGTCGGTCTGTCGGTCTGTCGGTCTGTCGGTCTGTCGGTCTGTCGGTCTGTCGGTCTGTCGGTCTGTCGGTCTGTCTGTCGGTCTGTCGGTCTGTCGGTCTGTCGGTCTGTCGGTCTGTCGGTCTGTCGGTCTGTCGGTCTGTCGGTCTGTCGGTCTGTCGGTCTGTCGGTCTGTCGGTCTGTCGGTCTGTCGGTCTGTCGGTCTGTCGGTCTGTCGGTCTGTCGGTCTGTCGGTCTGTCGGTCTGTCGGTCTGTCGGTCTGTCGGTCTGTCGGTCTGTCGGTCTGTCGGTCTGTCGGTCTGTCGGTCTGTCGGTCTGTCGGTCTGTCGGTCTGTCGGTCTGTCGGTCTGTCGGCCTGTCTGTCTGTCGGTCTGTCGGTCTGTCGGTCTGTCGGTCTGTCGGTCTGTCGGTCTGTCGGTCTGTCGGTCTATCGGTCTGTCAGTCTGTCTGTCTGTCGCGTTTTTCTACCCTCGTAATCTCAGTAACCGCTGCATGGATTGTGATGAAATTTGGGCAGCGTTATGCTGTGGGGTCGTAGTAGGTAATGTTCCTATAATTTTGAAAATCGTTATCCAGGGGGCGGAGTAATTAGCAAAAAATGAAAAATTTCAAATATGCCTCAAACTTCGTTTTTAGGCGTTTTAGGGGTTCCTGATCATTTTCTACTTTTTCTTGGGTAGGGATGAATTTGGGGTGGTTGTAATACTGAAAAATTTGTTGTATTCGTAATGGGCTGTCCATTGGTATGTGAATGAAAAACCTAGCGGCATGATACACTTTTTAGGTCCATCCGAACGTTGCATGCTTATTATAAAGACCACGGGCCTTAGAATTTGTGATGTATACATACGAGTATTCTTTTAGATCGTTCGATATCGCGTAACGCGAAAATTGTTCAATTGATTTCAATGAAATTTTGACCAAGGTGAGGATAGAAAACGCGTACGTTTTGAAAAAATCGGATCAGTGGCGGCGCGGCAATAATAGAAAAACTAAAAATATGAAAACAGCCCAAACTTTGTTTTTAGGCGTTTTAGGGGTTTCTGATCATTTTCCACGTTTTTTTGGATGAAGGGTGAAGTTGGGGTGATTGGGGGGTGGGGTTGTAAAACTGAAAAATTTGTTGTATTCACCATGGGCTAGTGGCCTGTGGAAGAAGGATCCAGCAGCATAATGTACTATGTTGTCCTAGTTCGTATAGAGATGCAAGAAACTATTCACAAGAGTTGCTGTGTGGCATGTTTTTTCTTAGGGCGGGCCGGCGATAATTTGGTTGCAGGGGGGATAAGATATATAGATATATAGATATAATATCACCGTTATGTGTGGGAAGTACTAAGTCAATCAACTTGACTCCATTTTTTACCTAGCTGCGTACATTTTGGACAGCTGGCATTTGCATTTTGTAAATTTCTGAAAATACTATTTAAAATGTTTGAAAAAAATGTTGTAATATACATATATCAGTCGTCTAAATGCAAAACCCGACAAGTCACAAATTTTTCAAAATAGAGTTTTATATACCATTTTGTTCATTATTTGAAGCGCTATCATTTTCTATATTTTTTGCTTACAAAACCCGATATGAGACATGAGATATTTGGCTAAGAAAACTAGACAAGTCCAAGCGGTGTTTTATTTCAAACACCGACATGTCCACAGGAGCCAATACGGACAACGGGAGCCAGTCACATGTGGATCGCACGAGGTATTCTGACCGTTGTGCGTTTTTGTTTTATCTAGTCGCTGAAAATACGTTGTGGTAAATTCATGTGTTTTTCAGTTTGCTGAGAGAATGAGATTAATTTATGCTGTATTGATAAATTATTGATAAAAATAACCACGTTTCTTGAAAAATGCTTTGGATGCGGATTTTGGAGAGCCTACTTCAACAGAAGCTAGGTCCACATTAATGCAGAGGATCGGAGCTAATTGTGAAAATGCATTTGCTAGTTCTGAAGAATTTTGTTTGTCAGAAAATTTAGATTTTGACGTTTAAACCTTGTAAACCTTGAAATCCTTTCTAATATCTAGCTTTATGTTTATAGTTCCTGTCGTTGAGCACAGTGTTTGATTAGATTCCTTTATATTCAGTAAAATAATCCAAATTGATAAGTGTTTCACTTATTTTGAACCGATCCACAAAAATAGCAGTCAAAACACGACATGTCACAGTTCCTAACATGCAAAACCCGACGTGTCCAAATTTGAAAGTTCAGATTTTAGAAAAACCATATGTCCTAGATTTTGGGCATTAGGACTTAACATCCTAAAACATCGTCTATTATAATACTCTCGATTTCGTATTATTTTCGCTCATAATAAGACTTTGATCCGTTTTTCTTGATTTCTGTAAAATTTGTTACCGTGGACTTGTCAGGTTTTGCATTTAGACGACTGATATACAAACTTTAAAAGTCTTCTTCTGCTCCCTCCCCCTTCCCCACCCCCTCGATTCTAAAATGACAGGAACAGGAAGATATTTGGGCATGTTTTCTGATGATAATGCATAATACCATTCTTATCCCACATAGCACTGGATATTCTACGAATATTCTTTAAATCTCCTATATGTTCCATGAATATTCAGTAGAATCATAGAATATTCGTTGTTTCTCTTGATTATTCTGGATTATTAAAGTAATATTCTTCATAGAATATTATTTTAATAATCTACTAAGAACAAGATGTAGCTATTTTCTGAAGAACATTTAGTAATATTTGTAATAGAAATATCTGTATGTAGGCAAATATTCAATATGAGGTATTATTAATTAATATTTGCACGTTTCTCAGTGAATTAAAAAAAACATTCGTTTTGCGTTCATCCTAAATATACCTAATAAGTATTATGTGAAATTTTCCAAGTTTAGTAGTCATTAGCCATTGCCAGCAATACAGATACGGCATCCACCGACGATCGATAAAGTTACAGCATATTATGATTATATCATACTTATGCTGATGTATGGTGACTATGGTGTCGTCAGTTGTCAATGTTGTCACTCTATTCTTCGCTTCAAGTGTTCTGTCATTCTGTGCTTCAACATGTGATGTGGCATGGCCGGATGTGGGCATTTTAGCTTTTAGCAATTCACGAATTCACGAGTTTTTATTCCTGAAAGGCCTGCATTTATACTCAATTTTGTACAATAAAGTCGCTGGTTGTTGTAAAGTGTGTGACAGTGTTCCAAATTATGGTCACCTACTATGGTGTATGGTTCATTACAGTTCATTATATAATGTGAGTAGAACTTTGAGGTTAAATACAACAAGTTTACATTTTTATTTTACCACTTAACTTTTGTGACCATCTGCCACTAGTAGGTGCCATTATTTTTGGAACAGTATCCATAATTCTCTAAAAAATGTTTCGTATACGAGGTAATTTAGACACAATGTTCCTAGGATATTCAAAAACATTCTACCATGATTGTTCATGTAATATCCGTGTGGAATATTCGGCGGAATATTCTAAGAATATAGCATGTTTTTCCCATTTCGAACGTTTACAGAATATTCTGTAAATATTCTAATTATCCATGGACTTTTCTCAGTATATTCATAATATCTGTAGTGAATATGAACAGAATATTCTCATATCATCCAGTGCTATGTGGGATACGGAAACCATTCGTTACACCAGAGAGTTTGATATATTGCTGACGTCCTATAATTATAACGATCGCTTTTTCAACGAGATATGTACTAATTTTTCATAGCATCCTATATTTATACTTTTGCACATAGTCTGATAGTCCTTTTCAAATTGTAAAATTTTTCAAATGGTAATCGTTAATTGTACATAACCAATAAATAGCCGTATTTATATCAAACTCCAAACCTCCAGAAAGGACAGTACATTGAACCCATACCCTATAAACGGAATAACTTGTATAATTTTGCATTTATCAATAGTATAAAACTATACAAGAAATCATTTATCCAAAACAGACGTTACCCAAACCCTCCTTATAAGTTATAGGTTATACCTAGCCAAATGGAAGACAGTATATGTGTCCGTCAACACCTGCTTCTCCGACGTTTTTTCGGCGGCCGACACTCCGACAGAGCCTAGCGAATGACGCATATAATTTATGGGCCATAAAAAACTCCGCATTTCTTTTATCAGTGGACTACAAACCCTTGGCAACGTTGCCGGGACAGCCATACTAGTTTTGGCGGTCTCTAGGTAGAAAAAGGTGGGGCTTCCTTATAATACTGAGCTGTGTACAGATGCTGCCATCTCGCGGATTTAGCTTTCTAGACAAAGTGACGAACCACGTTAATCATGAGCGACGAAGCGCACTTCCATTTGAATGGATTTGTCGATAAACAGAATTCTCTTTTAGAAAACATGCCAGAGATGTGGTTTCAGCAAGATGGCGCCACTGCTCACACAGCCAGGGCAACCATGGCGCTCCTAAGAGAAATTTTTGGTCACCGAATAATCTCAAGAAATTCAGATATTCCGTACCCTGCACGCTCACCTGATTTAACAGCTCCAGACTTTTTTCTGTGGGGATATCTGAAAGAAAGAGTTTATGCAAATAAGCTCAGAACGCTTGAGTAACTGAAGCAGACCATTCGGAATGAAATAAGAATTTTAAATCCACGAATGTTAGCAGCTGTGATGCAAAATGCACTAAAAAGAGCAAGAATGTGTCAAGCAGAAAATGGAAGGCATTTGAAGAATCTAATTTTTAGGAACTAGATCAAAAATATCTCCATGAGTTACTTTGATTTTATGTTAAAATAGTGTTTAAAAATAAAAATTATTTACAAAGTTATAAGCATTTTGAATCAGCTAGTGACTTTTGGGACACCCTGTATAATGGGAGTAGATAAAGTTAATTTACACTTGATTTAAACTTGTTTCTGAACTATAGCTTCCAGACCTTATCGATTAAGTGTGGGTTATACAGGGTGTTTATGGCCTTAGTGCAGTTAATTGAAATACTAGTACAACTCGTCATTCTAATGCACATACCACAAATATAATTCGATTACTCTGAATATTATTTTTTTCTAAAAAAACTTAAAACCTCCTTGAAAACAGAACGTCCGGCAACGGTGTAATCGCGCTGTGTTCAGGATGCTGCTTGGGATGCGGGATTTACACCGTAAAAACAGTCGACAAAAAGATGTATGCCAAGACATGAATTTCTGTTATACAATTTAGCTGTTCGAAGTCTCGGACAGTTATTTATTGTCAAGCCAAGGGCAATGCACCTACTTATACTTCAATTAGGTATGGATGAGTAAGGGTGCTTATCAAATTATGCGTATGTAATGATACATAAAATAAACAAAACTGAACATTTTCGTGAGAAACTGTGTGGTCCACATCTCCATACAGTCGATTTTACAGGTCTAATGATATTGACGGCAAAATAATAGGTATTTGTTTGAGACAACTACACAGTAGATTCTTTTCCAATGAACTGATAAGGTATGCATTATGCATTTACTGGTTTAATACTTGGTGAAAGGCCCTTAGCACTGAGTACACACCATTTTCGCGGTAAATTGAAAAAATCATGTAACACATACTTGCAAACTGTTTATCACGTTTTATAGCAAGTGTCCTTTCAACGCACAGCCTGGCTCTCCTCAACCAAGACTCAGAACACGCTCGACGTAGTGTCCTTTCGTTGTTTCTGATTTCCATGGCTACATTTTCGATGCGTTGTAGCAGTTTCTCTTTCGTGTGGACTTCCTGGCTGTACACCCGACGTTTCATCTCCCCAAAGATAGAAATCCATATGATTTAAATCCGGAGATCTTGATGGCCAATGAACAGGACCTCCGCGGCCAATCCATCGTTGCCCAAATTTTTTCATTTAGGTACGCACGTACTTGACGTTGAAAATGTGGGGGCGCACCATCATGCAAAAACCACATTTGATGGCGTACTCCTAAGGGCACTTCCTCTAATAGTTCTGGAAGATTATCCCGCGAAAAGGATAAATATGCTGCTCCATCCATTCTGTCCGGTAACACAAAAGGGCCCACGAGTATACTATTTACTATTCCAGCCCAAACGTTAACTGAAAATCTGTGTTCGAAATGACTTCTTCTGACTGTATGCGGATTTTCCGCTGCTCAAGTATGCCTGTTATGTACATTAGCTACTCCATCCCGAGTGAAAAGTGATTCATCCGTTACTAATATCTGCAGCGGAAAATGTTCGCTGACGGCATGTTGCTGCAGAAGCCATTGGCAAAACTGTACTCGCTGAGGGTGGTCTCCTTCTTGAAGGGCTTGCACACGTTGAACATGATATGGGTACAGTTGATTTTCCTTCAGGCAACGCCAAATAATCCGATTAGACAGCCTCAAAGCACCACCAATAACACGTGTGCTAGTTGATGCATCGTCTTCAGCCATATCCAAAATCCGATTTTCAGCTTCTACTATTCGCATGGGTCTTCCAGGCCACCATCGTGTCCACGTCGAGGTTGCACGCCACCAGTATCTAAAACGCATTGCGCAACATTCACAAAAGTCCGCGCATTTGGTCTCCTACGGTTTGGAAACCTAGCTGCATACAGTCGGGCAGCTGCATGACTATTGTGATGCACTTCTTCATAAATTAGGAGCAATATCAAGATAATCTCTATTCGTAAATTGTTCCATATCGCGTAATTTCACAGACACGGCCACTCTGTACACTTACTTACTGTGTTACTGAATGTAAACAAATAGGGTAAGGTTGCGTCATTCGTCGGGGATTCCGTCGCGCGCTTGACAGTGTTGTCATATTGTAGATTCCAGTAATTTTTTTTATTTTAATTTTTTGACCTAACCATGCATAAATTAGAAAAATTGTACTTAAGTTTTTGGTTACAAATATCTTCATCTATCAATCCTTGATAGGAATGCATAAAGACCGTAAACACCCTGTATTTCGGTTTTCGTATCTAATGACAATCAATGACAATGATTAGTTCTTTCAAGGTAATTACATGGGTGCCGTATATATTGCCGTTTCGTTACGTCTTTCGATTTTAGCGGGACTGTGTAAAGGCGTACACCTGTATAATGTGTTGCAGGGTAGCATGACAGTTCTCAGGTTGATAAAGTGGGTATATTTTAAATACTTTTGTCTAAACAGGCAAGGACTGAATGTGGTTTATGGGCCATGAGAAAGACATTATAATTATATGAGGCTAGCTAAAATTGCTGATTTTTGCAGTTGCCTAAGGGTCGTATTCATTGTCGATACTTAAGGGTACGGTGTCAGTTTCTGTGACATCCGGAAAGATGTCCGGCATAAAACACTGAATACTAACACAAAATGAACCCCGCTGTCTCGTAGATGTTGGCTAGGAAACAGATACTCGAGGTAGGCCACACTTGAGGGTCACTTAGGTATTCCTTGAGTATTACTTAAAGGAACCTCAAGAGTTACTCAAGAGACGACTATTAATATGGCCCTAAATGTCCCGCACAATCCATGCTTACGCTCCCTATCAAAAGGGCTTTGTGGATGATGAATATACTGTCACCATCAAATAGGTTTTACATTGATTCCATATAATAATTGAATTAAGCTTTTGTCACTTTGTGATAAAATTTTAATTATGGCTGATTTGGGGAATGATTAAAAATTAATGTACAAAGTATTTGGTGCAAAATAAATTCAAACATAACGACAGCCATTGCCGTTTTTGACGTTTCAAATCGATAAGCATAAAACTGAAATTCCGTATAAAACGATAATTCGAGCGGGTGTTCATATTTTATAATGTAGGTGATTCAGTTTAATGGTGGCCAGTGATAAAATGTCACAATAGATAATGTATATTTCTGTTCTGGATACATATTTTTGTATCATGCGTGTATGTACAGGGTGTCCCATTTTGGGCACTTTTACGGGGTATCTCGGTTATTTTATAAGATAGAGAGTTGCTGTTTTCGCAACAGTATGCTACTTTTTTGTGAAACTGAAGATGCCGTCAACAAAATTATCATGGACCTCTTGATTTTTGAGATACAGGGTGAAATCGAAATCTATCGATTTTGGGACCACCCTCGTATCTCGGTTGTCTTTTACTTTATTGAAAAGCTTAAAAAGGGGTCTTATAGAATTTTTTATGTAGAATCCAGTGGTATTGTTTCATTTTCTCTTTCTCTAACCATTTTTCAGTTATGGAGCAAATATGTATTTTTTAAATCGGCATCTTCAGTTTCACAAAAAAGTAGCACACTGTCGCGAAAACCGCAACTCTCTATCTTCAAAAATCACCGAGAAACCCCGTAAAAGACACCCTGTACAGCGCGTGCCAGAAAGACCGTCCCATGGCACAATTGTGAATTCTTAATGTTATACAGAGTGTTCTATGACAAATGGAAAATACTTTAGGAGAAGACTGCAGAGCTCATTTCCAACAAAGAAAGTCATAGAAAGTGGGGACCACTTTTTTTCATTAAAATGCAGACCTCCAAAAGAAAACCCTACAAAATTTTATTGTCGGATTTTAGAATTTTCAGAATTAGTCCATAAAAAAGATGAAGAGACACACACAGATAGTGTCTAAATCGGTACGTGTTGAGAAGGGACTTGAAGAAGCGTTACAAGAAATGAAATTATCTTAAAAAATCATCAAATAATTACCCGTGCACTTTACGGTATAACCTTAACCATCTTTTTAGTTATCAATTGAGGTTTTGAATAATTTTTTTTGTCATAAATGCAAAGATCATACTGTTTTTGTTTTCTTTTTTTCGCAATAACTCAAAAGTTATATCAAAATCGAGTACCGAAAGTACGCCGACGGCTCCCATACCCGTGTGACGTCACCATGGCGGTAAGGATGCTCCTTTGACCAACGACGTCCTACTCCGATACTAGATTCTAGATTCCCAGCCAATCGCGAAAATACATACTGCTAAACTGGTAACTAGCGTACATTTGTTGCAACACAGTCGATGAATGAAGTTTGCAGCTCAAGACGAAGTCTACGATCGAAATAAATATGTTTTTGAGTGTTTGAAGTTGAAGTTGAAGATTACAGATTCCAGTAAGTAAGTACCTAATCAAATATGTTTCGCTGAAAAGATCTCCTTAATCGAAGGATGGCCCAGTGTTTAGAGACTCCGCTAGTGGATCTCAGGGTCTTTAGATCGAAACCCAGGCTTTTCAGCTTTTTTTAATTTTTTTTATCAAAACATTTATTGATGTGCTTTTTGCACTTGTCACGCACATTTTTTCTACGATCAACATAAATATGTGTTTGAATCAAATTTTGTTAGACATATTACTTGCACTTCACAGTGCTTGTTAAATTTTTATGAAAATTTAATATTTAAGCTTCGTTGCCCAAAGTTAAAAAAATAATAATGCCAGGTGATAAACAAAATGTGATTACGAGTTTGAGTTACTTTTTTTACATTAAAAAACTTAGAAATGAATGAATTAAATGGATGAAGGGATTTTGTTTTATCAACCAACTATTACATTTAAAAAAAAATTAATGGCGATTGATATTGACGGGCAAGCCTCATTTCCACTGATTTTTTGAATTGTTCGCCGCCTCCTGTACTTAGTTTTTGCACTGAGCAGTGCAAGTAATATGTCTAACAAAATGTGATTCAAACACATATTTATGTTGATCGTAGAAAAAATGTGCGTAACAATCAGTAGAATTTTTGATGAAAAAAATAAAAAAAAGTTGGAAAACCTGGGTTTCGATCCAAAGACTCTGAGATCCACTAGCGGACTCTCTAACCATCTTTTACTGGAATCTAACTTCAACTTCAAATATTCAAAAACATATTTATTTCGATAGTAGACTTCGTCTCGAGCTGCAAATTTCATTCATCGACTATGTTGCAACAAATATACACTAGTTACCAATTTAGCAGTACGTATTTCCGTGATTGGCTAGGAATCTAGAATCTAGTATCGGAGTAGGACGTCGTTGGTCAAAGGAGCATCTCTACCGCCATGGTGACGTCACACGGGTTCGGGAGCCGTCGGCGTGTATTCGGTACTCGATTCAAAAATCCATTTTTATTTTGATATAACTTTTGAATTATTGCGAAAAAAAGAAAACAAAAACAGTTTTGTTATAAAACTTATATATGATCTTTCCATTTGTCACAAAAAAGAGTACTTTTTTCCTAATTCAAACCTCAATTGGTAGCACAAGCTTGTTGTGAATGTGCTAAACATAGGCACTAAGATTGCATTTAAACCGTAAGAGCATAGTGGATCTCCGAAATACAAAATTTCAACAAACCATTTGGCAAAAACTTGTCATCGGATTTTTTATTTTTCTTAGGGATACTTGAATAATTGAATAATGTGCTATTACATCATAAAAAATGATCGGTTAGCCGAAACATCGGTATAGGGTCTCAAAATTGTATAATTTCATGAGAAAACTTCAAGTAATCTAAAATGGATCCGTCTTAAAAAGACGCTAGGCAAGCCAGCAGAATATGCAGGACACGTTATAAAGTATCTTGTATCTGTAGATTTTCAGTTGTGTATAGATTCGTCCAACCAAAGAATCCTACATAAAAAGTTGCATCTTCGGCGTCTACATAATTCGACAAAAATCCATTCTTCTGACAGGATCACTTTCCTTCAAAATGTGTACTGCGAAATACCGTGTTGAAGCGATTTGCAGCAGCGTAGTTGGATGCTGTAGGATCTTGTTCATAATTTCGAAAAATTTTGCCACATTTTCGGGATCATATAGATGAGGTATACCGTTATCACTAATGGGATGTCGTTGAAAGGTTCCTGTCTCGCGTAGACGTCGAAAGGTCCCAGAAAAAAAACTTTCGTTGGGGTGACTGCGATTAGGGTATCGCCATCTCGCGAGAGCAGCCGCCACGCTTCCATTGCATAAATCGTATTGGCACAGTGTCCGCATATTCTTCATTTGTCTTCTTCTTTCAGTACCATCTCCTCAGCGGAGGTTGGCGACCATCATTTGGAACTCTTCTCTGTCTTGGGCTAAACGAATGATTGTGCAGGCCTCTCTGATATTAAACCACTGGCGTAGGTTCCGAAGCCAGGAAAACTTTTCTCGCCCGATCCCTCATCGTCCTTCGATCTTTCCCTCAACAATCAGTTGTAACAACTCGTACTTACTATTTCTACGAATATGGCCAAAATATGCAGCTTTTCTTCGTTTTATTGTGGTTAAAAGTTCCTGTTCTTTATTCATTCTCTCTAGTACCCTAGTGTTTGTTACCCGCTCGGTCCATGATATACTTAATATGCGTCTGTATAGCCACATCTCAAAAGAGTCCAAACGTGACATGGTCCGAGCATTTAATGTCCATCCCTCAACTCCGTATAATAATCTGGACAGTACATAGCATTTTGTTGCTCGCCATCGAGTAGTCAAACTTAAATCTCGGTTGCAGAGTTTCGTTTTCATTTTGAAAAAAGTATTTCTGGCTATTTCGATTCTGCTTCTAATCTCTTCATCAGGATCCCATTTATCATTTAGCCAGCATCCCAAATATTTGAATATGTTTACTCTTTCTACGTCCTGGTGGTCTATTTCTATTTTAAATTATTAATATTTAATCTACTGATGACCATAAATTTTGTTTTCTTTATGTTTATTCTGAGACCATAAGATTGTTGACTGTTTCCACTATATACTGTAATTCCTTCTCATTGCTAGCTAAGAGTACCGTATCGTCAGCATACCGGATGTTGTTAATGTATTCACCATTCACTTTTATTCGCATTTCCACATCTGTCAGAGATTGTTGGAATATAGTGGCCACACTGTAGATCGATCATGAACATATTTATGCTGAAACTGAACACCAGCGCCGTTTCCCGTTCTAAAAGTAGAGACGCAGCTGTTACAACCCACTGGATCCTAATTTGCACAGACGTGCGTTCATTATTGTCGATATACACCATGAAATCTACAGTTTCAGCTTTAGTGTACGTAGCTTCATGATTGATCCATAATATGTTCATTAAAGGAATCGTGCTTAATTTTAGACTCACTTTATTCTGGATGATTAAGACCTCTCTTTTATATATGGATGAAAATCTACGGATACAGGATACTTTATAACGTGACTTCCATGTTCTGATGGATTACCTAGCAACTCTTAAAATAGATAAATTCATTTTTTTGTAACATTTCTCGAAGTCACTTTTCGACACATGCCGATTTTGAAGTGTTTGATACATGATCACCTTATTTTGGTCATTAGTGACGTGATGGCATATTTTCTGAGGAATAAAAATTCGAAAATCCGACAATAAGATTTTGTTTTACTACACATAGAAAAATCTGTCGTTTTGTCAAAGACTTACGCTTGGATTCAATGGGGCGCTACACTCAGCACTCCTCAAATACAGCGATGTTTTCTCCAATGGGAAGTGTATAGTTGGTAACGAATTATATCGTATTGTCGATTCAACTACAAGATGTCATTGGATTCCAATGAATGCTGTCATTGGTTGAATCGAATCTGTGTTTGGTAATTGATTCTAAACTACTTTCTTTTCCTTGGACCAACAGATTTTATTGCGAGGACAGCTGATCGATTCGCTTGGATGTTTAATGCTGTGATTTTGTATGAAGTTATGAGGAGCATGATATAAGAATTAGACATGAGCCTGCACCAGTTGTTGCATTTTACCTGAAATATAACTGTCTGACTAATCTAAATACCTACATTCAAATGTGGGTGGTAGCTCTTTTAAGCCACAATTTCTCAATAGGTCCTCCATTTAATATATAACTGGACACATTTAAATTACACAATTGCTGATGCAAAAGGCAAAAACACGAGATGACACAACACGGCTGACACCGAAACAACGCAACGAAACACAACGAAACGACATCGTCCACGTTGGCAGGTTGGCGCCGATAATCACACTAAGATGATCCCCTGTTCTTTCTTTTTACGTTCATTGAATCGGGGCATACGCCGAATACTGACTATAGTTCAGCGAACAACAAGGGCCATTGAATTCGATATATGATGTTGTTGTTACGAATA
The DNA here is from genome assembly GCA_951848785.1 of Callosobruchus maculatus. Taxonomy (NCBI): domain Eukaryota; kingdom Metazoa; phylum Arthropoda; class Insecta; order Coleoptera; family Chrysomelidae; genus Callosobruchus; species Callosobruchus maculatus. Next base: position 158,247 of record CATOUR010000228.1, read on the forward strand.
CTACCTACCAATTTCTTTAACAGCATAGACAATGTTTTGAAAGCATGGGTTATTGTTAGCGTAATAGTCACCTTTTAAAGCAAAATTAATTTTTCTCACATGAATTATCACGAACTGCTGTTGCAGTAATAATTTTTTCACATCGAATAAATTCTATGCTTTGATTAAATGAAACATAGGGTAAATTTCGAAAACAAAATGATGTTTTGATTGCATTCTATGTCAATACTGGTACTAGAAGGATTATACATATCGTTAGAACGAATATAAAATTATTTTAAATTTATTGGCGTACCTGTGATTACTTCAAATATAAGGATTGAATTCTCTCAATCACATGGATTTGAAACAACTGTAAATATATTTAAAGCGATGGAAAAGCATCTAAATACTAACAATTAATTGGAAACGCAACAGTATTTTTTTCTGTGTAGGGTTTTCGTTTGGTGATTTCAATGAAAACCTCTAAAAATCAACTTATCTCTGAAACAGTTAAAAATCGGACCCTTTATATGACTTTTTTTGTTAGAAATCAGCTGTACAGTCTTCTCCTAAGGTATTTTCCATTCGTCATAGAACACCCTGCACATATAATTATGATATTAATTCTTGATTGGATTCTTGAAGTGGGACACTTTTTATAATTACTTAATACTAAGTATTGAATTTAGCTACTTGCCGTCAATGTTTGAGTGAAGATGCAGTATGTAAATTACCAACCTCCCTTTTTTGCAGTGATGGACTATCTCACGCAGCACGACGTTTACCCGAGTCTCGTCAGATCGACCTCCTACAAAACCTGACTGATCTGCTGAGGAAAACGTTCAGCTCGCAGTTCGTATTTCCTGCTCTTGGTCATGACGACCCCATACTTCGTTCAGAGTTGGGAAGGATGTGGTCTCGATGGCTGCCGACGGACTCCATGAAGACTTTCGAGACTGGTGAGAACGCTTACATCTTAGTATTATAGACAGATAACATTACCTAACCCACATGACTTTACTTATGTCACGTTAGTGCAATCAGAAAAGTATCAGATCGTTCTATCTAAACAGCAAACGGTAAAAGATGTATTTGATTGCGCGGTATCTGAAAAGCACAACCTAAAGAACTTTTGTATTGTGCAAGGCTGTTGCGGTCGTAGACCGATGAACAGCAGTAGATTCAAAAGAATGAAATTACATTTCTAAAGCGTCAGTTGTAAGTTGAAACCGCCAGATGTAAATTACACGTGGGCTTTTAGTTTTAGTTTACGTTGGACGCTTTAGAAGATTTGATCCTTTTGAAATTACTGGTACAAAAGGCATAGTTCTTTATGAAGAACCGTTGCTTCTCTAAGCCCCATGATCCTATCCGCACTACCATGGCGTAGCCAGTGTGAGAACCAATTATCTCTCACGCAGTAGTACGAAAGCAAAAGTGATTCGGCCTGTAAAATGACATAAAAGTTATGCGTAATGCGCGACTGTTTTTTATGCGATACATCATTCTAACATCCCAAGGGTGCATACTATTTTAAACTGCAGTATGATTAAAATAAGGTCCTCTGCATTGCTCAATAGCATCACAGCATACAGGGTGAGTTCTGATTTGAATATAAAATAAACAACTTTTTAAAATCACTTTTTAACGAAAACTGAAAAATAAGCGAGGTACAGGATCAAAAAAAGTAGATCTGGGCTTGCATATCAAAACGTACCTAGTCTGTTTACGACAAGTTTTTCGCTCGGATTTTTGTCTTGTCGATCAGGCATTGTATCTGTCAATTAGTACACTGGTCACTCTCTTACTCTCTTGATCATAGTACAAATTGGTAAATCCTAGAAGTTGTTTCATAATAATGTGCTACTTTTACGATTTACAAACTCATAATTAACAACGATAGTCAACGATAAACTGACTGCTGCACTAAGTGGTACAAAGCCTAATTGATTTGACAAAGATTAAATCAATAAACATAAACATACTAGGTACGTCGTGATACCCAAGCTCAGATATACTTTTTTTATTCTGTATCTCACTTATTTTTCAGTTGTGTGAAAAAAGTTATTTGAAACTCACCCTGTATACAAGTACCAGTAGGCGGCTAGCTAGAAATTACGCAGACTTTTTGCCCGAATACTCATGACCGTGTGCAGGCTGCTTCAACGTCTCCGCATACAGATTTCAGCACACGGTTGCGTTAGAAAGATCCATGACTAGTCTACTGAAGGTGTACTTAAACTTAGTTGCGGTAGTTCCAACGGACCACATGTGCCTCTAAATTAGAGTAAATTTTAGAGTAATGTAGCCATTTGCCTTGCTTACATTTGGTTATTTGCTTATTAATCTGAAATTATTAATTTTCATGATAAATTCGTTTAATTGATAATCATTGAATACTCGAATTTTTTTGTGTTCACATAATTTACTAGTTTCTCGTAGTTTATCCTAATAACTTAAAAGTTGTGCTTGTCAAAATTTGAGATCTGTAAAACCCTATAAAGAATATGAGAGGTACAAGAGCAGTCAATCGTAATAAACACCCACGATTACATCTATCGATGGTTCTACTACAGGATAGTGGATTATTAAGAAGAATTATAGAAAACAGATATTTTTGGATCCTGCAAGTAAAATATGACGTTCGCATAAAGTGTGTTGCTCTCGCAGACGACATATTGATTTATTTTTAGGTATACATGTATGTATGATGTACGCTGATGGAAAACAAACCATAATATACTCATTGATGTGAGAATTATTCGGAGAAGAAAAACAAGATAATATCATAGTAAATCCCATCCATCGGGAAAATACACCGAAAAAACTGCAGCATGGTCAGCTGTAATTCAGATGCAAAGGAAAAATGACTGTTGCGCATCAAGAAGTTTTTAGCTGAATTTTAGTCGATTGAATTAATGAGGAAGTTTCCATTTTTTCAAAAATTATTTAATCAGATAGCCCTAAAGATTTAGAGAACAACGGCGAAAAAATTTTGTAATTATCTCCATTAATAGAAAAGTTATAGTCCTCCAAAGTTTGAATTGCCGTATCCTCCACGCGAAGCCGCTGTGACGTCACACGTCACACGACACAACGCAAGCCTGTGTATGCCCTGTCGAGGATGCTGCTTCCGCAAGCCACCGCGCCGCCGCCGGTCTCCTCGTTCATGCTGTTATTCCTTGTTTTCAGTAGGGTAGGCAACGCCGACGGTGACAAAACGATACACTGCAGTTTATTGGTACTCGTATTATTAGAATATGTCTAGCAGACCGAGAAACTATAAATACTGCATTGTACTCAGGTGTGCTAACACCACCATAAAAACACCAAACAAATATTTCAATGGATAGCCTATTATGAATACAAAAAATTGAGCTTTATGACCCCCCACCCCCCAACTTCCCCAATTTCACCCCCACCCAAAAAAGTAGAAAATGATCACGAAATCCCTAAAACGCCTAAAACGAAGTTTGAGCTGTTTCTATATTTCTAGTTTTTCTATTATTGCTGCGCTGCCGCTGACACGATTTTCAAAAATCATAAAGATTTTCCATCCTCGCAGCGGTAATAATACTGTGTGAAAGTTTAATTGCAATCGATCTAATAGTTTCCTAGTTACACCATACAGAGTGATCAGAAGCAATACTCTCGCATGTATACATCAGAAAATTCCCAAGTCCCTTGGTTTCCGTAATAGCCAAGGTAATGTTCAGATGCACCTAAAAAAGTGTATTATGACGCTAGGCTTTTCTTTCACAGGTTAGTGGACGGCCTGTTATGAATACAATAATTTCGCAGTTTTACAACCCCCCCCCCCCCCACCCCCAACCACCCCAATATCACCTCTATACCCAAAAAAAGTAGAAAATGATCAGGAACCTCTAAAACGCCTAAAAACAAAGTTTGAGGAATATTTAAAATTTTTTATTTTTTGCTAATTACTCCACCGCCCATGCACCGATTTTCAAACTTATAGGCACATTACCCACTACTACCCCCACAGCATATCGCTGCCCAAATTTCATAACAATCCATGCAGCGGTTACTGAGATTACGTGGCTAGAAAAACGCGTACAGACAGACCGACAGACGGATAGACAGACGGAAATGAGTTGTGTGGATTTCCGTTATGTAGTTCATAATTATGTTGAGATCCACTTTAGGAAGATTACTAGAATCACCACGAACGTAACGTTCCCCCATACTTCAAAAATATACTGGCATCTGCCCGTTACAACAAACACTCCGCCGTTCCAGTAAAGTCTAAATGTCGCACACCGTACAGCGCAGCGTATGCATAGCGGAGTCCCGGCTCCCGACTGTGGCTGCAGCGAACGATTCATGTGATGTGACGTCACACGACAATACACCGCCGCGGTCGCTTTACGCAAATATAAAATTGAATAACTCAGCCGTTTGGAATATTCAGATGATTTTTTCGACATTCTTCAAGTGAAGAAATAGACTATCAGGTAATAATGAATTTTCCAAATTTTATTTTTTAGGAAACTTCTCCATTTACATACAACTAGTAATTAGTTTTATATATTCCGACGAATTTTAAACACAGTGCATTCAGTCTTAAAAATAATTAACTTTCTGTACCTTCTTGGGCTTTTGAAATTTATGCCAATTTTGTTTGGTGTAGAAATCAGATGCATTCAGATATACAGTCGAACAGAGGCAGAGTACCCAGGCACTAGAATTCAAAAAATCAATGGAAATGAAGTTTGTCTGTCAACATCAATCGCCAATTGCACTGATTTCCATATCAAAATTGATTTAATCCAAAAAAGTGAAATTATTAGTAATTTTTGTTGTACTTGTAAAATCTGTATAAAATTTGATTTTAACATAATTATTTAATTAGGTCGTAGAAAAAAGATGTGCGTAACATGTGCAAAAAGCGTATCAATAAACTTTTCTGTAAAAAACTTAAAAAAGTTGTCAACCTCTGTACTCGAACCCTGACTTGTTGGGTCGGAAGCCTGACGCTTAGCAGCCCAAACTTTTTTTTAGATGTTTTGGGGGTTCCTGATCAATTTCTACCTTTTTTTGGGTGGGGTGGAATTGAAGTGGTTGGGGGGTGGTGGGTTATAAAACTGAAAAGTTTGTAGTATTGATAATAGGCTATCCATTGACCTGTGAAGGAAAGACCTAGCGGCATGAGACAATTTTGGGGTATCACGGTAATGTGTGGGAAGTGCTGAGTCAATCAACTTGACTCCATTTTTTATTTTTGTCATAACAGCTTTTGCTCCTTTTCCGTCATAACCTTCTCTGTTCTCTTTGCTTCCGTGTGCTAAGTTCTTTAATAGATTTTATTTTTGCTTGCTCCTTTCTGCGCTGATACCATTTTGTCTCTCGCCTCTTTTCTCCTAATACTTTCCTGGATCATTTTTTATCCTCTTTCTGTATTCCCGCATAGCAAATTTTGCTTTTTCATTCAATTTTGACTAAGCCTTTTCCGAAATATTTTTAAATCAATTAAACATTATTCTCCTGAAAATTTGTGTACTTAGACAAACAATAAAGGACAAATAACCGCGATACTAAAAAATGCGTAAACTACAACAAGATTAGCATAATCAAACGATGATCTAGTTTGGAAAAATATCACCTCCGTTAAGATTCACTCACCTCCATTAATACGGTTTTATAAAGGATGCGAGATAACGGAGATGAGAATTTTATACATTTTTCGCCAACAAAAGCTCAATTTAGAAAAAGAGAAACTTCAAATTTCATTTTAAATAATGTCGACCACTTTTGCGATACAAACGCAAAAAATTACAAAAAAACGTCCAAAGGAAACAATTTTATCATGGTTAGCGGTAGTGAGAAGATTGACTTTACCTGTTAAAAAAATCGCCACGTGATCGTAGGTAACTGTTCTAACATAGCATGCAGATCTACCCTGCCTGATTGACAGAATACACATGCTTTCCTAATAGTAAACGAATCCCCACTCTTTGTGCCGAATCGAAATTTAAAATAACCGCTGTTATAACGGAAGTGAGATTTTATCCTGGGGACAGACATGTTGTGGATGACATAAATAATACTGCAAGCTAGAACAATATGGAAAAATTTTACAGTCCTCTTATTCTCGGGATATAAGGATTTTCATGTAACTTCTTAAGAACATATCAAAAATTAGCATCAAATATATCAACCTCGAGGCGGGGACAGCTAATGGAGGTGAGGGACACAAATAATATCTTCTTTTTGTGAAAATGACCCACATATGATCTTTACATTTATCACAAATAAATATGAAGCTGTTCAAAATATTCTCAAGCAACGCAACAATGCAACATATACATTTGACAGAATCTTGTACAGTGAATACAATTAACGATTACCCTATACCGCGACTGGATGACGTGTGTCACCGAGAGCTGGTTCTCAGGTAAACTTTATGACAAATCAGATTTCTGGAATCTCGCCTGTCGCCGTGGTGCAACCTGTTTACCGACGCGTCGCGACGCTGCCACGATATGTCAAGCAGCCCTTATTTACGGTTTGCTTATTAAACGTATAACTTATGCCATGACAGAAGTGTTTGGGAGTTCTCTTTTATATTTGAAGAGCTGGTGAGAGCTGTATTTTTTAGATTTGACAGGGTTTTGAACCGATTTTGTGGGAACTTGAGCAGAAATATTCTACGGCATAAAAGTTGCAGCTAGTAGGTACTATACGCTGGTTGAAATACTTAAATTGCTGCTGTAGTGTCGAGAAACGATTAGTAATATTACATTATAATAATAATAATTTATTCACCAAGAATACAGAGGGTAAATAAATTGTTTGACCCACAAAAGGTGCTGACCTTGTGCGTGGGTTACATTGCAATACATACATATATTTTACAAATACATATATTAAAATTAATACTAACTATATGAAAAACTTGTAAGTGTGTCAGTTCAAAATCCTGTTAAAGACATTTAAAAAAATATCTCTGGGTGTGTCCATTATCCATTTTTTTACTTTTTTTTGTATACAATATGAGATTTTATGGATTTCAGTGAAGCAGGAAGTAAATCGTATATGCAGCTACATAAATATATTACAACGTGTGTTTAGAAATTGTCTAAGAAATTTGAATTTAGGTAATAGTTGTCTGACTTTTGGCGAAAGAAATTTTATTTGTAAATCCCATTTTAAATGTTTGTCAATTGTCATACCTAAGTATTTGACACTATCAGCCTCAAAAATGTGTCTTTTGTCTATTTCAATAGGTCCAAAATTCGGTAACGTATTATGACGTATGACGTATGTATATGACGATAAAGGTAAATAGTAAGATTTATCAAAATTTATCGTCAGAAGATTGGTATCAAACCAATGTTTAATAATTGTTATATCATACCTGATTATTTCTTGGATTTCTTTCCAGCTTGATGCTTGATAGGTTATCAATGCATCATCTGCAAAGCAGTGTATCATTGATTTTGTGGCAATATTAAGTAGGCCATTTATATAAATATTGAATAAGAGCGGTCATAAGACGATTCCTGTGGTACGCCGTACTCAAATATTTTGCACTCACTCAAGATATTATCTATTTCGACATAACTTGTGCCATTGTTTAGATAGCTTTCCATTAGACTGAATGATACTCCACTAAAGCCGATATGCTCTAATTTATTGCCTTAATGCCTAGACCAATAAATACAGATACGGTAGGGATTTTTTTTATCTAACGATTCATATATATGATTAGTAAGATACAAGATGGCATATTGAGTGGAAACTCCTTTTCTAAATCCAAATTGGTTGTCAGACAATTTTTTTTAGAAAGTATTCAATTCTACTTTCTAATACTTTTTCAAATACCTTAGCTAAACATTTTATGGACCTCAGGGTTCCATTTTTGTGCTTTGAGGGGTGCCCCAAAGCTCGACTTTAGGCCACTTATCATTTATTATTTGTACAATAGGCATTGTGGATTCTGTGAATAATTGCAAAGTACAAATATGCAGACGATGCCTAATTATAATATTCCTTTGATTTTCCGTGAAGCGGCAACGAAAACAAATGATGACTTGAATAAAATAAACTCATTGTCTGCAGAGCGCAATCTAAAACTTTACCCTAATAAGGACCGGTTTCTCAATGTCCAGTTAAATATTTATCTGGAAGTTAACAGAGAGCTGTTAGATAAATTGTTTGTACAATTGAAGGTTAAACTTACGAATTAATGTAAATCGTATCTTACAGTTGTATCCATAGAAACGCTAACTGGCAGCTACTTATCTGACACTTGTAACTGGATATTGAGAAACCGGCCCTAAGTCAAGCATAATGGTTCTTCGTAATAAACGCAATAAAGGAAGTACTAAGAACATCTATATTAAGTTAAGTGGAGGTTATAGTAAATTACTTGAGGGTAATACATTTGCGGGGTAAGGGCAGAGGTAAGAAGTCGAGTAAGAGGGGGCGTGGCCTATTTACTATTCCTACTACAAGGATATACAACACCAAGTTATAAAAAGTATTTGTAGGCGCCGCACTCTTTTATTTATAAACCGAGGGGCATGATGATGCCGAACCGGCTTCTGCTGACGGCGCTGACCCTAGACCTGTCGTGCAAAAAATCGTCCGTCGCCGTCGGTCGTTGAGAAATAGACATTGTATAATTTATACCTGGCATCACAGTTGATCCCTTTTCTGTGTATTTCAGGCCTATACATAATAATAGATACAATATTAGTATAAAGAGTTGTTTATAAGTGCAACTGAGTTGTCACACAAAAAATGAATTTATGCTATGTACAAGAGCGAAAATAAGACGGAAAATAAGGTGAAAATATGAAAAATCGACAAGAAGTATCAATGACAATATTATGCGTGTATACGTTATTTGTAAAGCAGCTAAATTCAGTGAAGTTCACTTTACATTGAGCAGTTCTTTAGACATGCCAATGCCGTTGGAAAACTGAAAAATGTAAACGTATTACACAGTTGGCGTAAATACGGGGGATACGAGGGACGTGTTCCCCCCCTTGGAGCTATAAATTAAAAAAAGCTATCATGTCTAATACTTTTACTTCCCACACCGATAGGTGAGGGGAGTATTGTGATCGCGAAAATTTTCGATTTTGAGATAGCACGCTTTTTGGGCGTTTTATGATGTCTACATAACGGAAATCCACGTCACTCATTTCCGTCGGTCTGTCTGTCGGTCTGTCTGTCGGTCTGTCTGTCGGTCTGTCTGTCGGTCTGTCTGTCGGTCTGTCTGTCGGACTGTCTGTCGGTCTGTCTGTCGGTCTGTCTGTCGGTCTGTCTGTCGGTCTGCCGGTCGGTCTGTCTGTCGGTCTGTCTGTCGGTCTGTCTGTCAGTCTGTCTATCGGTCTGTCTGTCGGCCTGTCTGTCGGTCTGTCTGTCGGTCTGTCTGTCTGTCTGTCTGTGCGCCTGTCTGTCTGTCTGTCTGTGCCTGTCTGTTGGCGCTTTTCTAACGTCGTAATCTCAGTAACCGCTGCATGGATTGTGAGGAAATTTGGGCAGCGACATGCTGTGGGGTCATAGTAGGTAATGTCCTTATAATTTTGAAAATCGGTGCAGGAGCGGCGGAGTAATTAGCAAAAAACAAAAAAAAAATTAAATATTCCTCAAACCTCGTTTTTAGGTGTTTTACGGGTTCCTGATCATTTTCTGCTTTTTTTTGGGTGTGGGTGAAATTGGGGTGGTTGGGGGGTGGGGGGTTGTAAATCTCAAAAATGTGTTGTACTCATAATAGGCTATCCATGGATCTGTAAAAGAAAGACCTAGCGGCATAATACCCTTTTTTAGGTCCATCCGAACATTGCCTTGCCTATTCCAGAAATCAAGGGACGTAGAATTTTCTGATAAATACATAGGAATATTACTTTAGATCGTTCTGTATTGAGTAACGTAAAAGTTATGGAATGGATTTTAATGAAACTTTGTCACAGCATTACTACCGCGTCGAGGATGGAAAACGCGTATGTATTGGAAAAATCGTGTCAGTGGCGGCGCAGCAATAATAAAAAAAGTAAAAAAGCCTAAAACTCTGTTTTTAGGCGTTTTAGGGGTTCCTGATCATTTTTTACTTTTTTTTGGTAGGGGTGAATTTGGGGTGGTTAGGGAGTGGGGGGTTGGAAAGCTGCAAAATTTGTTGTATTCATAATGGGCTGTCCATGGACCCATGAATGAAAAACCTAGCGGCATAATACACTTCTTAGGTCCATTTGAACATTGCCTTGCTCATTATAGAAACCGAGGAACTTAGAATATGTAATGTATACGGTCGTGATACAGAGATACGAGTATTGTTTTAGATTGTTCTATATTGCGTAACGCGAAAATTATTCAATTGATTTTAACGAAATTTTGACACAGTATTACTACCGCGGCGAGGATGGCAAACGTGTACGTTTTGGAAAAAAGCGTGTCAGTGGCGGCGCAGCAATAATAAAAAACTAAAAACGCCTCAAACTTTGTTGGGTAGGGGTGAGTTTGGGACGGTTGGGGGGTGGGGGTTGGAAAACTGGAAAATTTGTTGTATTCATAATGGACTGTCCATTGACCTGTGAATGAAAGACCTAGCGGTATAATAGCCTTTTTAGGCCCATCCGAACATATTCTTGCCTATTACAGGAACCAAGGGACTTACAGTTTTGTGATGTATACATATACGAGTATTGCGTAATTTCGTTCTACGTATATTGCGTAAAGCAAAAATTATTAAATTGATTTTAATGAAATTTCGACAAAGAATTGACTATCGTGGCGAAAGTGGGTGGAAAACGCGCCAGTGTCTGAAAAATCGGGTCAGTGGCGGCGCAACAATAATAAAAAAAAACTAAAAATATGAAAACAGCTCATACTTCGATTTTTGACGGTTTAGAGGCTCCTGATCGTTTTGCATCGTTCAGCTAAAGCATGGAGAATGAAAACTGTGGCGTCCTAGTTTCTAAGGAGGGAGACGCAAGAAACTATTTACGAAAGCTTTGTGTTGTACAATACGTTTTTTTGAGGGTGGGTGGGCGATGATTTGGTTTTAAGGGGATTTCAAACTATAGCTTCATGTAATGCTAAAACAATAAAATGAAAACATTATGTGTGGGAAGTACTGAGTCAATCAACTTGACTCCATTTTTTGCCTATAGCGCCAGCAAAATTATTGTTAGATTCACAACAAACTCCAGAAAAATAAACCAAATTATGCCTGCCCCCCTCCCCCCGACGGTAGGCATCCAAAAATATATCCCTTCATAGTGAAACTATATCTACCTGCATTCTGAATTACAGCGCCAAATTCGGTATTTCCATGAAGTATTCAAAAAGAGGACGCATTTTCACAACTTTGTGGAATCTATAACACCTCCAATACAGATATACCTATGCACCTATGCCAAGACGATTATGTACTCTGAAGAAAAAGAAAAATTTGCTTTCCCTGATGTTGAGCGATTAATAAAAAAAATGCGAGCATTGTCCCTATTTGACCTGATATATGACATCTGCAGAAGAGAAGAAAAATAACTTTTTGGATGAAAAATGGTGCGTTAAAGAGAAACCACAATTATTGGTTTTATAAAGTTCAGTGGCAGTTCCATGTCACAAAGAGTTACTATTGCTACTTTGCCGTCTGAACACAAAAAATCGTGAAAGTGGAGAACTTAGCAAAGGAACATGACTTCTGGAATGAATAAATGTTAATGAAAATACAAGGCTTTTATCAGTTTATGATACAAAGTAAAAAATGTAATTTCTATTCGCGACGCAAAAAAGTGTGAGCCCAAGACTCTCGACTTGGGCCTGCCAGCAATTTAAATTCTAATTTCTTATAAATCTGGTTGAAAATTGTAAGATTTCGCAATAATCCTGAAAATGATAACTGCTTAAAACCAATTACCGCGATTTGTTTAGATTATTGTAGTTCCTAACTTTTGGCCTGTAGTGTATATCAATAAGTCACCCAAAACCACCGACTACAAATTTAGTTGATGCCCAAGACAACATCTATCTCATTCTAGAAATGAGTGAACTTCAGCTCATTCATAAACTGTAGTTTACATACTTTTGTATTGATGGCGCCTTTATCAGTGTCCCAATAGGCGCGCGATCGTTCAATGCAAGGCTCTGCCTGAACCATTTTTGACCCTGTATATTAATAATTTTTGGCACAAAAACCGGATTCGCGTTTTCTTAAAACTTCAATCTAGAGAAATGTCGATCCAAATTTTAGAATAAGTTTATACAGGGTGATTAACGAGACCGTAAATTTAGTTAAAAAAATGAAGTCAAGTTGATTGACTCAGTACTTCCCACACATTACGGTGATACCAGTTTATTATTTACCCATAGCATGAAGCTTTAGTCTGAGATCCCCTTGCAACAAAATCATCGCCAGTACCCCCCCTCCTCCAAATTGTCATATGCCGCTAGGTCTTTCCTACACAGGTCAATGAACAGCCTATTATCAATAATACAAACTTTTCAGTTTTACAGTGTCCACGTCACGTTACAAAATACAAAACGATTTAAACCGCATTAAATTCTCGTATGTATACAGAAAATTCTAAGTCCCTTAGTTTCCGTAATAGGCTAGGCAATGTTCGGATGGACCTAAAAAGGTGATTTATGTCGCTAGGTCTTCCTTCACAGGTCAGCGGACAGCCTATTATTAATACAGCAAATTTTTCAGTTTTTCAACCCCCCACCCCCCAACCACCCGAATCTCACCCCCACCCAAAAAAACTCAGTAAATGATCAGGAACCTGTAAAACACTAAACACTAAAACGAAGTTTGAGCTGTTTTTATATTTTTAGTTTTTTTATTGTTTATGCCACGATTTGTAAAAACCATACGCATTTTCTATTCTAGCCATGGTAGTAATACTGTGTCAAAATTTCATTAAAATCAATTCAACAGTTTCTTCATCACATAATATAGAACGATGTAAAGCAATACTCGTATGTTTACACTGTAATAGGCAAGGCACTGTTCAGATGGATCTAAAAAGGTGATTTATATGTATGTCGCTAGATCTTCCTTTACAGGTCAGTGGACAACCTATTATGAATACAGCAAATTTTTCAGTTTTTCAATCCCCCACCTCCCAACCACCCCAATTTCACCCCCACCCAAAAAAACTCAGAAAATGATCAGGAACTTCTAAAACACACGAAGTTTGAACTGTTTTTATATTTTTAGTTTTTTTATTATTTCTGCGCCGCTACTGGCACGATTTATAAAAACCGTACGCATTTTCCATCCTCGACACGGTAGTAATACTGTGTCAAAATTTCATTAAAATCAATTGAACAGTTTCTTCGTTACATAATATAGAACGATCTAAAGATATACTCTTATGTATATGTATAGTGTATACATCGGAAAAAATTCGAAGTCCTTTAGTTTCTGTAATAGGCATAAGGCAATGTTCGGATAGACCTAAAAAAGTTATTTACGTCGCTAGGTCTTCCTTCACAGGTCACTGGGTAGTCTATTACGAATACAACAAAATTTTCAATTTTACAACCCCCCAACCCCCAACCACCCCAATTTCCACCCCCACCCAGAAAAAGTAGAAAATGATCAGGAACACCTAAAACGCCTAAAAACGAAGTTTGGGGAACATTTGAAATTTTTCGTTTTTTGCTAATTACTCCGCCGCCAATGCACCGATTTTCAAAATTATAGCAGCATTACCTACTACGACCCCACAGCATATCGCTGCCCAAATTTCATCAAAATCCATGCAGCGGTTACTGAGATTACGAGGGTAGAAAAACGCGACAGACAGACAGACAGACAGACCGACAGACAGACCGACAGACAGACCGACGGAAATGAGTGACGTGGATTTTCGTTATGTAGACATCATGAAACGCCCAAAAAGTGGATTATCTCAAAATCGAAAATTTTCGCGATCACAATACTCCCCTCACCTATCGGTGTGGGAAGTAAAAACAACAAATTTGGCAATTTTTTACTAATTGTCAATAGACAATTAGTAAAAAATTTCAAAAAAATACGTCGACATTTCTATAGAACCGTCCTTTTTCTTCATGCTCATATTTTTTCCAGTTCAGAAATCTCAAAATTAATAGTCCAAAAATGGTTACAGCTGAACCATTGCAAACAGCTCTCATGTACGTACTATAACCTCCTCTTAATGGTACAAAGGTAGAAGGTATCGACGTAATAAGAAATTTAGGTTTAAAGACTAACACGAATTTACGTTTATCAGAACAGTACTTAGTGAGCAAGGCATTTGCATCACAAAAGCTAATTCATTACAGCCGGTGTATTCTAAACACGGCAATGAACAGAATTTTATGTGACTCATTGGCCTTGTGTCACTTTAATGATGGAGATTTTATTTATGTCCCCTATCTAATGCAGGTGGAAAAAAGACGCAGTCAAGGAGTTTAAAACAGCTGCTGTCGATTGATATATGGGATATTAATTAGATAGTGAGTGTTGTTGATTAACATAGTAAATCGAACAGTATTCCATCTGAACACATTAACTGATAAATTCTTATTTATGCCCAGTCCTCGTGATTTAGTTTCAAAATTTACCATTTGCGTCGTTCTGAAATCCACCATAGGCATTTAAGATTTGCAACGTGCATAACTTCAAAAGTCACAACATCCCCATCCAGCTAAACTCAGTCAGAGAGCAAGGGTTATCTCAGTATTACTAAAGTTGGCTGATTTAGAACATACGGACGGGCCAAGGCAACAATTTCAATTTTCTTTGACACCGCCACCTTGATGTCAAGGCACCGCTTGCGAGCTTGTCCAATAACATCTGATCATTGGATACAAATAGTGGCCGCAGGTATGGGGGTGAAATTAGAATAGTGGGTAGGGAGGAGAGTTTCGTAATTCCAATTCTTTTAGTTATACCACGAGTGTGCGAAGCCACTTATCTATTATCTGAGGTGAAGAAAATGACTAATTTCTGTATACTGAAGAAGGAAGTATACTTTCCTAAAAACAATATTTCTTCAATGTCATCGTTAAGACTATACTGAAATTTTTCATTCCTCTTTTCCTCTCAGAAGCAGTTGATCAAAGAATAAATTGTCCAAGAAGCATTCGAGCTTCATTATTAGGTTTTCTGGTAGACCTCATACATTTTTTAGTCTTTTACTTCACACACCGACTCATTTCCGTATTTGCATCGGTCTATCGGTCTGTCTGTCTGAGTGTTGGCATTTTTCTGCCTCTTGACCACAGTAACCGCTGCTTGGATTGTCGTAGGCAGTACTGCTATAATTTTAAAAATCGCTACATGGGCGGCGAAGTAATTAGCACAAAACTGAAAATTTCAAATATTCCTCAAACCTCGTTTTTAGTTTTCGGTGTGCCTGATCATTTTCTACTTCTTTTTTTTTCTACTTCTTTAGGGTGGTTGGGGGTGGGGGTTGTAAAACTGAACAATTTTGTACTCATGATAGGCTGTCTATTGACCTGCGAAACAAAGACCTAGGGCATAATTTACTTTTTTAGGTCCATCCGAGCATTGCCTTGTATACGAACCAAGGGACCCTCTGATGTATACATATGGGAGTATTGCTTTAGATCGTTCTGTATTGTGTAGCTAGAAAATCATTGACCTCGTTTTACTGATATTTTGACACTGTATTACTACTGTAGCGAGGTTGGAAAACGCGTATGGTTTTGAGAGATTGTGTAAGTGACGATGCAGCAGTAATAAAAAAGCGAAAAATATAAAAACAGCACAAACTTCATTTTTGTGCATTTTAGGAAGTCCTGACCATTTTCTACTTTTCCTTGGTGGAGGCGAATTTGGGGTAGTCGGAGGCTGTAAAACTGAACAATTGTTTGAACTCCTAATGGGCTGTCAACTGACTTATGAAAGAAATGCCTAGGGGCTTAATTTACTTTTTTAGGTCCATCCGAGCATTGCCTTGTACAGCAACCAAGGGACTTTCTGATGTAACCATATGCTAGTATTACCTTAGATCGTTCTGTATTGTGTAGCTAGAAAATCGTTGACATCATTTTCAGAAATTTTGACACTGTATTATTACCGTGGCGAGAATGGAAGATGCTTATGGTCTTCAGAAATTGGGTCCGTGGCAGCAATAATCAACCACTAGAAGTACCAAAACAGCTGAAATTTCACTTTTAGGGAACCTGGAAGTTCCTAATCGCTTCGGTTCGTCCAGTTGAAGCTTGCACAATAACTGTGTCGTCTTACTTCCTATTGAGAGAGATGAAAGAAACTATCTACGAGAGTTTTTGTGTTGGATGTTTTTTGCGGAGAGCGAGCGATGATTTGGCTGCAAGGATATCTTAGACTATAGCTTTATGCAATGTGAAATAATAAAATTGTGTGGGAAGTACTGAATCAAATTGACGCAGGTTTGTTAGCTCCATCCGAACATTGTCTTACCTATTACAGAAGTCAAAGGAATTAGAGTTTTCTGATGCATCCATACGAGTATTGCTGTAGATCGTTTTTTATTGTGTAATGTGGAAACTATTGAATTGATTTCAATGGTATTTTGACACAGTATTATTACGTGGTGAGGATCGAAAATGGCTTTCAGAAATCGTATCAACGGCGGCGCAGGAATAATAAATAACTAAAAATATAGAAATATTTTAAACTTCGTTTTCAAGCGGCTTAGGGGTAAAACTGAGTAGTTTGTGGTATTCATAATAGAATATCCGTTGACCCGTCAAAAATATACTTAGCGCAATAATAACTTTTTTTGCAGGCGGGTGGGCGATGGCTTGATTGCAAGGGTATCTCGCCGGACAAGCTTCAATCAACTTCACTTCATTCTTTTAGCTCCGAGTAAACATGTGTCCATTTTTCTTCGAAGTAAATGGGTATATAAAGCACTACTATACCAATAGTGGTGGAATGTATACTTAATAACCTTAGCCTGGAGAATAGAGAAAAGTAATAAATTCTATTCCAATAATTTGATACCCTATTACTATAGAGAGAGGGCTGAAATACGACCATTATTTTTTTCTCGAAAATCTTACCAACGTCTTTGGAGTTTTGATAAAAACTATATATGAAAGAATTCAAAATGTTCGCAATTTGGTGGCTAAAGGTTATGGATAATAATAATTTTTTTGGGAAAGGCTCGGAATATAGGTAAGTGTAGGGTAGAGCATGAGGAAGATTCAAAACACTTTTTATTGACGTAAGAACAGTGTGTATCATTTACAACAGTTGCAATCTCACAAAATCACAAAACGAATTGCATTTTGAAGATCTCAAAGATGCGTAAATAGGGTGCAAATGGAAGATAATTATAGGGGTTACACCTCAATCGACATTCCCATTTTACCGTCCCCAATTCTCAACCACTGAAAAAACGCTGACCTATAATGTTTAGTTTTGTTGTAGAGTATTTTGTATTACTACGTAGCCAATAAATAACGATACTTTTGCGGGAAATCCAAAACTTTGTGTGCAAAATGCTAAACAAAACAACTTGATTTGATTTTACTTCCCACACCGATAGGTGAGGGGAGTATTGTGATCGCGAAGATTTTCGATTTTGAGATAATACGTTTTTTGGTCGTTTTATGATGTGTACATAACGAAAATCCACGTCACTCATTTCCGTCGGTCTGTCTGTCGGTCTGTCTGTCGGTCTGTCGGTCTGTCGGTCTGTCTGTCTGTCGCGTTTTTCTACCCTCGTAATCTCAGTAACCGCTGCATGGATTGTGATGAAATTTGGGCAGCGGTATGCTGTGGGGTCGTAGTAGGTAATGTTCGTATAATTTTGAAAATCGGTGCATAGGCGGCGGAGTAATTAGCAAAAAACAAAAAAAATTAAATATTGCTGAAACTTCGTTTTTAGGCGTTTCAGGGGTCCCTGATCATTTTCTACTTTTTTTTTGGTGGGGGTGAAATTGGGGTGGTTGGGGGTTGGGGGGTTGTAAAATTGAAAAATTTGTTGTAGTCATAATAGGCTACCCACTGACCTATGAAGGAAGACCTAGCGACATAAATAACTTTTTTAGGTCTATCCGAACATTGCCTTATGCCTATTACAGAAACTAAAGGACTTTTCCGATGTATACAGGCTGTCCATTTAGTGTGTAATTCTTCGATATCTCGCAAGGTATAGCTGATAGAAGAAAATCTCAAACACAAAAGTTATTTGGTTACTTGAGATGCATATCCTAAAAATATTTTGAAATATACAGGGTGTTGCGGGAAAGTAGGATAGAGATCAACTTGATTTTTTTATATGGAACTATAACTTTCTCTAAGGTTCTTCTAGTGTCCATCATTGATCTCTATTCAACCCTAAAATATTTTTGGAATCGGTTGTGACGTTGCCAAGTAATAATTTATTTTCTATTAATTTCCGCATTTGCAAGGTCGCAAGTAATACGTTCAAATTGATATATTCCTTTAACTTTTCTCAATAATATTACACAGCGAGTTACTTGAATATTAAGCGGATATTATTCTGGATGCTACTACAGGGTGTTTTTGGCAGAATTTTAAATTCCGGCAACTTAAAGGTCGTTTTACTTTGTTTTTTTAAATGTAACACCCTGTCTTTTTTATTTTAAATCGAAATATCTACAAATACTCTATCTCGCCTTGTAATATTTTTTTTCGCGTTTTTGACGTTGCCAAGTTATAAATTATTTTCCCAAATTTTTAAGCAAGTATCCCCGATTTTAATTTATTTTAAATAGAATCCTCTACTTATTTTTATAGCAATGAATTGCGCATGTCGAATTTAGTGAGATCTCACAATTTCAAAATTTTGTTTGTATTAATTAATGAGATACGGCAATACAGCTTTTTCAGTAAACGGTACCGGAACGCTTAAATTTTTCCAAAACTGCCACAGCTGAAGAGGTGAAATTCAATACAAAAGTTTGTATTATTGATAATAGGCTGTTCATTGACCTGTGCAGGAAAGACCTAGCGGCATATGACAATAATTTGGGGGGGGGGGGGGGTACTGGCGATGATTTTGTTGCAAGGGGATCTCGGACTAAATCTTTATGCTATGGGAAAATAATAAACTGGTATCACCGTAATGTGTGGGAAGTACTGAGTCAATCAACTTGACTCCATTTTTTTCTTTGCAATCTACTCGAATTTCACCTAAACATGAGAAGTGCTGAAAAACAATGGCACTATTATGTTGTGAAAAGTTCCATTAACTAAACGAAAGTTGTTTGCCCAGTTCTGTGTCTCTTGAAGGATTGCTCGGCATTATAAACGTACACCATATTATTTGTCAAAGAAAACGCGCCATTTGTATCATATAAAGTTACGTCTTTGTGTTCGAGATTGTCAAGGAAGAAATACGGCTTTCGAACGAAATTTGGCGTGAAAAAGTTTCAGACAAATAAACGCACTTTTTTCTTTCTCTGTAACGTAAATGTATCTCGGAGAGTGTACAAGAAACTATTGTATCGAAAAAGTTGTTTATGAAGAAAGATTCGGCGGAAATGCGAGACCGCTTTTATGGGGTAGATGGATGGCACTTTCCTGCTTTCCTGTTTTTATTAATGCTGTCTGTTTATCGTGATACTCTGGCTGTCGGGTATTTTTTCCAGATAGACCATTTAATTAGGACACACTTTTTGGACGCTTCACTGGTCAGTGTACAAGACTGGGCTATTTGGAATCCGAATAAAGTTTACTCATGTTTGTAGCCTTACTCCACATACGACTTGAGTTCAAAAAATAAAACAAGAAAAGATACTCGAATGAAATTTTAAAAGACGATAGCTGTTTCAACCCTCTTATACGGTAGTAAAACATGGACAACAACCAAAAAAGAGGAAAATAGGATACAAACACAAGAAATTAAATTTCTAAGAAGAGTGTAAGGTTGCATAAAATTACACAGATGAAGAAACAGAGATAAGCGGGCGAAATTAAAAATCTTAGATATAAACGAAAAAAATTCATGAAAATGGATTCCTGCCAGAGCCAGATTTTATCCATGCTCTGGAGGAAGTAGATTCGTGAGCGTTCCATTCGCGAAATAAGGAGAGTTTGAACAGAAAACATTTGTTCCCTCTTCACCTCTCCAGTGTTTGGTTTTGTGATTGTGCCCCGACGAGTTTTCTTTATCACTAACCTCACTTTCGTTTTTGTGTTTGTTTGTATCTTGTGTATTTATGCATTATTTATTTTATCAAAACAAATTATATGTTGTGACTTTTGTTTTACATGAAAATTGTAATTTTATTTTTACGCATTATAAAGGAATGTAGGAAGGATTCATGAATGTGCAGCAATGAAAAATCATGAGCAGGTCCACAATAATACAAAATGTAGAAGAGCAGAAATGCTAATGTTCCTTGCAATGTGATTGCAGTTTGATTTGCTAAATTTGAATTTAGAATGCAAAATAAATATAAAATAATGTTAAACTTGAAGCGATATTTGTCCCACATGTGAAAGGAACGCACCTTTTGACGGCGTTGAGACGCTGACACCAAAAACTTAGGTTACGATTTGTTGCTTTTGACAGAAGTGAACCTGACAGGAGTCAATTCCACTATTCTTCTCCTGTGGATTTTTATGCGCAGTTTTGATATCAAATTTGCGAGTATATAGAATAATTACTAATTAATTTGATATTAAATTTCATAACAAATTAATTATGAAATTTATTAACACAACAATAACGTCCTTAGAAAATTCTTCTAAATGCATAGCGACTTTTCTCGATTTAACCAAGGCATTCGACACGGTCAACCATGAATCTTTTAGAAAACTACTTAGAAAATAGAATACAACGGGTCAAAGTCGGGCAAGAGTTAAGTTCCGAATTAGTGGTACGGACCGGTGTTCCCCAAGGGATCATACTAGGGCTAATATTATTCCTTGTATACATAAACAGCATAACAAAAATAAGTAATTTCAAAGGTCACATAGTTAGTTATGCAGACGACACAGCCCTGATTTCACTGGCCCATCATGGGATACTGTCAAGCATACGGCGGAAACTGAACTGAAAAAAATTCTGATCTGGTTAAATAATCACAAGCTCTCTTTGAATGTCAATAAAACTAAATATATGACTCTCTCCCCTACAATCAGGGGTCAGCCTGATCTGAGTATCAAGTTACATAGGCACCATTGTAACAACATGTATAACTGTGATTGCAGGTTAATAGAAAAGACGTCGAGTATAAAATACCTCGGTATAGTAGTTGCCCAACTCCTGAAGTGGTCTGAACATATTAATTATGTGGCGAAACGATTAAGAGTTCTAATACATACATTCCTCGAATTAAGAGATATTCTTTTTAGGAAAAATCTGATTATACTGTATACCTCTCTTACTGAATCAATAAACTAGGTATTGCATACCTGTGTGGGGAGCTGCATTCAAAACATCCATGCATCTTTTACAAGTTACACACGATACTATATTAAAGGTAATATTCAAGAAAAGTCGACTATTCCCTACTCGCCAATTATATGAAGAAAACGAATTGTTCAACGTTCGCTCAATATATATCTTTAGCTGCTTAAGAAGAATGTACAGTGGGAAAATAAATTTTTCGCAAGTACACACCGTAAGAACGAGGGCCAATAAAAATATGAACATTAAAGTTGACTTTTTTAGTAAATCTACCACTCAAAATTCTTTTCTTTTTTACGGCCCCAAATTTTTTAGTAGTATTCCAAAAAGATTGAAGGAAATTTCGAACTACAACAACTTCAAAGAGGAAGTTAAACAATATATAAAAGATCATCCAAATCAATTCTAATTATTCTATTCGAAGAGCTTTTCTAATTAAACCGATTTTTTTAAATATTCTATTTATTTTGTTTCTACATAACTATAAAACCGAGATCATATTGGCTCACAGACATGCTCGAACTACTGCCTACTTCCATCCAGAATTACTTATTACACCAATAGGTTCTTGTTATATCAGCTAAATGCTCTGCTGGAACTGCGGTTCACAAGACAGGCCTCGTGGCCTAGCGTCAGCTGCTGTTTGGTAGGATATTTTTTTAACTTATATGTAACTTATCTACACATTGCAATATCGTATGTAGATAGTCGTAGTCAGGGTCAGTCGGTGAACCTGAGATCTGGCTGGCCGCAATACCTGTATATTATTTATGTATCTAGCTAATAATGTATCTTTATACCATTATCAATAAAACAATAATATAAGTATAAAAAAATATATGAAAGTATTCCTGGCCATCGCAAAAAAAAACAAATTTGTTCGCAATTTCTGGGCAAACAAACTGGCGACTCCGCTAATTTAGGACAACACAGTCTCAAAGAGCAATCCGTCTAGAAGGACCGCCACAACACAAACAATGAGTACATGACTGAACCATCTCTTTAACCTAAAGCTGTTCATCCTGGGAGTATAAAGACGTCACCTAGTAATATAACCCCTTCGCACTTGAGACCGACCTCATCTAACCCCCTTTGTCTCTCCACTCTCATCTCCGTACAAATCCAGGAGCGCTCTGAATCGTTTCGGAGCGATGCGACGCGCTGCTCTATATTGCAAAAATTGATATCGATTTTTCTGCACTCGCGTTGCATCACGGATCTAAGTGGAGTTTGATGGAGCGCGCTTGAAAGGACCTCTGAAACCGAAGCTGAAGCTGCCGTACCGTTCCGAGGAGTGTCAATACGTCGAATGACCTAAGCAATCGTATTCGGAGCGGACCCGAGAAATTTAATCTGAAAATGTGGAACCGATTGAGCTGACCTATTATTTTCGATGCATTCATAGGTGTATAGAGTGTAACGTAAAGGTTGGGAATAAATGCAGCGGCGGATCTACCAGTGGAATTAAACGAATTGTTCTAAGAAGCTATGCTCTACAGGTTTTCGTTTTCAAGCTCCAGGACTCCAAAGTCGATAAAGAGTTCATAATTACAATCTCATTGAAAGAATCCAATCCTTATATTCGAAGTAATCACAGGTACGCCAATAAATTAAGAATGATTTTATATTCGTTCTAACGATATGTATAATCCTTCTAATACCAGTATTGACATATAATCCAATCAAAACATCCTTTTGTTTTCGAAATTTACCCTATGTTTCATTTAAGCAAAGCATATAATCTATTCAATGTACAAAAATTATTATACTGCAACAGCAGTTCGTGATAATTTATCTGATAAAAATTAATTTTGTTTCAATGGCCCTTTTCGTTCGCTGAACTATAATCAGTATTCGGCGAGAATGATGTCCCGCTTTAATGAAGGTAAGAATAAATAACAGGGGGATGATCTCAGTGTTACTATCGCCGCGAACCCGTCAACATGGACGAGGTTGTTCCGTTGTGTTGTTTCGGTGTTAGTCGTGTTGTGTCATCTCGTGGTTTTACATATTGCATCAGCAATTGTGTGATTTAAGTGTGTCCAGTTATATATTGAATAGAGGACCTACTGAGAAATTGGGACTTAGAAGGGCCAACACCCACATTTGAATGTACGTATTAAGATTAGTCAGACAGTTATATTTCAGGTAATAATGCAACAACTGGTGCACGCTTATGTCTAATTCTTATATCATACTTCTTGTAACTTCATACAACATCACACAATTAAACATCCAAACGAATCAATCAGCTGTCCTCGCAATAAAATATGTTGGTCCAAGGAAAAGAAGGTAGTTTAGAATCGATTACCAAACATAGATTCGATTCAACGACAGGCTGCGATTGAATTATTAATTGAAATCCAATGACATCTTGTAGTTGAATTAACAATACGATATAATTCGTTAGCAACTATAAACTTTCCATTGGATAAAACATCGCTGTATTTGAGGAATGCTGAGTGTAACGTCCCATTGAATCCAAGCATAAGTCTTTGAAAGAACGACATATTTTTCTGTGTGTATAGCATTGCTCTATTAACGTGCCAGCATTAGAAGCTCAACTGCCTGCTTTTTGCAACTCATCTGACATGAAATACGGTTTACACCCAAAAGTCTTCTTAGGCCATCTTTGGGCTAATAATCATATGTTTTTGGAGCATTTTATGATATCTACATAACGATGATCGACGTCACTCATTTCCGTCGGTCTATCTGTCTGCCAATCTCTCTGTATATCGGTCTGGCTGTCAGTCTGTCTGTCGGTCTGTTGGGGTTCTTCTAGCCTCGTAATCTCAGCGACCGCTATATGGATATTGACGAAATTAGGGCAGCAATATGCTGTGTGATCGTAGTAGGTAATGTTCCGATAATTTTGAAAATCGGTGTACGGACGGCGGAGTAATTAGCAGGAAACAAAACGTTTCCCCTTCAAGCATTCTCAGGCAATTCAACTTTGTCTCCCTTTTTATTCCAATCCTAAATCCCGGATATAACAACTGCCGGATAGACACTTCGGAACCTTCAGCTTGAGCCTTTATGCTCTACCAATAACACGACGCAGCTGCGACATTGACTATTGGTAAATATGGTCAATAGGCTATATTCATGTCAAAAACCCGCCCCTGAGAAATATTGAGCTGACTAAGTCAGTGATGAGTACTTTATTTTTAGTCACCTAAAAGTGACCCCCGTGTGGGGGCGGGTTAGAATATCTCCGATCGTATATCCTGCGTATCGTAAAAGGCGACTAAAACGAACTGAACTACTGTCGGTATTAGTAGTATCCTCTTCTCAACCAACAGCTTTGGGTGGACGAGTTGAGAAGAGTCAGGACACCTTCTTGCCCTTGGAGTGAGAAATTGTCCCTAAAGACCGATGAACCAGTAGATACATCTGGTCAACGGCATGAGAATGCAGAAAGCAAATGGGAAACTACTGCATTAAAGATCTTAAAGATATCCCAAGAGAAATTCGTAAAATGAGTACATTTTAGCTCACAACATGTCCGTTAAGACATTGTGACTATGATGATGAAAAGTCACAACGTAGTTGGCCAATTCCATTTCTTACCTAATAACTCACTTTTTGAGGGCTTAGGAAATTACTGGTGTAGGGGATAAAAGAAGAAATGATCATTATGAGCAAGTACTTTAACCATTTAGTAAGGTGGTAATTCAATTGATAAACTAATGAAATATTTAAATAATAACTTACTAGAAGAACAGGGTAGTAATTGTTATAATTAATGTTATATAATTAAATCAATAAACATAAATTATAGATGACACACCAAACAGCTCTTTAAACACCAAATAGGTGGATGAAATAATATACTGTTATGATACAGAATAACATATAACATAACTCCATCTCAAGGGTCATCGATATTAAAGGTCGACTCTGGAAATACCTCATCAAGATTTCAAAATAACTAGAACGGAGAATTACCATGATAACTGTGAGGCCTAAGCTGAGACACGCTAAGATACTAAGGATCAACTCGCGACGTACTTCGAGATTCAGTTAACTGTATATTGCAGATTGAAGGGTCAAACCATTAGTGATATAAACGTGTGTACGAAAGTTTAGTCAATTGTCTACGTAGTGAACAATTCTTCAAATAAATCAATAAAATGAATCAATATATCAATAAAAAAAAGATACAGTTGGTAGAATGGAGTATTCTGTGTACCTATAGGCTGTTTCACAACCACAAACAATTCACAAGACCTCTGTAGTACAGTACTGTATGAAATATAACTATACTATATAGAATGATATTTTTAGCAAAATAATTCGGAGAAATGGGCGTAATTTCGAGCAGGTATAAAATAGATATTAAAAGGGTGGTACACGTACGAGCAAGCACGCGTACTTATGGCTCGATGACCTTTTCCGCCTGTGTGCATGTCACCGTAAGTACGCGTACTTCAAAACCGTCGCGCAAATCGCCGGTGACCAACTGGTTTGAAATCTTGCTCGTAGCTTGTCTCGGCTCGTACGTGTGGCAGCACTGCGAGCCTAAAACCACCACTTTGTTTCGGCACTTCCGGCAGTCCATCGATGCGCAACGCTTGTTGTGTTTGGCGTTTGTTAAACGTTTTGTTAATTTAGGAAAATTACTAAAATGAGTGATTTCAGCTTCACGTGTGTCACCGGCGTCGAGCCGAGTAAGTTCGCAAACTTAAAAACCGCGTACTTAAAGTTTGTACGTGTGTCACTCACTTGACACGCAATTTCGGACCTTATTCATAATGTGACGAACAGGTTAAATTATAGTGAAAGCTCATCAGACTATTTAGAAAATAATATTCGCCTCGTACTGAGTTGTTTATCTTAACTACGATTGGAATTCTCTCTGCCCTTTTGCATTGCTTGCTTAACTAGACCCTTTAATAATATTAATTCCGAATTATAAAATTTTCTCACCCTGACACTATTCTGCAGCTTGCTGAAGAGTCACGATCTAGACCAGTATCCTCAACTCGCTCCCCTCGCGCAAGCGTCAAAGGAGCGATATGATTTGCAGACATTGACATTTCTAGATTCTCATCTACCGCTCCCCTCGCAAATTTGGAAAGCGAACATTGAGCTACGACAACATCGCGTATTGATGTGAAATGTCCGAACAAAACGTCAAGTTGTCAAAACATAACCAATACGTTCGTTTGATAGAGTACCGTATACATCACCGACGATAAATAATAATCGTCGGTGATACACATCGATCGAAGTGGAACTAACTATTCTAAACATGAAGATTAGAATCAACCAAAAAGCAACATTTAGTATAAATCTTATTTAAATATCGGCGAATTTGGCCCCCATTAAATGTGAAAGAACTGTAGTTTTCTAGTTTGATATCAGTATTCTTGTTTGAAATTAAATAATGGTAACCACAGCGATTATACTGTAGTTGTAGTTCATATTATAGCTTATATATTGGTACATTAAACCATAAACTTTCAAAAGCTTACAAATTTTTTATAAGTTCGCTGAAAAAAAGTAAAACAAAATTTTTACTATTGGTTGAGGACATAATTTTTTAGTTTTTACATGGTTATCCAGATAAATGCTAATTGTGTCTAAGACATATCGAAAGGTTTGTTTGGTTGATCTAGATAACCTTTTGAATTAGTTTTCAGCGAGTTCTGTTAGAGTCGTGTTTTTTGAGTGGGAACTCGGTAAAAAAATCTATACATTTTAAAAAGATACATTTTAATGTGAAGGTTGCGCTTGAGTTTGTTCAATCAATTTGTCCCATAGCGGATCCGATTTGCAATATTAAATATTAAATCGTTTTCCAAATTTAAGCGATTTTTAGTTTACTTTTTATTAGGGCCATTGATGAAATTGCGAACCCGCACAAGTAGAAGGTAGAAAATGGAATGAAATACTTCAAAGCCTCGATTGTTAATTCCGTGTACTTAGTTTCTCTTTTTAACCAAAAGGTATCAAAATTTCCAGACTTGAACTCCCAGCGTAATATTCCATCGGCAGATAATTCCAGCAGATCATAATAAAAGTTTTGTACGGTTTAAATATTTTTAACATACTTAAAAAAGAGGGTCGGGAATCTAGAAATATTTTTTACTACTAGGGGGGTCGTGTTCTGAAGAAGGTTGAAAAACACTGTGTTAGAGGGTCTCTTAAAACAGCTGGATGGAGTTCTGAAATATGTTCTTATGCTTCTTCTTGGTCCAGCAGTCCAATACATATAGGATCGGCCACTATAAAGCATAATAATTATAAATAAGAGCAACCTAATCGTCGGTGTTAACCTATTTACATTGATACACCAGTGACACGAGCGACAGAAAGCACTCCCCTTTGACGCAAGCGCATCAATTATGGGGAGAGGATGTGAGAATCGAAACAGTGGTGATTTTCGCTCTCCTCTCATATAAAGCCAGCGTTATCGCTCCACAGAAGGGGCCAAAAATACCGGCCCTAATTCCCACCGGTAGGTACTTTATCTGGACTTTCTACTAACCGCAAACTTAATATCAAGTGGAAGGCTTACCTTTTGCAAAGCCGCAAGCAACAATCATTTTCAAAAGGTAATCGCAACATCTAGGTCTGTGCCGTGCTGTGTCGATACAGCCGCCGACGCCATCGGGTGTTTAGTACTTTTCCCCTAAGCCGAGGTTTATAAAGTCCACCATAACGGCTAATACTTGCCAGCCTGGAAAAGGAGTGGGAAGTTGGGCAATTTCGTTTGTGGTGTTGAGTATTTTATCCGGCGCACCGCCGACAAATGGATTGGATACCGGGACGATCTAACGGCACGGGACGGTATCGCTTTATGGCAGCTACACACGTTAAGATATACAAGGTTTTCGTGGTGAAGTAGGATACATTTCAGATTATTACGGATTATTATGTAGGTTAACTTTGGCTGAAATCAATTTTTAGTGTTTAAAAGCATGATACAAAGGGTATGGACAAAGAAGGACTTGGATATTGACTAGAACAGGTTTTTCAACGAAGATTATATTTATTATCAAATGTTATTAAGTACAAGTTTCGTCATAATTATGAATGTTATCAGGTGAAACATCTCTCACCACCTCTTCCAGATTTTGAGTATAGTCTGTTAATATTTTGTTCATCAATCTGAGCACGATTTCTTTTGATGTTAGACGAAAACTTGACAGTCAGTTAAGGGTGTCTTTTAGAAACGATTTCACCCAGTCACGTCCTGGAACATAGTTGCAAAAACATTGCACAGTCCTCCATAGCCCAGTCAAATAAGATTTTATGATGAATATCATGAACGCAAAAGGGCAGAGAGAATTCCAATCGTATTTAAGATAAACAGCTCAGCACGAGGCGGATATTATTTTCTAAATAGTCTGATGCGCTTTCAGTATAATTTAAGCTGTTATGAATGAGGTCCGAAGTTGCGTGTCAAGTGAGTGACACACGTACGAAGTACGCGGTTTTTAAGTTTGCGAACTTACTCGGCTCGACGTCGGTGACAGACATGAAGCTGAAATCACTCATTTTGATAATTTTCAACAAAACTTTTAACAAACGCCAAACACCACAAGCGTTGCGCATCGATGGACTGCCGAAAGTGCCGAAACAAAGTGGTGGTTCGAGGCTTGCAGTGCTGCCACACGCACGAGCCGAGACAAGCTACGAGCAAGATTCCAAACTAGTTGGTCGCCGGCGATTTGCGCGATGGTTTTAAAGTACGCGTACTTACGGTGACACTCAGGCGAAAAAGGCCATCGAGCCATAAGTACGCGTACTTGCTCGTACGTGTATCCCCCCTTTAATATCTATTTTATACCTGCTTGAAGTTACGCCCATTTCTCCAGATGATTTTGCTAAAAATATCATTCTATATAGTATCCAGTTATAATTCGTACAGTACAGAGGTCTGAATTGTTTGTGGCTGTGAAACAGCCTATAGGTATTGAATAAATTGAATATGTTGATTCGTTTTATTGATTTATTTGAGGAATTGTTCAGTACGTAGACAATTGACTAAACTTTCGTACACACATTTATATCACTAATGGTTTGATCCTTCAATCTGCGATATACAGTTAACTGAATCTCGAAGTATGTCGCGAGTTGACTCTTAGTATCTTAGCGTGTCTTAGCCTAGATCTCAGAGTTATCATGATAATTCTCCATTCTAGTTATTTTGAACTCTCGATGAGGTATTTCCAGAGTCGACCCTTAATATCGATGATCCTTGAGATGGAGTTATGTTATATGTTATTCTGTATCTTAACAGTATATTATTTCATCCACCTATTTGGTGTTTAAAGAGCTGGTTGGTGTGTAATCTATTATTTATGTTTATTGATTTAATTATAACAATTTCTAACCTGTTGGTTATATCAATCACGCCAGTATAAAACAACATCATATCCTTCAATTAAACATATGGTAACCTACTTTTGAAATGTATCCTTCTTCTTCTTCAATAAGTTGGTTACTTAGAAAATTCTAAGTCCATTGGTTTCTGTAATAGGTAAGGCAATGTTCGGATGGACCGGAAAAAGTCTATTATGACGCTAGATTTTTCTTTCACAGGTCGGTGGACAGCCTATTATGAGTACATCAAATTTATCAGTTTCACAACCCCTCACCCGCCAACCACTCCATTATCACCCTCAGCAAAAAAAGTAGAAAATGATGAGGAATCCCTAAAGCACCTAAAAACGAAGATGAATATTTGAAATTTTTTTTTTGCTAATTACTCCGCTGCCAATGCACCAATTTCCAAAATTATAGCAGCATTACCTACTAAGGCCCCATAGCATACCGCCACCCAAATTTCGTCAAAATCCATGCAGCGGTTGCTGAGATTACGAGGCTAGAAAAACGCGACAGACAGACAGACAGACCGACAGACAGACACACCGACAGACAGACAGACAAATAGACCGACGTAAATGAGTGTCGTGGATTTTCCTTATGTAGACATCATAAAACGCCCATAAAGCGTATTATCTCAAAATCGAAATTTTTCGCGATCACAATAATACTCCCCTCACCTATCGGTGTGGGACAAAGGGATGACTGACCCGTGTTGTCGATGAGCATATCACAAAATAATATGTGCAACGACATTAATACTCTAATTTGATCGTCACTTTTAGTACGGTACAGGAGTAAGTAGATAGAGCACACCTTTCAACATTTTAATGCAGTTAACGTGTTTCCCCCAAAACAGCAAAATAATGTTGATTCTTTAAGCAACCAATATTGGCAAATCTCTCTACATACATTGGGCGAATATACGGAAATACAACCGGCAACGCCGGATCGGAGAATCGCCGGCGATTCAACAGCACGAGGATGTTTGGGAGATTGACTACATATACATAGCGGCCTTGATGTTTTGTCATAATTAGTCACCGAAGAATTTCGAACGGGCCATCTCAAACCTTGGTGCAATGTACCCTAGCACAAAAAAGAACATTCGGGTAGACAAACCTATTTGTCTTGACTGTTATTCTAAATTTGGAGATGGCAGAGAGGGAATAAAAGAAA
The DNA here is from genome assembly GCA_951848785.1 of Callosobruchus maculatus. Classification (NCBI taxonomy): domain Eukaryota; kingdom Metazoa; phylum Arthropoda; class Insecta; order Coleoptera; family Chrysomelidae; genus Callosobruchus; species Callosobruchus maculatus. The sequence goes on from CATOUR010000228.1 coordinate 189,089, forward strand.
TTGTTCTGTTGTAACCATTCATTTTTCAAACAGAAAAAATGTAATAACTGAAGGCTTTGTTGAAGATAGGAATTACTTTTTTGTCCTTTATACTTTTTGTCCGTCACTGAGAACAAATTATCACGGTATGCGTGTACGTATACGGATATAGGCATGTACGATATCGGAGGATTGACCCTTTTGTGTTGAGCTCCACCAGACCGGAGCTGGCATAGCTCTTTTCATTAGAGTCTCGAAATAGTTGCCGCTGTATTTTATAGATAAAAAAAAGTACAGCATCTTGTACGCGGAGCCTAGTGCCATTGAATTTGACGGCAGAAGGCTAGAAATGTATGCTTGCCTGTCCAACTTATTGCAATTGCGGTTCGTTAATTTAAATACTGTGCTTGATATGTATTACCTAAGGAATCTTTTATTCTACCTAGTTTGCTAGAGTAGATCAGAAGTATTATATGTATGAACCAAACGTGCAATGATTTCACATCGGTTTGTTTATATCCGTTGCTTAATGGCCGGCAGGTGTTCGATACGCTCACGCCATCGGGAAGCTGATACAGTAACATATCTTGTCGGTGTTAGCGTGTAATGGTTGGCTTACGATATCATCGAAAAAATCCAAACAAGATAAGTGTCATCCGAAATCAAGTGAGCTGAAGGTTGCAAGATATACCAATAAAGACAAAAAAATCACACAGTTCTGCCTGTGGGCCAGGAAAATACCACATTAGTGTCACATACGAAGGTTTATAGGGTAAACATGCGGGAGCTACTATACTTGAGTGTCATAATAAAGGAAAATGGAGACGATAATTCAGATCAACGAATAGTTGAACAAGAGGCTTGTAAGAGTGAGGCGCTGGCACCCAGGCTGCCGAAAATTCACAAGCCCAATACTCCACTTCATCCAATTTTATGCACGATGGTTGCACGTACCTATGAGCTGGGAAACTCCTAACCGGACTACTGGCTCCGTATGTTAATTAGGAAAACATCCACCTTGGAATACACAGTGTATATAGGACCAACACACAACGATCGCTATTTTTACAAAATTTCAAATAACCATCCATTCCAGGATCATCAAAACACTACAAAAAGAAGTGTGTCAACCTATTGAAATTAGCGCTAAGTTCGAGCGTCTGCACAACGCTCTGAAGGCAAATCGCTGCTCAGAAAAGCAAATAATAATATTGGTATTGGTGCGAGATGGTAGAGTAAGCAAGCAGCCCAACCAGGTACTTCGGGTAACAGGCAGAATTGGAAAGTTACTACAGAAAGCAAGTATCAATGCAACATAGAAGCCAACCAGAAAAACTCAACAGTACCTAAGATCGGTAAAAGACAAAACGTATAGAGCATGCGTATATCAGACCAACAAACGATCGATACGAACTAGAATTTCCGAACACAGATCAAATTCCCGAATAGGTCAGATGGAAGAATATACTGTGGGTAAACATGCGTTCTAAGAAAACGATGATGCCAAGATAAACCTAAATCCAACGGCAAAGAAGAAGCAAAGAAATGTTCAAGTTCAACAGGATATGGAATACCCGCTCCAAAAAACGATGCGGCAGAGAGCTACATGGATCGGCACTGCCTAGTGCGGCCATTCCCTCTCCTCCTAGCCTGGAGCATGTAAGTGCTGATGCCACTGACCCTGTCTCAGTTTCACGGGAGTCTTAGAACAGGTAATAAATTTTAAGGATGCCAGTCGTTTTGGTGGCGAAACATCAAGCAGCGTAGGGCGATGACGCGAAGACGACGGAGCTTGTCTGCCCAGGCCAAACAGCCCAAGAATGAGCAGTTCGTCTTACGAGATTTTTATCGATGTCTCCCCGGTATACTGATATATGTCATGGTATATTTGAAAGTGCAACTTCTTGTATTGAAATCTTGACTGCCGAATGACAAATAGCTATCAATAGCGAAAAGGTCCTGTTCTGATGACAGTCAATTGTACAAACTTTCGCGCAGCTTTGCCGCAGAGGCAAACCGTTATCCTCCCATTTTACTTCCCACACCGATAGGTGAGGGGCGTATTGTGATCGCAAAAATGTTCCAATTTGAGATAACACGCTTTTTGAGCGGTTCATGATGTCTACATAACGAAAATCCATGTCACTCATTTCCGTCGGTCTGACTGTCTGTCTATGCGCGTTTTTCTAGCCTCGTAATCTCAATAACTGCTGCATGGATTGTGATAAAATTTGGGCAGCGAGATGCTGTGGGCGCGTAGTAGGTAATTTTCTTATAATTTTGAAAGTCGGGGCATGGGCGGCGGACTAATTAGCAAAAAACGAAAAAATTAAATATTGCTCAAACTTCGTTTTTAGGTGTTTTAGGGGCCCCTGATCATTTTCTACTTTTTTTTTGTCTGGGGGTGAAATTGGGGTGGTTGGCGGGTGGAGGAAGGCTATCCATTGACCTGTAAAAGAAAGACCTAGCGGCATAATACCCTTTTTTAGGCCCATCCGAACATTGCCTTGCCTATTCCAGAAACCAAGGGACTTAGAATTTTCTTATAAATACATAGGAATATTGCTTTAGTACGTTCTGTATTGAGTAACGTAAAAGTTATGGAATGGATTTTAATGAAACTTTGTCAGAGTGTTACTACCGCGGCGAGGATGGAAAACGCGTATATTTTGGAAAAATCCTGTCAGTGGCGGCGCAGCAATAATAAAAAAACAAAAAAAATTAAAACGCCTCAAACTTTGTTTTTAGGTGTTGTAGGGGTTCTTGATCATTTTTTACTTATTTTTGGCTAGGGGTGATTTTGGGGTGGGGGGTTGGAAATCTGAAAAATTTGTTGTGTTCATAATGGGCTGTCCATTGACCTGTGAATGAAAAACCCAGCGGCATAATACACTTCTTTAGGTCCATTCGAACATTGCCTTGCTCATTATAGAAACCAAGGGACTTAGAATTTGTGATGTATACATACGAGTATTGTTTTAGATCGTTCTATATTGCATAAAGCGAAAATCATTCAATTGACTTTAACGAAATTTTGACAAAGTATTACTACCGTGGCGAGGATGGAAAACGGGTATGTTTTAGCAAAATCTTGTCAGTGGTGGCGCAGCTATAATAAAAAACTAAAAATACAAAAACAGCTCAAACTTTGTTTTCAGGCGTTTCAGGGGTTCCTGATCATTTTCTACGTTTTTTTTTGGGTGGGGATGAAATTAGGGTGGTTGGGGGGTGGGGGGTTGTAAAACTGAAAAAGTTGTTGTATTCATAATAGTTTGTCCATTGACCTATGGAAGAAATACATTGCAGCGTATTTTTTTTAAGTCCATTGCCTTGCCTATTACAGAAACCAAGGGACTTTTGTGTTTTTTGTGATGTATACATATACGAGTATTGCTTAATTTGGTAAGCAAAAATTATTAAATTGATTTTAATGCAATGTCGACACAGAATTGACTATCGCGGCGAGAGTGGAGAACGCGGCAGTGTCTGAAAAATCATGTCAGTGGCGGCGCAACAATAATTAAAAAACAAAAAATATAAAAACAGCTCATACTTCGCTTTTAGATGGTTTTGAGGCTCCTGATCGTTTCGCATCGTTCAGTTGAAGCATGCAGAATGAAAACTGTGGCGTCCTAGTTTCTAAGGAGGGAGACTGAAGAAACTATTTACGAGAGTTTTTGTGTTGGATGTTCTTTTGCGGGCGGGCGGGCAATGATTTTGTGGCAAGGGGATTTCAGACTATAGCTTCATGCAATGGGAAAACAATAAAGCGGTATCATTATTATGTGTGGGGAGTACTAAGTCAATCAACTTGACTCCATTTTTTATGTTGGTGTTATCATTATACCACTGGAGTTATTATTCCAATACCTTTTCCAACGAAGGTAATACGGATTTGTTAGGATATGACAAGATAATTTTGCATATTTTAAAGATGGGCTGTTGGTACGCAGCCGATCTCCCTTCCAATAGAGACATGCTGCTATCAAATATTTGCCTGAACTCTTATCAGCATATAAGGCAAGACGTTTTCTGCGAAAAATTGTAAATTTATGTTAAAGGACGCACAGAATTTTTGGAATCAAGCTTGATTTAGTATTCATGAGGTAAACATGCATTTCGAGATTGATTTATTATGTAAACTTCATTCGACGTTTTTTCAAAGGAAATACACGTCGAAGTGTAGTCGAACGAAATAATCGTATACTTAATCCTGTAGCAAAGATGATTTATATAGAGCTCCAAGTTGAATCGACTTTTATGGAGTTTTGAGATGGAAAGGAAAATGTAGGCTCCGATTTCCTTATATCTGTTCGCAAGCATCTTCTTACCGGATTCTGTGTGTTGTCGACGCATTTCTGATAGCTCGCATGAGCGGGACAGGTCCATGCAAGGTATAATAAGAACACAACATTGTAAGATGCTGGTCCTGTGAGAACCGGGCTTTATACGTAAACTAATGGAACAGGTACTAGATACTACAACAACAAAATAAAAACGCCTATTTGATTAGCTACTTGTTGAATCGGTAGCCAAATAATTATGATATGTACGTTTGTATTGAAGGAAAATAAGAGGGTTAAGCTAAATGGTAATTCATCTTCTTAGTAATCAAAAGGCATTAATTGATTAAGTTGTTTTAAAACCTGAATTATTTATAAAAGCTCAGAATTCAGAACTAGTCCCAGTCACATTAAATACTTTACATATTGCACAAATTAGATATGTATTGAAATAGGCTATATTATAGAAGCATAATAATATATATTTTTTTATGTAAACTGCACCAACTAATTCTATATTATCAATCTCTCTGTCGGTATGTCGGTCTGTTGGCGTTGTTATATCCTCCTAATATCAGCAACCGCTGCATCGATTGTGATAAAGTTCACTTTTAGTACGGTACAGGAGTAAGTAGATAGAGCACACCTTTCAACATTTTAATGCAGTTAACGTGTTTCCCCCTGTCTCAGTTTCACGGGAGTCTTAGAACAGGTAATAAATTTTAAGGATGCCAGTCGTTTTGGTGGCGAAACATCAAGCAGCGTAGGGCGATGACGCGAAGACGACGGAGCTTGTCTGCCCAGGCCAAACAGCCCAAGAATGAGCAGTTCGTCTTACGAGATTTTTATCGATGTCTCCCCGGTATACTGATATATGTCATGGTATATTTGAAAGTGCAACTTCTTGTATTGAAATCTTGACTGCCGAATGACAAATAGCTATCAATAGCGAAAAGGTCCTGTTCTGATGACAGTCAATTGTACAAACTTTCGCGCAGCTTTGCCGCAGAGGCAAACCGTTATCCTCCCATTTTACTTCCCACACCGATAGGTGAGGGGCGTATTGTGATCGCAAAAATGTTCCAATTTGAGATAACACGCTTTTTGAGCGGTTCATGATGTCTACATAACGAAAATCCATGTCACTCATTTCCGTCGGTCTGACTGTCTGTCTATGCGCGTTTTTCTAGCCTCGTAATCTCAATAACTGCTGCATGGATTGTGATAAAATTTGGGCAGCGAGATGCTGTGGGCGCGTAGTAGGTAATTTTCTTATAATTTTGAAAGTCGGGGCATGGGCGGCGGACTAATTAGCAAAAAACGAAAAAATTAAATATTGCTCAAACTTCGTTTTTAGGTGTTTTAGGGGCCCCTGATCATTTTCTACTTTTTTTTTGTCTGGGGGTGAAATTGGGGTGGTTGGCGGGTGGAGGAAGGCTATCCATTGACCTGTAAAAGAAAGACCTAGCGGCATAATACCCTTTTTTAGGCCCATCCGAACATTGCCTTGCCTATTCCAGAAACCAAGGGACTTAGAATTTTCTTATAAATACATAGGAATATTGCTTTAGTACGTTCTGTATTGAGTAACGTAAAAGTTATGGAATGGATTTTAATGAAACTTTGTCAGAGTGTTACTACCGCGGCGAGGATGGAAAACGCGTATATTTTGGAAAAATCCTGTCAGTGGCGGCGCAGCAATAATAAAAAAACAAAAAAAATTAAAACGCCTCAAACTTTGTTTTTAGGTGTTGTAGGGGTTCTTGATCATTTTTTACTTATTTTTGGCTAGGGGTGATTTTGGGGTGGGGGGTTGGAAATCTGAAAAATTTGTTGTGTTCATAATGGGCTGTCCATTGACCTGTGAATGAAAAACCCAGCGGCATAATACACTTCTTTAGGTCCATTCGAACATTGCCTTGCTCATTATAGAAACCAAGGGACTTAGAATTTGTGATGTATACATACGAGTATTGTTTTAGATCGTTCTATATTGCATAAAGCGAAAATCATTCAATTGACTTTAACGAAATTTTGACAAAGTATTACTACCGTGGCGAGGATGGAAAACGGGTATGTTTTAGCAAAATCTTGTCAGTGGTGGCGCAGCTATAATAAAAAACTAAAAATACAAAAACAGCTCAAACTTTGTTTTCAGGCGTTTCAGGGGTTCCTGATCATTTTCTACGTTTTTTTTTGGGTGGGGATGAAATTAGGGTGGTTGGGGGGTGGGGGGTTGTAAAACTGAAAAAGTTGTTGTATTCATAATAGTTTGTCCATTGACCTATGGAAGAAATACATTGCAGCGTATTTTTTTTAAGTCCATTGCCTTGCCTATTACAGAAACCAAGGGACTTTTGTGTTTTTTGTGATGTATACATATACGAGTATTGCTTAATTTGGTAAGCAAAAATTATTAAATTGATTTTAATGCAATGTCGACACAGAATTGACTATCGCGGCGAGAGTGGAGAACGCGGCAGTGTCTGAAAAATCATGTCAGTGGCGGCGCAACAATAATTAAAAAACAAAAAATATAAAAACAGCTCATACTTCGCTTTTAGATGGTTTTGAGGCTCCTGATCGTTTCGCATCGTTCAGTTGAAGCATGCAGAATGAAAACTGTGGCGTCCTAGTTTCTAAGGAGGGAGACTGAAGAAACTATTTACGAGAGTTTTTGTGTTGGATGTTCTTTTGCGGGCGGGCGGGCAATGATTTTGTGGCAAGGGGATTTCAGACTATAGCTTCATGCAATGGGAAAACAATAAAGCGGTATCATTATTATGTGTGGGGAGTACTAAGTCAATCAACTTGACTCCATTTTTTATGTTGGTGTTATCATTATACCACTGGAGTTATTATTCCAATACCTTTTCCAACGAAGGTAATACGGATTTGTTAGGATATGACAAGATAATTTTGCATATTTTAAAGATGGGCTGTTGGTACGCAGCCGATCTCCCTTCCAATAGAGACATGCTGCTATCAAATATTTGCCTGAACTCTTATCAGCATATAAGGCAAGACGTTTTCTGCGAAAAATTGTAAATTTATGTTAAAGGACGCACAGAATTTTTGGAATCAAGCTTGATTTAGTATTCATGAGGTAAACATGCATTTCGAGATTGATTTATTATGTAAACTTCATTCGACGTTTTTTCAAAGGAAATACACGTCGAAGTGTAGTCGAACGAAATAATCGTATACTTAATCCTGTAGCAAAGATGATTTATATAGAGCTCCAAGTTGAATCGACTTTTATGGAGTTTTGAGATGGAAAGGAAAATGTAGGCTCCGATTTCCTTATATCTGTTCGCAAGCATCTTCTTACCGGATTCTGTGTGTTGTCGACGCATTTCTGATAGCTCGCATGAGCGGGACAGGTCCATGCAAGGTATAATAAGAACACAACATTGTAAGATGCTGGTCCTGTGAGAACCGGGCTTTATACGTAAACTAATGGAACAGGTACTAGATACTACAACAACAAAATAAAAACGCCTATTTGATTAGCTACTTGTTGAATCGGTAGCCAAATAATTATGATATGTACGTTTGTATTGAAGGAAAATAAGAGGGTTAAGCTAAATGGTAATTCATCTTCTTAGTAATCAAAAGGCATTAATTGATTAAGTTGTTTTAAAACCTGAATTATTTATAAAAGCTCAGAATTCAGAACTAGTCCCAGTCACATTAAATACTTTACATATTGCACAAATTAGATATGTATTGAAATAGGCTATATTATAGAAGCATAATAATATATATTTTTTTATGTAAACTGCACCAACTAATTCTATATTATCAATCTCTCTGTCGGTATGTCGGTCTGTTGGCGTTGTTATATCCTCCTAATATCAGCAACCGCTGCATCGATTGTGATAAAGTTTTGGTAGCGATATCCTGTAGGGTCGTAGTAAGTAATCCTGCTATAGTTTTGACAATCGGTACACAACATTTAAAATATTTTCTAAACTTCCTTCTAAATTTTCTACTTCTGCTTGAGTGGGGTTGCAATTTGGGTGGATGGAGGTTGGGGGTCGTTAAACTGAAAAATTTGTTCAATTCATAATAAGCTATCCATTGACCTCTGAAAGCAATGCATAGTGCAATAGTAATAAGCCGAATACTGCTGTGCCTATTACAGAAACCAAGGGACCTTGTATATAGAATAATATAGTTTCGATCGTTCTGTGTTATATAACGTGGAAACTATTGAATTGGTTATAGTGAGATTTTGTTAATATCGTGGCGAGGATGCAAAACGCAGTGGCGGCTCAGCAATAATAAGAAACTAAAAATATAAGAATAGCTAAAACGTCGTTTTTAGGCGTTTTGTGGGTTCCTGGTCATTTTTCTTTCATTGGGTGGGAGTAAGATTGGAATGGTTGGGGGTGGAGGTTGTAAAACTAATTGTTAGTTAGTTGTACTAATAATAGACCATTAACCTGTGAAAGAAAGAGTCAGCAAAATAATACACTTTTACTACCACACCGATAGGTGAGAGGAGTAGTTGGTCTGTTTGTCAGTCAATCTGTCTGTCTGTTAGCGTTTTGCTAGCCTCGTAATCTCTGCTAATTGTGATAAGATTTGGGTAACAATATGCTGTGAGGTCATAGTAGTAATTTTGAGAATCGGTAATTATTAAAAGCCAAAAAATTTTCAATATTCCTCGAACTTCGTATTTAGGCATTTTAGAGGTTCCTGATCATTTTCTGAATTTTTTTGGGTGGGGATGAAATGGAGGTGGTTGTGGGGTAGGGATTGTAGAACTTAAAATTTTGTTGTATTCAATAAGCTGTCCATTGAAAGAGCGGCATAACACAGTTTTTTGCGGGCGGGCTGGCGATGATTTGGTTGCAAGGTGGTGGTATCAGTGCAATGCGTGGAAAGTATTGAGTCTATCAAATTGACTTTATTCTTTATATTGAAATGCTCCTCACCTCAAGGTCATGGCCCAAGTCAAGCTGGTACTCCTTCTGAATTGGTGAAGAAAAGTAAGAGTTGACGTCTAAAAAAATCCATATGCTTTGATTTAACAGTTCACGAATATATTTAGATCGCCATAAAAAATACCCGTTGTTGTTTATTTTTTTACAAAGATGCATCTGTGAAGTCACTGAGAATTTTCTCAAACTGTATGAGGAAACGCGTTGAAGGCGAGGTACAAAATTTCAGCTTCATACTATTATAGCTTATAATCTTCAAACTATTTAAAGGAATTTTTGGGTGAGAAGCATGCTGAACTACAATACATTGCAGGAATTCGTTGAACAACCCGAAAATCCATTAGGAGTGAAGACTTGCTCGAGTAATGCCGTTAGAGCTGGAAGGGAGGCCGTTGCTGCTGATTCTAAAATAACGTTAAATCCAATAAGTGAATTGATTCGATTTTCCCGTTTCTACAAAAGAAAATCCTATTACTTTATCCTTGTTACTTACAGCACCCTTTGTGCTGAATACGTATCGTGTCTAAGCGGTTGCCTCACTCTCGTATATGTGATTATGTTATTGACTTTACGTTATTAAAGATATGTTCTTTCAACTCCAGAAAATAAAGGGTCATCAATTGCGGCTACAGCTGAAAATAATACTTGAATTTCGCGGAAAGTGTGTACATCATCTTTTTTTTTTATTTTTATTTTATTTATTTATCTTGTTCATTACATTAGCTAGGTAATTTTGTTTATTACCAATCACGAGTAAATTTGTTGTACGTTCTTAAGTTACGTGAGTGTAATGGGTTATCAGATTAAATACTAGCAGCCCTTGGCCCTTTTGAGATGATACTGATGATAGCGTCCCTTTGACTCTCTTATATGGGGTTGACTCGTAGACACAGAGCAATAAATGTAGAGAAACCAGGAAAATCATCAAAGAAGTGGTTTATATAAACATCCATAAAACACGATAAATTTTAAATTCTTAATAAAATTTAAGTGGTGTACAGTGTTTTATAAACATTGAAATTGTTTGGTTTGGTTTAGTGCACCTCAATTGAACAACATTATGGTTTTCATGCAAAATAATGAAATGTTGTCCTATTTTCACTGTCGCATTTTCGAGGAGGGTATAGTCACTCTAGGAGGATACTTAAATAAAATATTTATAAATTTAGGTAGGCTGACGTTACCAGCTGCAATTAGTAGATATTTGAATATTGGTACCTCCTATATTATGGGACTTTAGCAGTCTCTTAAATATTCGGACTATGGCATGACATTTCTGATGCTTCGATGCGTATCCTGTTTAAGTGTCATTTACAGGTAGGTCCATAGTATAAATTTAATGTATCCCAACAAACAAATACAGCCGTAATTCCCAATTCTTTGTAGAAAATAACATAATGAGGTAATAAACTACTACATTTTGCGGTACGAAAGTGCCTTGACAGTTAAAATTCCATATTAGTATTTTTAGTATATCATAAATTAGAAATGTTTAACCTATATATCGCCTCTGAAGGCAACGGGCACCAGAGTTATATAATGTTTGGTTCCAAATTACTTTATTTTGACATAATTTTTGCTTTCATATGCCAAGAAAATATTTGGTGAAAACCTCTACCATAATTTTACTCCAATGTAACATTAAAAAATCCTTCAAATTCCAAGGATACAGTAAGGAGCCATTCAGGTTATTAAAAGGTAATTTTTTACCCAACCCTTTGCTTAGGTAATAGTTAAAACAGAGAGAAGGAGAATTGCGGGTTGACAATAGCAAATTTATTACTAACATTTGTCTTACTGAGTCCCTTATAGTCAATGTTCAAATTTGGTATTTTATTTAATCTGACAAGGCCGCATGTAAAGAAGAAAATAGGTTAATTTTAACTCTATAAAGAAACATCGTTTTGTGTGCAGTCAAAACGTAGCTATATGAGTCTAACAACGATGCCCCTCCATTTTTCATAAAAGCGACTACTTTAAACGTATCCATGTTTTTTAATAGGACCTAGAAATCCTTACAGCAAAAGCAAAACCAAAACACAAGGCACTTTAAGCGCCAAAAGCAGAGATATGTGATAAATGTGATATGCGATGTAAGGATTCAGGATTGTGAGGTTAGTTTCTCCGAATAGAGTTGGTAGTGTTAGTACAAAAACACCGAATGTCGATAGTTGCGATTTCGATATTCAACGATACTTTTGACTTCAACTTCAAGGTTAATAAATAATTAAATTTGCTTTGAAATGGGTTGTTACCAAATTTCGACCTAATTCTAACTAGGTATTATTAACTCAGCTTTGTGACCAGATTTTTCTTTAAATGAAGGAATAGCGACCTTTAAGGGCAAAAATATGTTGTCGATTATCACTTCTTTAAGAAAAGGTGGCCTGAAAGTAAAAAAATAGGTGAATTTGAACTTCACAGTTGCTAAATATTTCCCCGTCACTTTTTATTTACGGGAGCCATATCGACACCAGAAATGTTCATTTATATTCAACATTTACACTAAATTAAATCAAAATGGTTCATATGTTTCCAGTATTTTAAACTTTTCAGTATACAAGTTATGAGACCAAGCTGAGAAAAATCGAAATAATGGAGTTCAAGGCAATCATTTATAAAGTTATAATTTTATATTATTAATAAATATGCCGATTTTTTATGGCCCGCTTGTTTTCCCACAGTATCGTATCAAATATTCACAATAAATTTTGCTGCGCAACGAAATTTTGGTCTGTAGAAGGAGATCTAGTTATTGTTTATACCTAGGTGTGTATCAGGCATACTGTCACCCATTTTGGAAACTCCATAGTATGAACAGCGTTTTGATATTCACTTCATGATTTATTGATGTATCCAACTATAAACGAAATTCCTAAGCCCTATTATCAACCACATTCAGTATACATTATTATAGGTTTATCTTGGGCCTGTTCAGGGTATTAAAGACCACATTTTTAACAACTATTTACCTCCGTCTAGACAATTAGCACCAAAATGGCTTTGTCTTTGTGATCCAGAAAACTATCATTACCTATCTGTGACCTCTAAATTACGTTGATTTCATTCCCCAAAACAACGTCGAAAAGAGGTAAATTTGACTTGACACAACAGGGTATGGGTCTAGCTTGGAAGTAAAAAAGACGTAAATTTAACTTTAAATGCTTGCTGGGATAGCGGGGGGTGGGTTGGCTCAGTGGTTAGAGCCGAGGGCGCAAGCGCTTCCGTATCGATCTACAGGGTGTTGAGATTTCAATATTTTTCAATTTTTAAACTCTCTCAATTTTTGGAGTATTCAGCTCAAATTTGGAATAGAAGAAACTCAATACGGGCTACATAATTACACATGTCAAATGGTTGGCAGAATCTATAGGGTGATATTTTAATTTTTATGTCGTATAAATGACCATTGCAACGAAGTTATAACGAGTATTTAGAATACTCTAAAACTTTGCAACCCTAAAGTTGACGGCACAACTTACGAATGCTACATATCAAATTTAGTAAAACAAAACAGGTATCCAAATAAAACCATAGCATAGTAGACCATATTTCAAATAGTTATTTTCATCTACCTAATAACAGATAACTCTGCTCTGTTTTTTTTCTTGATAATATCGGAGATATAAACAAAATTACAAGAGGACAAAAAGTTTCTAAATAAGATGGAAAAACTATTTTGTTTTTTGATTGTACCTGAGGCGCAGCTCAAAAAGGTTCGGGGTAAGAAAAGGGGGCATGACCCCGGAAAAATTGACATCCTGTAGATTCTGGCAACCGTTTGATATGTATGTAACTACTATTGCGTATTTCATATTCCAGGTTTGAGATAAGTGCCTCAAAAATTGAAAGAGTTATATTTATTTGAAATTTTAGTCCTTACCTACCTACCTTCGTTTATACAGGATATTTAGGAACATTCTGTATGTTTAGCACGTAAAAAGGGGTACACAACTAAAAAAAGATTAAAATAGCTCGCTAAGCACTCAAAGGGGAAAATGATAGCTGTCGACATGTGCTTTGGACTAATCGGGCCTCACCAGGTTGCGTAATCTAGTTCAAGGGTAGGAGGACTCAGAAGATGACAGATACAAGGATGTCTAAACAGGGTATCAACGATGCATTTGCCCCGTCGGCCGAACGTACTCTGGGTTTCGAAGGCAAGAGTACCAGTATCGCTACGGAGATCACCATAATCCAGCTGTACCGTGGATCCTAAAGCCAGAACTTATCGACAAATTACAAAAAATTTAAAATATATTTAGCGCGTGAAAAGGTTTATCAAATGAGAAAAAAATAATAATAGAGTGGGCTTAACACGCAAAGGGCAGCAACAACAGCTGCCGACTGTTCAGCTGTCCCCAGGGAAAATACAGTAGGTGCATTTTTTTCATATATTGAGGTTTTGATGAATTTGTACATACTGCGCCGTGTGCTGTCTGTTTAAACAGTCAAGACTTCAATATATACCGAAACAATGGAGATTTTAACTGACAAAACCCAGTATCTACACAACAACAAGAATTATCAAAATTCCAAAACACAGTATCTGCGTGCCAGCTAAATATTAAAACACAGTAAATGCACCAACCAATCAGGGATCATCATTTTGTAACGGCCATTGTAGATGCTGTGTTTTGACATTTGTTCTAGTAGGGTTTTAGTTTGTTTTGGCAGCTTAAGCGGTAGTATTTTTGAGAGGCTAACTTGGACAAAATAGACAAGTAAAGGTGCCTACTGCGGTATAAATGCAGAGAAAAAATTAACCATAATCGGGTATCTAGAACCTAAAATGGAAAACTTAATCATCGTGCGTTTTGACTAAATCTTGAAACTGAGCAATCATGTGATCTGAATCATCACCATCTTAGTCACAACGTCTTAACAGACATGTTGTTAAATCGTAAAATGCAGTAAGTCGGAACTACAGTGTTGCCGGCACTAATATTATCAATAGTTTGTCACGTTACTCATTTTACGGGTTTTTCTTGGGATATCTTAAAGATCTTTAATGCAGTGGTTTCCCATTTGCTTTCTGCATCCTCATGCCGTTGACCAGATGTAGCTACTGGTTCATCCGCCTTTAGGGACAATTTCTCACCCCAATGACAAGAACGTGTCCTGACTCTTGTCAAATCGTACACCCAAAGCTGTTGGTTGAGAAGAGGTTGCTGCTTATACCAACAGTTGTTCGGTTCCTTTTCGTCGCCTTCTACAAAACGCAGGATATACGATGGGAGATATTCTAACCCGCCCCCACACGGGGGAGCCAGGTAGTAGTAGAATAGAAATCAGGATAGCCAGCGTTAGAATTTAATTTTTGTTAATTTTTAGATTAGAACTTATTGTTTCATAATATGTATTTTATCAAAAACTTTTTCTTAACACACTGTTATTCTCGTCACCAGTTTTTATTTTTTGCACAATTATTAAAATTATTATAAAGGTGATGATATGTTTTGTAACTGTCTGTGAAATTACCTGTGCAATAAATGTTCATTTAGAATAAACATTGTGGTATCTTAACTGTGTTAATGCTGTTATTAACTTTACATGAATGCATACATGCGATATAGTAAAAACACAGCATGTACTTACTGTCTTCGTTAATTATATTATCAACAAAATTATTAAGATCAAAACACAGTATATGCATTTCTTCCTAAAAACCTGTTTATTTCTCAGCATTCTTTGAAGTCCATTCACATCAGAACACTAATATAACTAAATCAAGGCATTACTCTTTTATTTCACTTAAATTAATATAAGTATAAACTTAATTGTGATCGCTATAAGGGAGCAAATTTCACACCCGATTTTTCAGAATATATTTTTTTTCATATACTGTGTTTTTTCCTGGGACAGCCGTGTTGCGTTTTAGTTTTTTTCGGTGAAACATGCATATTAAAAATATCAAATATGAGCAAATCTACAAAATAAATGAGTTATATCACATTCTCTGAAGCTAATCTCTGTATATCGACGTCAAATGGGTAATTCAATTCTGAGTAAATCTAAACTACATCAAGCAAAATTGATTCAGTTTCAAGGCAAATACAACGGAAAACCTTATTAGGTTATTCCGGTTGCTTACAAAGCCTTTTGTGCCGCCGCATACGTATTGCCCCGGAGCAGTTATATTCCATTTTTCATACTTCTAAGGCATCGCATCGCAGAGAAAAGGAACTCGGCGGTTTTGAGCAACGACAAGTAAAACGGAAATAATAAAGTTTTCCCTTTATGCTCAGAAGTACCTTGGCTTATGCATATGTTATTCTCTAAGGGGCGCGCCGCTTTGAATATCCACGGAATTGTATGGCACGACAATACTTTGATTCAAAGGGAAGGTGAAGCACCAGATATATTCTACATAAAAACGAAGGGCACCAGAGTGTGTATGGCGGGCCGATACCCGCGTATGGAACTGTATGATTGTATAAAGCGTCCTAGTAAATGGATGACAAAATGGTAAAGAACGTTATTTCAGTAATCATAAAATTATAGATGTTATGGACCAAGTGATAAATGAGTCATTATACATAATGCCCAAACACTATAAAGAATGACCAATTCGATATGGCAAGTTGAATGCACTGCAGCAGCTGTTAGGCTGTGAAAAATACCCATTTATGCCGTACTCTAGCTTCTCTTCACCTTAGATAATATGTTGCTGTTGCTTCTGGTTAGAATACATTAATTTGTTGTAAGTAATTTTCATAATTTTGTCTCTTTGATCCAGTTCGTGTGTATCTTTCTACTAAGTTAGTCGTTTTCACTTTGTTTTCTTCCATATGACCAGGTTTTTGTTTATATTTCGAGGTCTTCCAACCTAAAAGCAAGGCCATCTATCATATTTTATATTTGATTGTATGAAAAAATACACATTCCCAGTTGAAAATATCAACTTACCACCGATAGAAGTTTCCTTAAAAAACCTATAGATTTTTCAAAGTACAAACACAATTCAAATTTGATCAAGTCGTCCAGTAAATTCACAGTCCTCTAATTTTTATAATCCTTGCGGTAACAATTTTTTTGTGATATCTAGGTACCTACACCATAAATGGTGTTATCTCCTGAACGATTCAAGTCTCATTTATGTGATACATAAAACCACGCTAGAATTGACCAAGGAATCTGAGTATGCAGTAACATACAGGGTATTTCATTTGTATAATATACCACTCATTCTTTACCATTATCCAGCAGCCAAATCATTTCATTCATTCCATTTATTTGTAATAAACGCCAATATGGCCACACTCAAGTAACTGATATCAGGTTGGCACAATAGTAGATACACTAAATTAGAAACTTACACTAAATTAGAAGCTTTTGTGTCAGATTGATATGTATTGCCAAATTACGATGCGTATTTTTTACCTTTCTCGTGTATGTTCCATGATAGAGTGTTCACTAGGTTCAGAATGTTTCGATGGGACACTGGCTTAAGGATTTGTTTTACCTTCCACACGATAGGTGAGGGAAGTATTGTGATCGCGAAAATTTTCGATATTGAGATAATACGCTTTTTGGACGCTTTATGATGTGTACATAACAAAAATCCGCATCACTAATTTCCGTCAGTTGTCTGTCTGTCGGTTTGTCTGTCTGTCGCGTTCTTCTACCTTCGTGATCTCAGTAGCCGCTGCATGGATTATGATGAAATTGGGTACCGATATGCTGCGGTGTCCTAGTAGGTAATGCTGCTATAATTTTGAACATCGGTCCAATGGCGGCGGAGCAATTAGCAAAAAACAAAAAATTTTAAATATTCCCCAAACCTCATTTTTAGGCGTTTTAGGAGCTCCTGATCATTTTCACTTTTTTTTTGGTTGGGGTGAAATTGGGATGGTTGGGGGTGGGGGTTGTAAAGCTCAAACATTTTTTATATTGATAATAGGCTGTTCATTGACCTGTGAATGAGAGTCCTAGCGGCATAATAACGTTCTTTAGGTCCATCCGATCATTGCCTTGCCTACTACAGAATTTTCTGATATAAATACATACGAATATTGCTTTAGATCGCTCTGTATTGGGTAACCTGGAATTCATGGAATTGATTTTTATTAAAACTTTACTACAGTATTATTACCATACCAAGGATGTAAAACCCGTATGGTTTTCAGAAATCGTGTCAGTGTCAAGAACAAGACTAAAAATATAAGAACAGCTCAGACTTCGCTTTAGGCGTTTTGGAGTTCCTGATCATTTTCTGTTTTTTTTTTTGATGGGGGTGAAATTGGGGTGGTTAAAGGATGGAGCGTTGCAAAACTGAAAAAGTTTTTGTATACATAATAGGTTTTCCATTGACCTGTGAGAAAAGGACCTAGCGACAAAATAAACTTTACACTTTTTAGGTCCTTCGGAACATTGGCTAGACAGAAACTAAGGATTTTTTCTGTTGTATGCTGCATACGAGTATTGTTTTACATCATTCTATATTGTGTAACTGGAAATTGTTTTTAATTCAATTTCGACACAGTATTATTACCAGTGGCGCGAATGAAGAATACGTATGAGTTTTAAAAGTCGTGTCAGTGGCGCGCAGCAATAATAAAAAACTAAAAATATAGAAATAGCTCAAACTTCGTTCATAGGCAATTAATTTGGGAGTTCCTGATCATTTCTCTTCATCCATTCTAAGCTAGCAGAATAAAAGTGATTTCATTCTAGTGCCTATGGAGAGATTTAAGAAATTTCATTAGAGTTTTTGTGTTGGATGTTTTTTGAGGGCAGGCGGACAATGATTTGGTTGCAAGGGGATCTCAGACTCACCGTTATGTGTGGGAAGTACTGAATCAATCAACCTGACTCCATTTTTTTCTGTAAGGACAAATCAAGGCGGTTCATGCTTTTTCATGTTTACTTCAGTGATGAGAACGAGAAAGGATCTCATTATGATATCTTGAATTAAGATTCGTAGTACTCGTAACGCCATTCGCTGTGCTGGCGATACGGCTATTTTGTCCTGTGTCGAAAGTCTTATGAATTCTGTTTCCACGGTGGGGCAGGAAATGGGCCTGAATATAAAAATGTTACTACGACGATGTTTATGGTGCTTAGCCCCCAGCCATATCTCAACCAGTCACTACAGATAAATGGAGAGAACGTTGAGAGAGTATCCAATTTTAAATACCTCAGATGCTGCATTACTGAGAACTTCGACCCAGATAAAGTAATAAGATGCAGGGTTGATCAGGCCGTGTTAATTCCAGAAGATGCGATCACTATTTTGTAACGACAGTCTGAACTTTAAGCTAATACAAAGAATAACTAAGGCCCGATTTTATCAACATGCATATTTAACAAAGAATTTGACAAAGCTCTTCTATTGGATGTTATTTAGCAAAAGCTTTTTATTGGGTATTGCGGGCTAGGTTAATAAATATCGTCCAATAGTATTTTATCAATATTGAAGACGAAACGTCAAAGTTGGATGACACTTTTAATCATATCGTATATAAGTCTTATAACAAAACTATTGTTGTAACAAGTGTACATTTGTTGCAACATAGTCGATGAATGAAGTTTGCAGCTCGAGGCGAAATCAACGATCGAAATAAATATCATTTTGAGTGGTTGAAATCCCAGTAAAGAAGTACCTAATCCCAAATTCAATATGTACCGTTGAGGCGATCCCTTCGCCGAGACGGCGGCTGGCCGAGTGGTATGATGTTCGAGATGTTCAAAAACACATTTATGTCGATGGTACAAAAAAGTGTGTGTAACATGAGTAAAAAGCATATCAATGAATATTTTGGATAAAAAAAAATAAAAAAAGTAGTTGCACAGACTGGGTCTCGAACCAACACCCACCAACATCACCCACGAAAGCAAAAAGGCGTTCTCGAACATCATACCACTCGGCCGCCCTCCGTCTCGGCGAAGGGATCGCCTCAACGGTACATATTTGATTTGGGATTAGGCACTTTTTTACAGGACTTCAATCACTCAAAAAGATATTTATCGTTGATTTCATCTCGAGCTGCAAACTTCATTCATCGACTATGTTGAAACAAATATACATTTTAGTTACAACTGTTTACAAGTATTTTCACGAAGTACGTCAGACGGATTCGGGAGCCATCGGCGTGTTTTCGGTTCAAAAACCCATTTTTATTTTGATATCACTTTTGAATTATTGCGAAATAAAAGAAAACAAAAACAGTTTTGTTGTAAAACTTATATTTGATCTCTCCATTTATCACAAAAAAAAATTCAAAACCCTATAATTTTTTGTCATCATTATCATTTAGCAGAAGAAGAAAACAGCCATCAAATGTATAGTTTTTGCGGAATCTGATTGGTTGAAATTAGCAATTGCTAAACTTTTTGTTAAACAAGAAAATGCAATTTTTCACCCATTTAGGATGGAAAATCAGACTGGAAAAGATACTAGATGGTTCATAATGGTCGATTGTATATAAAGCATGTCATTTTTAACCTTTCTGAGGTAAACTTCAAGAGAAACCAATAGTTTTCAGAGTACTTTGACAGATGCATGTTCTTGAACGGGCTGCTCTGATTGGTCAAAGCCTCTGTTAAAAGGCGCCTGTTGATAAAATCGGCCCTAAATTTTATATTTGGTCCGTGTTCTTGTACGGAGCTGAAGTCTGGACACTGAATACTGTCAGAATCAACCGTGTGGAAGCATTTGAAATGTGGTTACATAGGCGAATGCTAAGGGGGCTATGCAAAGTCATGAAGTGATCTTAAACTGGGCAAATGTAGTAATATTTGACAACAGTTAAATGCCGAAAAGTGTCATACTTAGGTCATGTTCTTAGACGAAATAGATTAGCGGAATCTAGAGCCCTTAATGAAGGCTACGATACAGGGCCGCAGGGGTAAAGCGGGAAAATAAATCACCTGGTTGATAAACATTTGGGAATGAACAGGCACACATAGCGCCGTGCAATTGTTTAGAGTGGCTGAAAACAGGGATCAGCTTGCCACCGTGATTTCCAATGTTAGGGGGACCTGACATGGCAAAATAAAAGACAGAAGTACTCATAATAAAAGTCATACATACTTTCGGATGCGAAGGTCGATGGAAAACAAAACAAAACAAATTCGGAATGGAAAACTGTCAGACAAAAAGTGAAACGCTTATTTCCTTCGGTTTTACATAAGGACTCCATCAATACTGTCGAAAATGAAATTCGAAGAAAAATTGTCAGATAGCTCGTGTCCGTTGAACCAATTCCACGCCGGGATACCCTAGGGAATGCCATCCCCGTGCTCAGATCGACGGCGACACATCATAAACATCTCGATGGGTCACTTTTCCGGGATGTCAGCTAGACGACACCGGACCCGACGGCATGTCCACATCCAGGCAATGCCAACGCCGGCTTATCTCGTTTGTAATCCGGGACACGACGTGTCCCGGAGCACACCCGCCTTAAAATGACATGGTGCGGGAAAACTAGAGTTTGTCCAAGAGCTGAATGCTTTGCTGTCTGCCGTTATGAATGCTATGTGCTTTGCGTGAGACACAACTCATAAGCTTTGGAAAATCTCATTCGCACATCTGTCTAGCTAATACTTGTTGCAGGTACAACGCACAATTTAGTAGCTAAATGCTTATGGAATAAATGCATTTATCAGTCAGATAATTCACTTTAGTATGTATACAAGGTGAGTCCTAAGTTAATACATTTTTTGAACTGTATATAGAAACTGCTTAGAATACCCTGGATGAACCATGTCACCAACGAAGAAGTTCTACGAAGAGCAAATGAAGAAAGACAGCTGCTGCACATAATCAAAAACAGAAAAGCAGCTTACTTGGGACATATATTAAAAGGCTCCAAATATAAAATCCCGAAAGAAATCTTAATGGGCAAAATAGAAGGAAGAAGAGGGCCAGGACGAAAATAACATTCTTGGCTCAGGGATATCAGAAACTGGTGCGGTATCAGAGACATCGGAACATTATCCAGAAAAGCAAGAGAACATACCTTACACATTATCTAACATAATGAATAGTGACTTGCCTACACGCTGCAGTGCGTACGGCACCTAAAGGAGAAGAAGAATACAGAAGTCGTTAAAATAATTAATAATTTTAAAATAACTTTTTTCTGGAAACTATAAGGTAAGCGAGATACAGAATCAAAAAAAAGTAAATCTGGGGTATGTATAAGACCTACCAGTCTGTTTACGTTTATGTTTAGCTTTTCGCTCGGATTTTTATCTTATCGATCAGCCATTGTACCTATCAATTAGTGCACTAACCACTCGCAGTTTATCATAGTTAATATTAAACTGATAAATCCTAAAATTGGTTTCATGATAATGTGCCAATTTCCAGATTAACTAATTTAAAATTGTCAACGATAAACAAAAAGTGACTACTACACTATCTGACGGGTACAATGCCTAATCGATTTGACCAAAATCCGAGCAAAAAACTAAATATAGACTAGGTACGTCCTGATGCACAGGCACATATATACATTTTTTATTCTGTATCTCGCTTATTTTTCAGTTACCAGAAAAAACGTATTTGAAAAGGTTGTTTATTTTGACGACTTCTATGTATAGTTAAAAAAGAAGTATCAACTTAGGGCTCATCCTGTATAACTACTTATCTATGCAATACAATTCAAAGAATATCTGTGATGTACCGGGTGACTTACTAAGAATGGACGCAGGAAGTATCTCTGTTAAACCAGACAGTTGCAAAAAACTGTAATATATGCTGCATCTAAATGCGTCTTTTAGCTGTCGGAAGGACATGTCAAATAGTCACGTAGTCTTAAAAAAGCGGAGCCAGTAGCAAGCCATTTGCAATCGAACCTGTATACTTATTTTTACATTGTTTGACTTCCAACTCCTTAATCTGTACTGCACGACGAACTAATTTTTAATTAGTTAAATCTACCTCCCTGTTGAAGACGTTTGCAGCTACGATACTTACGTGTTTTAGCATATCTTAAATAAGCCATACCTACTTCAAAAGTAGTTCTAATAGATCTCCTAATTTGTCCTATTTATAACAATTACTACAGATACATGAGCTTTATTAGGTAGCAGGTTATTGTTATCCACCTCCAGAAGGGGTTAGGCTTACGAGAAAGCTTGAACTAATTTATAGAGGAGTCCAGTCATGCTTACAGATATGTCCTTAACAAGTAGCAGTATTTATCCATTCATGGACTTATTTAGAACATCTCTTATCTTCTAACAACTTCGTGAGATTTCGTATGAATGGTTAAATTAAACCCGCTATTATTTGAATGTCTAGAACAACCAGTGCACAAATATTCTTCTTGCGATTTATTGATCTTATGGCCTGTTTCGCTATGGTGACAATACATTCAACAGCGTCGATGGTGGACTTGCCTTTGCGAAAGCCAAACTGTCTAGAGGAGATACCTTGCTTAAGCTCAATTTCATCCTGGAGGCGACTTAAACTGCAAAGGTACCACCTAAACTAAACCTGAACTACAAAACAAAACTGTAACTGATGGGGGAAAGCTTATCTGTTCACTCGCTAGGTGGCGTTACCATGATAGAATCCAAGTAAAAATAACTTGAATTTTGAAAACTCTACAACCTACCTAGTTCAACTGTACTACAGTTTCATGGAGAGTGCACAGCGCGCATAAAACGTTACCCTAGCCGGGGTGAAAGATCGCATGTAATTAGGAAGGGATGAGTGTGGGAGGGTAGTAAGAGTTTTTGAAATGGAGTTGGGGGCGGGAGAGGACAGCGATACTCGCTTTTAACTTCAAGAGCCGGATGAGATGACATAGACTTTGTTTTAGGTTAATGATTCATTATTATCTATTAAGGTGATCTCAGTAGAGGACGGCCTGTGACATATAGATGTGCTCTTCTCCGTTCTCTTGTTTGTAGCTGTAATGCCCCGACGAGTAGATCCAAACAATATATACATTTATTTCGGAAGCTATACCACCAAAGTAACAGTAACAAATACCAAAGTAAAGACGCGTGTTATTTATACTCGTCTCCTCGTATCCTATCTCACGAATTTCGAAGGTGAAAATTTTTAATACTAGTGTTTAATCAAGTACAAAAGTAATATCGCGGCCTTCTTCCACATTTTCTGTAACACAAATTAACTCATTAGGACCATATTTATTCATTCCTGTGACCGAAGTTATAGTTCTGTAGTTTTAATTTTTAACTTGTAGTGAGCAAGAGGTCACTGTTCAAATTGAATACCATATTTTGAAAGATTTAACGTGATCAAAATGTCTAGCGGTGAAGTTTAGAATCCAATGTTGTGTGTCCCTGATAACCAGATCCTTTTATCATGCATCTGTACCAACTCAAATGAGAAGAAAATACCAAAATTGGTGTTGTATGTATTAATCATGAGTGCTTTGTATTGTATATGTATACAGGGTGAGTTTTTAGTACCGGCTCGGTCGATAACTCCACTACTGTAGAAGATAGCGAAAAAAATTGTATATGAAAATTGTAGCCACGGATATGCTCCTTGCTCAAAAAATATTTTCATTTATACAGGGTGATCCATAACTACGTGGTGATACAAACATGCATTTTTTTAAATGAGACACCCTATATATTATTCTATATTCAAATTCTACTAATGACTTCAGTTATTCCAATACAGGGTATTGTTACATTATACAGGGTATTTCAAAAGTTATGACCATTTTTGTATCCAAATCACGGTCAAATGAACGTACTGTATATCAAAAAGTAATGAATCAAAAATTATTTTTTTTACATGAGAAGATTAAAAATGTCCTCTAGTTTTAAAATACGCTATAAAAAAGCCCGCGACTAATATTCGTATACAGGGCGATGTAGAATGCAAAATCTAGATTTTCTCTCTTTTTTTAAATGTAACCCCCAATATTTTATTATACCAAAGAATTGCTTTTAATATGCTCTTTCATCTTTGTATAGCACTTATTATGGCTACATCCATTAGTTTCTAAGATATTTCGATTTTTCTACAAATTTTAAATATACCTTCTATTTGTTTAATAAAATTTATTTCTTTTGAGAAAATACTACCAAATTTTGTTTTTGCTTAACAAACAACTAAAATATAAGGCGATAACAATACTTGATCAAGTCAAAACACTGAATTAACGAGATAATATAGGTCAAGTGTGCTGAGGAAACAATTTTATAGACGTCATGCATAATTACCAAACAGATGTATCAGGTAGGCTATGAAATATGAAACGACACAGTCCAAATAAAACGATTCTTAAATCTTTCAAACGCATTAGTTTTAGAGTGCCTCCGTTCTGGATATTGCTATTAATAGTTGATATATTATAGAGGCAGGTAGACAATATCTCAAAGATTCTCCTAAATACCCTCAACGGAAAAATTAATTTTCAAAGCTGGTTTTTCACACAGTACGGAATTATTGAGTAGGTTATGAAAACTGTCAATTTTTCAAAGTTTACCTGATAAAACTACTTGATAATTATGCACGGCGCCTACAAAATTGTTTCCTCAGCATACTTGACTTTATTATCTCGATGATTTAGGGTTTTGACTTCATCAAATACTATCATGACCTTATAATTTAGTTCTTCGTTAAATAAAAAACAAATCAGATAGTACTTTCTCAAAATAAATAAATTTCAGTACACAAATATAAGCTATACTTCAAATTTACCGAAAAATCGAAATATCTCGGAAACTGATGGACGTAGGTACAACAAGTGCTATACAAAGATGAAAGAGCATATTAAAAGCAATTCTTTGGGATAATAAATTGTTGGGCGTTACATTTGAAAAAAAAAAGAGAAAATTTGGATTTTGCATTCTACATCACCCTGTATACGAATATGAGTCTCGGGCTTCTTTTGTAGCCGATTTTAAAACTAGAGGATATTTTTAATCTTCTCATGTAAAAAAATAATTTTGCATTCATTACTTTTTGATATACAGTACGTTCATTTGTAGGCGATTTGGATATAAAAATGGTCATAACTTTTGAAACACCCTGTATAATGTAATAATGCCCTATATTGGAAGAACGGAAATCATTAGTAAAATCTGAACATGGAATAATATATAGGGTGTCTCATTTAAAAAATATGCATGTTTGCATCACCACGTAGTTATGGATTACCCTGTATAAATCTAAATATTTTCTGAGCAAGGAGCATATCCGTGGCTACAACTTTTATATACAACTTTTTTCGCTATCTTCTATAGTAGTGGAGTTATCGACCGAGCCGGTACTAAAAACTCACCCTCTATATTTTATTGGTAGAGAACTGATATTTATATGTCGAAATATTCAAAGATGTCTGAACCAAAGTAGTTAACTGGCTCTTATTGTTGATATTTGATTAAAGTAATGATTGTAAACATTCACAGTCCAAATAATAATAATACTCTGTAGGACTCTGTTCAACGTCATGGATAAAAATAATAATGAGGATATAGAAAATGTAAAATATAAGCATATGGATAAATAAAAATACGCAACATATAAAGAAGGTAAATGGACTAGGCCGAACCTAGGTTACTGCCAGATTACTGACCTTTCGTAAACACAAAATAAATATCATATATAAATAAAGAGGAATCAGTAAGGATTGAAATAGGTACACACAAACACCAATGAAGGTGTCTCCGCTCTGCACCAGGCTGCAATATTGAAGACCCTAATACATAGAGTAAACGAAAATCAGAGACCCTGTGCCATATAATATGGTCTTAACTGTCAGGTGTATCGCACTTATTATAAAACATACCTACATTGAATGTTGTAGTCAGACCACGTTAGTTAGTAATACAAAGTCAAAAGAGAGCATGCCTGTAAATATTCGTGAAAGCAACATTTTTCTCCTTTCAATCACTGGCTGGATTCGAACCAGCGTCTCTGGCATTCTAGGCCCGCGCGTTTGCCAACTGCGCCACGGTACTCCGCACCACAGCCGATACACAGCGCCTACGACCCGGTGTCGACTCCACCGACACCCACCACTCCCCCGTATCCTCCTGCGAACCATGTATTTCAGTCATCCAGAGACATCTAGTCGGCAGTTCGGTGAGTGTGAATCTCTCACCGCTGTTTGCACGACAGCTCTCTATGTTACTGAAAAAAGTACGACTGCTCAGTTGGCCAGGATTTAATGGGAAATTTCATGGGGAAGTGGTAAAAACATATACTATTTTGAAGTAAATCATCAAATCAAGGTACATAATGAAAAAATGTCGGCAAAGATACTAGTAATAAGTTTCTCTATCATCTCAGTAATTATGCACACATGAGGAATAGGGAAGGGGGGGGGTGTTCAAAGATAAGGTTTACGCTTCTCCGTCTACTACTATTGATGATATGAAAGCTAGAATAATCAGGGCACTGAATGAGTCGACTTCTGATGTTTTGAAGAACGTGCAGCAGACTCTTAAGATGAGGATGGATCTATGCATTCAGCAGAATGGCGGGCATATTGAACACATAGTGTGCAGTGTTTTTTCTATGATATTGTTAGTGATGAACAATTGCGACACACATGTTACCAGCGGTTACTAAAAAATCATTAAATCAGATTTTCTCTACAGTGACCGACACATGAAGTGCTACATCAGTTTAAAGGAAATTCATTCATTCTACATTAAATGGTCCTAAGAAAAAGGGGTAGTACTATATAAAAAAAACCAGTTATGTTTGTTTGAATATAGGGAAAGACGGCAGCTAGGAACTATGGCGGGCATATTGAACATATAACGTGCAGTGTTTTTTCTACGATATGGTTAGTGATGAATATTTGCGACACACATGTTGCCATCGGTTAGTGAAAAAATCATTAAATTCAGATTTTCTCTACAGTGACCGACACATGAAGTGCTACATCAGTTTAAAGGAAATTCATTCATTCTACATTAAATGGTGCTAAGAAAAAGAGGTAGTACTATATAAAAAACCAGTTATCTGTGTTTGAATATCGGGAGAGTGGGCAGCTAGGAACTGTGTTTTAGGGGGAATAAACAAAATTTGTTCATAAATTCTCTATTTTCGAAAATATGAGATTTTTTTGGAAGCGCCGAAAATGAGAGAAATGCATAAAAGTAGCAAAAAGTCAAAATCCGTTAATTTCAGAATCTACATGTATTTGATAAACTTCTCCTTGAATGAGGCGTAGAATTCAAAAATGCAATAATATACAGGGAGTGCCATTTTAAATAACAACGTTATGTTAAATAACATAATTTCACGTGTTAGAGCATCCGATGATTTTGAACGATTCTTGTGAAAAAAGGTTTTTTTGTAACTTGTAACGGCTTAGCCACGTACGCTTAAGTGGCCCACCCTGTATATGATATATCCATTATTTTGTTTTCAAGATAATCATATGCTTGATTTAGTGTTTTGGTAATCTAACTTTTCAAGACTTTGCCAGTTTTGAATTGAAAATATTTACTTTTACAGTTTTACTCAATTAGGAAAGTATGGCGTGCATGAATGAAAGTAGATAGTCTTCGTCCAAGAATCTATTTTTATGTATTTGTCGATATTGTCGATACTGTCACATAATTTGGGCGGAAACAGCCACTGGAGAAAATTCATGTAAGAATTTTTTCTTTCCTGATAGGTAATGTAAGGTAAAACCTTGCTCATGTCTGAATAAGGAGCTATGCTCTGCTCCCATGTTTCTATAACATTGACCTATTTCACCACCACACACTAAGCACTAACATTTAGTTACGTGTATTAGTAACATCTCTAATGGAGAGTGTGTGCGTAATCAATTCGTTAGAAAATGTTGCATTTTTACCACTAAAATTTTCATTCATGGAACTAGATGTTTGCACAGAGCACTAGCCTTCTGTCACGCACCGTATAGGATGGATGTCAGTCCATCATATAGACTACACAAGTACATATACACAAACAACTACAAACTCATTATTTTCCCACTTCCGTGCCCGACACATTTGCATATAGAAATAAAACATAATTGTCAATTCCCGTAGTCCCAGTTCACACCAAATCCAAAACCGAACTCGTAACGCAATGGAAAAATCAGAAAGCAATATGCTGCAAAAAAGCTGGTAAGGCACGGCTCTCGGGAATATCCGTAATATCAAATGTCCGCTTACACTGAGGGAACAGCTTTTTTACCTAAAACAAACAGATCTGTTTGATGTTCGTGTATTCCCCACTAGAATTATATAGTCTTCCTGAACAGAATTAATGTGGTCAGACAAACCAGTGGGACTTATCGTTACCATCAAAAATAAGCAGACTTTATCTACAAGAATGAGTTGCAAACCAACATTGGCGAATTTGCTTGAGTATACAGTTTATAGTAACCAAATTCACTTGTCTTGTGAGACACATTAGATTCGTAATGTACGATAAGCTGTTGCAAAGAAATATGTTTAATAAAAGCATACAGATTCACTTTCGCTGTCCGTCAAGACGCATTAAGACTAGGTAACAAGTTTAATAAATTTTTGTTTCAAAACAAATTTATTGAAACATATTGTTCTAAGGCCTGTGGTAAAACAATAATTGTTGTGAAACATTAAGCTGGTTATAAAACATCTGCTGACAAACACAACATGTCATGTGCCAGTGAAGGCGTGACCATATTGGCTGCATTATGTGTGATTTTGCCACTACTGCACTAAAGTGGTTTTCGTTTCTACATTTCAAGTAATTATTTGTTGAGTGACTCCATGGGGTAGTGTGTTAGTTTGGGATATCATCCTCATGCTGCGTACAAAATCCATGAATATTTTCCATCGTTGCACATTCACTAATTGTTTATTTTTGGCCTGATAGTTCAGATTTAAATACATCTTTTTTTTGTTAACCCTATTCTATTCGTATTACACTATTATCTATTAGTTTACTTTCGATATAATAATTCATGAATATAGTTTTACCATAGGTAATGGTGTAAACACATCAGTAACTTCTTTTCATTTCATTAAGCTTTTTTTACAGTAAAATGCAATTGCTTAAAGATAACAATAATATAGTCTGATTTAAATTAGCCCTGTCTGTCTTTTCAGGCAGTATCTTAGAAGCCTTTAGTAGCTTAGGAAGAATCTTAGAAGCATTTTAGCATCTTAGAAGCCTAAGTGTCTTCAGTGTCTTAGGAGTCTCTTGGAAAATGTCTTAGAAGTCTTCGTGTCTCCTTTTTTGGTTTATCAGTGTCTCGTGCACATGTCCCTTGGCTGTTTTGGTCCTTGTCCTCGATGCTGGGGTTGAGGACGCCCTGAACAGGTTCCTGAACTCCCCAAGTGTGTGTACACCCCGTAGTGTACACCACAGCAGCACAGGTTTTGGTGATGCAGCGGACATTTCATTGCCATCAGGGATTGGACACATTTTTTTCTGGTTTCAATGCACACGTTCATCAGTAACGCCAGTCTTTAAAATGTATTTATTAATCGTCAAGTAGATGAACTTGAGGTGAGAGGGTAATCTGAAAAATTTATTCACACCTTTTACTTTTCTAGTTCACTATATCTAGCTACTTGTTTTTTTTCTCTATATCGTAGAAATTTTTTTCATCCTGCCACTACCACTCATAAGCATCATTTTTCTATTAGATTAGTAAATATTGAAACTATATGTAGGTATTTATCTTCTTCCACCCTCAACTTCTTGCAGTACAATCGTTACACTCAGGACCGCTAAAAAGTAAAACTATTGCATTTTTAAGACTATTAAATTGTGTCGATTAACTTACTCATTGATTTTTGACTAGACAGTGGCGTACTACATTATGATTTATCAAATTAAATATAGCCCAGAGGTGAAACGTTACTCATACCTACATACTCCAGACTTGGAAAGCCTCACTCATGTCTGAATGTGAATATACGACATGGCCTTACCCACACCTTTTTCTCATGTTAACCGTCTAACGCAAGCCGATGAGTTGTGACGGGATTACGTCTATGTTATTTTGGGTAAGTCAACAGTGGCGTTACAACCTGTTGCATAGTCCAAATGTATTAATGCAATAATCTACTCAATAATTATCCAGTGAATACACAGACACGGTATCGAGTAGCTGTTAAGCAAATTAAATCAAGAAATTTTAATCCAAACAACCAGATCTAGATGGTGTTTTACAGACAAGATGGAGTTAACTTACTGACCTTGTTCTACGGAAGCAGTTTTGTTGTAAGAATTTCCAAAAGACTCAAAGATGAAGCAATAATTCTGACTGCAGATTCATGATAGTCAAGCAGAAATTACTTTGGATATTGTGTATATGAAACAAGTATTTTTTTTGGGGGGGGGGGGGGCGGAGGCAGTTCATAAAATAGAAGCCACTTTACAGTATATAGCAACAAAAGATACGAGTCTTATCACAGTTGTTGATGCCTAAGTAGGAATCAACAGCAAAAATATATGATCTCACACAACTTGAAATAACTGAAAATATGTTAATGTTTAAAATAACTTAATGGCTTTTATCGGCTGTGGCAAGGCATACATGCTTTAATTTAAATTAGCACAGGAAAAAGACAGATAAGTCCGGGTGCCGGAGGACTCGAACCCGTGGCCTTCAGATCGGTACTTTGTTACTCTCGCCAGTTGAGCGATGGTCGCCGTACCTATTCAACCTCGCAAGTGTCGACTATATACGCGAAATCATCCCGTCAGTCGACAATTGTCCACCGTCGGCTTCTGGTACTACCAACGGCTCGCATCTGTGATATCAAGCGATGAGTCGATATTAATCTCTGACCGCGATCGATTGAGATGTTACTCATCAAGGCTATCACAGAGACCTTTATGAAGGGGGGGTTGAATTGTTTTTACTTTCATGCTTTCATCCGCATGTGCATGTCGGAGCCTCGAGGTTGAGTAGGAGTATCGACCTTAGCTCAACTGGCGAGAACGCTGGAGTGCCGATCTGGAGGTCGCGGGTTCAAGTCTCGCCTGCCAGGGCCGTCGACTTTCTCTGGCATTTTCTAGCACGAATTTAAATCAACATGACAGATCCTAGAATCATTTTCATGAACAATAGCGACATTTGTTACGTAAATCTGCTAGTGCAAAATAGAATTCCTCTAGTTTCGTAAGCAAAGCACCTTAAATCCGGCTACAGGTCATGCATGAGTTTTTTAAAAGTTGTACCCTCCGTAAAATGTAGAGGTAGCGTATTTTTTGTTAGTATATTAGTAATAAAATTGGTTATTTCAACTTGGCGAGTTTGGGGCAATTTGAAGCTTCTTTTAAAATAGTCTGTTATGCGCGCCTGGGAATGTGAAGTGGTAGCTATAGTTTTAGTGTAATCCCAGTTTTCACACGTTCATGCTTATGAACGCTAGATAAATATGTTTGTTCATTGAACATTATTTTAGCATCACATATATTTGTAACTTGTTAGTCACACTGTGCTAACACTGTTTGAAAATCAATGAACTATCGACTATATTGCTTGATAGTCAGCCAGCAGATGAACTAAGAACAAGAAGCAGCAAGCTTTTAGAAACAGCCAGCAATAGTGGTCTTATTTGTATCAAGAAATCCGATACCAGTCGATAGTAGATATTAGGGGATTTACTAATATTCGGGTAACAACTATTATTATCTTTTCAGGTAGCGGGTATTATTTCGAATATTCGTGTAACGCGTACTAAGAAAAGATGCCGGAGTTAAATTTTATTTTGGGTAACTCGTCTACCCGGGTATCCATTGTTGTCAGTAGTTCTTGACCGAAAGGCATTTACTATTTGAAAATGAAAATGGCATTCTACAGGTTATAAGGCAGCAAGTCCGATGGCAAATTATGGTGGATTGGCAAAACGAATGGGACTTAAATATGTACATGTAGCCACTGGACTAAGCAGCTAATACCTAACCTTGAGATGTGGTTGAGCTGCTCACACCGTGACGTGGATAACTACATGATGCGATTGTTTATGGGCCATGGAAGCTTCAGTTTCCTACTTTGAAAGAATTGTAAAAAAGCAGAGCGACCAGTGTGTCTATTTGCGAACGAGCGAGCATGTGGATGCTGCATATCACAGCTTGTTTCGCTGCCAAAGGTGGACCGAACTGAGAGGCTAAGCTACAATTTCTATTGGACAACAACTCACACCAGAAACCCTAGCAAAACTGATGGTGAAGGAAAAAAAGGCTTGGACTACAATAAAGTGACTGGCTCAACAAATTATGAGCATCAAAGAAAACGACGAACTGATTCGCAGGAACAACCTTAATACAAATCAAAGTAGTGAAAGTACAGAAGGACAAGTATCAGAAGAGGATGTAGTAACCCGAACCCTTAATCCTTCCCGAGGAAGGGAGATATAGGGTTTGAAGGAACAATTGGTGGAAATAGATAAAAACGGCTACTCGTGAAGATATGATTTAAACAGTACCAGGGTAGTCGTGGATTCAAAGGAGTCACTTGTTCTGGTTAGCCTAGGCAACCTCCTTATAAAAAAAGTCTTGATGTATGAAGAACAACTGCGTTGAGTCATGAGGAGTAGGCGATGAGCAAGTAGCTGGAGGTAGCAAGTTAATGTCAGGTCACCGATTAGTTGAATTGCTCACTTCTGGACTGCGTCAAATAGGGCAGTGGGGGCAGCTGCTCCCTAAGCTTGTGAGCTGGTCTTATGTGTGCTTTATACAGCATAACAAGGTTACATGGTGAGAAGTACTTTCTGGGCCTGAAAAAGTATCCGAGCTTTTTCTCAGCAGATTTGGCATTTAGCGAAACATGTTCGTACCAGATCATGTTTCTGCTAAAGCCTTGAATGTATGGCTTTCTATTTTTTGCAGAGCATGAGTATTTATTAGAACGGGATTCTGGCTTGCGCAATTTTTTATTTGATTGTCGAGACCTTGACAGTATTGATGTTCATCATGGGCCTCCGAGCGGTAATGTTCTCTAGAGCGCTTGCCAAAAAATCAGTCGCTGTCAGCGTTCTGCTTTCCAGTTCGACCACAGATATCTGACTGTCCTCCATAAAAATGTGCTGTGGGTATGTAGTGCTACAAGACAAGTGATTGATGATAATTTTGAGTTGAGCACTAACGTTAGGCACATAATACAAGGGCCCATTAGCAGAAAACCGATCCGAATGTTTCCGCATAAAAATCTCTCCTTAATGTTGGTTTGCAAAAACAAACAGCAAGCAAAACTCGAAATGACCAGACACCAGTGCGATGCAGCGCAACGGCAGCCACTTTTCCCGTCCTGCAGTCCAGGTCAAGAAAGAAATAAATACTCCGGCACATCTTTGTAATTCATCCACGCCATGAGCAGCAACTGACCGCCTCAGCAAAAATCTATTGCTCAGTGCCGTGCCTCGAAGCACCAGAATTCTGTGTGAATACTCTGGTCGGACATTCTAATGAGTTTACTTTATAAAACAAAAATACGGCTGTTGTTAGAAATTTGTAAACAAGGTAGGCATTTTAAGGCTCAGTTTCACAATGGTTAATTAGCGGTTGAACGAAAATTAGTGGTCAAAGAAAACAATCCATTTCAGCTCTAGTTAACCAGTAGTCGAGTTAACCCAAGGATAAAGTATGCATTATCTTGAGGTTTGTTGGGGTCAATCGATGACGGATAGCCTTACCTTAGAGGTTATAAAAACATGCATTTTGTCGTTGTCGTCTGAGGCGTCGATGTCGGATTATATTCTGTGGTAACAAGTCAAAAATATGAATACAAATGTGAGAGTCTCGTGGCAGCTGTGAGCCAGTCAAGTAGATTTTACGTTAGGCTATTATAACACGAGACATTTTCAAAGACAGATGGTCGTGCGGATCACAAACAAGTAGAGAGGAAAAGAATCATGGGGCGAATCCGCAAAAAAGGAAGAGGTTGAGGAGCAGAACATGTAAAGGATGGTAACCCGAGCGACACGTGTTTCTGCTAATTGGCTTCATCAGTTCATCAGGCCCAAATGGATCATCTAGATGAGGTCACATAACATAACGCTTGGTTTCGGGTGTAACCTGAGGAGTCAAGGATGGAAAAATCAAGCCAGAAGCCACCGACAACAGCCAGCCAGCACATTTGTGGCTTCGGCCGAAAGATCTCGCCTTCCGAGACGACAATCAACGTCGCCAGGGAGGCCAGCTATAGCTACCTGCCGACGGACTTCTACAGCCCCTAGGGAAGACGAAAGAAAGACAGATGGTCGTGCGGATCACAAACAAGTAGAGAGGAAAAGAATCATGGGGCGAATCCGTAAAAAAAGGAAGAGGTTGAGGAGCAAAACATTTAAAGGATGGTAACCCGAGCGACACGTGTTTCTGCTAATTGGCTTCATCAGGCTCAAATGGATGTCATGTGCCCACATCTAGATGAGGTCACATAACATAACACTTGGTTTCGGGTGTAACCTGAGGAGTCAAGGATGGAAAAATCAAGCCAGAAGCCACCGACAAGACACAACCGGCACATTTGTGGCTTCGGCCGAAAGATCTCGCCTTCCGAGACAACAATCAACGTCGCCACGGAGGCCAGCTATAGCTACCTGCCGACGGACTTCTGTAGCCCCTAGGGAAGACGAAACAGAGACAGATGGAAGAAGAAACATTTTCCATAACGTATAATATGCGGTATTCATATTTTTGTGTAATTATAATGATAGCTTCGAGTTTTGTTCAAAAACAAACATTTAAATTAACGATTCATGGAAATGGCTGAGAACCAGACTT
Organism: Callosobruchus maculatus; assembly: GCA_951848785.1. Taxonomy (NCBI): domain Eukaryota; kingdom Metazoa; phylum Arthropoda; class Insecta; order Coleoptera; family Chrysomelidae; genus Callosobruchus; species Callosobruchus maculatus. The sequence goes on from CATOUR010000228.1 coordinate 223,939, forward strand.
TCCTGGACCTTACCGCATGAACTTTCTGATAGAAAACGCGGAAGCTATAAGAATAGATGAAGAAGAAGACAACAAAGGTTAGATTTATTTGTCAAAGATTTAATTTGTATTCTCGGAACACAAATATGCAGTGCTCTGAGACCCATCCGTGGTGACAACTAATCAAACCATCGGTTTTCTAGCGGTTGACTTCCATCTGTCGGTTAAGTGACTAGCAGAAGTTACCAGCGATGGTGAAACTGTGCCTGAAAGACATATTTAGAACTTCCGTTTTAAGTATCACAACGTTTCAATTGATTTACTATATACAATGGTCTGAAGGTCTTTTCCTCTCGACTTGCTAACGTGTCGTCCTTGCGGCCTTAGTATTGATCGGTAATTCTGTTATTTCTGGGAATTGATCAAAACCACATATTCAACACCCAACAGGCAGAGACAGATAAGCTAGCAGAGCATACCACACATAACCCGAGTAAGATGAATTTATTTGTGACAACATTAAGCTCACTGGCAATAAGCCGCACTGATATCATCGAAAAATCAAGGAAACGTCATATATCGTCAGCAATAAAAACGTATAAAGCAAATCTAGATGTATATCAAACCGATCTGACACCCCTCATTAGAAAAAATGGAAACATCAGCCCAACAGACCAAACGTGAGAAATCGTGGCAAGTATCAACTATTTAACAGCCATGACAGCAGGAACTGACGTCATTGAACTGGAAAACCACCCCGACCTATAAAAGCAAACCACAAATGACACATCAATAAGACGAGATAACCTAATAACAAAAGGAACGTGTTTGCCAGTTGTTAGTTGAAACCGAATGCAGATAATAAATTACCCGAAACGTTGAGATGCTCAAAATAACTGGACACAACGGAAGTTTGAAATAGACCGTTTGAAACTATTACCACGATAGTTTGTTACACTATACAGTACTGATACATATGACCAGGTAGACAGCACATACCAAGATGACTGGATGAATAGGGAAAATAAGACCTCAGTTAATCCATAAACCTTTTTAAAATTCCAAATTTAAAACTTTTTGGAGAAAGTTGTGCTTAAGTCAGATATTAGCAGATGCTGTACACTTAATTACTGTCAAACTTTGCTAGTATTTGTTAGCATTTTGCGTGCCACTGATAGTTTTTGGAACAATTTCTCATGAGTGACTTGCCGAAATATAACGACGAATGCTAAAGATGACCGCGTTTTGAATTTTTTTAAAACCGCTATGATCGACGAGATGAAGTAGTCTCCTTTCATCCCTAACAATATCTTACAGGATGCCTTAAGACTGTAACCTCCGACCAAGAGGCAAAAAATTATGAACCGCTCAGCACAACAGGACGAATACGGCATAACATTGGTCGCCGTGAGTACCGATGTAGGCAAGCCTAACATTAGAAAAATTGTTTATGAAGAGGTACTATATGGTCTCAGTGCAGAATCAACTGTCAATTGATTTGCCAGCAAAATTGATAATTTCTCGCTTCTATCGTACCCAGCATGATGCGCTTCATGATTATTAAACCAAATATGATTTATAGACGAAGCCACCTTTACACATAGAGACGTTGTCACCATTGGGAGTTAACATAACATGGGATTCAGGTAATCCCGCATTTAATAGCTGAGTGTCATTCCAACATAAATTTAATGATACAACAGTATTGATAATCGTATACTTGGCCCTACTGAATTACCTAAAGAGCAACATTTACCTTGATTTTGTTCAAATGCAGTTAGCCGAATATTTTGGTGACCTTTTCTGTGAATGAGACAAAATAAGCTATTCTTGTAGTACCAGGATACTTCTCTCGATATGTCAAAGACTACCTGAGCATGATAATCCCCAGTATAGATGAGAAACTCCCACAGTAACGGATTGCATTCTTGCGTCATCTGGTGGATTGGAGGAAAAACCAAACTCCGGCCAAGGATGCCGCCTATCCAAGAATAACCGGATTCGATGCTGCTTAGGTTATGTCAACGCCCGCCGTGCTCTATCTTGCTACATTCCAAACACACCTTCGTAAGATCTGCATTCCTTGGAACTTACGATAACGATTATGCGAAAAAGCTAGTGAAGTTCGTAAGAAAGAAGCATTTCAATACAACAAAAAAAGTCAATTACCTAAAGAAGAGGTCCAGAATTTCCAACATTATACCCTTTAGGATAGTAATAACTAAAAAACCCATAACAATATGTTTACATTGCTATTGCACCATATGCACTGGAAACCAGTTTTATTTATTTATTTGTTTATTTATTTGAATTACTACACCCAACACCCTAAAAGCCAATCACAGGGTGACATGATACAACGTGTAATATGTAGATATTTATGTGTATGTAAATAAACAGTTACATGAAAACAATGAACTAACTAAAACTACAAAAAGAAAACTTGTACAAAAGGCGAAAGAAAAAAGTATTCAAGTACAGAGACACATTAATAGTACATTATAGTAATTATAATAATTAAGCCATATTTTCATCATAAAAATATGCGTTGGTCCAATTCAAGTTGCAGTTAAAGATGTCGATTTGTTGACAAACTGAATTATAGTTGGCGCATATTGTATTGACAGGAGAGAATTTTAGCATGTCGTTCCTTGAAATTGGTAGGTACATAAAACGTGGAACTTCTAGAAATGTTTGGAACTCAATATTATTGCTTATTAGTTTATGTAAAAACACCACAGAGTATTTGTATCATCTATTGTGCAAAATTTTGCATAGAGTCTCGTTGTAATAGAGAACCATTAGGTATGCCAATGTCTGGGTAAACGCCATCCAGCTTGAGTGAAATATATTTCAAAGACTTCCTTTGTACGGATTCGACTTTATCGATATGAACTTTATGATGTGGTGACCAAACTATAGAGGAATATTCAAGCCGTGTCATTATAAATGCATATTACAATATACATGTGGTACAGAGACATTCCGAAAATCTCTTGAATTTTTTTCAATAAATCCGTATCTGCGGGTTAATTGCGAGCTTATTTTGTGTACACCAATATTCTATTTTCGTTATTTTTTAGTACTTGACTTTCTGCGCGAATAAAAAATGTGATCTGTATAAATATAATGTCAGTGACCTCCAACGGTTTTAAGAGAAATTAAAAATATACTCCATAAGAGTAATATCCCATGGTACCTGAATATGGACTTTCCTACTCGTTGCATAAGCCTTGGTCACACTGGAGCCACGGCACAACAAATGATCAGCTGTCTTACTGAAGGTCGGTTCCTCTGTGATGACATGTTGCAAATATTATCTGACCGTCAGCGACGCTATTTTGGGATAGTTCTCCATGAGGAAAGTTCTATCTCTAGGAAAATATAAAATTATTAGGTCTGTTTTTACAGCAATCACAAACTAGTCAGCGTCAATTTGATTGGCCAGTGCTAGTCATAAACAGTTTGACAACTGCAATGGGGAATACTGATTGGCTCTGACTGGTTTGTGATTCTCTGTAAAAACATACCTATTAATATGCGGACAAGCATGCAATATAATACAATTTAAACGCCGCCGATAAACCTAGATGTTAATTTATCAAAACCATCATTCCACAGTATATTTTACTACAGTTTATTATGGTAAAACTCTTAAAAAACAAAAGCTTTGAGTAAAGCCGCATCTCGTCGTCTTTAAAAATCGCTATGGATAATTATCACTATCTCATATGTAATATTAAATCTTAGTTCTTACCAGCTTTTAATTTTCCTGTTTCCATATCCATATTTTGTGTACTTTAACCATAATAAAAAACACTACGACTAAACAACAAACGAAACAGTGGTTGCATTCAGCAGAAAGATCGGGAGCCGCTACTTTTGTAGCCGCTACATCACAACAGTTGGCGTTCTGCTGAACAGCATTATTTGCACGCAGCAATAGTTTGTGACGCCTGTCAGTTGCCAGTGAAATGTCAAATGAGTGATCACATCTGAAAAAAGATATGTCAGATTGTATCAAAGTTTTGGACTGTGTAAAGTAGTGTGGACTTTTTCTTTTAAATATGACAACATAACCTATAACACAAGTGTCATAACATGTGACACTCACAAGGTCAAAAGTAGCTTATTCCGCTCCGCTCCAAGTGAGCGTACTTTTCTATCGCTACAAAAAATGGCGACCGCTGGAGCGGTAGCTGCTAGGTAGCGCACGCGTTCAGCAGAAAATCTGGTAGCTGCTCCGCAACTGTTGAGTCTGCTGAATGCACCCAATGACGACAAACTAGCCGTAGCAAAACGCAAAACAGTTCGAATGACAGCTCTTTTATTAGTGTCGCTACCACTGTCAATACGCCTCGTTAAACATTAAACCTAGATAGCCATGACCCTCCTTTGCCGCCGCTGTTGAAATTAGAACAAATCTAACCCAAAATGTCCGTGCGCAAAAGGATCGGCGCAAACTATTGCATCTCAGACGTTGAGAATGGCAGCTAATTGTTTGTTGACCCGTGCTGGAGCATCGATTCCGATCCGCTTGATTTATATCTCCCACTATCGATTTTTTATCCATACGTAGTTTACAGAATCGGCTACTATGATGTCCCATCCAAGTATAGCTAACAAAAAATGTAAACGAATTGCAGGTTTGTCTTGAAATTTCGTACACTTTCCTCGTCCCTAAATGAAAGCTGCGGCACTGGTCACGACTGTCCATCGCCTTTAGGACCGTAGTTCGGCTTCCTTCTTGAACATACATGGTGCAGAGCATTCGATTTTTCACATTGGTATTCTGGGGAATATTGGCTTGGATATATCCGGGCCATAAATATTGTATTTTTAATCTGGAAAATACTGGAAGGAGAATGTTCAAAAACAGAGGGAAATATTAACTTTTATTACGTCATAAGCGGCCTTGGTGCCGTCGTCCCTTAAACGAATCCAATGTTACCTTAAAGCTGTCTGTAAGGAGGCATAACTTCATAGACGGACAGCAATATCCAATTGTTCGTTTAAAGTATTTTTCAGTCTTGTCGTCTTATTGAAAAACCCATCAGATGTCATAAACTATCGGTAAACATATTATTTCAAATTGTAAACATTTCGCGATCAGAATACTCAGACTGCTAGTGCGATAAGTAAAGAAATAAAAATATTTTTGAATGAAATGACCTTCTATTAAGCATATACTCGAAGAGTTAACGAACCCTTAGGTTCGCTGAAGTTATACTATTTTTTACCTCGATATACATAGGGTAGATGAAAACTGTGCAAGGTTGCTCGAGTGACAAAATGAAGCAATGTAAGCAGTTTTGTCAGCTTATGTGTATTTCTCCAATTAAGCATGAATAGACTACATAGGGACTCAAACAGACTGACAACTTAAACACAAAAAAAGACCTATGTATAATAATATTTAAAGTCTAGATTGCTACTTTTCACAAGTTCGTGTACATGCATATAACATCTTTTATATAGAGGTAGGGTTAACTTAATGAATTAGCTTTAAAAGTAGAGAGAAGAAAAAAAATTAAAATGCTCAACCATGACTGTAGTTAAAATTAGATGGATGAATGTAAGGAACATTCATTGTCAAGTTTAGTCCAGAGCTTAGTATTCCGCTCTGCATTCGTAAGAGCTAGTACATATACAAAAACAAGCAATTAACTTTAAATTGCAAATAAAAACAGTTCGATGAACAGACGATCTGTGGCTATCAGCGTTCAAACGCTGTTGTTACGCCGTCCAAATTGTCAAACCGAATGGCGTCCTAGCACACCATAACTCAGCTTTTTAATCGGGAGTACAATAAATCATTGACAATCTGCCGTATAGCCACTTGAAAATTCCGTACGCATGGAGATAAAAGGTTAACATAAATCGGGCGAGAATAATGGGACCAGGTGAAATCTGCTTCCTTTTCTTACCCTGCTGTTTAATTAAACCGGAACGCTGGCAAAATTCAAATCCTTTTGTTCAAGATGAAAATTGTATGGATGAATTAATAGGATTATGCTTCTGCCCATGAGAATGAGGTACAATATGCTGGTTATATATTATACAACAAGGCTTCTGACACAATATGAGCGAAGTATCTTTTGATCATATATCTGTACCTCAGAAGACGGCGGAAACAACTACAGAAGGAGAGATGCGACAGGTCGATTATTAATATAGTACCAGATTTGAATATGTGATCATGTATCAGAAAATAGCACTTGTGCTATTGTACAACAATATTTAAAGATCTTCATTAACTATCCTTCGAAGTACTCTCCATTCTATTGATTCAACACACATGTCCTGTGGCTTAACCTCCTGTCATCAATCTCTTCGAAACAATTTTTTGATCTTCTTCATAATGCGAGCGGCTTTACTTTTACTTTACCACTAATGGTCCTCGAAGTACATTGGAATAAACTACCCCGTTACTGTATGTCCCATAGGTACAAAGTGATTGTAATAACTCAACATTTATTAAAAACAAATGGAATCAAGTTGATTGACTCAGTACTTCCCATACTTAACTGTGATATTATTTTACTATTTTCCATTGCATGAAGCTATAGTCTGAAATCCCCTTGCAATCAAAGCTTCGCTCACCCACCCGCAAAAAAGCAAACTAAAAAAAAACTCTCGTAAATAATTTCTTGGATCTCTGCAGGAACTAGGACGACACATCAATTAGATGAAACGAAACAATCAGGAACCCCAAAATCATCTTAAAACGAAGTTTAAGCTATTTTTATGTTTTTAGTTTTTTTATCCTTGCTGCGCTGCCTCTGACACGGTTTGTAAAAATAATATGCATTGTCCATCCTCTCCACGGTAATAAGACTGTGGTAAAGTTTTATTAGTCAATTTCCATGTTACTCAATACAGAACGTTATAAAGCAACATTCGTATGCATACATCTGAAAATTCTAAGTGCCTTGATTCCTGTAATAGGCAAGGCAATGTTCGGATGGTCCTAAAAAAGGGTATTATGCCGTTAGGTCCTTCTTTCACAGCCAGGAGCCTATTATGGATTCAACAAGTTTTTGAGCTTTACAACCCCCCATCCCCCAACCACCCCAATTCCACCCTCACCCAACAGAAAAGTAGTAGTATAAAATGACCCCTTAAACACTTGGAAACAAAGTTTGAGGAATATTTTGAATTTTTTGTTTTTAGCTAATTGCTCAGCCGCCGTTCCACCGCTTTTCAAAATTAGAGTAGCATTACCTATTAGGGCTCCACAGCATATCGGTAGCCAAATTTCATCACAATCCATGCAGCGGTTACTGAAATTACGAGGCTGGAAAGACGCGCACAGACAGAGAGATAGACAGATACACCGACGGAAATGAGTGACGGAGATTTTCGGTATGTAGGTATCATGAAACGCCCAAAAAGGGCAGAATCAACTTTCGTTATATGTAAGTACATTTCTTAAAAACTGCTGATTACGTTGAGTTGCCTTTTCTACTGCTGCCATATTGTTACTCCAATCGATTTTTGTTCATCTGTCATTGCTTTTAGAATGTCTCTTGTCGCAATCTTCCCATAATCATGGTTCATTTTTTGGGAAACGTGAGACAATACATTGTCAGAAATTCGTGTCATTCCAAGCCAAGTTTGTAGTTGACCAAGATGAGGTTCATCTACAAATGATTCACAGTCGCCTTTGATCGTTCTATTCCTGTACCCAATGTTAGATTGATGACCTCTCTCACGTTATTACAAAAAGTCGCAATGTCACCGATATTCAGAATCCCTAAGGTCGTTGGACTTATGAATTCCATGAGCTCTTCGTACCGTCGCGTCGTTTGGTGTTGGAGCTGCTCGACAGATTGTGATTATCGATGGGGGATAATGAGCATCACCCAGGCTTTCTCGCCTCCTCCACCTAAATATTTAATTCTCACTACAGCTAATTCCCTGGAGGCAAAGTCCTTCAGCTGTCATGTGCTAATGTTTCTAGCCATTACGCATGCCCTGGGTTTGGTTCAGAAATATTAAGCACGAAAACCATCTCTCAATCAGAGTTCCAGAGTTAGAATCCTAGAGGACGGACAATGTTGTAAGTTAATATGTGAATGAAAGAAATTTAATTTACCATATGAGATCCCGCTCTGTTTCCCTGCCACACGCAGAGCAGATCTACATCTCTTCTTTGGTGCGGCGGCTTCCACCTTCGCTGCTGCAGCTATCACCGCTGCCCCTAATGAGCTCCGTGGGAGTGGGACACTCTCCAATCTCCCGCTGCCCGAGACCTTCTTGCAGCTGTGACCTTCCTCCCTACTTCATGCTGCCACGAGGCCGCTGGGTCCCGTAGCCGGTTGTGTGGTGGCCTGCTGGGTCTGGCTCCCTCATACAGGCCCTTGGATGGGAGCCTGAATAGCAGTGTCAGCCCCAAAAGTATCAGACTATCTTAAGTACACCTCGAGACCTCTTTCCTCCATTATTTTCCAGCTAATGGAGTTCACGCTGAGAACAAGTCGAACCCTTCTTCAATTTCCTCAAACTCTCCAGGATCATCCAAGAGCTAGGATTAACCTCTTGGTTCTGCCTACCTAAGCTCCTAAGTAGAACCCCTTCTTCGACATGAGGTCTCGGGAACCAGGGTATTACTTTATGGTAAGCGGTAGACTCCTCGAAGCGTATAGCTTGAGCTACGCGTCTTCCCACACCTACAGGTCTCCTCCAGCCATGCTCGGGAGAACTCATCATTGCAGACAAATATCGCTGCTCTTCTTAACTTACGCGGCGAAGGTCGCTGCGTCTGTAAGTTGAGCTCCTGGGTAACCTTCTGGAACGAATACCACCCAAGGGCCAGTGTGGGTGTCAGGGTGCAGTGCGGGTCTTTTTTTCGACGAGGGACCATCTGGGGTCACACTAGCCGATTACTGTCGTTTACCGATATTACCGGGCCTCTGTAGGGAGACCAATGTCTCACCATAAGGCGTCCTAGAGGAATCTGACGGCAACGGAGCGTGGGGTTGTCAGAGTGTTCTGGCCTCCTGAGCCATCCGCCATCTGCTCCATCGTTTGCCGTCTGGCCCGCTTGTTTTCTATCGCTGCTTGTTCTGTGTAGCCTCTTCGTGATTTCTTTTGTATTTGTAGGGAACCCATCCTTTCAGCGAGCTCCTCAGCTGTTCTCCTGGTCAGCGTTCGACAAGGGTCGTCTAAAGGGACAACACCAGGATCGTCGAGTGCCCCTGGTGAGGAGCCCCCGGGTTTGTAAAATTTGCTGTTGTTTTTTATACAGATCCCACAAATATATGGGAAATATTCAGTCCATATTTGCAGGGTCCCCTCCAAAGGAGTAAATACTCTGGGAGGTCGCTAGGTGTTCCAGAGGCTCCGTTCGCGACAATGCATCCCCACTGCGACGCACCCTTCGGCACAGGTCGCATAATACCTTAGGTTGGGGCCTTCAGTTGTACGAGTACGAGGTTCTAGAACCTGGTGCCGATACTAGCTATACTGCCGATTGCCAGGGAGTAGCTTTCAGAGCACTAGCCTAGATCCACCAGGATTAGCTCCGCCAGGTTTAGCGGAGTAAGGGCCAGTGCGTGAAAGGTACAAGTCCTACGACCCTCCTGGGAGCGAAGACAATAAAGAGCCCTTTGTCTAGGAACTCCGCATTCCCTTGACTCCAGCTTACATGATTCATTCGAATATATAATACGCCTTGTAAATCGCAGACGTACTAGGATATAATACGTCTGTAGTTTACTAGCCTCTTCATTGGCCGGTTTAAACCTAAAATGTCTATTCTTCTGGAGTTTTCAACGAAATAATTTATTTTATCATTTTAACAGACCCTCGAAATAAATATTATCACACATTCTGTTTGTCAGCGCTTGGTAAAAGTAACTTGGTTGCATATTTACGCTGAACAGATTTGTGGACGCTGGTATGTTATTTTATTAAAGTGAATGTCATTGGAGTCTAAACCAGTTAAAATTGAAAAAGCAAAATAGATATCAAAAGGTAAAAATCAAAATTATGCATCGGACGTCGCACGAGTTGTGTCAACGTACTAGAAGGAAAAATAAATTGCATTAAGTTTATGAAAGCAAAATCATTATGTTTCGACTAACAACACGACAAATCCAATTATGGATACAGCCTTTTTGAATTATATTTCATTCCGCCAGTCTTTTCCCTCATTCTAGATGTAACTAACTGTAGCGCAAGACGCTGTTAACTTCGTGCTCTCGAAAAGTGCCGCATTTTTGTGGTCAACAGCTGTATATTTTTGGTGAAAATTTGCATAGATGAAGACCATGTAGTGACCTAACGACTGTTGCAGTTTGCCTGTGAGTTTATACTTCCTTATTGTATTATCAAAGGAAACATCAAATAATACACATCGATCGTAGCTGATATCGTTAACCAACCTACTCCATAGACGTGCTGATTTCTATAAAATGGTTCAAACAAAATGCCATTGTTGTAGTAAAACCTGTGAGCAGCACCTGTTGGTTGCTTGTAGTGTGTGCCAGAACTGTTTCTACCATGGCTGTATTAATCTAACGTCGTCAGAAACCCGTCTTATAAACAGTAAGAAGTCGGTTACCTGGACATGTAATCAGTGTGAAAAATTGGGAAACGATATCATTTCCTTGAAGGCTGCAATAGTTGCGCTACAGAATGAAGTTAAAGCAATATCATCTACAACCCACAATACTCTAGCAGACAAATTTGAATTTGAGGATGTCGTTAATGAGGTGATGGAGAGACAAAATCGCAAATCCAATATAATGATATTTGGTCTGAAGGAACAGGAACAATCGACAAGGGAGGATCGTATGCTAGCTGAAAAAACTGATGTTTTAAAAGTGCTCTCGTCAATTTCACCGTCAGGAACTTCTGTGGTAGATATTAGAAGGGTAGGAAAATTTGATAGTGAAAGAACTCAACCAAGACCGGTGAAAGTAACTCTAGGAGGCAGTGATCAAGTTTTGGAAATAATAAAAAAGTCAGCTAAGTTAAAAAATTCAGTGTTCAATAATATTTCGGTATCGTGCGACAAAACTCCCATACAGATTGAATACTATAAGAAGCTAAAAGCTGAATTGGACCAGCGTAAAAATAATGGTGAAACGAATATTCGGATTAAGCATTTCAATGGAGTACCTAAAATTGTGAATTTTTGAACTACGCACCCAATAACACCATCGATATCACCTGCTATTATCAGAACGTCAATGGCCTGAATTCCAAGACATCGACATTTTATAATTCAGTGTTAGCTCGAGACGACCTGGATCTAATCCTTCTAAGTGAAACATGGTTATCGGGCAATGTGCTCAGCAGTGAACTGTTTCCTCCAAACTATAATGTTTATAGAAGTGATCGGAAATTCTCAACAGTTAGTGCAACTAAAGGAGGAGGAACTCTTTTTGCTGTGAAAAATTGTTTCAACTTCGAAGTGATTGATTTAAGTTGCGTTACCTCTCTCACACCTAGTATTGATATTGTTGGTGGTAAATTGATATTTAATGGTCTTATAGTATACATATTTGTTGTTTATATACCTCCGAATACAAGCACCGATAGTTTTGAATATTTCTTTGATCAGTTCTTACTGCTGAACTGTTTGGCAAATAGTAATGTGATTATAGTAGGCGATTTTAATATTCCGGCATTTGCTGTAAATGACACTGATCCTAGACTTATCGCACTAAGAAATTTTATGGAAGTATCTGACCTTAAGCAATACAATAATGTTAGAAATACAAATGAGCGGCTGTTAGACTTGATATTGAGCAACATAGATTGTCAGTCTGAACGAGACTATTGTCCCCTAGTCAAGGAAGACCGTCATCACCCATCTTTGTTATTTCAATTCAGAGTATTAACAGAGCAGTCTAAGAATTTCACACCCAATCATGATGTTCAGATATTTAATTTTAGAAAAGCGAATTATCCCCTTATGTACCAACTTGTAGCACAAGTAGCATGGAATAATGTACTTGACAGCACTCATGTTAATGATGCCGTACAGCAGCTTGAGAATAATTTAAAAAATATTTTTGAAATTTCAGTTCCGTACAAAGTCTATAGTCCCCGCAGGTACCCTCCATGGTTTTCAGGAGAAACAATAAAACTGATAAAACAAAAAGAAATAGCTCATAAACTCTACAAAAAGCATAAGACAGGTTTTTATTATGCTCGGTTTAGCACATTACGAACCTCAGTGAAAGCAAAAATAAATGAAGATTATCTTTATTTTCTGAACTCTGCGGAAAATAGTATATCCAACGATCCGGCACAGTTTTGGAATTTTGTACGTAGCAAAAAGGGAAATAGTAGGATTCCCGGTGTTATGCGAATAGGTGACCGTATTTTTGACAATGCGCAAGATATCGTAAATGCTTTTGGTCAGTACTTCTCCGATGTTTATAATATGCCTAATCCAGACCTAGCTAATAATTTATTGCAGAAATACTTTAACTTGCCTGTAATTGCTCTTACAAGTATATCCGAGGACGATGTTATTAAATCAGCAAAGAAATTGAAAAATAAGTTAATTATAGGGCCGGATCAAATACCAAGTTTTTTGGTTAAAGACTGCATATCTGCACGGCTACAGCCATTAGTATATATTTATAACTTAATATTACGAACAAATACCTTCCCTGAAGCATGGAAACAAGCTAGAGTAACTCCGACACTCAAAAAAGGAGATCCATCTCAAATTATGAATTATAGACCTATCTCAGTACTTTGTAACTTTGCTAAGTTGTTTGAGATGATAATATACACTTACGTTTACGCCGCAACTAAAGAAATTTTAAGTATCGATCAGCATGGCTTCATAGATAAAAAATCTTGTGTCACGAACCTTGCATGCCTGACGCAGACTATATGCGAAACTTTGGATCATAGGGGCCAGGTAGATGTTGCTTATATGGATATGGAAAAAGCTTTTGATAGAATAGATTTAGGGATTTTGCTTAAAAAATTAGGTTTCTTTGGTTTTTTGGACGATCTTCTAACATTATTTAGCTCTTATTTATTTAACAGAAGTCAATACGTGGAATATGAAGGCTATCGTTCGCCGCTAATAACACCTACCTCAGGTATTCCACAAGGTTCTAATTTAGGACCATTATTGTTCTTATTATACATTAATGATCTTATCTTTGACTTGCGATGTTCAAAATTACTGTACGCGGATGACCTAAAAATCTATTTTAACATTAGCTCTATGAGCGACTGCATTGCTCTACAGCGAGACATTGAGGCAGTATCTACATGGTCCATTTCCAACCATCTCGAACTGAATGTGGACAAATGCTATATTGTGTCCTACACGCGAAAAAATAACATTATAATGTTCCCGTATAGTATAGGTAATCATGATTTAAAACGTCAGGAGCAAATGCGCGACTTAGGAATTCTCTTTGACCAAAAAATGACTTTTGCTGCTCATATTGAGAGTACTGTGTCCGCAGCCAACAGGATGTTGGGATTTATCCTACGAAATGGAAGGGAGTTCTCAATCTCAGTTATCACCACACTGTATATATGCTATGTGCGTAGCAAGCTGGAGTATGCTGTCCTGATTTGGTACCCTTTCTGTGCTAATCAGATAGGACAGATAGAGCGTGTCCAAAGAAAATTTTTAAAATACTTGCACTTTAAAAGAACTGGTGCATACCCTGAGCGAGGATTTGATTATGCTTTATTGCTAGATGAGGCCAAATTTATTTCTTCAAATACACGAAGAATTTTCCTAACCATAACGTTCTTGTATAAGCTGTTACATGGTAATATAGTGTGTGACTATTTGTTGGGTAAAGTTCCATTCACTGTTCCGCGACTTAACAATAGAAATATAAGGATATTTTATTCTGAATACGCGCATACAAATATTATGAATAAGTCGCCCGTATCAATTATATGTAACAATTTTAATCGTATATGTAATAATTGTGACATCAACTTCTCCACATTGTCAGATATCTTCGAATGTATCCTACAGCTTAGTTCTAATATGTAGCTATCATATAATGTTTACTTTTTGATACATACCTTTTTCTTCTTTTTTATTTTATATTAGTTAATTTACTTTATTCATGTTTTTTTTGGCTTATCCTGTTATTGGGTGCGTGCACCTGTTGGATATTAATAAAGATCTATCTATCTATCTATCTATCTATGTGATAAAAAACATAGTGGAAATCCAGTTCAGTATTATCATATGGTACATACAATGTTTCTGAAAATAGAACTACCTATCCATTTCTGAACATACGATGATAACTGGAACTTGCTATCCCTCAAGTGTTTCTAAGTAACTGTTTTGTAGGATTATACGATGTTAGAAAAAGGAAATCAATATCAATATCAACCTCGGAGATGAAGGTACATAATGAGATAGACAAGATATAAGTATTTAGGAATTTAGTAAATTTCCCCTGCCCTCCTCTCTAAAACAAAACTGAGTGGGAGGGACATAGAGCGGCAACGTCAGACAAGAAGGTACGTTCAAAAGAACATGAATAAGGTTTACCTATATTCAAAATCTGTTCCTGGAACTAACAGCTTACAGTCGCCGTGTGTCCAGGGATAGAAATAAACCACGTATACAGATAGCAACAAAGTATGAATGACGCTGGCTGCATGCTGTGGAAATCTCCGTATGGCTCGAAAATAAAGGTAAAAAGGCATTCTGTTATGGCATTTAGAAAAAAAGGTAAAAATGTACAAAGTTTACAATATAGCAATAGGAATTAAAAATAATGAGGGACCAAACGATAATGCGATACATAATCCACGTGGTTCGAGACTAACTTCAAACCAAAAAAATCTCATAAAATTGAGAATCACGATAAATCCCAGGGCATGAGAAGGTATAAGATAAATGTAAAGGCAAGGATCTAATTAGGACCAAAATTAGATAGGTATGATATGAGTAACCAAACCTGAACTTCGGTAATTGCAGACGGCTGAGAAGGAAGAGAGAAAATGAACTCACCGAAGTTATTCTATAATTTCCGGATTCTACGTCACAATTTATCGATTGACGTTATTGACAGATCAAGAGGTAATAATAATAATAATAAGATGAACTCAGCAAATCAGAATAATAATAATAATAATAAAACCGACAAGACTATTCCAGCAAATAGGCCAGATATGGTTTTTCAGTTAAAGACAGACAAAGTTACCTATTTAATAGATATTGCTATTCCCAACGATACGAATATCCAGACAGCTATGCTGGAAAGATATCTAAATACACTGACCTTGCAATAGAAATAAAACGACTCTGGAAGCAAAACAGAGTTATCATTGTTTCCCTGATTATGTCGGTCTTACACCAAACAATTTTAGACCACACCTACAACAGTTAGGCCTGGACGAAAGGTTGCACAAGATATTTCAAAAGTCTGTAATTCTGAAGACCTGTAGTATTGTAAGATCCTTCCTAAACTCCGATCAATTATAGTTCAGGTGTTGAATTGGCACAGCCCGTCAACATTTGGTGCTACCGCAGTCATGCGAGATAAACTTGAAAAATCAGGAAAATAATAATCATAGTTCACGTCAATCGGCACAACGCGGCTCTACGAGTGTTCCACTAATATTTAAGGCACTCATACGGTATCGATGAGACACCGGTGCTGCCATACGCTCCAGGGGATATAGAGTCCGTTGTGGAGAACGAGAGATGCCGGATTTACTGGAACTACTCGTTCCCCACGCTCGAGCTTGCACAGGCAAACAATCCCGACATAGTCCTTCTCGACCAACAACAGAAAACGATGTTCGTTATTGAGTTTTCGGCACCTGCCGAGGTGAACATCGTCTCTAAGAAGGAGGAAAAGCGGACCAAATATCAGGAGTTTCTCGGACAACTTCGTAGGCTCTGGCCAGTCTACACTGTAAGTCTGCTGGTTATGGTCATTGGATCCCTAGGTGTAATGAGAAATACGCTGCTCTCTGCACTGCGCAAAATACCGGTGTGCCGTGCGACGGTGCACACCTTAGCTGCCAGAATGCAGAAGGCAGTCATCCTTGGGTCCCTTCGTCTACTTAGGGCGCACGATTCGCGGACACAGTGATTCTCACCTCACGGTGTGAGGAGTAGTCGTTGGGTAATGGAACAGCAGCTCGGTGTGTCGGAGCCCGGGTTGCACTTTTTTGTTTTTAAATAATAATAATTTATTGTTCTTTTTTGACATACGTTAAAATTATGTATAGAACTCGTCATACAGTATTAGTGGAACTGGTGGCACTCACTACACTTCAAATTAAGTATGTGGAACTATGTGGTTGTTAACGAAATAAAATCGCTGCAAGGACGGGAAGGGGTACAAAATACATTAATCTAACCATTTTTTGAAGTTAGATACAGATTGTTTTAACAATTTCGAAGATCTTCATTTACCGGCAGCCAAGCAGCAAATGATAGCATCACACATTTAATATTGGAAGGTCAAATATTGAGATATACGACAACGTAGGTTCTAGTAACGAAGAGTTGGTGGTATCACAATGAAATAAAAATGTATATGCCAAAAGCATAAGGGAGTAATATACGCTCGAATGCTATTGCTGATTGGTGGAGAATGTGAACTACCAAATGAGACAAACATGTCACTACACACTATTCAGGGTCAGTCGGGAGGAACGCACCAAACTCTAGGAGTGTATGCACGTGAAGATAATGTAAAAAAAACTCCTATATTCTTATCCAATTCTCATTTGCTTTCAAGTTATTGCATAGTAACGAATAAACAAATTGTTTTACATATTAACATTTTCTTAATCATAGTGATAATAGATAAAAAAGCTAAAAAAAATTAAATGAAAAATGAAAAAAGGAAATCAAAAGCAAACACATGAAAATATTACACAATCTGCAGTATGAAAAAAAACGAATATTTTAGAAATTTAAATACTAACTGCTATTTCATAGCTATGATTTATATTCCACTGTCTTATACCCAATGCAGCTTAAAGTTTCCCCTTCTTATGGGTTAGACTTCATAAATAGGGCATTCCATTCAAAATTATGACGTCAGATTGGTAAATCTGACAACACTGATGATAGCATATTTGAATTCTGTATGTTCAAAGACCCCCAAGTATTGAATTTCACCTCTCCAGCTGAGCCAGTTTTGGAAATATTTAAGTGTTCCGGAACCGTTTACTGAAAAAGCGGTGTTGCCGTATCTCAGTAATTAATAGAAACAAAATTTTGAAATTGTGAGATCATACCAAATTCTACATGCGCAATTCATTGCAACAAAAATAGGTAGAGGATTCTATTTAAAAATAAATTAAAATCGGGGATATTTGTTTAAAAATTCGGAAAAATAATTTATAACTTGGCAACGTCGCAAACGACAAAAAAATATTACAAGCCGAGATAGGGTATTAGTAGATATTTTGATATAAAATAAAAAATACGGGGTGTTACATTTAAAAAACAAAGTAAAATGACCTTCAATTTGCCGTAAATTAAAATTCTGCCAAAAACACCCTGTAGATACAAATTGCTGGTAACATCCAAAATAATATCCACTTGATACTCAAGTAACTCGCTGTATAATATTGGTGAGAAAAGTTGAGGTAGTATATCAATTTGGACGTATTACTTGCGACCTTGCAAATCCGGAAATTAATAGAAAAAAAATTATAACTTGGCAACGTCGCAACCGATCCCAAAAATATTATAGGGTTAAATAGAGATCACTGATGGAAACTAGAAGAGTTTTAAAAAAAGGTATAATTCCATGTAAAAAAATGAAGTTGATCACTATCCTACTTTCCCGCAACACCCTGTATATTTCAAAATATTATTGGAGTATGCGTCTTAAGTAACCAAATAACTTTTGTATTTGACATTTCCTTTTATTAAGTTTATCTTGCGAGATAACGAAGAATTACACACTAACTGGACACCCTGTATAGAACTAAACATGTTCACTGTAACTCATTGAATTTTTAATGGCTCAAAGAGACAGCAAGATAATGTATTTTTCAAAAGATGTTAACGTAAGTTTCTAAAAGCTTAGCAAACCTCTCAGGTACTTAATCAGGAGACATGTCGGCATGTACTCAGAGAAGTGGACTGATTTGCATAGATGCGCTTCAACTACAACCCTTGAAATCTATTGGCATATCAAGGGCTTACCCTCGAACAAGATTTCTTACAGTGTACTGCAGAGCTAGTGAACCCACTTGACATGATTTCTGAAAAATATAGTGCAAGATCACAGGACAAGAATTTGAGTTGATGTCTTCTAGCTGATTTGTGTAAAAAGGGAAAAATGACAATATTGTACAATTGCAAGGGTAACAGTCTTGGCTTCCGACTACCACAGGGGTTTTTCACAAAAACTCATGAAAGATAATTATGGGAACGGCAAGTTTAGGTCTACACCATTGAAAAAGTTTCACTTTCAGGTTGTGCTTTTTCGGATTTTTATCTTATTTGATTTATATATGTCAAAAATAAGAGGCCGCCGCTTTGCCGATTTTAACAACTACAAATATAACTGCTATTACATCTACATTTTATCTATATCATTTTATTGCATCAAAATTTTTTATATCGTCTGAAAGATCTGTTTTGATGAGACACTTATTCAGTGGGCATGAGACGTAACATCACAGCTCAGCCATAGTTGTACCTTATTCTAGCTAGGTATTCAATAATTTTGATAAATAAAATGTTTTGTGTCCGAACCCCTAAATGTGCTGATACATTTTTATTAAAAGTTCTTCTTTAAAAAGAGGAAGTTAATTTGCAGCTTCTTCATAACTTGAGTTTTTCTCATAAATGTGATAGTTTGACCACAAAAATATAATACTTATAGCATTTCCATACGAATTCACATAATATGTATGTAGTCTACTTTCAAATAACATTATAACGCTATTAGTATTTATCGTTTTGATTGTTGAGGATTTAGAATAACTAAGTGAATAAAATCGCAAACTATACAAATGATAAAACAGCTGATACGCGTTTTGTATACAGGTTGTTCATTTGAAACCTTCCACAACGGATTTATAGAAAACCACTGATTGAAAGAAAATAAACCCGAGACACGTCAAAAGATTTATCAAGAGGGAGAACTTCTTAACCAAAAGCTGCTTTCCCCCTTGAGCATTCTACGCCCAAGGGCCATCCCCTTAAAACTTTTAAATGGCAAGGGCTATCGAGTAATAGCTTGTTCAAAGGTATGTCAAAGTCGAGGTTTGATTTCTTGAAATCGGTCGATTCGTTCTCGAGAAAATTAGAAAAATCTTCATATAACTCAATATGTTTAGAAAGGAAACAAAGACAAAAAAATACTACTTTTCATTGCAGTGAGTATTCCAAATCTTGGCAGTTGTTGGTTAAACAATGATAAAGGCGACGTTCAAATTGCTGACGAACAGTTGGAGAAACAGTGGAAATGGTTCTAATGTATGGTGTCCAAAATCAATGTACCTAACGCCAGATATATGTGGAAAATAATTTCGCATACGTATGTTTTGGACCTTGTTACGAAATTTGCTCAAACTGGACTGATATTTCATTTGGCTTGATTTAATACATAACACTTACTAAACGCCGTATTTCTTTTCCATTCAAAATGAAAATAGTGCAACAGTTGACCGAAATTTTATTCAACTGGATTTGTTAATAGGCATAATTCCATGTATTAAAGCAGTGACAATTCTCATGCTTTTAAAGATTTTTCTAACTTTCTGGGAAACGAATTGATCGATTTAAAAAAATCAAACGTCACAATAAAGGACTTCCGTATACCTTTAAAACAACATATTACTCGATACCCGCTGTCATCTAAAATTTTTAAGGGGACGACAATAGGCGGGCAGGGGGTGCAAGGGTGTGAAGTAGTTTTTGGTTGAAAATTTGTTCTCCTTGAAAAGCCTTTTCATGTGTTTCGGTGTCTTTCTTTTAACCAGTGGGTTTCGATAAATCCGGTGATAAGTTTTCAAACGAACACCCTGTATAAGTGACGCAAATAAATAAAAAAGTCATAAAAGTTGGTATGGCTTCGTTTCTTATGATACCATAAACAAATAATCTCCTACACGTCGGTAGTATTGGTGTCTATGTCTAGCCGATTCCGAAAGTCAACAGATTTCAGCTTATTAACTTCATCACGCTAGAGGCTAGAACGATAGTTGCAACTCTATTTCTCTTAGAGGTATGACAATTTCACCGCAACAAATAGTACTTGGAGTATGTTCATATGAATTCACACTGCGTCTAGTTTTTGTTGAACAAATAACATTACAATGGTACTCATGTTTATTATTTTTATTGTTGACAGAGCTCTATAAGGATTCATAACAATCAGGTGAATAAATTAGCAAATGCCGAAACAGTTGAATTTTGTATATCGCCGTGCTAATGGCTTAATCAAATATATTCAGCCATTAATACGATTAAAGTTTTTGTATTGGATTTCCGAACTAATATTCTACTCGATTTTATCACTTTTGCGGTAATTATTCTAGTGGTTACGAACATCAATGGGGCAGAACATTGACGTTTCACATAAAGAGGTCCGGAAGGCGCAAGCTTTATACATTTTATTCCAACAGCATTTCCCGTTTAGTTGAAACGTAGCAAAATATGGCCTGTTTCCCAGATATATTGATGGAGGTACCCACTACATTCACCATTTTCCCAGTGTTTATTACTGTAATAAATATACTCATTTTTGAGCACTGAATGCGAATTTTTATACCCAAATCATATTTTATCTGATGAGTGAAAAATGTCAGATGTGTAACAAAAATTACTGTTTTACTGATGCAGTGAAATATTTACTGTACCTCCGTACCACACGACAGTATAGGGTGATATAGCAAATGCATTGTTGTAGTATTTTATTTTTTATTTAATTTACCGTACTTAATCTATTCGATAATACTGTATAGCTCAGTATGTGGAAAGGTTGTCCGGTAGGGCATCATTACCGTTGCTCAGGGCACACCCAAGTGTTTGTAGTCCACACTCTTTGAGAAGGCTCGGGGAGGAACCATGTTATTCGCAAGCTGGTCAACTCCCTTTGGGGGGACCACAATCAACGACCCCTACAAACCTGGGCCACCTACACATGTTGGCGGAAATAGCCCCCCACGAATCAGGTGAGAAGTCGTGTATGGCAGAAAGAAGCTAACAGTAATTCTTTAAGGACATCCCCTATTTAGGCACAAGCTCCCAGCATATGGACTTTAACCCAGTAAGAATTTCGTTACGTCAGCTAACCGACTGTCAGACTATAAATCAGCAACCACGTCGGAACCCAACGGAAAGCATAACTGGAATGGAGGATCTGGAAAAACCTGAACAAAACTAGATGCAAAATGGGCAGATCCTGCGTTAACGTAGGTACTAAGATGGGGTTACGCTAAGAATGACGTATGCCGATTGAAATCGTCTTCGGTTAACTCTTGCATCATTTTCATTTTGACGGACAAAATCTATGGGGTTTAGTAACTGTATGTAAAGAACCAAATGAAATATCAGTCGGATCCACAATTTTGCGTAAGGAAGTATTAGGGAATTTATGACAAAATGACCCACCTTAACTTAAGCGGATTTACGCGAACTCTCCATTTTTTATTTGCAACAGATCCAATTTGAGCGAATTTTGTAACAAAGTGCAAAACATACCTACGCGAAGATATCTTCTCCAGATGTCTGACATTAAACGTAACGGCAGTTTTCCGAGCACCTCGATTTTGGGAACCATGAATTGGAATCATTTCTGATGTTTTTGCAGCTGTTCGTCAGGAATTTGAGCATCGCCTATACCATTGTTTGGCCAATAACGGGCAACATTTTGAACATTTATTGCGATAAAAACGGATATTTTCATGTGTTTTTGTTTCCTATCTCAGCAAATTAAGATGCACAAGATTTCTCTAATTTTCTCGAAAACGAATCGACCGATTTAAAAAAAAATCAAACGTCAAAATAAAGGAATTCGGCATACCTTTGAAACAAGTTATTACTCGATACCCCTTGTAATATAAGATGTTTAAGGGGATGACTCTGGGTGGCAGAGGATACAAGGGGGAAAAGTAGCTTTTGGTTAAAAAAGTGCCCTCCTTGACAAATCTTTTAACATGTCTGGACGTTTTTCCTTCTTATCAGTGGTTTTCGATGAATACATGGTGACGCCCTGTATGTAAAAGATGAATTCTCACCAACTTCATTTTTTAAGACATATGCCTAACTCGCCTTGACAGCAAAGTTTCCTCTTCCCGGAAAATAATAATATGATCAAGGAGATGGCTAAAAACGAACTTTGGAGCAGTTCTAAGAATTTAGTATTGCTGCTAATTTTCTGTTACACCGATTTTCTCGCTGTTTAAGAAAGATGTCGAGCCATGTTTTCGTCCCAGCTCACCGGCTAACACGTTATAACGATCCGAAAGTCAGGCAACCCAATCAAAATCTCGTGTCGCGCATATCCTATCTCGCCGGATTTTTCCAGTCCACCGGAGGGTCATCTTCCGATTTAACGGGCCGCGTTAAGCTTTAATTACAGACATCCACGGCATACGCATTTAATTGAAATCGCGTCGACTCCAATTCCGCCGGATGATTTGGAATGAAGTCTGCTGAGTATTAAATTACAGGTAGATTGCGCCGCGACCGTCGCGTCGACATCTCTCCCATACCAGAGGCTTTCCAGGTGGCGGGTAATTTGAAAAATCATCGGTCGCGGGATAAGTTAAAAATGGTAATCACGTTCAGTCAGTATAGGGTGAGTTTTTAGTACAGGATCGGTCGATAGAGCCACTACTGCAGAAGATAGTGAAAATGCTGTGTACAAAAGTTGTAGCCAAAGATATGCTCGTTGCTCAGAAAGTATTTTGATTTATACACGGTGATTCATAACCACGTGCAAACATACACTTTTTGAATGGAACACCCTATATATTATCACATATTCAGATTCTACTAATGATCCTTGTTCTTATACATGGTATTTCAAAGGTTATGGCCATATTTGTATCCCAATCGCTGTCAAATGAACATGTATCAAGAAGCAATAAATCAAAGATTATTGTTTTTACTTGGCAAGATAAAAAATATCATCTAGTTTTACCTCCGGCTATATTCACATATTCATATACTAGGTGAGGTAGAATGCAAAATCTATATTCTTTTTTTTAAATGTCACCCCCATATTTTGTTTTGCCAAAAAATGATTTTTGACATGCACTTTCATATTTATATACCACTTCATACAGTGTGCTCCAGCTAAAATTTGCCACCCACATTATTTCTGAAATAATAAAAAAAATTAACATCGCCGTAACACGTCGATTTGTATTTCGGAGGGGAAGTCCTCTACGGAATACGTCATCATTGTGCTATCAAGCTCCTCATCCTCAGCAACCCCTATTTCAAACTCTTAAATGAGACTACCACACTTTTGATACATCACTTTGAAGGCAATTCATTGTCAAATACAACAGTGTAATCAATTGAAGGTTGATTCACTATTATGGAAGTTAATAAAAGTACAGTGATTATCAAAATGAACTATTATTTTCATTACTAATATCGTAAGAAAGGATCCAAATATGAGCCAGTTGAGTCCTTGCAGATGTACAGACGTACAGGTGATATTCAACATATCTTCGCACATTTCTCAACATTTCCGGAACCTCGATGGACATCGTCTATAGGACCGGGCTGCGTAATATAAGCTTTGGATTTCAAATTGTCTCATAAAAGAATCAAAGACATTCTGAATATCGCCTGTCCGGCTATATGGAACCTTTCCTACGATAACGTTTCAGGTAACGAAAATAATACTTCACTTTGGTAATCGCCATATTTTTCATTAATTTCGATAATAGTGAATGAATCTTGAATCTGATTGCACTGTTGTGTCAAAAGGTCTGTTTCGGACTTCCATTTGCAGTATAATTTTAGATTACAACGTTTCGATGATCTGCTATCTTCAATCGTCTTCAGGTAAACTGTCGAATATTCTCCTTTCGTTGCTATTTATTCGCCATGAAAAAATAACACGTCAGCTAGACGAGAATAAATAGCAACGAAAGGAGCATGTCCGACAGTTTACCTGAGGATGATTGAAGATAGCAGATCCATCGAAACGTAGTAATCTAAAATTAGAAGTTCGAAACAGCCCTTTTGA
Organism: Callosobruchus maculatus; assembly: GCA_951848785.1. NCBI lineage: Eukaryota > Metazoa > Arthropoda > Insecta > Coleoptera > Chrysomelidae > Callosobruchus > Callosobruchus maculatus. The sequence continues at coordinate 248,079 of CATOUR010000228.1, forward strand.
AACATCTACCATGTCTACAAATTTCAAGCAACAGTTACAATATGAATGTGAACGGATTCCGTTCAAAGTGATTATCAATTTGTGTACTGAAATTGATTCATTTTGAGAAACTACTATAGAATTACACTTTTATTTAACGAAAAACTAAGATGTAGGCCCATAATAGTATTTGATGAAATCAAAATCACGAATTATCGAGATAAGTGTGCTGAGAAAATAACTCTATAGACATGGTGCACAACTATTAAGCAGGTTTTTCAGATAGGCTTTGAAATATTGACAGTTTGTTTTCAGAACCTTCTCACTGTGTAAAAACCAAACATTAGAAATAAATCTTTCTATGGAAGAACAAATAGAGTTTATTTATAATAAAAGAATCTTTGCGATATTCAGAATGGAAGCAACCTAGAACTGATGTATTTGAAAGACTGAAGAAACATTTTATTCACACTAGGTCAGTTAATATTTCAAAGCCTACCTGATAGATCTGCTTGATAGCTACGCATGACGTCTATAAAACTATTTCCTCGGCATACTTGACTTACATTATATCGATAATTCAGGGTTTTGGCTTCATCAAACATGGCCTTATATTTTAGTTTTTCGTTAAGAAAAATACACAGTACATTCTCAAAATAAATATATTTTAATACACAAATAGAAGATATATTTAAAATTTGCAAATTGCAGAAATGTCAAAATATCTCAGAACAATCCAATCTACAGCTTAGCACACGACAGTACATAAATATGGTTCATGAAACGAGGCAAGCCACTAACATCCCAGGAGACGGTACATTGGCGACAGTAACATGCATCATAGATCAACTTCGATATCAGAATGATTGTCGTGTAGGAATTAGTGTATAAAGTACAGTTCAACCGACAGAAAACGCAGGCAATAACACTGACGAAGGAGTTGGTTCACCAACTGTGGAAATGAAGGGCCACCCAATGGTCGAGTCACTTTCCGTCAAACTTTTCAGTCAACATCAACAATGAAACGTCGTGGCACGACCATGTCGTCAGTATTGCTAAAACCCAGAAGCTTCGAGTTTTGTTCCGCTGTAGGAAGTTGTATGCACCAGACATCGCTCAACAGAAAGCTGAATAAAAAGTCATTCAGACCATCTCAGTCTACATGGCCATAATGCGAGACTTTACAGCTTGGGCAAATTTCCGCATCAAGGACTGATAAGGGTACGTTTTGACGTCAACAAAATATCTCCTGTACTAGGATGGCCTAATGTTACATCTCGAGTTCAAATATTTTACACTATTTCCTGTCGTATTAATCTTTTTGTAGTATTAGTACACGTACTAACTAATTCAAAGCGTATCGATATAGTAGACAGCATTCACTCTGTTATTAACACTAAGTCTTGAAAATTTTAGTATCAACTTTTAGTTAGTATAGTAGAAGCGACAAAGCAGAATCATGAAGCAAATACTCCTTCAAAACTTGTCATAATTTCTCCTATGCTTACCTATGTCCTAAAATATTTATTTGGGCCTGGACTGTGCTCCTTCTGCCGCAGTGTGGTATTATAGTGGCAGCATCTTACATTATACATGAACTGAGTGGTTTCATGATCATAATGTAAAGAGGAGTTTCATATGTCCGGATTATTCTTTTCATAAACATTTTCCGTTTCGACCCAGAATATGTACATTAGGGATTCAGCTCGCTTATAAAAGATGTAACCGCTGTCGGGGTCAATTCCAGACAACCATATATTCTAGCCATCCCTACTTTAAGAGAAACATAGCATGTAGTGGACTTTATTTGTTATACAAATGACGTATCAGTTTATTCACTTCGGGCTGTAAATGTTGCAGGAAAATAACGGCCTATATTTTATAAGGTGGAAGGACGTCTGTTTTTTTGCACCATGTCTATATATCTCAGAGGATCGTTAGTTAGATATTGACCACCGGAACCGTTTATGTCGAAAAAATTCTCTCAAATCGAAGATTTTGATTGTTTGATGTGTCAACTTTAACGTAAAAAAATTGAAAGCTACTGCTCAAAGCTGGCATCTGTAGAAAATACACAGACACAATAAAAAAATGAAGAGTGCACTCTAAAGTCAAAGGATATTTATTTACATATTTGTTTGTTTCAATACGCTACCCAAAAGCTAAATCCAATTAGAGGGTCGCAAAACTACACAGAAAAATAATATACAACAACAACAAAATATGCATACGAGGTTGATAAAATGCCGAAAAAAAAACTATACACTATACAATGCTTCCAAGATCAAGTACTATACAGACAAGAAAAGCTCAGGCAAGTACCAGATTCTAATAAACAACTAGGCTCTGTCAAGGACCGCTTTTAGGAGTCAGCACTACAGAAACCATGATCTAGTTCGACCGTGTTTCACCAGTTGCGACAGCTGCTGGAAAGAATCTCAGATACTTACTCAGAGCCAGAAAATAATACTCACCACCCAGCCTTCAATGCTATATAAAGCCTTGATAAAACCTTACCTGAAGTATTGCTTACATATTTGGAGAGTTGTTGCCCCTACTAGCCTGTCTATACGTGACACAGCCCAGAAAACACACCCAAAGAAAGGTTTGAACTAATAATACTATTTTGACTATTTTGACACTATGGTATCGTATGGCAGAGTCGCGATAAATATTCTCTAGTATATATAGTGCGAGTAAAGTGGTAATCAAGGTGAAGCTGTACTATGTCTTACTGCAAGTAGACACCTTAAGCGCCTAAAATATAAAAACCTTGTAATACGTTCACTGTCAATCAATAATTGTAAAACCTGTTGCATTGCATCACAAATATGGTATGTCACAAGGTTTAGCCATTAAAATTTGCTGCTCTTCAGGGTGTCCCAGAAATAACACGCTAGAGTGACATGAAAGGTAGATTGGTTTTAGATCAATCAGATAACATCGACATGATCTTAGTAAAAGTTTTCTAGTTTTCGAGATGTTGCTACTTTTAAGGTTTTCCAAAAAATTCCTACTTTTGCTCCTTTTGTTACCTGTTATGGCTATAAGGATATGCGGACTTATGATCTTTTTTTCTCGGGCTACTATTAATAGTTGATTGAGACGACAAAGTATTGATTTCATTGAAAAGAATCACGGTATGTTAAAGAAACAACCGAATTCTTAGATTTTGTGTCAATGCGAAAACCTTAACCAAGGTTTAACTGATTACTGTGACAACGAATGAACCAGACTGAATCCGCAAATGCTCTTAAAAACCAACCTACTTAATGCTCTTTCAAAAATAGTATAACACTAATAGGTTCTTCTTACTAAAAAATGAATAGCTACAAGTTTTGACATAGAAGTCGTAATACTTCTACGTCTAAAACGCCTAGATACATTGTACTTTTTTATTCGTTGTTGGCTTCAAAATAATAAATAGAACATAAAGCTGTTTTTTTTAATTCCATTTATTTTTAGTCACTACAACAGATTTTCAAAATGTTTACCACCCACTCTTATACACAACCTGCATCTTCTTAAAAATTGTCCCTTTTAACTTCTCAAATCTAGATCAGCAATTTCGCTTGATGGATTCGTTAACGCAATTCATCGGCTGATCGAATTGGTTTTCCATACACTTTATCTTTTAAACATCCCCACTAAAACATCCAGAGGTTTTAGGTCTGGAGAGCGTGGGGGCCAAGAAACTACTCCTTGCTGGCCAATCCATCTGTTAGCGAAGCTTTCATCAAGATAGGCCCTTACTGCACGACCATAGTGCGCAGGGCACCCATCATGCTGCAACCACATCCTTCTTCTTGACTCAAGAGGCACATCTTCCAAAATAATGGGTAGATGATGTCGCAAAAAATCCAGGTACATTTCCGCATTGAGGGTCGCAGGTCGCAGGGAGCTCGAATAGGCCAATGATGCATCCGTTGTGGATCCCGGTCCAAAGATTTACCTTAAACTGATGCTGTGAATGGTCCTCTCTTACTTCATGGCGATTTTCAACTGCCAGCTGTGGATATTATGCAAGTTAAGATACCCATCTCTTTTACAGGCCAACTCGTCGCTCCACAAAATCCTGTCGAAAAAATTAGGGTCTTCCTGATGCTTCTCCAGCATTGTCCGACAAAACGAAACACGTGTAGCATAATCACTGCTTAATAGCGTTTGAACTCTTTGGATGTGGTACGGGTGGTATTCATATCTCTTCAGAATACGTTGCTCTTGCGATTTAGATACGCCTGTACGTCGTTCGATTAAACATACTGAAGTTGATGGGTCCTCCGCCACAATTTTTAAGATGCAGGTTGTGTATAAGGGTGGGTGGTAAACATTTTGGAAATATGTTATAGTGACTAAAAATCAATGGAAAATGAAAAAACAGCTTTATCCTATATTCATTATTTTGATGCCTACAACGAATTAAAAAGGGAAATGTATCTAAGGCGTTTTAGTCGTAGAAGTGTACGAGTTCTATGTCAAAACTGGGGGCTATTCAATTTTTAGTAAAAAGAACCTATTAGTGTTATACTATTTTTAAAAGAGCATTAAGTAGGTTGGTTTTTAAGAGCATTTGCGGATTCAGTCTGGTTCATTCGTTGTCACAGTAATCAGTTGAACCTTGGTTAAGGTTTTCGCATTGACACAAAATCTAAGAATTCGGTTGTTTCTTTAACATACCGTGATTGTTTTCAATGAAATCAATACTTTGTCGTCTCAATTAACTATTAATAGTAGCCCGAGAAAAAAAAGATCATAAGTCCGCATATCCTTATAGCCATAACAGGTAACAAAAGGAGCAAAAGTAGGAATTTTTTGAAAAACCTTAAAAGTGGCAATATCTCGAAAACTAGGAAACTTTTACTAAGGTCATGTCGATGTTATCTGATTGATCTAAAGCCAATCTACCTTCCGTGTCACTCTGGCGTGTTATTTCTGGGACACCCTGTATATTTTATATAAAATAAATCAATATAAACAAAATAAATTAAAATTTTACGTATAATCTGATGCATGACGCGCTTTTGAGACCAGTTCTGGGCAAGGATATTTTATAAATATATTTCTGGAGCAATAGATATCAAACAATAGAAATTTGTTTAACAACTACTTATTTTCTGTCAATTATCGTGCATACCTTAAAATGAAAATAATTATATTATTTCGCTTTTGCCAGCTTGTATTCCACTTACACTTACAACAAGAAGTGCATGTATATTGTGTAAAGCTATTGCCACTGCATTGTGTATTATACGACAAATTATATTATTCTGTGTATATATTATGATAACTTATTTCTCAGCAATTTTATGAGATGGCTTTTAATATTGCTATTTCCAGAAATTTCCCTAAATTTCTGCCTTCGTTAATTACTGATTCCAAATATAACAAGCTCGGTTCTGCAACATCTGGAGCCACTTACTTTTGGTACTTGCAAATGTACTGTTACAAGTCCTTAGTCCGATTGGGCAAGGAAACACTTGGTACGGATTTCACTATTTATTTTCACTAACCTTGTACACTACGCCTAGCCTAATACTTAACGGTCTAACTTATCTAAAGTCACTACAGTAATTCATATTGGTCCTTAACTTCACTAATTTATGTCACAGTTCATTTATTTCGCGCGCGCCACGGGTACGTTGCGGACTACTGCACTGCACTAATTGTTAACTGTTTTCATCTCTCGTGAGACGGCGCTTTTATGCTAGGCGGCGCCATCTCTGGAACGTACGCGACAGCTCGCGATCATTACCGATTGTACGAGAAGGAATTTTTCTAGACTTCACGTATATGGCCGGACGTCCAGGACCGATCTGGCATGATAGTTTTTCAGAAAAATCGATGATTTTGGCATCACTGAAAGATAATTCCATCTTTGGGTGGTGGCAACACTGTAACAAGGTTTGGCTATTGATCTTTTCTATTCGCAGAGATAAAAACTTTTGTACGCTGCTGGTTGAGCAATAAATCGCGAAAGAGATGAAACACTACACGTCACGGATATTATTCAAATTTATTTTCGCATTGTTACAAGACCGTCCTTCCTCCGGTTTTATAACCGCGTCGGCGACGCTGACGGCGACGCGACGGCCGGCGCCGGATCGTGAGCCAGTTTAAAAATTTAATAAGATTTGCACTATTTTGAATGCGGTTGTGGCCGCTTAAGGCTGACTTTCAACGCTCTATTTTTCGCCCTATGCCAGAAATATTAAATTCTCTTGAAATATGGTGGTAGTGCATGCGTGTTGAATGCACAAACCTTGCCAGTGCTCATTATCATATGATATTGGACAAAATGCCAAACGGTCAAAACAAGTGGAGAGGTTTTCATCATCATCATAGTCGCAATGTCTTAACAGACATGTTGTGAACTCGTAAAATGCATTAAGTCGGAGCTATAGTATTGCCGACACGAATATTATCAATAGTTTTGAGAACTGTAGCTCGCCATCTTTCGCGACTTACTGTCAGTTCAGTGACGCTCTTGATACTCATATCCAGCAACTGTTTCGTCGTATCCACCCCGCGTGTATGGGAACGGTCACGGCGCCGCCCACTCGGGGCGCGACCCTGAACTACAGGTTTCTCCATATTATCTCTTCTGTGTATATGTCCGAAGAATGTAAGCATTCTCGTCGACACAATGGAGGATAGTCTCTGGATTACCAAGCTCATCCAGTATGGAAATGCTAGTTCGACGGGCGGTATAAGGAACTTTCAGCATTCTCCTCCACGTCGACATTTCAGAAGCATCTATGCCAACTCGATCTGACCAGCCCAAGTTTCCGAGGCATACAAAAATATGGAGAGCACAAGAGACTGAACCAGCGACATTTTTTGTAAGCTTTGTCATGGCCACACGTGCCTCTTGAATGCGCTGTCGAATATCATTTTCACGGCTACCCGAATTGTCGATCAAAGGACCGAGGTACACAAAACTTTGAACTACTTCACAACGGCCTACTGACTTTATTACTTGATGATTATCGTGCTCTCTATTTACGATCATAACCTTGGTCTTGTTGTACTTAATACCAAGACCATAAGCTGCACTGCGTTGTTCTAAGATGTCTAATAGAGCTACTAGTTCTTCCTGAGAAGCAGCACTAAGGGTTGTATCATCAGCAAATCTTAAGTTGGATATTTTTCTTCCGCCAATAGTTATACCGCCATTTCCAGTTGTCCAATATCTGTCTTACCACAAATTCAGAGTAAATGTTAAATAACATCGGAGATAATACACATCCCTGACGAACTCCTTTTCTGGTTGCTGTTTGACTAAACAGGTTACCATCAATTCTCACACGAGCCGAATTAGACTCATAGAGTGACTGTATGAGAAACACTAGGTGATAAGGAACTACCATAGACATGAGGATTTCCTACAGTTTAGGCCACTTTACGTTATCAAACGCCTTAGAATAGTCCACAAAGCAGATGAAAACTGGAAAATAATGCTCTCTGGCTTTTTCAATAATTTGTCTTACGTTTAAGATCTGTTCAGGCGTACCGCGTCCTTTCACGAAACCTGCCTGCGCCTGAGAAATTTGCCAGCCAATAAATCCCTCCAACCGAGATTGTAAAATATATAGTAGAACCTTGCTTGCATGACAGATTAACGAAAGTAGACGATAATTGTCTGGATTTGTTGGAGATACCTTTTTATGAAGAAGAACAGAAATTGATGTGCACCATTCATGTGGCCAAACACTGGAGGACCAGGCACTCTTACAAATATTATGTTATGGGAGGTTTTGATTTCTTGCAATATCTTGCTTACCTGATTGGAAGCGATTTTTTATTACGACTTGAACTGGTATCATAGAAATGTACCTGGAATGAACTTAGAACTTCACTTTTTCTAGAAATTGTTTCCAAAGGATCAAATTACATTTCTAAAGCATCAAATGATTGTAGGTTTAACCTTTAGCGACACGCGCCTTGTTTTAAAACTTAAGTACACGCGTGGTGTATTCTGTACACCACCTACATATAAATTCTATCCCAGGTAATAGCTGCCAACAAACCAATTGCAAAATTAGTATTAACACAAATAACGATTTTATTACAAAAAAAAACACATCTTATACCTGAAAAAAAGGTCTAACGTTGTGAATATTATTATATCGAACTAAATGCTTTTTTTGCGGCCAAGTTGACCCGAAAATAGAACTTTCTGTATGATTTATTGATTCGAAGGTCAAACTTTACACAAATCATACCGAAGGTGATATTCTCGAGACGGCTGTAATTAGGGTTGCCACGTTTTTTTTGCAGTTAAAGTATATCGGTTATTATAGGTATGAAAAAAAGTCCATAGTATCAGAATAAAGTACAATTTATTTTTCTTTATTATTATGTTTAAAAACATATTTTTTATTCCTTTTTGCAGTCTATATCAAATTAGTATCTCTATTAAACAATTGTACAGCATGTTTACGGTCTATATTCAAATTGAAGTAAATAAGTAATTCATTTTTTATCAAATTCAGAGCTGCTTTATTTCTTTCGCCTCGCCATTTGCTATTCATCACAGAAAAAACTCTTTCTCTAAATGCTGACGTGGCGGGAATAGACAATAAAAATGAAACAACTCTATACAAGTTTAAAAAATTAGGATCACCCTTATTAAATATTTGCAGCCATTTTTGTGTAGTTGAGAGTTCTGCAAAACTCTTAGAAGTACATATTTGAATATAAAGTTGGTTCAATGAAGCGATTTCTCCGTAAAGTTCATCCATATCTACATTAAGTTTTTGCGGATCTAAATTTTCAATTATGGTAACAATATTATCAAATTCTATATTGCTCTTGAAGTTTATATTACCGCCTCACACAAAGAAAATGTGACAATTATTGACTGAAATACCACAGAACATCCCCACACAAATTTGAGATTAGGCTGCGTTCAGGAGTTGTTAATTTAGCGATGTAGCGCTGGCGAGTGGCGACATCGATTCAGCACTAATCGATAAAATTCGTTCAACGAAAAAATAGTTACGACAAATCTTTTCAAAACCCCAAAGAATTCAAATCATGCGAAGTAAAGTATATTCGTGTACTTTATTGCTGTCATAAAGTATAGAGTACGTTTACCTGAAATAACGTACAATACTCTATTATAAAGTACGGGTGGCGACCCTAGCTGTAATGTTCATAAATAATATTTATAGTATCTATCCCTATTATGTTTTATTATTTTATCTAATAAACGGCTGCAGAAAAAATATTGTACGTAACGCTACCCGAAAGTGATTTTACGGGACTCGCAGGCTTCCAGGACTCGCCTTCGGCTCGCCTACTCATACGTAAATAACTATTTTGTTTCACGAGTACACGCGTGGTGTATTCTATCCACCCGACGAAGCAGCATTAGCTATAATATTGTCGACGTTACATTTATATAGCCTTTTTATTGAAAGGGATTGTTGGTATTAAAGTGTATATTTATAAAAAGCCCAAGCCAACTGAACAAGTTTGTTAAATAACAATAGTAATATACTTTTTTTACAATTATACACGCGCGGTGTGTTCTAGGCACCAGACGGACTAGCGGTCAAACCACTTCCTCGGCAAAGTTTGCGAGACAACTGTCGATCGACGGCGAAGCAAGCTATGAGTAAATACCATCTTTGAGGGTTAGATAGAACGACGCCTTACACCTTTCAGGAAACTCAACGTACTAAAGTCTGATGGCGCACACAGTACATCAGCGCGTATAGTTAAAGGCGAAGTAGCCTGTTTTAATTCCCAAAGCTTCAATTGTAAATTTCAATGGACAGATAAATTTTCTAAAGCATCAAATTTAGTTTCAAACAACAGATTTTAAACCCTAAAGCGTCAATTATGGTTTCAAATAATCAATTGAATACTCAAAAGCATCAGATTGATTTTCAAAAGAGCCAACTCGAAATTCTAACGTATCAGTTGTAGTTTCTAAGGTGTCAATTTAATATTCTAACGTACCTGAGGTCGGGGTAGACAAAAGTATGGTATGGTAAAACGGTCAGTTTTAACAGGCTCTGTTGTTTTTACATTACACGTGACAAAAATGATGACCCACTTCCGAATTTAGGTGTGGTTGGTTATGAATTTTTGGCAGTAACATATAAAGATCACAGGTTTAATCAAAGTGAAACCCACTTGTCGGGATTATTTGGTATTGAGCTATTGATATATCTAAAGCTATTACATTACTCTAGTGCAAAATAGGAAAGACTTGCGCAATCAAATAGCTGCTGGATGTAACTGGTAGCTTAAAATCAATATTGTGCAGTGTATTTCTGACTACAAAAATGTTCCCTGTGGAGCTTTTCAGGTTTCCGTTTCAGACCCTTTTTCAGTTTCAGTTTTAGAAAAATCCAAACCTACGCCGATGACGTGCAGATATGCCTTTCACATCTCATCCATCTCATATTCAGATTTACTCAATATGTTAATAACCTTTCTTTTCTTAGTCTTTGCTACAATTCGACTGTCGTCACTTCATATTCTTGTTTTTGCATTTTTGAACGTATTTTATCCTGTTCTCTTGTTAGAGCTTCCTTCTGTCCCTTTTCCGCTTCTTTTTTTTTGGAAGATTCTGACAAGCGTTTATCCTATTTTCCATATTCTTTTATCATCTCTTTATATTATTTTCCGTTACGTTTTCGAAAGAATTCGAAATCAAATGAGTACAGAATTGGATTGCTGTACTCTGGCTTAAAGTAGTAATTTTCAACAGTTTTTATAGATCACGGAACTTCCCATGTAATTTTTGCTGAAAAAATTTGGCTATTGTTGAAAACTTTGTCCATCGTGTATCTCAGAAACAAAGCGAATTTAAAAAAAACAGAATAGAGTATACTTAAAATAGTTTAAGGAATGTTGTTCAATTTTCCACGTATTGGTCGGATAGCACTGTCAAGGTATTACTGTAACTGTTACTTGACTCTGAAAAAAAACTCTAAAATGGTCTTATTATAGACTATTGCTGACTACTGCTGCTGAAAGTCCCACAACACAATTTTCAGAAAATTTCGGAGCATTACCATCAATCCGATGCGATTTCCTGATCCGGGCACCAGAGAAACAAACAATGCTGATCCACCATTTCGGTTCTATAAATCCGACAAAGTAGGATTCATTTAGGAAAGATTTAGATGGGTTGACATAATCGGGTAAATTCAGTACACAAACTAATTAAAGAAGTCATTTTGTACGTGTTCTAAGAACTGGATTAGAGCTTAATCGTGTTTGCGAACCATTAACTCTGTCGTCTTTTTTCGCCGGTAAAGCCAATTAAGTTTAAGATTTTGGTGGATTCACCCCGCGTTCCGTTGGATGTTGGTTTAGTTCAAGTGGCAGTCTGTTATGTAAAGTTTGTCGTTTAATTTTTTATGTGGAAGACTGTTGATATTTGAGACTTAACCGGAATTTTGCTGTTCCTGAGATAGAGGTAGACCTGTTTTTGTGAACAAGACAAACTCTGAGGAAACTCAAATAACTTATCTTTCTTGTAATTCGTTTCGCTTCTCAGTCTCGGCTCAAAAAATGTACCACCCACTTTAAGAAACCTTATGTGGCGCGGCTAAGGCATACGCATATAGCAGCGGTGTAGCGTGGCGTCAATACGAGCAGATGTAATAAGTAACTGCAATTAACATTTTACCAACACAGTAAAGATTTTTTTTAGCGAAGTCTTTAATTTTGAAGTCACGAAAATAAAATATACAAACAATGTAACATGTTAAAGCCAATTTGAAAACAGCACTAAATGGAGGTTAAAAAAAAGTTGTGAACGAATGTGTTAGATCTTAATTTCAAAATTAATTTCAATTCTTCCAGTCGCGCTCAGAATAGTTCATCGCGATGCGGAACTATATTTTATTATATACCGCGAACGTGATGCGTTTACGAAACCACATCACCCACCGACGTAACATACCGAACTGGACACAGTGGAGACGTAATCACTGTCCTAAAGTTCGTTGACCTCGGATTGCGTTCAGCGGCGTTCAACATGTGACCAGGATAGTCGCATCACTCGCATCATCGGGCCTTCGAGATATTTTTATTATTAGCGTTTAGCATAGCCCTTAGCATATACAGGGTGAGTTTTTAGTACCGGCTCGGTCGATAACGCCACTACTGTAGAAGATAGCGAAAAAAGTTGTATATAAAAGTGGTAGCCACGGATATGATACTTGCTCAGAAAATATTTAGATTTATACAGGGTGATCCATAACTACGTGGTGATGCAAACATGCATTTTTTTAAATGAGACACCCGATATGTTATTCCAAATTCAAATTCTACTAATAATTTCCGTTATTTCAATATAGGGTATTCTTACATTATACGGGGTATTTCAAAAGTTATGGCCATTATTGTATCTAAATCACGGTCAAATGAACGTACTGTATATCAAAAATTAATAAATCAAACATTATTTTTTTAAATAAGAAGATTAGAAATATCCTCCAATTTTAAAATCTGCTATAAAAGAAACCCGTGACGCATATTTGTATGCAGGGTGATGCAAAATCTAGATTTTCTCTCTTTTTTTAAATGTAATCCCCAATATTTTATTATACCAAATGATCGCTTTTAATACGCTCTTTCATCTTTGTATAGCACTTGTTATGGCTGCATTCATCAGTTTCTGAGATATTTCGATTTTTCTACAAATTTTAAATATACCTTCTATTTTTTTACTGAAATTTATTTATTTAGAGAAAATACTATCAAATTTGTTTTTGCTTAACAAACCACTAAAATATAAGGCCATAATAATACTTAATCCAGTCAAAACACTGAATTAACGATATAATATAAGTCAAGTGTGCTGAGGAAACAATTTTATAAACGTCATGCAAAATTATCAAGCAGATGTATCAGGGAGGCTATGAAATATCAAACGACACAGTCCAAATAAAACGATTCTTCAATCTGTATAAAGCTCGACAAATACAGACGTTCAATAATTGAAATAGAACTTAATTATTTGGATAAATTTCCTCGGAATTTTAATTTATTATATAATTATATGTCTTAGTGACTTTTTTAAATAAAAGCGTATTACAATACTTTGGAGGGATTCGACGCATCACTCGAATCAATGGAAGCTACCCGGCTGACATACAGAGTTACACCCGGCAAATGAGGGGAGACTGCGCCATGTGTCCTGTGTCTGTGTCACTTGTTTCCGTCAGTCTGATTGCCTACTGTCATTGTTCCACCCGCGTAATATTAGTAACCGCTGCACCGATTTTACTGATTTTAAGATATAACATCTTCGTGATATATGGTCGTAGTAGGCAGTGCCGTTATATTTTTCAAAAATTGGTGAAGTGGCGTGGTATCTGTACCTGATAAGCAGAAAGTTAAGATTCTCAGAACTGCTTCAAACTCTATGTTTGGCGTTTTGGAGGTTCCTAATTATTTTAGATTTTACTTGCCACATAGGTGGGGAGAGTATATATTATTATGTTCGTGAAAATTTTCCATTTTGAGGTAATACGCTTCTTGGGCGTTTTATAATGTCTACATAACGAAGAACCACGTTACTCATTTGGCGTTCTTCTAGCCTCGTAATCTCAGCAACCGCTGCATGGATTGTGATTAAATTTGAGTAGAGATATGACGCGGGACCGGTGCATGGGCGGCGGAGTAATTTAACAAAAAACAAACAATTCCAATATTTCTCAAACTTCGTTTTTAGGCGTTTTAGGGGTTGCTGATCATTTTCTGCCTTTTTTATGGTGGTGAAATTGTAGTGGTTGGGGGTGGGGGGTAGGGGGTTGCTAAACTGAAAAATGTGTTGTTTTCATAATAGGCTGACCATTCACCTGTGAAAGAGAGACCTAGCGGCATAATGCTCTTTTTGATCTCCATACGAACATTGCCTTGCCTGTTACAGAAACCAGGAGACTTTGTTATGTAACGGTGAAGTTATTTAATACATTTTAATGAAATTTTGACACAGTACACAGTATTATCATCGTGGCGAGCATGGATAACGCGTATTGTCTTCAACAATCGTATTAGTGGCGGAGCATCAATAACCAAAAAACTTAAAATACAAAAACAGTTCAAACTAGGTTTTTGGCAATTTGGAAGTTCCTGATAGTTTTCCACGTTTTACTTCCCACACCGATGGGGGTAGAATTTTGAGATAATACATTTTATTTATATTATGATATCTACATAACGAAAAATCACATCACTCGTTTCTGTCGAAAATGTGTGGGCAGTACTGAGTCAAGAGACTTGGCGCCATTTTTTTTCTGGACGTGGATTAATCAAGTTACATTTAAAAATGATCTGTGTAATATTGTGCAATTTACAGACATATCCAAAGATTAACTCTAAAGATCTATGCTATCTATGTTTTTATACATATTATACTTCATAACGCTTCCGGACACCGCTCCCGTGTATCACTGCAAATATAATGCTAGTCTGGACGTGTTCGCCCACTCAGACGAAGCGTCGCGAACGGAAGCGGCGCGAGGCGAAGCGTCATTTGCGTCTTTTACGGCGCGACGCGAATTTTATTTGTTTTTAAGCAATTGAACGAGGTACGTTGTCTAGTGAGGTACGATGAGCAGTTCATCAGAAGAGGAACTCTTTGTTCTTCTTCTTCTTTCGGTGCCATGTCAGGTCCCCCTAACGTTGGCAATTACAATGGCGAGTTGTTCACGGCTTTCGGCTATTCTGAATAGCTGTTCTGCACTGCTTATTCCTGTCCAGTCTCTAATATTCGTTGTTATTGAGCTTAGTTGCCACTGTGGAAGAAGAAAAGAAAAAAACAAAAGGGGGGGGGGGTAATTAAATTACCTTTGTAATTGATGTCTTTGTATCACGACCAGAGACTGCAGTTTAGCACCACTTCCTATAAAATACTGCTAAACACTGAAAATGCAAGAGGAATCAAGAAAAGTTTTGATCTTCTCGCCGCCTGGTACCGCCCATTCAGGCGAAGCGAAGCGAAGCGTCAAGAGAAACGACGCCTAGTTGGTCCGAAGAGAATTCGCGCGTCAAACGACGCGCCTCTTCGCTTCGCGCCTCCTAAGTATACGGGCTGCCATATAACCTAATGTAAGTTTCTCTGGCGTCAAATCTACAATTTTCTTCGCGCCGCTTCCGTTCGCGACGCTTCGTTTAAGTGGGCGAGCACGTTAAAAGCAGCACCGCACAAAAACGTGCTTCAACGCCTATTTACCTCATCAGTACGGCATCTCGCTTCGTTGCAGGCTTATACCGCTCCTTAACTTAATCACAAAGAAGAAGAAAAATAAGAGGTTTTTGTTGAATTAAGAATTATGCTCATACTTGCTTAATTTTCAATTATGTCCTTGCTTATTTATCATAGACAGTGTCCGCAGCTATGGGTGGAAAATGGGATGGTGGGGATGGGTGGAGTTTTAGTAACTATAACCTTTTTATGATTATCGAGAATTTGTGGTTAGTACTGATAAATGACGCAATGTTTAGCTAACTCACTCTAGTTCATTTGAAGGGAGGTAATGCATGCCTACTCTATAAACTAATTCAAAAAGCTACTTAAACTTTTTGAAACCATACCTACCATACCATACCATAACCCATCCTTTAGGGTTCGATCCTCAGGCCAATACTGTAATCATCCTTTACCTTTATGCATGACGTCCCCCTGAATGATACAGTTCTTGTAGCTCAGTCTTGGAATAGGGCCTTAATCACGATAGACAATAGGATGTGGCTGATTAAAACAACTCAAGTCTGTACGAAAAGACGTCAGGCACCACATTTTATAGCACCTGCTGCCTATTATCATAGCTACTATTCTCTAATTTAAGTTTGTACGTTTGTAACACGCTTTTGTTAGCCCCACCTGTATGCGGGATTGTGCCGTTTGTGGGTTTGTGAGCTGATAAACATCATATGAATTAAGAATGTTGGCCAACTCATGTTATTCGATTTCTATTCACAAAAATTGGTTGCATCTAACGAAAAATTCATTTAGTTGTCATAGCTGCCTACCTCAGATAAATATGTTTTCCCATGCTCATAGAAAGATAGTTGTTGAATTTTGTCGGGTGCGTGATAGTAACTACAAAACTGCGCCATCTATTCTCTTAAACTGTAACGTGTCATGTTTCGAACTCGCTTCGTGCATAGCCACCTATAACTGACGGTGCGGAACTTTGGCGCCACGTTTCGCCTGAGTTGGGATTTGCAATTCATATTCACAATGTCTTGTAAATTACTAGCGTGGCTCTGTCTTCTCGACACTAGAACAATAGTAATAGAATTTTACAGGATGTTTAGCTCAGTTCAATTAGAAGTACACAAAGAACAGCTAAAATAAAGTCGGCAGCTCTATGGTTCATAGTTAGGTATTGTATCAAATGGCCGAAGCAGTTTACCAGTTAGAGATGAACCTCCTCCCGGTCAACCACAAACTGCGCGATCTGCCACAAAAATTACAGAAATAATTAACGCCTTGGTATAAAATGATCGACAGAACATGTAAAGCAGGCTAGAATATCGAACACAGTCAACTGTTTTATTAGGGAACGAACATGTCACGTTGAAAACGCAGTGTCTTGACGATCGCCAAAGCTAAGCAGCGTTGGGAGCGGTTAGTACTTGTTTGGATGACCGCTTGTAAACACTGCGTGTCGCTAGCTTTTTTGTAACATTATTTTTGAACAGAGGCTGGTCTCTATAATTCTAAGTGCCTCATTAGTTAAATTAA
Organism: Callosobruchus maculatus; assembly: GCA_951848785.1. Classification (NCBI taxonomy): domain Eukaryota; kingdom Metazoa; phylum Arthropoda; class Insecta; order Coleoptera; family Chrysomelidae; genus Callosobruchus; species Callosobruchus maculatus. Next base: position 264,781 of record CATOUR010000228.1, read on the forward strand.
AAATTAATAAGTTGTTGTTAATCGGGGAGTGTTTTATACAAGGTCTGGCAGGCAGCACTACAATCAGGATAACGTTTGTCTCGACCGCTAGTTTATAACTGCAAGATTAATGAAATAGCCACAGTTAGAAAAATAAGAAAAAGATTTAATGAGAAAGTTAAAAAGTTAACTAAAAACTTTAAAATAAGCGTAGTTTTAAAAAACAAGAAAAAACACGGTTTTAATGAACTCAGAACTGCAACGTTAAAAACAATTCTTAAAATAATCTCGAAACAACAATGAAAAAAATACTAGAATGCTTGTGAAAAAAGCGTCGGGTGCTCGATTTACGCATCATATGGCACAAAGCGCCCACGCTTTTTTCACAATCATACTAGTATTTTTCGTTGATTGTTGTTTTAAGCTTATTTTAAAAATTATTTTTTACTTTTAAGCTCTAATTTCTTTCAAACGTGTTTTTTTAAACCATATTTTTTATTCCTCTATAAACTTGATGACGGAGAAGTAGTTACATGCACTCAGAAACTTTTGTAGTCCTTTCTTATGAAATCTAATAACGTACGAATTAGTGCCCTTTAGGTTTTATGCATAGTAGTACTTAGAAGATGAAAGTTGTAGATTCAGTCGTAATGTTATAGGTTTGGTAGCATAATTCTGTAATATTAAACTATAGTGCATTTTAAAATGTATCCAGCAATTATGTCGGAAATTCCTACGTGCTTCGGTGTCGGTCAATGGCGTAAGTAAACTTCACCATCTAACCTGATTAATTGCCCCTCATTATTCATTTACTTACGGTGGCGCCTCTATAAGAATATTTGTTTTTAGTTTAACGGATCAGTATTTTCTGTTAAGCCGCAGTGTTTGCAGTATTATAAAGAATGGCAGCATTCACACCAATGGAAAGACGTTGCAATAATTCTCCACTATCAGTGACTGAAAAAGCTATTATAGATTAATCGACGGAAGCAGTATCAGCAGAAGCTGCTTGCTCTTGTATAAATCTGCGATATAAATGGAAAGGCAGGTCTATCCTATTGGTCAAAGAAAACGCGTTTTCTCTATTCTCACAGGCTCATACCTACAGCTTTACAAATCCGAATGGCTTATTGGGGAGAATCGATTCTGCGAATAACAAATCCGTGGCAAATCATAAATCTGAAGGACGAACCTAATACATATTTTCATGAAAAGTTGGTGGGGCAATGCGGGCAATCGAATTGAAAAATTCTATCATATATCCGTTCCATAAATTGGAACGTCTGCAGTAGCTTTCGGAAACTGCATGAAACATTGGTGGTTTATAGATCAGAAACGCATTATATTGGAGTCGGCATACGGCCAACGTGCGGTTGCAGATATACAGGATGTTCTAGAGGAATGCTGATGAAAACAACGAATCATAGCGGAATATTAAGAAACAAAAGGTGTTAAACTCGTTTCTGACTGCCTGACCATTAGCTTGGTTTTCACTTAGTTCTATAACGTCAGGCAAGGCTATGACTTGGCAGAAATACGTCGAAGCGTTAAAAACAAAATTCAAAATTATGTTTCGTCAACTCCGTCCTAGGCTAAGCAGAACTTCAAAATTGAGTTTGGTGAATAAAGTTCGACTTTACAAGATGATTGTTAGACTAGCAGTTAGCTGCGCATGTGCGGCGGTGTTTTCTTGCTTAAGCGTACATGCGAATCCTACAGGTTCTGCAAAGCAGGATATTGCGTACAATTATTAACGCCCCATGGTATGTTTCCAACGATACCCTTCACAGGGACCTTTACATCTCTTACTTAAGCGACTACATTGAATGAGTAACAGGTGCAACAACAATATAGACAAGACTCATCGCACAGCAACGCTCTGTTGCGCGTGTCAAGGCTGCGGCTCGCACTGTGATCAAAATCAAATCGCGCAATTTTGAAAACAACTGTTTGCCCTTTTACTTCCGACACCGATAGGTGAAGGTGAAGTATTGTGATCGCGAAAATTTTGGATTTTGATATATTACGCTTCTTGGGCGTTTTATGATGTGTACATACCGAAAATCCACGTCACTCGTTTTCAGCGTTCTTCTAGTCTCTTCTGGTCTCGTAATCTCAGTAACCGCTGCATGTATTGTGATTAAATTTGGGCAGCAATGCGCTGTGGAGTCATAGTAGGCAATTTTCCTATAACTTTGAAAGTTGGTACATGGGCGGTGCAGTAATTAGCGAAAAACTAAAAAAAGTGGAGTCAAGTTGATTGACTCAGTACTTCCCACACATAATAATGATACCATTTTATTGTTTTCCCATTGCATTAAACTATAGTCTGAAATCTGAACACAAAAACTCTCGCAAATAGTTTCCTGCATCTCCTTCCTTAGGAACTAGGATGGCACAGCTTTTATTCTTCATGCTTCAACTGGACGATGCGAAACAATCAGGAGCCTCCAACCCGTCTAAAAACGAACATCAACACAAAAACTCTCGTAAATAGTTTCTTGCGTCTCCCTCCTTAGAAACTAGGACGCCACAGTTTTCATTCCGCATGCTTCAACTAAATGACGCGAAACGATCAGGAGCCTTTAAACCGTCTAAAAGCCAAGTATGAGCCTTTTTTATATTTTTAGTTTTTTGATTATTGTTGCGCCGCCACTGACATGATTTTTCAGAAACTGGCGCGTCTTCTATTCTCGCCGAGATAGTAAATTTTGTATCGAAATTTCTTAAATATCAATTCAATAATTTTCGCTTTATGCAATATATACATATAGAACGAAATTAAGCAGCACTCGCATATGTATACATCACAAAATTCTAAGCCTCTTGGTTTCTGTAATAGCAAGCCAATGTTCAGATGGACTTAAAAAAGAATATGCCGCTAGGTATTTCATCCATAGGTCAATGGACAAACTATTGTGAATACAACAAATTTTTCAGTTTTACAATGCCACATCCCCCAACAGCTCCAATTTCACATCCGCTCAAAAAAAAGTAGAAAATGATCAAGAACCTCTAAAACGCCTAAAAAAGAGTTTGAAATGATTTTATATTTTTAGTTTTTTATTATTGCTGTGCAACCACTGACACGATTTTTCAAACAACCCCCCTTAACCACCCCAAATTAACCCCTACCCAAAAAAAGCAGAAAGTGATCAGAAGCCCCCAAAAGCGTCTAAAAACGAAGTTTGAGAAATATTTGAAAATTTTTGTTTTTCGCTAATTACTCCGCCCCCTGTACAACGATTTCCACAGATATAGGAACATTACCTACGACCCCACAACATACCGCTACCCAAATTTCATCAGAATCCATATAGCGGTTACTAAGATTACGACGTTAGAAAAACGCCAACAGACAGACAGACCGACAGACTGACAGACCGACGGAAATGACTGACGTGAATTTTCGTTATGTAGACATCATGAAACGCCCAAAAAGCGTATTATCTCGAAATCGGAAATTTTCGCGACCACAATACTCCCCTCAACTATCGGTGGGGGAAGTAAAAAGCTCAAAATACGAAAACAACTCAAACTTCGCTATTAAGCATTTTAGGGATTCTACTTTTTTTTGGGTGGGAAAGAAATTAGGATAGGTGGGGGGGGGGGCGGCTTAAAACTAAAAAAAATGTTTTCATGATAGGCCTGTGAAAGAAAGACCTAGCGGCATAAAACACGTTTTTTGGTCGGGTGGGCGATAATTTGGTTGCAAGGGGATCCCAGACTATAGCTTCGTGCTTTGGGAAAATGATAAACTGGTATCACCTTGATGTGTGGGAAGTATTAAGTCAATCAACTTGAGTTCATTTTTACATATCGAACCTCAAAATCTACCCCTTTTTTAATCCCAAAAATTACCGAACTTCCTCCTCTTTGCTCTTCTTCTTTCTTTTTCTTCCCTTACTTCTCCATGACTCTGTTTGGTCTCTGAATTGACAAACGTCGACCAATAGCAGGTCAGATTGGTGTTCCATCGCCCCTCACTGGCACACCAATAAACCAAACATGTATTTGAAGACAGACCCTACTGAGGTTTCGGCTAGTACTGTGGCTTTTATCAAGGTAAAAAATTTGACAGTAAATTAATTTTTAATAAAGTGAGAACTCTGAAAATTAGTCTCTGTCAAGATTCTAATTTTTGGGGAGATTGTCATACTAGCCTTCTAGGTGGGAAACTGGAGCATGTCTTTGTACTGGTCTGCACCTTTCACTCGTTAACTCATTTTATATTCCTTTATCGATTCCTCTCTTCTCAAAGGCGGTGCAGAGCACGGCAATATGTTATAGTAAAGAAAACTAGTTAAAATATAATCAAACTTCAACATACATGTATACATACATATGTACATCAATATTTATAATTACAGAAATATATTACCAGATAATAAAGTACACCCAATATTTTTTAAGCGAGTACAAATATTTTTAGACCGCGAAGGCAGACAGAAGGCGTTCGGTAAGGTGTAACACGACAAATTGTTTCGAATACTAAGAGAATCTGGTATAGACGACACATACTTGCGCCTTATAACTAATCAATATTTGCACCAGAGAGGGATTGTGGCTACAGACAACAAAACCTCCTAAGAATTTACAGTGAATCGAGGGGTGCGTCAGGGGTGTATACTGTCACCAATTCTATTTAACACATATCCCGAAATACTATTTTGACGTGCACTCAGAGAAACAGGAGCAGGGATTAAGATAAACCGAGAGACAGTGAATAATTTAAGATACGCAGACAAATCAGTTCTTGTAGCTGATAGTCGTGAGTGATTGCAGGAATTAATAGACTAAGTAGTAGAGGTATGTAAAATATATGATATGAGGCTTAAATGCAAGAAGACCAAAATTCTGATAACAAAAACGATGAGGCGCAGTACCGCCAGTTTATGGTCAATACCGAAAGCTTGGGAACAGCTGATATAATATTTAGCCTAAACAAAGCATGGGATCACTAACGAGAGATCAGACACCATATAGAAAAAGCAGGAACCATTTTTAACTACTGTGTAACCGTACCTGAATATTTATATATGATAAGATTATAGGATCTAGGGTGCTAGGTATTCTCTAAGCTCTTATATGGAGCGGAAGCCTGGACCTTAACAGACGCTACATCTAAAAGTTTGGAGCTATCGTCGCATGTTCAATGCCACAAACAACACCATGCTCCAACGAATGCGAAGGAAATTAGAAATTATATAAAGTGTGAAAGTGAGAAAAAAGACATAGTTTGGGCATGCTATGCGTAATGAGAGATACAAAAATTGTGTAACGATTTTAACCTGCTGTGGCCAACTTATACAACTGATCCTGCAGGCCAAAATAGGAGATGGATTTAAAAAAATATTGTAGCTTGGCTACGACCCAACAGTATATCGCAACCCGAATTTAGACAAAATCTGTAAAGCGATTGTTTGAACAGTGGCAACAGATAGAGAGATAGAAAAATTCTGTCATTGTCCAAAAAAGATTCGATCGTCATCTCGAAATCGATTTTTTTTGCCAATACGATGCTGCTCTCATGTATGGTGCAAAAAGTCTAAGAAATAGATATCATTTTGTGTCGCGAAAGAACCTATAGCAGGCTCATAATATTCTCAGGACCTATGACCACAGCACCAGACATAGATACTTTAAAAAATGCAGCTGGTAACTAAGGCATCTGACTCACATTCTTGCCATACCTTCATTAATACTACAATCACAGTTATACTCGCCTACATATTACTAATACTGCATTATTTTTGTTTATCCCTTTGCTATGAATATTATGATTATGTTAATGCGACTCGAAATTTTTTTATCGAACACGTTTTCTGTCGCCATCTTCGTCTATGTCAAACTTTGTATAATATTTTCATGTCTCGCTTTGCGCTATATAGCGTAACAGCCGAACCTTCAATCAAATGCAAGCTATTCCACCACCCGGATTTGCTGCATCGATAGATATAGAGCCAGCGTATGTCAAAGGTTAAAGGACAGTAGGGCATTACAAGCCCTTAGTAGGGAAGGCTGAGGTTGGTTGTAAAATGTTTTTTATAAAGTGCCACAAGTTCTTGTTTATTTGACGCGTGATCCAGGCATAAGTTTGTTTGATTCAGTAAGCATTTAGGTTTAAAATGTTAAATGAATCTTAGAAAGTGACATGAACCAATAAATTCCTAAAAAAAATACGTGTCACTTTTAACTCCATGCTGGGGGCTGGTTGTTAGGCCACTAAGAGCAAATTTTTACAACAAAAGACACGCGATTTCTAATATGATTGGTTGAAAACAGTTTATTAGATTAGTTTGGACAAAACACATTAACAACAATCTCATGTTTCAAACGTAAGCCTTAGCAAACTATCGTTTGAGATTTTAAGATCATATAAATATAAAATAAGGAACTTCTAGCCTTAAAAAGAAATTGTGCAACTCTTACACAGAATCAACGAAATAGCAATTTTGCCTATTCAAACATATTAGAAATAAATGATTCTTCTATCTTGAATAAATAATAACATATTGAAGCTGAACAAAAGAATTCCATACTAGTGTAAACAATTACTTTCGCAGTTCAAACAAACACAGTTTGCAACATTTCCCTTGGCATATCACACGTATGACCATTTCTTACACACAATACACTGCACCCATTCCTCACCAGCTCGACTTTGTTCAAATGATTCGCAACATATCAGACCAGGATACTATCATCTATTTTTTCATGCACGTTAGATTCGAAACGCTGCAGGGTGTATCCGGCGGGAAACAAATTTTACGGCAGCTCATTTCACAGCGTCGAAGTTCTCCAAAGGGAGGAATACTGGAGGAGACTGATTCGGGGAGTTATTACCTGAAAAAGCTCACTCGAACTTTTTCCGTGACAGAATCTGTAAAATAGGGACAGGTTAGCCACCCTTCTTCGATGTTCCAGGCTGTGGAGGTCATTTGTGAGGTTAGGAGTATCGATTAGTCTAATTGCTCTCCTCTAGACAGTGCCCAGAGGCTTTAGAGAGTGCTTCGGAGGGCATCCCCAGACATGGGAGCAATACTCCAACGATGGTCGGATCTGTACCTTGTAGAGCAGTAGTAATTGCTCTGGTGTATACAACTTCCTACAGCGGAACAAAACTCCAAGCTTCTGGGATACTTCCTTTGTCAGAGTTCTGTAGCACCTATCTCTGTACATACAGGGTGAGTTTTTAGTACCGGCTCGGACGATAACTCCACTACTGTACAAGATAGCGAAAAAAGTTGTATATAAAAGTTGTAGCCACGGATATGCTCCTTGCTCAGAAAATATTTTGATTTATACAGGGTGATCCATAACTACGTGGTGATGCAAACATGCATTTTTTTAAATGAGACACCCTATATATTATTCCATATTCAGATTCTACTAATGATTTCCGTTCTTCCAATATAGGGCATTGTTACATTATACAGGGTGTTTCAAAAGTTATGACCATTTTTATATCCAAATCGCGGACAAATGAACGTACTGTATATCAAAAAGTAATGAATCAAAAATTATTTTTTTTACATGAGGAGATTAAAAATGTCCTCTAGTTTTAAAATCGGCTATAAAAGAAGCGCGAGACGCATACTCGTATACAGGGTGATGTAGAACGCAAAATCCAAATTTTCTCTTTTTTTTTCAAATGTAACCCCCAATATTTAATTATCCCAAAGAATTGCTTTTAATATGCTCTTTCATCTTTGTATAGCACTTGTTGTACCTACGCCCATCAGTTTCCGAGATATTTCGATTTTTCGGTAAATTTAACATATAGCCTCTATTTGTGTACTGAAATTTATTTATTTGGAGAAAGTACTATCTGATTTGTTTTTTATTTAACGAACAACTAAATTATAACGTCTTGATAGTATTTGATGAAGTCAAAACCCTAAATCATCGAGATAATAAAGTCAAGTATGCTGAGGAAACAATTTTGTAGGCGTCATGCATAATTATCAAGTAGTTTTATCAGGTAGGCTTTGAAAAATTGACAGTTTTCATAACCTACTCAATAATTCCGTGCTGTGTGAAAAACCAGCTTTGAAAATTAATTTTTCCATTGAGAGTATTTAGGAGAATCTTTGACAAATTGTCTACTTGGCTCTAGAATATATCAACTATGAATAGCAATATCCAGAACGGAGGCACTTTAAAACTAATGCGTTTGAAAGATTGAAGAATCGTTTTATTTGGACTGTGTTGTTTCACATTTCATAGCCTACCTGATACATCTGCTTGATAATTATGCATGACGTCTATAAAATTGTTTCCTCAGCACACTTGACCTATATTATCTCGTTAGTTCTGTGTTTTGACTTGATCAAGTATTATTATCGCCTCGTATTTTAGTTGTTTGTTAAGCAAAAACAAAATTTGGTAGTATTTTCTCAAAACAAATAAATTAAATTAAACAAATAGTAGGTATATTTAAAATTTGTAGAAAAATCGAAATATCTCAGAAACTAATGAATGCAGCCATAATAAGTACTATACAAAGATGAAAGAGCATATTAAAAGCAATTCTTTGGTATAATAAAATATTGCGGGTTACATTTAAAAAAAGAGAGAAAATCTAGATTTTGCATTCTACATCACCCTGTATACGAATATGCGTCGCGGGATTTTTTTATAGCGTATTTTAAAACTAGAGGATATTTATAATCTTCTCGTGTAAAAAAAATAATTTTTGATTCATTACTTTTTGATATACAGTACATTCATTTGACCGTGATTTGGATACAAAAATGGTCATAACTTTTGAAATACCCTGTATAATGTAACAATACCCTATATTGGATGAACGGAAATCGTTAGTGGAATCTGAATATGGAATAATATATAGGGTATCTCATTTAAAAAAATGCATGTTTGCATCGCCACGTAGTTATGGATCACCCTGTATAAATCAGAATATTTTCTGAGCAAGTAGCATATCCGTGGCTACAATTTTTGTATACACATTTTTTCGCTATCTTCTACAGTAGTGGAGTTATCGACCGAGCCGGTACTAAAAACTCACCCTGTATATTTTTTCCATTTCCTTTTTGTAACTTTTTTCACTTTACTGCTCCTTACTTGTTAAGTTGTTTTTCTTTTTTCGTTACTATAATCTATTTACAAAGCATGTTTCTCCGCGGTATCAGTGTTACAATTGCCGATTTGCGAGTTTTATATCTTAAATATTTTTTGCCCCTGTTTCTTGTATGAGGCCCAATGATCTCACAAGGAAAAGTAAATTCTACCTGAGTCACATCTCTGCTGGAGTCAACAAGTATTTTAGTATAAAAGGATCTTTTGACTTCTGCTATAGCACATTAGTTTATGAGCATTTTCGATTAATTTTTGAGATAGATGTGTTGTTCTGTACAGATGAGTGTGGAACAGCTAAAAATGGATCCACGCTTAGATCTCTTCAATAAGTCCTCGTGATCCAAAAAACACAACAAGTTCTTTAATACTAAGGGGCAGGTTGTGACATGTAACAACCTATCCCAATCAAACGCAACCTTTAACGCCAACATCAGAGCCCACACTTTAATTTAAAAAAAATAAACGGGAATAACTGTATAAACGTAGCTTTATAGCAAAAAGACAGTATTGTAACATACAATCACTCCAACACACATCGCTGATATTATGAAAAATAAGGCACAGACCAATGTTACGAAAAATTGCTAGTGCTACTAAGTGCTACTAACCTGCGATTTTCGTGGCAGTGTTCGCACACGCCTCTGACCAACTCGGTAGCGTCATTGGCCTCGTGGCGTGCTGGCCGATGGTGACGTGGTCATTTGTCTCTTTCTAACGTTGATATAGCATTATCTGTCTCTGTTCAGCCACTATCGCCGCTGTAACTACCTACCCCTATCACATCACGGCTCAACAAATAATCGGATGTCATTCTTAAGGTCTGGGAATGCTTTGCGCCGATCCTTTTGCGCATCGCCATTTTGGATTAGATTTGTTCTAGTTTCATCAGACTCGTCACGGCACTGTCATGGCAATCTAGATTTCATGTTTAACGGGGCGTAGTGGGAGCGTCACTAATAAAAGAGTTGTCGTTCGAGATGTTTTGCGTTTTGCTATGGACTTTTGAATAGTTTGTCGTCATTTTTAGCATTACTTCATTTGCTGTTTAGTGGCAGTGTTTCCTGTATGGATAAGGTAACAGGAAAATTAAAAGCTTGACATGTTTGTGCTTCAGTAAGCTGATTCTCGAAAAACAACTCTAATAAAAATATATTTTTTTAGGTTCCCCAAAAATTCCTCAAGGTATGAATTAACATTTATTAGTACAGATAAAGTAATGGCAATTATCTATAGCGATTTTCCAAAATTAGAAAAATAAGACTTTATTCAGAAATTTTGCTTTTTAAGAGTTTTATCATAAGAAACTGTAGTAGAATATACTGTGGAGTGACAATTTAATAAATTAACGTCTTCTCCATGCAATGATAATAATTTCATATTTTCCTATAGCTAGAATGTGGCTCATGGAGGCTCAAAGAGAAGATATACATGGCCTGGGAGTTAACTGACTGTGCCAAAGTTATGGGCTATGCAGTATGTAGTTTGAGCCAATAATGTTTACAAATAGTACATGCAAACGGTTGAAATTGAACGCTATTCCAACAATATCCAGCCATTATGAGGTTGTTCTGGATGTTTCCGTACAACTCATGAGTATGCATACCTAACTAGTAAGCGTACCTCTTCCAGAGGAAATTGTATCGAAAAAGATAAATGTTTTAGAAAGTATCACTGTTGCTCCAGGTACATATTATTTATACTGTTCGCCACAGAAATTACTATTATGACGCCAGCTATAATCAGATTTCGTTCACCTCACTATATTTTTTAATTCTACCCTGTTATACAAATAACACTTTTTTCTACGCCGCCTCTCTCGTTTTGAATGAAACTAACCCAAAATGGCGGCAATGACATCAGATATTTGCAACATGTCATCACAAATGCACCAACACTGAGTAAGACAGCTAATTGTTTGTTGAGCCGTACCCCTGTAACAACCAGCCCCAGTCTGACCTACTCACATTTTTCCATCTAAGAGGTGACAAGTGAGGCCATATCGCATAAAAACATGAACTTTAGTAGAGTGTTCATTTCTGCACTTGAATTGCACTCTTGGAACTCTATTTTCTATTTTTGATTTTAGCACTCTTAGGCCCGATTTTATCAACACGCGCATTTTAACAAAGGCTTTTACCAATCAGAGCAGCCCATTCAAGAACACGCATCTGTCAAAGTTCTCTAAAACTTATTGATTTCTCTTGAAATTGACTTCAAAAAGGTGAAAAAGACATGCTTTATATATAATAGACCGTTGTGAACACCCTAGTATATTTTCCAGTCTGATTTTCCTTCCTAAATGGGTGAAAAATTGCATTTTTCTGTTTAACAAAGAGTTTAGCAATTGCTAATTTCAATCAATCAGATTCCATAAAAAGAGTACATTTGATCACCCGTTTATCAAATAATGCTGATGACAAGAAATTCAAATTACTGCATTATTTTGATAAAATAATGATTCACTATCGATTATAATTATAAACACCTGCAATATACCTTTGTACTGTAGTAAAAAGGGGTGAAAATAACATTTTGTTGCATTTCACAAAGCTAAACACACGATTTAATCAACCATGTTGGCCAATTTGTTTGCATTACTGGTTACTGGTTACCTATCCTTCTTAACAGCGAAGCCCAAAGGCTGGCAAAAGTATAATAAAGTATAACCGTATAACCTTATTTTAGTAAACCAGAAACCTGTAGTTTACCTAATTAGAAAGTGAACCAGTTGCTTTATATTCTTTTCAGAGAAAGTGGGGAACTAGCAGGGGTGATTTTTATTCGTATATCCATGCACCTTTACAGCCTCTGTGAATATTTTTATAAGAAGGTCTACAACGAACATGCATCCAATAAATAGAAAATTCTTCATAAAAGTGTGTATTGGTCTACAATCGATCTGACTGATAGAGGTGGGATTGTCTTATATATTATTAATTAAGGTAGCTGTGATTGATATTCGGTGCTTTCCTTTTACATCTGCACTAACTCAGATCACTTAAAAATCAGATGGCTCAGCTCAGTTGGGAACCTCAGATGCTCAGATGAGTTAAAGGAACGTGTTTGTGCAGTTAAATGTCAATCCTCGAAATTTTGTTATATGCTATGGTTCTATAATCTGTCGGTCCTTTCCATAACCTATTTTTTTACATTTTTCGTAGCTCACCATACACTATCGACTATCCATACACCACAAAACCCACTAAAATTCAAACTTACAAAAAATTCTAACCTCATTTAATGATTCATTTGACATCTAAATGATCTGAGACAACTGATCTATCTTTCGATCTTATGCAGATGGGCTTAAGTGGGGGTAAAATATCTCACTTTAGACTCAGATTCAGAAGACAAATGGAACGTTCATCGAAATGAGTCATGACGTCACAAGTGAGATTTATCAGATAAATCAGGTAAAAGGAAAGCGCCTACTACTTTTATGACTCTGTCACAAACTAAAGTAGTTTGGAATTAGTAATTATACAGTAATTATAAAGTAAACATGATAAATCTGGCATTAATTTGCAAATCAATCGCTCTGTTCTGATTCTCTGCTATGATTTTGATCCATGAATTCTAAAATATTTTTTACAAAACTGTCATACAGCTTTGACGTTTTGTTTCCAATACTGATAAAATACCATTAGATGATACTTATTGATATAGCCCTCAATACCCAATAAAAAGCTTTTGCTAAATATCATACAGTTGATCGTTGAAGGAAAAATAGAAGGTAGACGTGGTGTCGGAAGAAAACAGATGTCCTGGCTCAGAAACCTGAGGGATTGGACAGGCCTAAGAACAATTGGGGACCTTGTACACACGGCAGCAAACCGGGAAGCGTTTGAAAATGTGATCGCCAACATCCAGTAAGAGTGGATAGGCAGCTGAAGAAGAACAAGAAATATCATTCAATAGAAAAGCTTTGTCAAAGCCTTTGTTAGCATATGCATGTTGATAAAATTGGGCCTTAGAGCACTATTTCATAGTTCTCTTAGTATTCGAGGTCGAGTTCATCAGTTGTGCTACTTCCCAGATATTAGAAGTTTAGGTTTTGGAAATGCGCTTAAGAAAACGTTTCACCTTCTGACCTCAAGGTATATCTAGCAACCACTAGCTCTCAGTCTACAACGTTTGCGGTATCGGATTTGAATTCGGTACATCAAATATATGTATACGAATTGGCGTCCGTTCGTCCGGATATTACGGCATAGCGCCCGAGCTTTACAGAAATAATCTTTGCGTATTTGCATTTTAAATGCGAAAATGTACGGTTCGAAGAGAAAACAAACTTTGACGTCCCGCTATGCGGCGCATTCTTCAAGGATAAATGCAACGGTCTGCGGCAACTATGGAGTTTGTGAACAGAAACTGTAATCCAATATCCGGATTGCCCAACATCCCGGAAAATATTAAGCTGCTAATAACAGAAGACGGGCAAAACTTCTGTATACTCTTTGGAACGATGTTTGATAGACTGTGATACTTGTTTTATATTATTATACTGCATTAGCTTGGAGATACACTGTACGAAAAAAGTACATTATACCAATAAAATCAAATCAATGAACGTTAGTTTGACATTAGCCTTCTGTCAACTTGCTTCAATACTGATCCAGTGAGTATCTGCTACCATCACTCCAGAGATGTTGAATGAAGTTCAACATTCCTTCCGTCGGCGTCGGATTTAAATGTGCTTAGAACAAGACGGTAGGCATTTTGAACATACATTGCAATAGTTGTTGACTTTTATATATTTTATGTTGAAGTTGTGTTCTTCATGTATTTTTATGGCAAGTATATTATATTTTATAATTTGAACATATTTTGATTAGTTCTTGTTCTCTGCGATGTTGCTGATAGGTATTTGACAATTTAAAGTACTCCAGCCCAAGGTATGGTTACTCTTGACTTGACCGTAATGACGCCTTTTTAGTAGTATAGCGTTTATTGTAAATATAAAATAAATAAAATACAATAAACAACAAGTGCCCCAAAAAAGTTAAAAACTTGTGTTTGGGTACAAGATAATTATTATAAAATAGAAACCACAAATAAGGGTTAATTCAGGAATATTTGTATTCTATAGACATTAGTAATAACAGGTATTAAATATGTCTACAAGTTGGTGAATTTTAATGTGATTGTTATTTACTATCCATTGTTTTAAACCATACTTAAATGAATTTAAAGGCACTAGACATTTTATGCTTTCTGGTATCTCATTGTATAGTCTTGGAGCAAGAAATGTATGACATCGTAATAAAGTATTTTTCCTTGCCTTTGGTACAGCATTACATGCATATCTTATGTCATATTTATGTATATGTATATTGTGTTTTATCAAGTTTGATTTATTTTTGTATTGGTAAATACAGAATGACATGAAAAATGTTTGGCGGATATCTAGAATTTTTGTTTTAGAGAATAACAAGTCATTAAATGCGAAACTTCATTCTGAAGACATTATAGTGCCGGCACCAATCGCTGATTGTTTTTTTTCTTCATTTAAAATTTTTTGATTATTTTGAAAATTAGTGAATACCTAGTGCAGTTCATATATTAGTAGGCTATGAAAATAGCAACTTCCGTCATACTCCAGTTTTTGTTTGATCTCAGATCTGTTACTGCTGTTCTTTCTAGTTAGATTTGATATCTTGCAATGAATTTTTATAAACTTGCTGCGTTACCCTAGCTGGTTTGCATTTCTCTTCTAAGTCAATTGTTTTATGTCATACTAGTTTGCTTATTGGTAGGAAAGCTACCAAAACAGCATTTTTTTAATTAAAAAAAACGGAAACGACGAGATTGATATTGACAATTTGATATGGTTAGAAAGACTACCAAATTTTTAATTTGGTCGTATAAAGAAGTTAGACGTACCCATTTGATATAGTTAACTTACCTCTGATTGTAGTTTTCTTGATTTATCTACCCTCAAATACAAAAAGAATTTAAATTTGACCTAAATCTGAATCTAATCTAAATTTCAGAGTCACATCCTTTTAAGCTTTATTTATTATTGCTGCGAATTAATTTTTCCCAACGTCTACTTATACCAAAGTTAGTGATTTTCCCCTAAACCTTCATAAGCATGATACAAAAATGCACACTCATTCAAATATGCAATAATACAGGATCCGGCATAAAGACGAACCTTTTTGGAATGGCTAATACTCCTCTCCTATCAGGTCGAGAGGTGAGAATGGTATCGTTCGACTCGTGAGGGTTTCTAGTATTTTGTTGCCACTTGACATTATGGAGTGGTGGATGGTTAAGCAGCGCTATGCCATTAAGGTGAACATGAGCTTTGTCACTCATGAACAAAGTGAGGGTCACACTTTGCTCGATTACTGCTTCCATCTCTTATGCGAAGTTCATTCATTGTGCGTAATCCGAACGCTCACTGAAGCGAAGTTCATCAGCAGGTTTTCCAGCAGATCCAATTGCGACGTTGCTTATCAGATGCGTTCCACATTTTCAGGGTTTCGAACCGTGGTGGTGGTAGAGGCATTTCTAAATCAACCGTCCTTTGTGCCGAACCCTCTGTAGGACATAATGTAACTTCAACTCCTGTACAAAATGCGAAATGAAAATAATTTAAGGTCGTGTTAGGTTCGCTAGTGGGCTGTGACACATTTTCATATGGCACGCTTCATGGAGAACCCTACTGTACCAAAGAGTGGTCCATAAATATCTCCGGATTTTCTTACACTTTGCCTTTAAATCCAGATCGCTTTGAAACATAGCAATGTTGTGGGCTACATTATTCGCTCATGAGACAAACAATGTTGTTATTCTAAGACACCGATGTATCAATGGTTTTCACGTTGGATTTATCAACAATGCATGCAAAAACTAGGTTCTTTAGAACCTCATAATTACCGACTTAGGAGGTATGTTCTCAGAAAAGGGCAGTTAGAGATATAACCATATTTTAACGCATGTGATTTTTAATTATACGCTAGTGAAGCTCGATAAAGAAACTATGGTTTAGCATTATTTTAAAGGTCAAAGCACTCTTCTATAAATTTAGTTATGTCATCACCCTATTTTGTAGTGCTCACCGCTGATGTTTTTTTTTTCTTTTAGTACCATCTCCTCAGTGACTATCATTTGGAATTTCTCTTTGTGTTGTGCTAAATGGATGACTGTGGAGGCCTCTCTTATATTAAACCACTGATGCAAGTTCCGAAGAGAGGAACCTTTTACGCCCAATCCGTCGACGTCCTTTGTTTTTTCCCTCAACGTTCAGCTGCAATAGCCCTTGCTGTTTCTAAAACTGTGGCCAAAATATGCTGCTTTTCTTCGTTTTATTGTAGTTAAAAGTTCCTGTTCCTTATTAATTCTTTCTAGTACCCTACTGTTTGTTACCCACTCGTTCCATGATACCATTAATATGCGTCTGTATAGTCACATCTCAAAAGAATCCAAACGTGACATGGTCCGTGCTTTTAATGTCCATCCCTCAACTCCGTATAATAATGTGGAAAGTACACAGCATTTTGTAGCTCAGCGTCGAGTAGTCAGATTTAAATCTCAGTTGCAAAGTATCGTTTTCATTCTGAGGTAAATATTTCTGGCTATTTAAGTTCTGCTCTTAGTCTATTCATCAGAGCCCCTTTTGTCAATTAGCCAGCACCCCAAATATTTCTATTCTAACATTATTAATATTTAGTTTTTTTCATGTTTACGAGGGTTGCTCTCCATCTCCGTCAATCCACCAGTACGCAGACAGCTGTTTCACGCTTATTAGCGATCATCAGTGCGCCATAGGTCGATTGACGGAGACAGAGAGTATCAGTATTTTCATGTCTACCAGACATGTGAAGCATGTGAGAGCAGGCGACAGAAAGATCTGCCTTGTGCACCATCTGGTACCCGAAGGTAACGGCAAACCAAAGAAAATCGCTGCTAAACAGCAGCAGACTTCTTGGTGGAACGCCACGGCGCGTCCGCTCAACCGACCAGAAGCGCGGTTCTATATGCTGTTGCTATACAGGGTGGGCCGATAGTGCGTGGACGGAGGATTGTGGGCTTACTAAAAAATATATCAAAAATCGGTCACCTGATAATGGTAGGGACCATTGAGGGCTATAACGTAAAAATATGTTCACTTAAATTTTGACGTTTATACAGGGTGATTCATATCAAACATACATTTTTTTGAATGGAACCCCCTACATATTATTGCATATTTGGATTCCTTGGTCAAGTCTAGTGTGACTTTATGTATCGCACATGGAACTTTAAACGAACCGTTTAGGCGAAAATCACCATTTTTGGTATAAGTAGGTATCAGAAAAAAATTGAATATCGCAGCGATTATAAAACTTAGAAGGCCGTGACTTTGCGGCACGACTAAGCATGAAGTGCTTCACTTTAGGTCAGACGGCTAAATTTGAATTCTTTTGTACTTGGAGAAATCAGTAGATTAATTAAGGAAACTTCAATTACAGATAACTTGATTTTTTCAAATAGGAATGCCTATTTTGGTTTAAAGAATAATATGTAAAATTTGATTACCTTTCTAACGATATAGCATTCTCGATATCAATCTTTTTTGGTTTTCATTTTATTTCAAACTTTCAGTCAAATCGGTGTTTTTCAATTTTTCTGCGTGCAAGCAACCTGGCAGGCCATGAGAAATAAACAAAAGCTCGTTAATATTGAAGAGACCAATTAACTTAGTAGAAAGATGCAAACTAACTAGAGCAACGAAGTAAGATTATGAAAATTCCTTACAACATATTAGCTCTAACCGGATACAACAGCGGCAAGATGTCCAATGTCAATGAGTAGCTGGGGTATGACAGAAGTGTTTGTTTTTCACAGCCTACTAGCTATTGAGGTCCACTAAAGCTTGACAACTTTCCAAAATGATTAAAAGTTTTGAAGCAAAAGGAAAACTACCAGCGATTTTTGCAGTCTAACATGTTTAGGATGGAAATAAAAAATTAGTCGTTTTCGTTTAGTTAAGTCAAAAGTGAAGATATTTCCAACTGGAGCATTCTGAACACCTATTGAAGTAATTGCTAGAATTTTTTAATTACGCTATGTTGTAATTGTGTTTATTTCATGTAGTTTTCTGCACACTAAACTATGATTTAAAATTCAAACAGACTGCAATTCAAGTTTCATTTTCCGCGATTTTGCTGATAAGTAGAAGTACCTAGTGAAGAATTTGAAGGGTTCCAGTCAGAGGTATCATTACTTTTGGCTTACGGAAATGGCTACTTTTTATAGCATTAAATGTGAAACTTATTCAGAAGACATAAATATTCTACTGCCAGTAACAATCACTAGTAGTTTTCCTTTGGTTAAATATTTTTTCACTGACTTTGGAAATTGGCTAATAGCTAGTAGGCTGTGAAAAATGAGTGTTCTTGTTACCGCTATTGTTTCTGGTTAGAGCTAATGTTTTGTAAGGAATTTTCATGATCTTACCTCGTTGCTCTATTTAGTTTGCATCTTTCTACTAACTTAGTTCGTCTCTTCAATACTAACGAGCTTTTATACGAGGGTTGCTCTATACCTCCGTCAATCCACCAGTACGCAGACAGCTGTTTCACGCTTATTAGCGATCATCAGTGCGCCATAGGTCGATTGACGAAAGTAGAGAGCATCAATTTTTCATGTTTAATAAACATGTGAAAGATGTGCGAGTAAGACCCGGCAGAATTCCTTCTGTCTTACTCGCACTAACGAGCTTTTGTTTATTTTTCATGGCCTGCTCGGTTGCTTGCACGCAGGAAAATTGGAAAACACCGATTTGACTGAAAATTTGAAATAAAATGAAAACAAAAAAGATTGATATCGGGAATGCTATATCGTTAGCAAGGTAATCAAATTTTACATTTGATTCTTTAAACCAAAATAGGCATTCCTATTTGAAAAAATCAAGTTATCTGTGATTGAAGTTTCCTTAATTAATCTACTGATTTCTCCAAGTACAAAAAGAATTCAAATTTATCCGTCTGACCTAAGGTGAAACATTTCATGCTTAGTCGTACCGCAAAGTCACGGCCTTCTAAGTTTTATAATCGCTGCGATATTCAATTTTTTTCTGATACCTACTTATACCAAAAATGGTGATTTGCGCCTAAACGGTCCGTTTAAAGTTCCATGTGTGATACATAAAGTCACACTACAATTGACCAAGGAATCCAAATATGCAATAATATGTAGGGGGTTCCATTCAAAAAAATGTAAGTTTGATATGAATCACCCTGTATAAACGTCAAAATTTAAGTGAAAATATGTTTACGTTATAGCCCTTAAGGCTCCCGACCATGATCAAGTGACACATTTTTGAAATATTTTTTAGTGAGCCCACAATCCTCCGTCCACGCACTATTGGCCCACCCTGTATATGAGAGCCAGCTTCTGGTCGGTTAAGCGGACGCGTCGTGGCACTCCACCAAGAAGTCTGCTGCTGTCTAGCAGCGATTCTCTTTGGTTTGCCGTTACCTTCTGGTACCAGATGGCGCACAAGGCAAACCTTTCTGTTGCCTGCTTTCTTCATGTTTATTTTGAGACCATAACTTTGACTAACTTTGTTGAATCTGTACTGTAATCCTTGCTCATTGCTATCTAGGGGCACCGTATCGTCAGCATAAAGGATATTATTTATGTATCTATTCACCATTTAGCTTTATTCGCATTTCCACACCTTCCAAAGCCTCCTGAAATATGGCCTCAAAGTATGAGTTGAATATTAGTGGCGATGGTCTGCATCCTTCTCTGACGCCTTTAAATATTTGCATGTCCTCTATTATCATATATCCAATTTTTATATGAACTGACTGATTTCAATATAAGTCTTTGATAATCTTTATGTCCTTTCCATCTAACCCGAGTCGTTTGAGCAAATGCATATATTAATTTATCTTGTCTTACGTTATGAAACGCCTTCTCATAATCTATAAAACATGCTAAGACATTTATTTGGTGATCGAAGCATGTCTGGATTAGAACCTGTATTGAGAACAGTGTGTCTCTAGTTTCCAAACCATTTCTAAAGCAGAACTGGATTTCACCGATGCTTCCTTCAATCCTTCTCTACAGTCTAATGTGCAGGGCACGAAAAAAAGCTTTTAGTGAACGACACTAAGGTTACTCAGTTGAAGTAACTGCATGTTTTGGAGTAAGATTTTTTCGGGAGTTTTACAGATGTGAATTGCAGCCATGGGTATCCCTGCGGTACTTTAAATTCGGTTGGACAATTTAGGCAGAAGATTGATGTTGTCATCATCTAGCAGTTTTATAAATTCAACATTTATATCATCGAAATCTGTAGCCAAAACGTTCTGTTACGTAAGCTCTCCATTAAATATGTTTAATTCTTTCTCTGTTCATTTATGACTAATCTGCTGTTATTATCAATAAGTTTTGCAGATGTTTTATGTTGGTAGGTGTGCGTCATCTCTTTGATTTTTCTACAAAGACGAAACCTGTCGTGTTTTGGCTCCAATGCCAATGCTTCTATGTCTCTACACTGCTAATTAACTATAACCTTTCTATAACTTTAATTATGCTGTCGCCCCATTTTGTAGCGCCGACTCTTGATATAAGGTACATAAAGTCACAAGTTTCATTCTGGAGCGTACAAAGTTGGTTCGCCTTGAGGTGAATCGATACCTATATCGGTATCGGAATCGAGTAATTTCACACTCCAGAGCACACACCCACTTTTTGCTGTTCCTGATACGGATTGAGAAATATAAACATGCTGGTTTTATTATTAAGGACACGGTCGCCTTCTCTGGATAACAAACCTATTTCTGTGGAATGAAGGGCAGACGACCGTGAGTATCCTTTCAAAGCCTGCTCATGTTGGCCAACCTGATTGGCTAGTGGATTTGGCAGTACACACGTAAGAAATTTATGAGTATCCAATATCCGAGCTTTGAATCGAAATATCAAGAAACTGCGCTCTGCGCTCTTCACAGTTTCATTATGTTATACGTTGAGATGTTCATACCCGGTAAAACTTTTTCAGAATGGTGCTTCTTGTAGGGTTACGTTTGTTCAATAACCGATCTCTCTGATGAGTATAGTTTTAAAAACTAAAAGACGTGCTTCGGAACATCGAACTAAAAGGTTAAAAATATAGTAATACTAGCATTTTTGGTTCCTTATTATTTAATATTTTAAACTTTTTGGTTCGATGGTCTTTAAAAACCTGCTTTTTAGTTGTTTTAATAATATACTTATTTTTAATTTTTCAGTTACCTTTACCATCAAAGCTTGTTTTTTATAGTTTTTGTAAACTATATTTATTGATCAATGTTCATAGCATCATCATTACCATTAGTGCATAAACGATAATTAAAACTGTCCACTTTTCTGAATAAATTTTACAAAAATATCATCTCCCAGATGGTTGGATGTCAGGCCTTTTTAGCTCTCGTCGCTACGATTTTGTGTAATATTAGCAAAAGGTGGCGCCAGTTCCGCACCGTCAGTTGTAGCTGTAGGATGCACGAAGCGAGTTTGATATATGACACTTTGCAGCTTAAGACAGCAGATGGCGCAATGTTGCAGTCACTATCACGTGCCCGACAAAATTTAACAACTATCTTTCTAGGAGCATAGGAAGGCATATTCATCAACTTAATGGAAGTTTCGTTAGATGCAGTGTTACGAATTTTTGTGAATAGAAATGGAATAACACGAGTGAGCTAACTTGCTTTTAATTCATATGATGTTACAAGCTCACAAACCCACATACAGCTGAAGCTAATAAAACCTTATTAAAGTACTTCGCCTGCAGAAATAAGTTTCTCACATATTTTTGATTTCATATATACTGGAGTAGGTACTGAACACAAAAAAGTCTCAGCATTTCAGGTAGATCTGGGTTTTTATATTTATTGTATTTCTTTGCAGTTTCATAAAATTTAGTTTGGATAATGTGATAATACTCTGTAAAAGTCGACACGTATATTTATGTAAACCAAACATAGTCGTAACATATACTGTAAGCGTATATTACCTATCAGAGTGACACATCATGCTTTCATTAAGAAACCAAAGCATATAGCAAGCCGCTTGCAATTGGGCCGGCATCCTTGTTAACTACACAGTTTGACCTCTTTGTTATTTGTAAGCTTTTAGTCAAGGTTAAATACACTACAAATTTTAAGTTATTTTAAGTTATTTAAATCTAGCTTATGTTTACTGTCGAACTCATTTTCAGCTACTTAGCTATTCTGTTCTACCTTATATTGATTGCTTTATAATATCCTTCAAAACTAGTTGAAAGAGAATGACCTGAAAACATATTAATGCTCCTTAATGCAAAACATACAAAAACTCATGGAGCGGCTTTTAAAAGTTTAGGAGATCGATATATCAGTATAGACCTAAACTATGTGATTTCTTAGAAAACCCAAACGATAAGGCTGAAAACCTTGATGGATTATCTATAGACATTGAAACGTAATATGGTCATCTATTAGTAGCAAGCTCAGAGTAAATATGGCGTGTTTAGGGCAGATAAGCCTAGCCCTGTTGAGTATCTGCTACTACAAGGAACCCAACTGTGTCTAAGGTTCGTATCCATAGTCGTCTGTCATGTATCCCTTAAGTATTTCTCAAAGGATCCTTGAGGGTTACTCAAGGGACCATCAAGTGTGACTGTCCTTGTGTATCTAGACAACATCTACCAGACGGCGGGGTTCATTCAGCGACGTTGTCATATTTCAAATATGCCCCTTTGTGATACCTATGTCTATGCATTTTGATGTTTTCTGCTATCTCTTTTTTTGTGCCAGTGTTTCGCGTTTTGTGTCGGACATTTATTCGGATGAGACAGAAACTGACAAATCCGTACTCTAAAATTAACCTAAAAAATCGCCTTGACTAGTTGACTACAACGAAATGCCATGTTAACATGCCATGTTGCCATTTCGTTGCTTGAGTATTACTCAAAGGAGCTTTACTTAAGGGACCATCAAGTAAGGTTTCGAAACACAAAACCTTACTTAAGAGACCCTCAAGTATTAAGGGACCCTTAAGTATCGACTATGAATACTACCCTAAGTGCTACGAATCTGGCAGACCACCCTTCTCCCAATACAGAATATAGAAGTTTAGCGTAGCTAACTACATGTTCAGCAGCGAAAATAAGCTAGATACAAATAATTTAGATTTAGTTCGTAGTGGTAGGAAGCTCAAGAAGATGGACCTCACATAAAGCTTACAAAAAGCAAAGAAGTCAACATAACAAATAGAGCTAAAACGCCGATAGCAAATAGGTTGCTATATGATTTAGATTCAAAAACATTTCTTAATTATGTAATGAAGCACAATCGCGATGAGTTCTACATCGTTTAGGTGTGACAGGTGTGTTAATGTGCTGAACTAAAAATTATTTTATGACGACCATTCCCATGATCATGACTAGGTGGCAGAACATTTGAATATAAAAAAAATTGAAAAGCATTTTAGAAAATTTGAAAATTACAAATGTTATTCCTAATAGCATTACAACCATAATAATGACAGAAGGGCTTTCCGATTGCTTTGACCAGGCAGACAGCAAAATGGTTTTAGCCACCCAGCACAAATATATAGGGTGGGCCAATAGTGCGTGGACGGAGGATTGTGGGATTACTGAAAAATATTTGAAAAATCTGTCACTTGACCATGGTAGACACCCTTGAGGGCTATAACATAAAAATATTTTCACTTAAATTCTGACGTTTATACAGGGTAACTCATATCAAACCTACATTTTTTTGAATGGAACTCCCTATATGTTATTGCATATTTGGATTCCTTGGTCAATTCTAGTGTGACTCTATGTATCACATATCGAACTTTAAACGAACCGTTTAGGCGCAAATCACCATTTTTGGTATAAGTAGGTATCAGAAAAAATTGAATATCGCAGCGATTATAAAACTTAGAAGGCTTTGACTTTGCGGTATGACTAAGCATGAAATGCGCCACCTAAGGTCAGACGGCTAAATTTGAATTCTTTTTGTACTTTGAGAAATCGATAGATTAATTAAGGAAACTTCAATCACACATAACTTGATTTTTTCAAATGGGAATGCCCATTTTGGTTTAAAGAATCAAATGTAAAATTTGATCACCTTTCTAACGATGTCGCGTTCTTGATATCAATCTTTCTTGGTTTTCATTTTATTTCAAATTTTTAGTCAAACCGGTGTTTTTCAATTTTCCTGCGTGCAAGCAACCTAGCAGGCCATGAAAAACAAACAAAAGCTCGTTAATATGGAAGAAACCAACTAACTTAGTAGAAAGATGCAAACTAACTAGAGCAACGAGGAAAGATTATGAAAATGTCTTACAACATATTAGCTCTAACAGGATACAGCAGCGGCAAGATATCTAATGTCAATGAGTAGCTGGGGTATGACAGAAGTGTTTGTTTTTCACAGCCTCCTAGCTATTGAGATCTACTAGAGCTTGACAACTTTCCAAAACGATTAAAAATTTTGAAACAAAAGGAAAACTACATGTCACATTTAATCGGATAAAAAAATTTGTAATTTCCGTTTAGTTAAGTCAAAAGTGAAGATATCTCCAACTGGAGCACTCTGAACGTCTATTGAAATAATTGCTAGAATTTTTTAATTACGCTATGTAGTAATTGCGATTATTTCATGTAGTTTTCTACGAAGTAAGTTATGTTTTACAATTCAGACTGCAAATCAAGTTTCATTTTCCACGGTTTTTCTAATAAGTAGAAGAAGAATTTGAAAGGTATCATTACTTTTGGCTTATGGAAATGGCTACTTTTTCATAGCATTAAATGTGAAAATTTATTCAGGAGACATAGATATTCTACTGCCAGCAACAATCACTAGTAGTTTTCCTTTGATTAAATATTTTTTTACTGACTTTGGAAATTGGATAATAGCTAGTAGGCTGTGAAAAATGAGCGTTCTTGTTACTACTATTGTTCCTGGTTAGAGCTAATATGTTGTAAGGAATTTTAATAATCTTTCTTCGTTGCTCAGGTTAGTTTGCATCTTTCTACTAAGTTAGTTGCTTTCTTCCATATTAACGAGCTTTTGTTTATTTTTCATGGCCTGCTAGGTTGCTTGCACGCAGAAAAATTGAAAAACACCGATTTGACTGAAAATTTGAAATAAAATGAAAACCAAAAAAGATTGGTATCAACAATGCGATATTGTTAGAAAGGTAATCAAATTTTACATTTGATTCTTTAAACCAAAATAGGCATTCCCATTTGAAAAAATCAAGTTACGTGTGATTGAAGTTTCCTTAATTTATCCTCTGATTTCTTCAAGTACAAAAAGAATTCAAATTTAGCCGTCTGAGTTAAGGTGACGCATTTCATGCCTAGTCGTACTGCAAAGTCAAGGCCCTTTAAGTTTTATAATCGCTACGATAGTTAATTTTTTTCTGATACGTACTTATACAAAAAATGGTGATTTGCGCCTAAACGGTTCGTTTAAAGTTCCATGTGTGATACATAAAGTCACACTAGAATTGACCAAGGAATTCAAATATGCAATAATATAAAGGGGGTTCCACTCAAAAAAATGTAAGTTTGATATGAATCACCCTGGGTAAACATCAGAATTTAAGTGAAAATATTTTTACGTAATAGCCACCAAGGGTCCCTACCATGATCAAGTGAGAGATTTTTGGAATATTTTTCAGTAAGCCCACAATCCTCCGTCCACGCACTATTGGCCCACCCTGTATAGAAATTCCTTTCATTATACGAAACCTGCTAATCACTCGATGAACTGATATGGGTATAAAAATATTTGGATTATAAGAATAATTATAGTTACTGTAATTACTAGGATTATGGCGAAAATTGGCCACTACAAACCCATGTTGATTGGTGGAGTGTAATAAAGGTATAAAAAACATATAGATTATATTATTTTTATGGTTTCATTGTTTGAGTCAAAATAAAACATAAACGTATTAATTCTGAATTGTAAAAAAATAATTACCAAAATGTCCATATTCTCTATTTCATATCATCATCTTCTGAACCATCGTCCTCGTCATGGTAAACGATGTCATTGGCTGCATCGGTTTCTGTAAAATCGAATAAATATTCCCAAATCGAAATCTGGTGCCTTATTAAATGTAAGTTATCCAAAGAACTGTTAATCAAACCGCTGAAGAAACATGACATTTGATGTCTCTCGAAGCACTGAAACATGAAGCTACTTTCTTGCTCTATTCAACCATTCTGACGCGCGTCCAATGTTGTTGGTTGTTTCTGAAAAGCATTTTCCCGAACGCTTGAAATAACATACGCACTCAAAGACGGTTGCCGCAACTCGGGTTCAAATTACGTTCACGTAATAATATATTTTGACGTACCAAAACCTACCGTGACTGCGCTTAATTAACTACAATCTCATGTACGATACAGCTCACTCACTGAGAAGGCTTTCCTGTAGTACTTCTCACCAGATATTTTCTGGCTGTTGAACTATTCATCATCTTAGTCACAATGTCTTAACAGACATTTTGCGAACTCGTAAAATGCATTAACTCATTTTACGAGTTTCTCTTGGGATATCTGTAAGATCTTTAGTGCAGTAGTTTCCCATTTGCTTTCTGCATCCTCATGCCGTTGACCAGATCGTATCTACTGGTTCATCCTCCTTTAGGGGCAATTTTTCACCCCAAGGACAAGAAGTTGTCCTGAGTCTTCTCAACTCGTTCACCCAAAGCTGTTGGTTGAGAGGAGGTTACTGCTTATACCGACAGTAGTTCGGTTCCTTTTATTCGCCTTTTACGACACGCAGGATATACAACGGGAGATGCTCTAACCCCACACGGGCATGAACTATTAGCTCTTGGGTATAACAGCCAATGTCTAAGAGTTAAAATTCAACGTCTAGGATTGGACTGCCCAGCGGAATAGCCCTTTGGAAATGAGTACTGATTATTCTAAAAGACTAATGTTCTTCAATGCAAAACTAAATCCAGTGGGAGTGAAGCGATATTCTTGCTATCGCTGATAATCAATATAAATGAGTAAATACTGGCTCGCTATTCTTGTTAACCTTAGTTACTGACACATTGTATCATAATCCGATACAGGGATAGCTGTTTCGATTTACTGAAAAGAAGCTACCGCTGCAACGCGGGAAGGACCATTACCAACAAAATGATGGCCTGATATGCCGTAAAACTCCTTGCAAGGGGGTAACAACTTTCGTCTGTTGAACGAATATACCCCATTGTGGACATTTTCCATAAAGTTTTCAAGTTTACTATCAGAATTCCTCGTACATTTGTGTGGAGTGTTGTACCATTGTGGAAGTTATAAAGAAACAGAAAATGCGCAGGAAGATACTTTCGTTCTAGAGACTGAAACGAAAATTATGAACCATAGACGAGGGACGAGGTTTATCAAGCATGACCAAAATGCTTTTGTTCTTCATGCAAATAGGAGAGGGAAGTTCAAGAGTATCTTCAAAAGAAGTCACCAGGTTACAATTTCACTGTAGTAAAATTAAACACTAAAGGATATCACCACTCTTATCGTGTTGAAGCGGACATTCAACTCAAGGATGTACTCTACAATGGTGACTACTGGCCGAAAGGTGTGTTAGTCAAGAAGTTCCAGTTTCCGAGATATAAGAAAAACCACTCGTCTACCGAGCAGCAGGATGACAATCGGCCTTTTTAGCCAGAAAAGTTTCAGATGTCAACAAATAGCCAGCAACAAGCAGCAGCAAGGTAACCATGTTGAACTTAAGGTATGTCATCTTAATATTAGAAGCATAAGAAATAAAGTGCCTGAAGTTGAGGAGCTCCTGCAGTCATTAAATTATCCGGATATTGTGTGTTTTTCTGAAACTTGGTGTAGTGAATTGGAAATTAGAGGAATAAGCTTGAATTCCTATGAACTTTCAGACTATTTCTGTAGGGCAAGTAATAAGGGCGGAGGTGTTGCTATTTTTGTTAAAACTTGTCTCTCATTCACGATAAAATCTGCTAAATCATACAAGAAAGAATCTGTATTCGAATACGCGCTCGTTGATGTTCACCTAAATGACCAAAGCATTTCAGTAGGTTGCTTCTATAGAGCTCCCAATTCTGAACCGACTATATTTATCAATGAGCTAGAGTCTCTTTTAGATGATATAAGTAAGAGCAAAAATGTCACATTTCTAGCAGGTGACTTCAATTTAAATTTCAGTGTCGACGCAAATGATATAAATGCACGTAATTGCCGCAACATGTTTAATTGTTATGGTTATAATCAGCTCATAGATCAATATACTCGGATTCATAATGATACTTGTATGACAACGATAGACAATATATTTGCTAATATTGACAAAAGCTGTATAAGATCTGAAACTGTAACTGTGGATATGTCAGATCACAATTTGCAACTTGTCAGTTATGTAGCCATATCTACTTCTGTGCATTCCAATATCTATGTACCCAAAAGGTTTTTTAATTCCGAATCCAATTTGCAGTATTTTAAATACCTAATTGCTCAAGAAAGTTGGGACTGTTTACGTGACACGTCAGACTGCGATGAGAAGTCTTGTTTATTTTATAATAAGTTTTTAGATGCTATTGATATGGCATTTCCTGTTGAATATTGCAAGGCCAAGCGCCCAAAAACTAACAAAAATCCATGGTTGACATCGGATATTATAAACGAAGGTATTTTATTGAGAGATATTTATAAGTTGTGCAAACACAGTGATGATCACAATCTACGGAAACAATACCAGTTACTAAAAATAAAGCATAGCAATAATATAAGGAACGCAAAAAGAAAGTACTTTGGTACAAAATTACTTAACGCCTCAAACATGTCCAAAACTGCCTGGAATATTATCAATGAACAAACAAATCGCCAAAATAACAACCTTCCGACAAAGCTGTTGAATATTGATGGTACAGTCATACCAAATGAAAATTATGCAAATGCCTTTAATGATTACCTTATTGAGTCTCTCAAATCATTGGAGCCTAGCATTTCTCCCCAACCCGATTATACTAAAATTAACGCTACCAAAAATTCCATTTTCCTAAAGCCAGTGACTGATGAAGAAATTTTAGTTTACCTAAAAGAAATATCTGTTAAACATTCAAGTGGTGACGACGAGATACCATGTTCTCTGCTTTTCAAAGTGGCCAAAGATATAGTCAAGCCTTTAAATATCCTTATAAATATGTCCTTCACCGAAGGTGTTTTTCCATCGCTCTTAAAAAAGGGCCTTGTCCACCCCATTTATAAAAAAGGTGATAAATCAGTCATATCAAATTATCGAGGTATAGTGATAATCTCTGCTTTTTCAAAAATTTACGAAAAAGCTTTTAACAATAGACTAATTAGTTTTGCAGATGATAATAACATTATCAATCCGTCTCAGTTTGGCTTTAGATCTGGACATAAAACAGAGGACGCAGCTCTATCATTATATCGACTTATATTGGAGAATTTCGAAGGAAAGAATAAAACAGCTGGTATTTTTTATGACCTTACCAGAGCCTTTGAAATGATAGACCATCAAATTCTGTTAAGTAAATTATACTGCTATGGAGTCCGGGGTGTTGCACTAGACTGGTTGAGCTCATTTTTAGCAAACAGAACGCAAATTGTGCAAATAAGAATCAACCAGAGAAAAATCAAATCTAATTGTAAGACAGTCTCGACAGGCGTTCCGCAGGGAAGTGTATTAGGTCCTGCATTGTTCTTGTTTTTTATTAATGATTTAATATCCTACTGCCCAGATATATTCCCTGTATTATTTGCAGATGATACTACGTTCATTATAAGTTCAAAAAGCTACAACGACTTAAGTAACAAATCAACTATAGCAAGTGCAAACATTCGCAATTATTGTGAAAAAATGGACTCATTCTTAATACTGCGAAGACGGAAATGCTATTATTCAACACCAAACCGGTTGACTTTAGCTTGTTAGTGAAGTATAATAAGGGTAGTATTTCTCAAAGCAACACCGTTAAATTTCTTGGATTATTTATAGACCAACAGCTATTCTGGAACTATCAAGTCGATCACATTTGTAAAAAAATGTCAACTTATTGCTTCGTCCTATCGCAATTACGTAATACTTTAGATATTACAGTGCTAAGAATATATTACTTCGCTTACGTTCAGTCACAAATAAGTTATTGTTTGCTATGTTGGGGAAATTGCTCGAGGGTGAACGACGTCCTTTTATTGCAGAAAAAAATATTGCGTACTATGACCTTTAAAAGCCGGCTAACATCTTGCAGAACTATATTTACCGAACTAAACATAATGACTGTTTATTCCTTGTACATTTACAAAAGCTTGATTTATATAAAAAATAACGTGTTCAACATCTATCACCGTAGAGATGATGTCATCGCAAACTCACAGCACAATTTGCGGCCTAACTATAATTTCTCCATACCTGGTCACAGGCTGACGCTATCATCGAGGGGTCCAGATATTTTTGCCGTAAAATTATACAACCACCTGCCAATCTCGTTGAAAAGTATTGAAGCGCCATCTGTTTTCAAAAACAAAGTAAAGCAGCTGTTATTGAACAAACCGTTCTATTCCTTCGATGAATATTTTAATTGTAATTTTCAAGACAGTAGTAAATGTTGACAACTGTTTTCTTTGATTAGCTGATTTTCGATTTTTTAGCTTTGTGTTTATCAGCTTGTTTGTACCTAATTTTATTGTTTGTACCTACTTTCATTATTTTATGTTTATTTTATATTTAATATACAAATCTGACTATATTCCGATACTTTTGTAAGTCTAATGGAAATAAATGATTATTATTATTATTATTATTAAGTATTTCAAACAAAGAAAAATCGAATTTGAGGCAACATATTCGTTACAGCTCGTTCACACGATGCGGTCAAATCACCGTTTCGGTAATTTTAACGAATCGGCGCTAACCGAATGATATGTTCCCACAAGAAACTATTGTACATAGATTTTTAGCCGATCCCGGGTTCTCGGGTCCATTTTTGAATAGTGTTCTTGCGAGTCAGACGTAAATATGTTTATAATTGAAGCGTGTAAATTCAAAAGCGTCTAAGTGCCAAATTACTCGAATTTAAGATTTCACTAATTTTGTAATCTATATGCCAAGGCCAATACGTACAAAACAGTCTAAGTGCCATTTTGTCTATTTTCACGTTATATACTCGGTTAAAGGATGGCGCGACGTCCAAGTCAGGTAAGGGAAAACCGTCTAAGTACCAATTCGTTACACGTTGCTGTAATGGGGCTTGTAGGGATATAATCCCATTACTAGTTCAAATGAGCGAACACGCGGAAGTTGTGCCGCAAAATACTGTGTTAAGGGTCTAGGGTATAGCGCGCGAAATTGAAAATCCAAGAAAAGACGTATTCCCGTTTTAGCGAGGAAGCGTGACCGCCTGTTCCTTTTTCCAGTGTGTGTGTCTAAGATGAGGGGAGATAAGTCCAAAAATCTAAAGGTAGGGTCAAAAGGTCCAAAGGTAAGGTCCAAAAGTTACCATAAAAGTTAATTTCGCATTTCCAAGCTCCTGACGTTACCTTTAAACATACAGTAATGACTCAAAGAGCAAATTGAAGAAGAAAGCTTGCGCTTGTGCACCTATTTAGCCTCTTTTTGATATCGTGTTTGGTTGTTAAATTACAGGCATTTATAGAATGTATGATTTTGCATTGCGAGTTTTTTTGCACATTAAAAAAACTTTTTTGAGAAAATCAAATATAGCTGTCATTCGCTAGGGTCTTAACTATCCGCTTCTGAAATATTGTATATGTAGATTGAAAATAAAGTGAGTTGTGCGACAAATTGTGAGTCCGTGTTTTACATGGCAAATACGTATGTATAAATGTGTCTACCCAGCCCCCTTAAAGTGAATAATAAAGGGCACTGAAAGTGTCAAAATTAAAAAAAAAAGTTTAGCGTTTCTGGACAGTCATACCTCCTTGTGATCGGAACCTGGCTCAAAATCGAAAAGCGAAAAAGAGTAACAAAGGCTTTCACAGCTGATAATATAAAAGATGTGATAGCGAATGCATGTCACAAGAATCCTTTTGAAGATTGCGATGCATCCGGAGTACTTTAATGACATTCAGAAATCTCCGACAAAATGCTGGACACAACGATGTTAAAAGTATCCCGGTTTCCTGTATAATAAGGAAAATCCAAAGATGGTCAAAATAAGAAAATCTTTCAATGAACTGGAAGCATAGCCCGAGTGCAATGTTTTCAAGCAGGGAAAAAGAATACAGGATATTTTAGGAAAACTGCCTGTCTTAGAATGCAAGAATTGAGCTTTTGCTGAAAAAATTAAAAATTTTGATGATATGCTAGACTATATGACTTTAAAATATTCACGTTATTGGGAAACTTTGACTGATTATGCCAAGAAACCAAAATAAGTAGTAACTTAATATAGGTTCATCATAAGTTTTATTTTTTTTTGGATGTATGTTTAGCTGGAACATAGACAGTTTTGAATCTATGTTAATTTTGTACTTAGACTGTTTCTTTGTTATATAAGATTGGGAATGTTTTTTAACAAAACTTTTCTACTTTTTAAAGTTTTTTTGGAGTGGTTTATGCTTCAAACATTTATTACTGATCATGAAAGTAGTCTTCACTATATTTGTTTTTTTATTTATTACAAACAAAAACTCAGAAATAACATTTGGCACTTGGACGATTTTGAATTACCACGCTTCAATTTTGAATTGGTATCGTCGACGAGGCGAAAATTAGTTGACAGAAAATTTTGGATTCACCCTACTGTGAGTTAAGTATCTCCTTCAGGTGCTTACCACCGATTAGGTTTATCCCCGAATTAGCTAGACGGTTTTCGGTGACAACACGCGACCAAAACGACGAAATTGCAGTAGGCGTTTTGTAAACTCACCATGTGAACACGTCCGTTTAAATGTACGTGTCACTACAGTACACGGCAAAAAAGACGATTCGGAAATAGCCGAATCAGTGTCATGTGAACGGGCTCTCTTACAGCTCGTTCACACGATGCGGTCAAATCATGGTTTCAGTAATTTTAACGAATCGGCGCAAACTGAATGATATGTTCACACAGAAAACTGTTGCATTCATGTCGCATTCATACAGATTGCCACTAATCAGCGATTAGGTTTTATTCGGTTTTCGGAGGCAACACGTGACCGAAACGGCGAATTTGTCTTAGACTCGCCATGTGAACACGTACGTGCCACTGCAGTACTCGGTAAAAAAGAAGATTCGGTGAAATAGCTGTAAGAGCCCGTTCACACGATGCGGTCAGATATCTAATGTACTTTCTGTAGATGGACATATCCATACAGTGTTATGTGGCTAAGACGTCGTTGGCAAGTTTGTAGTTCAAATGGACCATACGTCCTAAGAATATAACATTTGTTTTGTATTGAGGACCATACAACATGGCTTGTCGAAAAAACCATGCAGTTTTTATTTTAATTGTAGCGACATTATACAAATGGTGAGCTCTTGTAGGCCTTTTTCTAACTTTTCTCTTTATGAACAAATGTTATATATCTATATCGGATGTGCAGACGGTAGAAGGGGGTAGTCATTGCCGAAACAAAAACCAGTTAGGTAACAAACGGTTAATAATTGGGAATGCGGCAAATAAACGCAAAAGTGGACTCTTTTAACTTTACTCCAAGCTTTCGGAAACTTATAATTCCATCTTCAGGGCTACAATAGAATTTTGAGCATGAGTAACAATCTCAAAAAGGATATGAAATACCTAAACAAGTTAGTGAGATTGATGCGAAATGATGTTGAAAGGGAGAGTCTTCACAAAATAAGAGCACAATTTGTGTAAAACAATAATTCGTTGTCACAAAACATTTAAATGTTTAAAGTCCTTTGTATTACTTCTCCAATGTTTTGTGACAACGAATTTGTGTTTTATACAAATTGTGCTATTATTGTGAAGACTCTCCCTTTCAGCATCACTTCGCATCAATCTTACTAACTTTTGTAAGTAGGTATTTAACATCCTTTTTGAGATTGTTATTCATGCTCAAAATTCTATTGTAGCCCTGAAGATGGAATCATAAGTTTCCGAGAGCTTGGAATAAAGTTAAAAGAGTCCACTTTTGCGTTTATTTGCCGCATCCCCAATTACTAACCCTTTGTTACCTTATCGGATGTGCTATCTGCCATATTATTTTTAATAAGGAGATAAAAATTGAGTAAAAAAATGTAAATACGGCGGACCTGTACCCACTTTCATTGCGTAATGTCGCATCCTTAGCATGCTATCTCGATGGGCTCGAGGGAGATGGAGCTAATGAAGGCTCGGAATCTATTTTGAATAACTTCCTATATAAAACACGAACCTACTAATTATTTTTTTTGTACTTCAATTTAGACGGCATTACCGTACAAGGTATTCAGGTAAAGATTCGTATTTTAGGCTGAATATCTAAATTATTACAAAATTGCATGCTTTCCGAAGAGATACAATAGGAAAATGTGCTACAAATGTTTCTTGTATTGAGAATATGAAATCGCAAATGTTCAGAACTTTACAGCTACGTTGCATTTCAACAAAGCATGGTTTAAAATGAAATACGCTTGTCAGATACAGATAACTCGTAATGACAATAATAAAACGCTACGATTGCACCTCCTACTGCAAAGTCGTAAACGGGTTTGAGCAGTAAAATATTTTATTTCATCCTGAATCCTGCCGCAAGGACGGTGACAACTGTAAGAGAAATCCAATGTGTTGGAAAACTGGAAGTGGGAAGTGTAACTCCGAGATAGCGAGATACTGCATTAAAGTATTGTAGGTTAAGCAAATATTCATTATTTCGGAGTTCGTTTTCGGCCTATATGAGAAGATACTACGTAGAAGCAAAATAAAGTGAAAGGAACGATTCACATACCTTGTTACATATTTAGGGCTTGAAAGATTACCCCAGAATAAAGAGACGATTAATATTATAATGTTTAAATATTTTCCTATACTATCAACGTGGTTTATAGACATTCAGAATGTTTCAACGCTAAAGAATTGAAACTACACAAGTAACTATTGCACCAATGTACCTCTCCGTGTATGTCAACCCCCAGGAGCTTACAAATGTTACATGTTTTCCCAAAAATACGTTGGTATACATCTAATTTATCTCTTCTTGGTACTGTAGTAGTTTCCATCCCCTTTATTTGGCCGTTGTGAGCGATGCTCAATCAATTCACTTCACTTTCTTCAAAATCAATACGAACCTCGTTTATTTTTGGGTATACTGATTGGGTATACACATTTTTTTGAACAGGTTTTATGTGTTTGGAGAGCAGTTCGACGTAGTGGGTAGCTACGTATTATAATCCGTATCAATGCAACGGGATGTGCATTTTCCTACTACTTTATTGCAAAAATTTTTGATTTTGGGATAATTACTACAATTTTGGAAGTCGGTGGATAGGCGGCGGAGTGATCAGCAAAACACAAAAAAATCAAATATTCCTCAAACTTCGTTTTTAGTCGTTTTAAGGGTTCCTGATCATTTTAACTTTTTTGGGTGGGGTGAAATTGGAATGAATGGGGGGTGGAGGGCTGTAAAACAGCAAAATCTGTTGTGCTCAGAATCGGCTGTCCATTGATGTGTGAAAGAAAGACCTTGCCTATTACAAAAACCTAGCAGGTATACGTATATACGTACGAGTATTGCTTTAGATCGTTCTGTACGGTGTAACGTGGAAATTATTGAAGTCATTTTAATGATACGAATGGGACGCGCGCATCGTTTTCAGAAATCGAGTGAGTGGCGGCGCAGCAATAATTAGAATACAAAAAATATAAAAACAGCTCAAACTTCGTTTTTAGGTTATTTGGAGATTCCTGATTGTTTTCCACATTGTTTAGAGAGGCAAATCTGGAGTACTTTTGGGGTAGGGGGTTGCAAAACTGAAAAATTAGTTATTTTTGTAGTGGGCCCTTCATTACCCCGTAGAGGAACGACATAATATACGTTTCAGCTTTATCCGAATGCTACCCTACCTTAGTCAAAAAATGTGTTTTTCTAATTATATTGTTGTAGATAATTTTGTAATGTGTACTAAACTGATAGCAGCAATACTTCTAAACCGTACCGTGGGCTATGGTAGATATCGATAACGTCTATGGTTTTTGGCAAGTTGTGTTAGTGGCGGTGAAACTAAATTGAAAATGAAACAGTACAATACAAAAACTGTTCAAACTCTGTCTTTATACTCTAGGATGTCTGAACATTTTCTACATTTTTCTTCATGGAATGGTCAAAACGACCCGAGGTATCTATAGAACATTTTCATTGCCCTTTCATAGTTGATACTGATAATATAATCTGTCTCTAAATTTCGGAAATTCGGCATGCTATGTAATTTTTTAGCTAAAGATCGCAGAATAAATTTTATTGTCGTTACTAGTTCCTACGGAGGAAGATGCAAGAGACTACTATTTACGAGAGTTTTTGTATTTGGTGATTTGGTTGCAAGGGGTCTGTGGGTCATGCCATGGGAAAATAGTAAAATAGTATCACCGTAATGTGTAGGAAGTATTGGTTCAATCAACTTGACTTGGTTTTTTGTTTAAGCACAAATCTCAGTAAATACACGAAAACCTATTATCGCATTCTCTGCTTTAAATTTGTTTTGTTTCCCTCTGTCATATGCTATGTTCCCTAGAATTGGAAAAACAACCCTCCATCTGCCATTTGCATGGTTAAAAAAGTTATCATTATGAGAATCTCCGATAAGCCTGATTCTATTGTTCCCTGCTATTTATTGAATATGCTGCACTCAGGTAGATGATTTAGCGTGGCCTCCTTATGAGTGCAGTTTAGGCAGCTTGCATATCTATACTTTCGTATTTTTCTTAGGCAGCTTACAAAGCACCTATTTGTCCTATTCATTTCGCTGATCCACGTACCAGGAATCGTCATTTTATCTATCTTCTGTCACTCCACAAACAAAACGTTCTCTTTCTTTACTTCTCTACACCTCATTTAGCGCTCATATCGTTCCACCACTAGCATTTCGATTGAAGGAATCCTACATCCCAGCCACGATCATTAGAGTACTTTGCACCGACTTCTCAGCAGCAATGGCCAGTGTTTCTCCATTTTTAAAGAAGAAGATTAACAATCTGTTTCGGACTTCCACTTTCTGTAAAATTTTTGAGTACAGCGATTCGATTGATCTGCTATCTTCTATTTTGGTTTCTGTATGCAAGATTGTTTTGTTTTGAACATTGTGATATCAGTTTTATTCTTAATTATTATTAATGTATCCTGTAAACATCAATTGTTGATTCTATTGTAATATTTATTAACTTTGTCTAAGATTGTCGGAAGTTCCTTATCCAATGGTTAATTCCCTATGGGCTATCATCCAAATATACAGGTCATTGGGGTAAATCATAAATAATACTTTGCCCAGCCTTGAGCTATACTTACACTATTTACCACCCTACTAGGACTAA
This sequence comes from Callosobruchus maculatus, assembly GCA_951848785.1. Classification (NCBI taxonomy): domain Eukaryota; kingdom Metazoa; phylum Arthropoda; class Insecta; order Coleoptera; family Chrysomelidae; genus Callosobruchus; species Callosobruchus maculatus. The sequence goes on from CATOUR010000228.1 coordinate 302,329, forward strand.
ATGTTTTCCCATTTTTTACAAATATCTGCTTTCTGCTGCCTATCACTAATGTAAGAACATATCCAGTTCAATGATTTACCTCCAATACCATACAGCTCAAGCTTCTGTAATAATATATTTGTGTCGAGGCAGTCATATACAAGGGATAGGGTCCAGGAACATTGCTAACATGCTTGAACCATAAAAATGCCTATCAGTGGTTACAGTCATGACTACTTCACAAGATATAAGGACTATTTGAGACTATCGTCTAAGTCGACGAAAAATTCCAATAACGTCCACCTTTCTAATATTCTTCCTGACCGAATAAATTTATGTAATAGACGTCAATTCAAAATATAATTGAAGACATAAGTGGATAAAGGTGTCATGTCATAAGATAATTATTCTGAGAAAAATCAATTCAGATATTTTCGATTGGAACTTTTTTATGCACCACATTTGGGGCATATAGTTCAAGTATTTTTAAAGCATAGCTATGTATTTTCTTCGTCTGTTTTTTACTTTAGAGACGCTTTTATATTTCACGAGAAAATGAACTTTGAATGTACATGACACCTTTATGCATGAAAAATTGGCATAGCCTATATTGAAAGGGTATGGAAACAAGAGCTACGTACACAAACATTGGTGTTTTTTATTGAAAAAGTAACACAAAACTTGAAACTAGTCTAATCCCTAATTGGTTTTTCTTTTTTTCTTTGGATGCCCTTCGTTGTCTTCAAATTTTTTTTCACACAACCATTTTATAGTCTTTCTTACCTTGACTCCTTTATCCACTGTGAAAAGTAAAAAGTATTGTATATAACACCTTTATCACCTAAATATCGACGCTATTTATGAAAATAACATGACAAGCGGACTTAAGAATGAAATGGAAGCATATTTTAAGCTTATTGAATGAAAAATACACATTTTTGAAAACATGTTACATGACACCTTTATCCACTTCTGTCTTCAAATGTATTTTCCTCTAGACATCACTGACTATATAAAAGAACTGTTTCAACAACAACATCCTTACACTAAGTCATAACAAAACAGTATGACATAACCTCAAACTCACTCTAGAGAGAAACTTTACTCTTAACAAGGGATAAAGGTGTCATGTTACCTTGACTCCTTTATCCACTGTGAAAAGTAAAAAGTATTGTAGATAACACCTCTATCACCTAAATATCGATGTTATTTATGAAAATAACATAATAAAGGGACTTAAGAATGAAATGGAAGCATATTTCAAGTTTATTGAATCAAAAATACACATTTTTGGAAAATGTTGCATGACACCTTTATCGACTTGTGTCTTCAATTACAAAAATATTTCTGGAAATATTGCTTTTATTCTGGAAGAGAATTTGTGGAAGAAACAAATTAATAGAAATGAAGTGGCAGCTTAAGTGTTTTAGTGGAGCATACTATAAGTATTCTTTTGCCAATCCCCTGGCGTTAAATGGATTATCTTTACAAGTTTTATGCGTTATGTGAAATGTTCTTTATTTTTGTTATTTTAATTTTATTTTTTCTTGTTGTTTGGACCTCATACAATTGTATTATTTGTACTTCAATGTAGTAAAATAAATATGTGTCTAATCTATCCACCATCTTATAAATTATGTACAAATATCTAAAATAAGAAAACCCTGTATTTGTGGATTTGCTTTTAAGATAACCATCCTGTAGGGGCACTCTCTAACATAGAAACGTATTTCTATCTACTATCTACTATCAGATCGGGATTGTTCGGGATTTTATCCTGACCTGAAAACATTGACTCTAACAGGAAATTTATAAGGGCAATTCCAATTTACGGCTCTATTACCGACCTAGAACTGTTTCTATCATGCCCCGCCCATTTTACAGTTCTAAAAACGGTGATTGGTTGGTCTGCCAGCGTACCAGCTAATCATCAATTCTATAATCACAAAATGGGCGGGGCATGACGAAAACAGTTCTAGGACGGTAATACAACCGTAGATTGGAATTGCCCTAAAGGCGGGCGATCGTCCGATCTGTCAAAGTGTCAAAATAATCCAAAATGGCTTGTTGTCATGTAAGACGTGTAATTAAAAGTTGTGTATGTATTTTTTGAGAATTTCTTTATGTGGAGGGTATTTTGAGCATTATTTTGATTAAAACATAATTATACTATAGTATACGTGTCTGGTGGTTGGGTGTGGATCTTGATCTAACCGAGAAAAACTTAGCTTTGACTCGCAAAAATGAATTATCCCAACAACGCAGGAGTTTTGTTTATAGCTGCAATTAAACGAGATGATCTCATAGAATCAAAACTGAAACATCAAAAATTCATCAGCAAGCATTTTATCACAGGTAATGCCCTCATCGCCTTACAAAGGCAGTCATTTTACTGTTTCCTTTATATATAGTAAATGTGGTTTGTGTTATGCTTATCCTTCAATTTAATTCAGGTAGACCTACAGATTTGGAGATGATTTGGAGGATAAAAACCATCCTGATTAGGTACCATCACAGAACATGAGACACACTGCTCTAAAGGTTTTAAAATGACATGGAGACGTTGAAAGAAAGGAGAGGCTAGAGAAAAGAAGAAAACTGCAAGCTTCTAAGGTCAGTCTTAGTAATAAAATTAGCAGAAAATATAGTCTCATATTGCTCAAACCAAGCTAGGGATTATTTCATACTGGTATATTAAGATATTCATTTCATAGATTTATGGGAATGCTTATGCTTTGGGGTCTGAGCCCTGTGAGGTCTCTCTCTGCAGGCCCATAGCCAGGATTTCACTTCGGGAGGCTCACTAGCTTAATTTTCTGATCTGCGTCAGGGGGGGTAGGGGTTAAAAACTGGGAGCAGTCAGGTATCACCTTCTTTCGCAAGCAAAAAAGGGGGCCAGATAGTTAGGTTTCCATTTCTCAAACTTTGTGGAGGAGCAGTAGAGAAGCATCATCATTACAGCAAAACAAGCTCATATGGCTCCCACCTGCTATGAAATAATTGTTCAGGTGGTGGCCCTTCCTAAGGGCAACCTATTGTGTATTCGAAATATTCAAAGCCTGTTTTTATCTACATACCTCCCAAGCCCCTGGGAGGACTTGAGCTCAATATATTTTTACTGGCTATTATCTATTCTTTGAAATCAAAAAATAAACTATATCAAATATAGAATTATCAAAGGATATGAAAATAATGCATGTTTCAAGGGTGTTTATATATTATATTATCAAGGAACTAAACTCAACAAATATTCTTTATAGCCTACTTGGGTGTAAAGGTGAAACGTAAAAATGATTTCTTCTCTAAATTCTGAGTGAAAACTTTATGCATCATAATACATAAATAGTAGTACATAAATTCAACTGTTTCAGAATTTTCTTATTTTTATCAACACCAAAAGATGCAAATTAGTACATCTAGCTTTTCATATTGATGTATCACTAGTTAATAATATCATTAGACATAGTTGTTATTATTGTTTATTTGTCAATTAGTTTAATGAGCACCACTTATTATAACTTAGATAGTTGATACCTAGAAACCCCAAAATTTTTGTTTAAATTTGTTTCGTTCCCTTGAATATTTTACCCAGTAAATAATATTGAGATGGTTTTTTCTAAGCTTGTAGCCCAGTAATTTTAGCATAAAAGTTTCAACAGCTTAGAAATATATAAATCACTAAGATAATTTGTAACCTTCGCCCCCCCCTGACTACGTGCTTGGCTCTCTGTCTCGTTTTCTTGTATAGAAAGCTATTATTTATAAATGTAAAAGACTATTAAATGGTTTTATATTTGTATTAGTTACTGGAAAATGGTGAGAAAAAGGGAAGGGGTCTAAAAGTTACTAATTATATTTCTAGAAAAACTCAAAGCTGTGACAGTGTGGCGGACAGTGTTGAACCAACTGAAGAGTAGGGTGAGCAGGCAAAGTGGAGTTTCTTCACAGACTGACATGGCAATGAAGGAATTGATAAAACGATTTGAAAGACTTGGTAAAGCAAAAAAATGCAGACCTAGAAGAGAAAGTGGAAAATTCATTACTTGGCCTTATTGGTGCAGATGAAGTGAATTGGAAATATTATACAGGTTTTTCATATTATATAATATAGTGAATTGTATAATTTTCCAAAATGTTAAAGATTTTGTTATTTCTAGCAGCACAGCTACCATCTTCATTTGCCTTTACTAATACTAATGCTTATTAAATTGAAACTGGACGTGGATTTTAAGGATCTTGAAAATATTATTCACTTATTATATAACAAATTTGTTATTTTAATAAGGTGGCCAGGCCATTCTACTTTAAAATTAATATCCTCAAATGATTCAGGGAAGTTTTTCATGATAAAACAACTGTCATTATAAATTTTTATAGGTATTTACTGAAAAACTGAACAGACTTGTTGGTCAAATTATAAACATCACCAGACAATAAATTAAATTTAGATAGCATCAAGCCAGGTGACATTGTTCTGGCAGATAGGGGATTTTTAATCAGCAATATTTTGAGCATGTACAGGGCAAAACTTGTCATTCCAGCATTCACAAAGGGAAAAAATCAACTGCATCCAATAGAAATCAAGGAGACTAGGCAAACTGATCATGTACGAATACATGTTCAAAGGGTTATCAGTCTTCAAAAAATAAGTTTAGAATATTTAGGGGTACTATTCCAATCAGTATGTCGAAAAAAGGTAGTAGGTCTGAAACGTTTAGCACGTTTGATAAAATTGTCATTGTCTCTTGTGTACTCATAAATTTAGGCCTTCCTATTATTCCATTATAAAAATCTTTGTAGAATTCTGGAAACAAGTCTATAAATGTAATTTTAAGTAAATTCATTGAAAACTTGTTTTTTGTTGTGATCTGGATAGCTTCTAGTGCACTATATTTAAAAACAACAATTTTGCAGATGACATCGCCCTCCTGTGTAGTGCTAAGGGATAATAAAAATACAAGTAATTTAAAAAATATTATTTATTATTATTTATTAACCCTGTTCATGCCATTTTAAAATACCTACATCAATATTAATTTGGTACCAGTAGGTGATATTTTGTCAATAACAAGGAAAAAGATATTTTTTTATAATCTGCAAACACATGTATTTGTTATTATTACGTTATCTATATTATTAATTTATTTGTAATATTAATGAATAAGTTTTATTAATATAAAAAAATAAATCGATAGAAGTCAATGGAGTTTTAATAATCTTATTGTGTAACTGAAAATATAAAAAATATAATGTTTGATTGACAATACTGATGGTGCTATGAGCAACTCAATAGTAATTAAATGGTCATAGTACTGGGAGTAATCATTTTGACATTATATATAAACCATCTAGTGAATTATTAAGGCAATATTATCAGATACATGCTGCAAAAATATATCTGAATGACAAACATAACAAGCTGTCATTGAATAAACAGAAAAAAAGATTCATATTCATTATATTTAAAACTTGCAAAAACAAATTACCAAATTTGGGCTCACTAAATATAGTTTCAAATATAATAACTAAGGAATCTAGTGCAGTAAAAAGCCTAATAACCCAAATGTAAAGAGCACTTTTCCTACCTTGATAAAACACTTAAAGGGGTCATATCAAAATTTTGATCAATGACAGGAATTTTATGTACGAAATAATTGTGAATACACGTTGTACTTGTATGATATCAATTATTGTTTTTAAACTTTGTTTTCATTTTTATACATTCGACTTGCAGTTATAACAGTACCATGGAAAATTAGTGGTATCTTCTAGGTCTATGCATTCAAAATGAAACCATTCTACACAACATTCATCTCCATCATATCTAATGATTGGCACCACCACTACAAATACTATATGTCTATAACTGTATACCCCTCTAAGCGCCTTCTTTTTTGCATACCTAATAATGCAGGCATTATAACTTCTTTATGAAACTTCATGCCAATTTTTTTAATTTTCCTCCCAGAATTTAAAATCAGGTAAAATTCTATTTCTGAAAAAAAGATCAGACGACACAGTCACAATAGTTTGTATTTGATACAGAAATTTTCATTTGGCACTGGTAATATAGCCACCACCTTCTTCTATTAGTCATGGCGATTTCATTTTTGGAAAAGTTTTATATGCAAAATATCACTAATGTGCAATAGATATGGACATGTTAGCAATTTTATAAGAATGGCACATTGCCTTTTGTGCATTTTCTAACTGTTCATGGAGTTCTCACGGGCGGAAGAACGAAATCTACTTCAAATACCTACCTATTTCAGAGGATGATATGAAATGCCAAAGACCCATTTTCTATTCCTAATCCAGCTTCTAAATACAATTTCAGACTGAGTAAAGATAAAGAAGCATGTTGGTGTTTGGAAGACACGTTGGAGCTTTTCATGAGGAGTTACAGTTTGCTGATAATATAATTTTGTAGGTACTTGCAATGTTAGATTTTCTGAGTGTCTGGAGGAATAATTTCAGCATAGGTGCTAATAATAGCTTATCTTTCATCCATGAGCAAGACAGTACTCACTAGTTCAATAGAGGAAGTATGTGATTTGGAACCACTGCCGTTTCAGTGGTTGCTTGCGTTGAGGCTGCAAGGACAAGATGCCTGAATGTTGAAAGATATTACGGACCCAAATTATTCAACAAAAAAATTCCAAGAAATTAAAATTGATTTAAAAATTTCGCGTGTTTAAAAAAGAAATCAAAACATTTATACAAAACAATGAAGAAAAATTCATTATTTAAATTTATACCGATTTCTGTATATTTTTCTGAAACACTACTCCTTGGCCACTTCATTCACTAGTTCCTTAAAGGTTAGTAGGTGTAGTTAATATATAATAGTAATTTTGTTTCTGTATTTTAATTTAGGTTACATACTTAATATTAGTATTCTGTACATGATTTGTGGGATTGAGCAATACACTATTACGAAACAGACTTCCAAGCCTAATGTGATAGCTGTATTAGTTCAGTCCCCACTTGACCCACAGATTTATATAATATTGACTTATACATATTATTACATGACATTATTTTGTATAGAATATTATTCTAAATTGTGGTTGTATTTGTAAGGAACAATGTACAATAAACAAACAAAAAAAAATAATTTCTGAACAAGAGGTGATCCATAAATGTAACTTATTCTAACTGTAAACTACATTCAGTGCTATGATAAGAAACACTAATAGATGATCATTTGCTATTGAAATTTCCAAAGTATTGAAAGGAGCATGTCCAATAATACATAATTTGGCAGATAGACAAACTTACAGACGATTTTTCAAAGAAAGCAATTTATTAACTTTACCTGGACCTTAATAAGTGTATATTATTTCCTATTCATTTTTGTCATACACAGAGAAAGGTCCTTTATTCTATGCTATTCTAGCATGAAATTATACTACCAACTGCCTAATGAGATAAAAATTATTTCTAACGTAACACATTTCAGCTTTTGATTATTCAAAGACTTATGTGATATGAAACCATATGCTAAAGAGAATCTTTCCAGATACAATTGTTTGTATAGTCCAGTGTGCTTTATTTTATGTATGCCTATTAGTTTAGAAACTCCTTCAATGGCCTGTTTAAAATTTGTAATTATACAATTATTTTGAAATTCATCTGTCTATCCAATGAAATTACAAATTAACTGCTAAAAAAAGTGAAATATGAGATTACAGTAAAAGATTAGTGAATGACATATTATATTTTGGAAACATACTTGATGATTATAAATTCTAGAATATACTTGATGATTTGAATCTTATAATCCAAAATATAAGGAGTGATGCATCGGCAAGGCATATTTTATTGCTGAGGTACTGATACTTCTTTGAATTCGTTAACGATGGTTTTATAACAGTCATGTGTTAGAAATTAATGTCTCATTGTTAATTTTTCAACCAAATGCAGAGAATTAGTGTTTTCCTTGTGAATCAACAATCTAACAAACATTCTGGTCATACTTACCTTTGCAAACAAATTAAAGAATGGAAACATCAAATTTATCAATAACTTTTAATTATAATAAAGCGATCCAATTTGAATGTGATATTTCACTTTTTGTGGGTTTCCCACACCTATCCAAAGCAAAATCCATTTGAGCTTCACTTTGGAAGCTCTACTCTACATATGAAAATATTGTTGTGTAAAATCAAAAGCTAAAAAGTTATTACATTTATTTATGAGCAAATAATTAGGGCATTAGTTGAATCATATTGCACAGATAAAAATTATTCTTTTCTTTCTTCTACTTTGATGTATCTTCATTATTTTCTGTCTCATAAGATTACAATGTCATATTCATACATTATGTACTGCCCTCTTTCCTTGTCTAAGGTACTGCCAATGGCAAAAACTAGTTTTATTTTCTCCATGGTGTAGGTATGTAGTTTGTATTACACACTAGATGAATATAGGTATTATTAAAACAAAATTCGATTTTTTTTTTAAGATAAAGGTTTCAAAATTATACCTGTCAGAGGTAATAGATACATACACATTCTTTCAACTCGTAAACTCATGAAGATTTTTAAATGCCAGACCAGAAAAACATTGATTTAACATCACTGCTTTTAATATGTTAGAAATAAAAAATAACAAATTGTTTAATTTTTCCTTCATTTCTTCTAGCTCCCTCCTTAAAAAATAATTTTAAGCTTCTGTACCTCCATGGTATTTAAATGCAGCGCATGTTGGGATATGCTATAGCTTTTGGAAGGGTTGATTGCTAGCCATTATACTTCCATACTTCTTAAGTTATGAGTCTTTCATGAAGCTGTCTCCTGTAAATAATGAGATTTAAGAAACAGTTTATACAGAGTCTGAATCGCTACAGTATACACATAATTTGTAACCAGTACCTCGTATTTTTAAATTTTTTATTCATACAACATACAAAATATTTCCTCATGTCTGCCTCTTAGTCTTAGATAATATCAAAAAAGATTAATTAGCAGATGCTTTCTACTAACTTGCAAATAAAATAGTTCAATTTCCTAGGCGTTTTTGTACCCCTACTTCATAGATTTATGTTCAAAATGGTTGGTCCATTTTTTTATATCCCTGTCCTTGAAATAGCAAGAACAAGAGAATAAATCGAATGTTCTATTTGTTTCCCTGAAAAAATATTATTTTATTAAATCATCAGCGACAAAAGTCAAGGAAGTAGATTCATGAATCAACCCAAACAATTAAATAACCTATTTTTATCTCTTAATTAGAACCGACGTGAGGAATAACAGACAGGGCAATACAACCAAGGTTCAACAATATATAATAATAATTAATATTCGATTACTTACCGAAGTAAGGAAATATTTTCCTTTCCGTTTTATCTTTGGACAAAACAAAGAATCTACACCATTATTTTTCACAGTAATGCTTGCAATTGAGAGCATAAGGCATCACCGTATTGTAAAATATGATTTTCTCTTCTTGAATATTTTTAAACAAATCAATTAATGCCCTTATTCCAAAGTATCTCAATTTTCAAAAACCTCTGTATTGACATGACCCATTGGCTTACATCTGCCGAACAGATGTTTGTCAGCTCACAAGTCACAGAGACACAGAAGATGACGTTAGGGACAGCAGTCCTAATTTCAAAAATTTATTCCACCAACCCAAAACTAATTAAAAAACTATAAAAATCCCCACCGTCGGAATTTGGTGAGGCCGAAATAAGTTGAGCCGTCGAAATGAATTAAAGTAGACCCTCATTATTCATTTTAATAATTTTAAATAACAATAAACAAACAAAATCTATCTAATCAAACATCAGTCAGAAATATCAAGTTGAAAACATTGACACAAATGTGCATCCACTTTATTTTCGATCCATGCACAAAACAGAATTCGCCGGCAGACATAAAACAACATATGCTTCTAACAATTATTTTCCATCCATGCTCACAGGCTGGGCTGAGTCAAATGTTTTCAGTAGGATAGTACACGTAACCCGAAACTGCCCGATCGTCATGGTTGCCATGGTAATAGAAACACGTTTCTATTTCTTATCTTAGAGAGTACCAATACTGGTTTTTCACGACGATGTTATTCTCTGTGAAGAAATTTAATAATTGGCTTACATCGCTATCTAGTAGAGTTTAGAAAATCCTGTTCAAATATGTACGGGCCGGTAATTTTCTATAAATGTTATGTCACCTTTTCTATAGACTGATTTCATTATAGCGAATTTAAGTCGGTCTGAGAAGATCCCCTGTTCAAACGAATTAATATTTAAATAACTAAGTACTTTTTTATAGAATATATTGATTTTTCTACTATACTTGTTGGAACTCCATCTATGCCAGTTCAATTCTTCTTTGTACAGCTAGGAGACTTAATATACGCATCATATCCCTTAAAAAATCGTTATCAAGCGTCATAATTTGGCATAGTTTCTTATTACCACAACCAGCAGTATCAATCTCATCTACATACCTACCAGCTACTGTATCTTAAGTTTGTTCGACTATCTTAAAGGATTTTTCTAAAAATAAAGAAAATGGAAACCTTTTTATTTGTTTCCCCGCGCTTTACATACCTATGAATAGAAAACCATATATGCTGGGAAATAATTTTTATTTATGTTTCGACTGCCGTCTTAGCAATAAACAAGATACAGTGTTTGACTGAGTTAGCTACATTCTTTGACAGCTATCTTAGCCGAACAGCTTTCTTTTAACTAACCTTCTAAGCCTAAAATCTAAACGCGCACAAAGTGTTGTATTTTAATTGTCAGTACATCCAAAAAGATGGCTAGTTAGCCATCAGAGACTTAAAATTACGATCATATTGTCATATGAGTGAATAATATGACACAGATTCAATACCACATATCATTCGGCAGCCAGTGCCAACGAATGGAACAAAGCGTTAGTTCTGTCATTTGCTACCCAAGTGCTGGTGGCGCTATTCTTATTGAGTAAAGTGGATTTTTGTGACAACAGACAACCAGCAAGCGTTAGCGTTCGGTAATATGGATTTTTTGACGGTCGGGTTGCTGTCGGGTCGCTGATGCGCGGCATCTGCTTAGTGAGTGCTTCTTGACCGCTATCGCGAATTTTTACATAATAAGGCTGCGGGATTGAACAACATAAAGAAACCTGGAAAAACCTATGGGTCGATAATCGGATTTTTCGTTGAGTCACATCTAATCACAGTGAATCATGGTCAATTTACTGATGAATTAAACATGCTGTCTTGCATAGAGAATACGTCTAGATTTCTTAATACTCATGGAAGCTGAGAATTGCTTAAAAACACTTGTTCTCTCAAATTTATATCTTCTCATCCCTTTGTCCTGCCTAGGTCCGTACTTTCAAGTGCTAACCCATCGCGTCCGATTTCTTTACAGGTGGCTACTACATAATCGAGAGGAAGATGCTGAAACTCCAGATCGTCGTGCTGAACACGAACCTGATGAAGAGGAGCGACTCAGACGAAGACGCGGCAAGACAATGGGACTGGCTCGAGAGGGTGCTACAGAAGTTCCAGAAGAGCGGCGAAACGGTAAGTGGTCGAAAGTACGAAAGCTGTTTTAGCGAAGTAGGATACGAAACAGGGGTGAACAAGGAAAGTGGAAAATTCTATTCTGCTAATTATCGGGTCATTTGAAATATCTCAGTGAGGTTTCTATAAACATCAGTGGTTTGATGTTACAAGAATTGGATTGACGGATAGATCGGGAAGATATTTGAGGACAGCATCTTGGATCTTTGAAATAAGCTATACGCCGTGTCCACGATAAGGAGGGCTAGTATGAGAAACTTTTAAAGGAGGGGACATACAAAGATAAATGAATGGGAAAAGGTTTCCAGTGTTAAAAAATATCCGAAATGACTTTTTGTTTTCGAGATGTTTCGAAAAAGCGAAAATTTGATACTATTGACTTTTCTTCTGCTTTATTTTGCCTATTAGGATTCAGACCAAGAATACTTTCTTATAGCAACCTTTTAAAACTTTTATTTCCCGTACGCAGGATCGTTATCTGATGTATGTAATTTTTGTTATGATCAACAATGTCTTTTCCAAATACAGATCTGATATTATAAACTCATATTTTAACTCCAATGCTCATCCTGAACACAATATATGACGCTTGATGTGAAACTAATCTTTTAGCCCTATTACTACCACCTTTTTAGTAAATTTGTGAAAATTTAATAGACTGCTGTGTAAATGATAAAAGAATTTCAAAAAGTGTCAGTAATGTGTCAGCTACTGCAGTTAGAGAACTGTCACTGTAGTAAGTTTCCTCTTGTGTGGTCACTTTCATATTTCTATTTAAAAGTAGAAGCAAGTATCTTAATCATCAAAATGACTAATATCCTCAACGCCAAAAAAATGCTTTACTAGCTAAAGAGATGTATTTGCATAAATATCACGAAACAAAAACGCTAAATAGAAGAACGTTTAGAAAAAAAGTGAAGTAAAAAAGAGCGTTGCAGTGAAGAAAAGGCAATTGCAGTCTTATAAGCTGTTGCTGAATTGCAAAATCATCTCCTTGTTTTGTGTTGAACAAGCAAAAGAACTATGAAATTTGGAGAGACGTACACTGGGAAATGATATAAATTATTTGGTCTGATACGGGCATGATGGTAAAAACGGTGTTCTTAATAAAAGAAATACTCATTACTGGCTCGACAAGAATCTTCGTTTGCACAAATCTTCCAGACACCAACACATATTTGCATGCAACATATGGGCTGGAATATTTGGGCATAAAATTATTGGTCTATTATTCTACCATGGTTTTTTGACATCAAACGTGTAGGTAAATTCATTACGTAACAAGTCGAGCAAGCGGCCGCAAATTTGCCCCTTAGAGACATTAGCAATTGGTGGTTTCAATAACAGGGGGTACCCGGTCATAATTCAAGAGTAGTTGGTACTAGTTCCGTAATACGTTGCCCGTCTCGTTCTCCAGATATTACGCCATTAGACCTTTTTGCTAGATTTACATAAAAAGTTATGTATATGTTGGACAGCGTTTCGAACTCTACAAATCGCAGAAGTTATTTACATTTGAAAATCAACGGCAAAGTTTTTGACCATCTTTGTAAGTCGTTTGCTATTACTTGGGCTAAATATAATATGTTATACATGTGTGAAGATACTGCTGTTTCTATACATTAGTTGTTAATTTTTATGATTATTATTGCTGTTGAATATAAGACTTCAGTAAATTTTACTTAAACCCATCTCATTCACTGTTATTTCTTGAAACAGTATGACTACAGGTGTTCGTGGTATGCAGATCCTGTATGTAATCTGATTCTGTGATATAAACAGAACCAGTCCGGGACATGATACCTAAAATCATATGAATTTTGACGTCGGATAAAGGTCCTGCTTACGGCAACCAGTGTGGAGTCTAAAGATTTGGGATGGTATTGTTGGAAACCGCATAATAAACTAATGTTTTCCAAAATTTTATAAATGAAAATTCAGAAAACCTGCTGGAAAATTTACCACTGGACTTTTTAGGAATAATGTGGTTACAGTACCCAGCCAATTGTTTTCTCTGCGAGCCACGCCACCTACGACTTCTCCAATTCCTACTTATACGCCATTACGGAATAATTACAAAATCGTAAAAATAGCAAAGGTAGAACCACATATGTTTAGATAGAAGTGAAAGAGAATTTAATTACGCATCCACTGATGTGAAACTTATCATACCATCCCATTTAAAAAAAAGTTTTTAGCGTTTTAAATTTTTCAAATTTGAAAATTGCTAGTCTATTGATTTAATGTTCTTTTGAAGCAGTGGTTTTACTGAAACACAAGTGTTTTTTGTTCGTTTTAAAACCTAAATCCGCATCATTTTGTCGTGCTTAGATTTCGAGATATTAACATTTTTTGTAAAGTACTACAAACGTCAAATTCTCTAAAGATAACTATGGTTAACAAACTGGATTTAAAAGTAAATGCTGAATTTAAAACGTAATAATAGGTATTCTATTTAAATTAACGAAGTTGATGCCAACTTCCGGTATATCCGGATGACCGCCTTCTTTGAATTTATTCTCTGCAAGTAGGACATTTGGAAACGAAAGTTTTTTATTCGGGATATTTTTTTCTAATTTAAACTGTGAGGCCGATGGAGAGCACCGCGCGCTTATTGGACCAGCCTGTGTACTTCAGTACTCTTTATATGCCTCATAGCAGAGTGTTTGCTTTTGCTCTAGTAAAGACTCTCATTCTTAGAACACTAATTCCGCGGTTACATGCTAGTCAGGTTACATACAAAATTTAACAATGCGCCAGTGTCATCAAGTTACTGGAAGCAATAGTTATAGATAAGGAACACGGAGATCCTTTTATATTAGTGCATTTTTAATTCATTGTGACTGGAAGCTTTCTATCAAAACCGTTTAGATTCTATTTTCTGCAATCACCTCAAGAATATAAAAGTAATATGAATCAACCTCTTAGACAAACTCAGTGAACATCTACTTTATGACATATCTTACGTAGGGCCATATTCACCCTTCTGTTGTGTGTTGCATTCACAATGAATTTTCAATTCCCAGTTACTTAAGAAAGAGATAACGTATTTTTCCTTGTTCTTGTATTGTGGACAACGCGTAGCTTTATGTTATTCATAAAGCTTCATAAAGCGTAGCAAAATATAGGCATATAATAGACAGCAATAGAACTAACGCTTACTACCGGGAAATTACATATAAGACCCTCAAGTCTTAGAAGTGTTCTCTTTGTGAGTTAAAACCTTTTCAATTATGAACCGTCCATGCAAAGGCTCAAACACATCATTCCTTTTTCTGACAATCAGAAGCCTATGGTCATCTTATCCCTTAACCGCGGATGCGTCATTGCGTCGTTTGTCAGACGACGCGATGGCAGTAAAATACTGCCATAAATGGAATACCGCTTCATGCACAAAGTTGCCACTTCATCTAATCTAAGTATGAGTGGATGGCATATAGTCGACATAACAACACCGGCGTTTGTTCAGAATGGCATTAGTTATCGAGAGATCGTCACTGCGAGTAGTCGATGAGACCACGCGTCCAAGTTCACTCTTTCACTTTTTTATACAATGTAGTGCCAGGATTTTCTTATTTTCCTCGCAAATCCATCTGTATACAATGATAGAGTAGCAAATAAATAGGTATAGTCTGAAAATTAGCTTTATTAAGTAAAAAAAGAATTTAACCCATTTTTCACCAGAAATATGCCTACGTCTATAAACACAGTAATTGTTTAAGCTACGTGGCTAGCTCTAATTTTTTTTTATTTATGTTATTGGCTCTGATCTGAGATCAACTGGCCAGTTCTACTCTAAAATTTTTAAATGCATAGAATAGAATAGAATAGAATAGAATAGAATAGAATAGAATTTATTCACCAATTAACGTAATACATTTCTGGCACGTCATTACATAGGGCACATTAATAGTGCCAATACTATAAATATAAATGTGATTTTATACATTATTAATCCAGATAGCATTTAAAAGAACACTAATATTAATGAAGTTAAGTAGGTACTACATAATCTGTAGCATAATTATAGTAAAACATAAAAAAATTGTAAATAATGTATATAAAAGTTGTACAAAGCGTAAAATAACAATTATATATCAATAGGAGCACAAACAAATTAACATAATATAAACACAAATTGAAACACGTTAAAATAAATTAAAAACAGGCCTTCAGGTGCTCTTTGCACTCATCAAAGCTATAGGGCGCCCCATCTTTAAAAATACTTTTAATCTTTCTCTCGAATGCATTATCACACAGATTTGTGACATTCTGCGGAAGGAGATTAAAAAAATCAATGCCTATATTTCTTGATTTATTAATTCTTTTACGTGGATGAATCAATTTAGTTTTTCCACGAGTATCATGCCCATGTATTTCAGACACTCTCTGGTATTTATTTAAATTTAATTTAATACTAACTAGGTATTTATAAACAATGACAGCAAATACTGTCATTATTCCAAGTGCTTTGAATATGTGCTTACAGTGGTCATAATGTTTAGCTCCCACTATACTACGTACGGCAGCTTTTTGTATAATAAAGATTTTTTGGATTTGTAAAGTTGATGCTTGACCCCAGCTAAGCGTACCGTAGCTTAGTAATGAGTGGAACATGCCATAATAAGCAGTGATAGCTGTATCGCTATCAACCACAGACGCAGTCTTCCGTATAGCATATACTGCCTTTGAAAGTTTTGTACATAGATTATCAATGTGTGCTGACCATAGTAAATGAGGAGAGCTCTATACGGTTACTGGTAGTAAAAATACATGTCACAGTTTTTTCCTCGTTTAAATGAAGTTCGTTTGAACCAAACCAATCTTTGGAATGGTTGATGACTGTGTCTATCATATCACTCTTTGAAATTGTGCCATCAGGGTTTACCGGCATGCTGAATGTGGTATCGTCCGCATACATAGTAGTTTTAATGCCAGTATTTAATGCGAGCATATGATCAGTAATGTCGTTTATGTAAAGGATAAACAGAAAAGGACCAAGTACTGAGCCCTGTGGTGCACCTCTCTTCATTATTAGCTCTTGGCTGAGTTTATTTCCAACGCATACCCTTTGCTTCCTGCCAGTAAGGTATGAACGTAATATATTGTTAGCAATACCTCTAATACCATATCTTTCCAGTTTAACATTTAGAATATCATGATTAATACAATCGAAGGCCTTTGATAGATCCGTAAAAATACCGATGTACTCATTTTGACCTTCAAATGCATCTTGGATATATTCATTTTTTTCATTTCATTTCATTTATTTGCACGAAACATACAAATAATGCCACCCCTAGAAGGCTGAGCCTTGTGTCGGGGTATGGGCATACATTAGATAATCATAAATCACAAAAATTTTATAGTTTCGTCTGATATCCCTCACCCTTTTATATCAGAACTGGATCGTAACCGTTGACAGCTTCTTTGGATTACGCTTGTTGCTTTTCCATATGCTTTATAGAACATTCTGCAGTGTGTTTCACTTGAACCAGGCAAAGATGAGCTTCAGATAATACCAATGATGCTTTTTAAGTGTAAGTACTGTTAGAAACTAAAAATTTTGAGGATCTGAACGCACAACTGTCATTTGATTTGACAATAGTTGTTTACAGAAGAGACATTAAAGCATCCGCTGTTCCTTTGCCCGATCTGAATCCATACTGGTTGTCATGAATGATGTTATTTTTCTCGGTATATGAAATGAGCTGATCTAGGAGGGCGTACTCAAAGATTTTTGAAAAACTAACTGATATATGTATCTGTCTAAAATTCTCAGCATTGGTTGTATCTCCTTTTTTATGTATTGGTATTACTTTAGTGGATTTACAGAAAGATGGAAAATGACCTTCACAAAAGCAACAATTGATTAGATCAGTTAGTGGTTTTATAATATAAAAAGCGCAGTCTATAATGAGCGAAGTACTGATTCCATAGATATCCACTGTTTTTTTGTTTTTAAGCTTTTTGATAAACGACATTACATCACATTCCGTAACAGCAGATAAAAACATGCTGTGGAGCTTCTCCTTTATATAGCTGGTGGTGAGGTTTGGATTTTTGTGACATTTTCTAATAATTTGTTCTGCATGTTTTACAAAACAGTAACTGAAGGCATCCACGTCAATTTCGTCATCATACTCGTAAGTGGAGTTATTACGGTTTCTGTTGCATTCGCTGTTAATAACATATCTAGTTATCATTATCATACAGCAATGCACACATAATATTACGAATGTGCTAAACCGCCATTTTACGATAATATGATGTGGATCGTCTCTGAGGCGACACGTGCTAGTATACGTATCATTTACGTCCGAGGTTAAGGGTTGAAAATCAGAGTCGGAAGATGACGATATGTTAACTGCACCAACTACAAAGTTGAGTCTTTCCATGTTCAACAATCAAAGTCCAACAGCAGAAATACAACACGTTGGTATAGTACAAAAAAGTATTTCCGATGAATGATCACCACTTTTATTTAAAAAATTTGCGACGAAAAGTTTCGACGCACAGTGTCTTTATCAAACAATGATTTTAATTTTTAAAGTACTACGCTATTGATACAAGATATACACATTAATGGGGTAACTATTATAGCTAATCGTTTGTTCTCCGAAAATCATCGGACAGATTGAGTAATCGTGAATTATTTAAATCCGTTTGGTCGTTAAGGAGGTTAGCTGAGAATTTGAGCTTGTTGATTTCTAATGCTTCTAAAAAATTTAATTTGCGTCCCTTCTGTTCTATGTGCAATATTTAAAATCTTCGTTAAAATGATAGTTTTCGGAGATCAAATGATTGGCGTAATTAGAATTACAGAGTTTTTGCGGTTTTTGAATGCTCTTCCACTTTGTCCAATATAAACTTTAGGGCAATCTACACATTTGTAGATACCAGACTTTTCGTTTGATTTCATTTTATTGTTTTTAACTAAATTGCCTAGTGTCTCTTTGCATCTAAAGGATATATTGCGGTCTAATTTCTTGAGTTTAAGTGCAACGTTTTCTGATAACTGTCCTATGTATGTAATTGAGTTATTCGATCGATTGTCGGTAATCTGAGGGTATACTAAGTTAATTGCTTTTTTGTATTGCTGATTTTTTATTATAGAATCGATTAGAGTAGGGCTATAGCCATTGTTTGAGGCAATTTGTTTTATTATATTTAGTTCTATATTATAATTTTCGTTATACATGGGCACGTTAATTAGTCTATTGACATAATTACGAGGTGCTGCAATTTTATGTGAGTATAAGTGGTTGGCACTTCTGTGTATTGTGGTATCTGTATGTGAGGGTTTATGATAAATTGAATATGTATGTTTGTTTTGTTGTAGTCTAATTTGTTAAATCTAAAAAGTTAATGGCATGATCTATTTCTTTTTCTAGTGTAAATTTGATTGCAGGGTGTAATTTGTTAATTGCGCTTAGGAGATTATGTAGTTGTCTATCAGTTCCGGTAAAGACAGACAACTACAGAAAACTAGACAGCTATTCCTTGGTATTTTTAAGGACCATCATTTTTAATAAACAGATCCGCAAGTGCTTCGTTACCAATCTATAGAGTGTTGAAATTCCAATATTTTTTCAGCGTCTTAATGACTGTCTCAATTTTTCAAATATCTATTTCAAACTTGGAATATAAAATACGTAATAGTAATAGTAGTTACGTAACTGCACATGACAAACGGTTGCCAGAATATGAGGGGTGTTATTTTTTCAGGGATCTCATTTCTTACCCTGAACTCTTTTGCGGTGCGCGTTGCAAGTCGATTAAAAAATGCAAGTCGATTAAAAAAACAAAATAGGTTTTCCATCTTATTTAGAAACTTTCTGTCCTCTTGTAATTTTTTATAACTCCGATCCCGAGAGAGAAAACAAAAGAGGTTACTCTGTTATTAGATAGATAAAAATAATGTATTTCAAATGTGGTCTAGTAGGCTATGGCTTTATTTGGATAACTGGTTTGTTTTACAAAAGAAACTTCACAAATGAAACGGAAAAATATTTTGTGTTTCTGAATCTACCAGCGTTGCACTGAAAAGAAGTTCAGGGTAAGAAAATGAGGCATGACCCCTGAAAAAATATAATCCTGTACATTCTGCCAACCGTTTGACATGTGCAATTATCTAGCTTGTATTTCGTCTCTTATATTTCATGTTTGAGCTAAGTAACTCAAAAATTGGGAGAGTTATTAAAAAAAACTTAAAAAATATTGAAATCTGGACACCCTGCAGATCGGTAACGAAGCATTTGCGGACCTATGTTTACTTGTAATTTCAGTTCTAAAACAAACCATCATCATCATAGTCACAGTGCCTTAACAGAGATGTTGTGAACTCGTAGAATACATTAAGTCGGAGCTAGAGTATTGCCGACATGAATATTATCAATAGTTCTGAGAACTGTAGCTCGCCATCGCTCGCGATTTACTGTCAGTTTAGTGGCGCTCTTGATACTCATGTCCAGTAACTGTTTAGTCGTATCGACCCAGCGTGTAGGGTGACGACCATGGCGCACTCGAGCCATGACCCTGAACTACAAATTTCTCCATATTATCGCTTCTGTGTATATGTTCGAAGAATGTAAGCATTCTCGTCGACACAATGGAGGATAGTCTCTTTGGATTACCGAGCTCATCCAGTATGGAAACGTTAGTTCGATGGGCGGTATAAGGGACTCTTAGCATTCTCCTCAATGTCCACATTTCAATAGCATCTATGTGAGCTGGATCTGCCTTTTTAACAGTCCAAGTTTCCGAGGCATACGAAAATATGGAGAACACAAGAGACTGAACCAGCGACATTTTTGTAGCTTTAGTGATGTTATGGTCACGCCATATTTCAGTAAGCTTTGTCATGGCCACACGTGCCTGTTGAATGTGCCGTCGAATCTCATTTTCACAGCTACCCGAATTGTCGATCAAAGAACCGAGGTATACAAAATTTTGAACTACTTCACAACGGCCTATTGACTTTATTTCTCGATGATTATCAAGCTCTCTATCTACGATCATAACCTTGGTCTTATTGTAGTTAATACCAAGACCATACGCTGCACTATGTTGTTCTAAGATATCTAATAGAGCTACTAGTTCTTCCTGATGAGCTGCAATAAGGGTTGTATCGTCAGCAAATCTTAAGTTGGATATTTTGCTTCCGCTAATAGTTATACCGCCAGTCCAGTTGTCTAATACCTGTCTCATCACAAATTCAGAGTAAGTGTTAAACAACATCGGAGATAATACACATCCCAGACGAACTCCTTTTCTGGTTGCAGTTTGACTAGACAGGTTACCATCAATTCTTACACCAGCCGAATTAGACTCGTACCTGCATGATATTTAGGAACACCCTGTATGTATAACATTACATTGTAAAACATCGTGTTAACATCCTATCTACATAAACTGGGATTGCAACCGATGTAGCTCCGCTTTCTGCTTCAAGCACTCTCTCGTCGTGCAACCACTCGCGATTCATCGTAATATCCATCAACATAGATCATCTCGACACATGACCACCCCGTACTTCTAGTAAGTACAGAACGTTGAAATTAGCCTCCATTATACATCTCTTTCTATCTCCCGGTTACAAATTGCTACGGTGCTTAACGGAATACACAATGGAGAGGAATGAAATACCGCCACAGTCGCAATGGCCGCATGGATTCAATAATCACCTCTTCTAACTGTCAAAGACATCTTCTGATATATTTTACTCAGGCTGCCGCTGCTGTCGCAGCTCTCTCGGTTCTTGACGTCAATTGCAAATCGTGGTTGGAACGAAGGTCGATTGTGTCAATATTTTACTTGCCTGGATAGATATTACAGTTGCAGTAATAGCGAATTCAGAATAGTGAGAGTCATACAAATAGATTGGTTTTGCACAAAGTGATGTATTGAAAACAGTAGCTTAAAACTTGTAGTAGCTGTAAAAGCTTTTATTTAGCTTAAGCTACCTAATTCTACCATAAGAGACACCCATACACGATAGGTATACAGAGCTTTTCTTAAATCCCCCCCCCTTTATTTTTTGAACGGTTTAACTCAAAAAAACTAGAACTTGGGATAATGAAAATGATGCATGAATGCTATATTTTGGAGAGAAATTGAAAGATGAAACTTACAAGATGACGACTGGGCGCCATCTGGGAGGAAAAACTTGTGACTTATCCTTTTAAAGAATACGTCTAGAATATAAAGACAATCTTCACCTACTGCAAAATGGTGAAACATTTAATAAGTACTTGATATAAATATTAATATCGATACACCTAGTAACATTTGTTTAAGTTAAACATAGAAATTTAAAAGCGAGTGTAAAGTATATGTTAGTGATTCACCTAAGCTGTAGCCAACCTTCCATAGGTAGGATGAGCTTTTAGGATCAGAATAGTGGTGAAAATACATTTTCTATGGCGCAAGTCTATCAAAATACTGCTTCCTAGATTGATGGATTAATGTTTATTTTCTATTAATAATAGTATATTGTTCAATGTCATGACTGTAATAACTCACGCAGTTGAAGCAAATTAACAGGTCAGTTATTGCCATTACCGCGAGTTGAATATTATGCTCTATCTACGACTGAAACTATTAATAGTACGATTTAAATACATATAATAATCACACAGTATTAACAACTTAACCTCACTTCTGTTACTAAAATAGATACTGTCACCGTTCGAATGAGCGTTTGACATCTCATAGCGCCATTTGCAGTTGCTATAGCATCTATTTAATCCGATTAACTTCCAAAAGATCAGTAGTGGTATTCAGTAGGCAGACCGTGAGTTATGAAAAATAATTCGCGCTGTTTTTTACACCAATCGAATTAAGATATTTTCTGGAATTAATTTCCAGCAGGCTGGAAATCATTTTAGTACCTCTCTCTGGTCCTAAATGCGTGTAATCTAAGTTTGCACCATCTCAGGTGTGGGCTTAACTTTTGACAGCCCCAAAACCACCAAATGTTTGCATTTTTGTAGTTTTTTTGGTAGTAGCTGGAAAATGATGCGTCGGATGGAAAATGCCATTCTGAGCAGAATTGAAAAGGACCAAATTTTTTCGTCGAATAACATCCAGAACTTCTAAGTCGGTTTAGCTTTAGAGCTTAACTCAATAGTTAGAAACGATTAATCTCTTCATTTCTGTGCAAACAAATATATTGTGGCTATATAAGACTAATACGTTTAAAGCTGAGACTCCTATTGAAAAGACCCATGGAATAAAAAATGTAGTAAATATAATTGTACGTTATATAAATACCTTAGTTTTTAAGTTCGATTATTTTAACATACAAAATTTTGTACCATTTTGTCTAAATTAGCCATGGTTATAGCTTAGAGGTTATAGGAGGCGAAATGAATACCGCCATAGTCACGAAGGCCGCATTGATTCAATAGTTACTTCTTCTATCTGTCGGACATTTTCTGATATACTTTACTCAGACTGCCGCTACTGCCGCAGTTCTCTCCAATCTTGAGGTCAATTGCAAATCGTGGTTAGAATGAAGACTGATCGTGTCAAAGCTTTACTTGTCTGGATATGTATTACGGTTATATTAATAACCATTTCGCACTAGCGAGGATCATTTAAATAGGTTGGTTCTGTACAATATAATATTTTCAGATATTAGCCTAAAACGTGGCGCCAAAGCCTTTGGTTAATTTAAGCTACTTAATTCCATCATGTTCAATATGCATTATATGCATATAAAGCCGCGCTGTTTGCACAATCCTTGTATATTCTGAACCCGTCTACAACGATATACTTTGACACAGATAGCATGATAAACTTTATAACAAAAATACTGTTTCTGTGTTAGCCGGTGGTATATTACAATCTGTAGAGAAGTTAGATTGAGCCATGAGCAACTCTCTTAGCGTCCATGCATAAATGTACCAGTAAAACCAGAGTTCAAAACAACTGGGCTGCCGTATTTACGTTTGGCACTAATAGTTACTGGAATCCAGAGCAATATATATAGTTTTTGAAAACAATTACAGAATAATTAATTTTGCTGTAGTGTTTTACGTTGGTAGTGGGACTGATGCTGCTGCTGCAAGTGTTTGAAATGTGGGTAATGACAATAATATTCAAAATAGCAAACTGGTCGTCTTACTAACAAATGGGTTAGGTTAGGTTGAAAGTGAGCGAGGCGATTATGCCTCCTTCCATTGCGACCCTACTGTGTCTATTGTGGCTCACAACTATTTGGAGTCTTGACCAAGGAGATGGTCGTGATGTGTGAAACTTCCTTGAAGTCAGTAGGTTCCAGTTGGAGGAATCCGGAAGCCTGAAACTCAGCTCTTTCTAGTACTGGATAGGAGTAAAATATGTGCTCCGCTGCTTCGCCCTCCACATAGGAGAAACGACAGTCCGTTGTTTGTTCTAGACCTAACTTCCGCACTCAAACCAAAGTTACTTTGTTCCTTGTTCCAAGTTTGTTAAGGAGCTATTTGCAGTCAATCCGTTTGGAGCTTAGCGCTTAGAGGGCAGCCTGGCTAACTGAAAAGGTTTTTATAGATTTGTTGGATACAGGTCTTTTGTTCGGTTCCCTGACTCCCAACTCTATGGCTATAATTTTAGCTTGGCAGATTGTGGTATACCTCCCAAGGTTTACTGAGATTTCAACCCTTGGATTGGTACCCGCTACTCCCGCTCCTTTCCCCAGTTTCGACTTAGAGCTACTGGAAACTTTCACTCCTCTACCATTTGTCGCTTCCTGAGAAAAGAACGCTGCAGGATCTCTCCGTGTGTGCTTGGGGAACCATCGAGTCCGAAACCATTTCGCGTAGGAGGTGATTTATAATTTCACTCATAATACCTGTTGTGTCTGGCGTTTTTGTCCTATCTACCAGTTGATAGCAGTCACAAGACAACCTTTCTGGCGCCTCTCTCTACCACATTGTGTAGAGAGGGTAAGTTAGGAGGTTCTCCATGGCCAGTGTTGATGTAGAAGACATGGCGCCAGTAACAGCCAAGCACAGCCGCCAGCTTGGTTCTGGCTATCCGTTGCAAACATCTCTGCCACCAAACAAAAGCACCATATGCTGTCATTGGTTCTAGCACCATCTGATAAATCCGGTAAATTACTGTAGGATTAACGTCCCAAGATGTGTCGCATATCCTTTTGACAGTCCAGAGGGCAAGTTGGGCCTTATCAATATTGTTGTCCAGATGGGAGTTGAAGGTGAATCTTTTGTTCAATATAAAACCAAGATAAGTCACCTACTCCGCTGTTCTAGGTAGATAACTCACCTCCCCCGTTATTCTAGGTAAGTGAAGCTTGTCTAGTTTGCCGAAATATTACTAACGAGTAAGTATTCAGAACGATTTATGTAGGCAGACCATTCTGTCAAAAATTAAAAGACATGGACATATCTGTAAAAGCAAAAAATACAAATTAATTAGACTTGTAACGGATATCAAAGTCGAGAAATACTGAATAATGTGAGAGAGGTAGGTTTGGTTCAAATTGACATGCAATAGGTTGCGACAGCATACTATAGAAAATGATTTATGGCAGATGTAGCCAAACTTCTATAGGTAGGAGGAACTTGCATTGCTGGAATGATTTTTTATTTGTATTAATAAGAATAGTTATAGGATCATTACGTCCAATGATGGTCTATGAGAATTCTGTTGTGCTTAAATTCTGCATACGCATATAAATCAGCCTCCTTTCAATCTTCTTCTTTTAATCTCCTAGTGAATAAGTTTAATGGAGATGAATGAACTATCACCAAAGCCGCAATAGCCGTATGGATTCATTATATTATCTCTCCCAACTGTCAAAGTAATTTTCCGAAATATTTTTTTAATACTGCTACTCTCCAATTGTTACGTAATTTGTAAATTGTGGTTGAAACAAAAGGCGATTCAAATTATATTTTAGCCGCCTTGATAGATAGGACGGCAACAGTAGCAATGAGCCATGAACAGCCAGTCTCTTACAAATACATTGGCTTTACATAAAGAAATCGACGAGAATTGATAGTCAAAGTGCCTTATCAAAACGCTGGGGCAATTTGAGCTACTCATTTCTGTCAGATATGGATATATTTCAAGCAGTTTCTGTTTGTACAAGGCTAAGGTATTCTATAGACCGCTCTGTATCATAGGTATTAAAGCAAACCCATATTATCACCATTAAACTTAGATCCTCATATAGTTAAAATGGCCGCGCTATACCGTTATTTAAGTTATAATACAAATACTCGTTCCAGGATAACAGATAGATTAATAATAGGCTTCAACGAAAACGTGACACCCGTGGGACCATTTGCTTGCGAGCGTTATGTAGTCTAAGGAGCGGTTTCTCAATGTCTAGTTAAATATTTATCTGCAAGATAACAGCAACTGTTAGATAAATTGTTGAAGCAATTGAAGGCTAAACTTACGAAGTCACGTAAATCTTATCTGACAGTTGTATCCATAGAAACGCTATCTGGCAGATACCTATCTGACACTTTAACTGGATATTGAGAAACTGGCCCTTTGAGGCCCTCAAATGGATCAAATATTTTATACAGTGACACGGATAGCATGATTTTAGCAAAACAAATTGCATTACTTATATAGACATACACTGCGTGGGGAAGTAATATTTAAATTAGTCATTCATACGTAGCCTTTCTTGCATGTTTGAAATAAGCTGGATTGGTTGATGCTCATCATTTTGGAGATCATGTTATTCTTGTACTTTCTATATATTTTTGAATTTTTTGTTATTTCTTTTTTGGGGTATGTTTGATTTTTTTTAAATAAATTCAAAGCGATTGCAAAACGTACTTAGGTATGATCTGACGTTTAATGAAGTACTTTGTGTGTAATACGATATGTTTTGAAGCGTATTGTTGATCAATTTCTTGTCGGTTGCGTGTAATTCATATGGCAATTTTGTGGGACCTCAAAACGTTAGCGCTCCACCACGAATTCTAAAGATATGTAGGTATGTGACAAGGGTTGAGTAGTTCTCAATTAATCTCACTTCATACTCAATGCAACTGGTGAGGTTGGTCGCCAAGGCATGTATCAAACGATCCTTATTTAACAGAAAGGTTTATTACTGAGGAGTAAGCAGATAGACAATGATTCTCTTTAATGAGCCTATGTAGTCAACATAAATGTTACCACAAAGTGGAGCTTGAAATGAACAGAAACTTAACGCTCTCCGATCGCAGTATTCTTGCAAGGTATTTGTTAATTATAAGGAAAGTAATCATACCACATCACTAAATTTGTATGACTTTAATAACGTGCTACTACGCCATGATAAATCATGTGCAACATAAACACATAAACAGAATTATTTTTTATTGATACGGTTGACAGTAGAGTTGCTGTATGTAAGGTTTCATTTGATTGTCTACTACTGATAAGACTCCTGTAAGGAAATTAGGAAAGGCATAGCTAGTTCACCTTGGCCCGTAGCCAGGATTTCACTTCGGGGGCGTGGCTCACTAGCTTTAAATCATCTGACTGCGGGGAGGGGGGGGGGTAGAAACCGGAGCAGTCAGGTATCACCAACAAAGTCATACTGTAGGACGTCTTGGGTATCAGGAGTAGGACGTCGTTGGGTAAAAACTGTTGTTGGGATAAAACTGTTTAAAAAGCAATGTCTTAAAGATCTGACTATTACTTTGGTCCTAAATTTTATAACAATTTACTTGTACATCTCAAGCAAATAAAAAAAATTAGTGTATTCAAATACGCGTTAAAATAATATATATGACCGACAAATCATGTTTTTATTTCATAATATTTTAAATGTACCTGAAATGTGAAATAAAACTTTAATGTTGGTTTCCACTTCAGTATCAATATCAATCTTGATACCAACAATCTGTACTACCTTAGTTCATTCAACTGAATGACAGCATGATTGTGATTTTTTGAGTGTGTCGTGCTCTCTTGGTGTGAGGAGCAAAGCAGGCAGAAATGTCTAGGCAACTTGCATTATGGATGCATCTCACACGATCTCTTACGATATTCCTGATATTTTCTTATGTTATATGTGCCATGTTTGTAAGGATTTTAGAATAAAAATTACTGAAATTACTGAAAAAATACTGCAAGAAACGGTATTGTGGCTCCTACCCGCTATGAAAAAACCGAACATACAGACCTACCTTGTGGGGACCTATTGAGTATTCTAAATATTCAAAGCCTGTTTTTATCTACATATCCCTCGTGGTTTGGGGCTTGAGCCCGGTATATTTTTTTCAGATATTATCCATTATTTGATATCAAAAAAACTATATCAAATATAGAATAACCAAACGATATGAGTATAATGCTGCATGTTTTAATGGTGTTTATATTTTAGATTATCAAGGAACTAAACTCAAAAAATATTCATTATACCTACCCTGCTTGTGTGTAAAGGTGAAACATAAAAATGATTTATTCTCTAAATTGTGAGCAAAAACTGTACGCAACATAATACTCGTATGCGTACATAAATTCAACTGTTTCAGAAAATTCTTATTTTCATCAGCACCAAAACAAGAAAATTTGGCATAAACTGAAAATTGGTACATCTAGTCTTTCTACGATGTATCACTACTTAGTAGTACTATTAGAAATAATTGTTAATATTGTTTATTTGTCAAATATTTTATGAGCAACACTCAGAACTTAGATAGTGGATACCTAGAAAGCTCAAATTTCGTTCCACTGAATACTTTACCCAATAGCGGACCAACTCCACACTTTATTGAGACGGTCTCTTTCTAAGCTCGTAGTCTAGTAATTTTAGCATAAAAGTTTCAACAGTTTAGAAATATTCAAATCACTGAGATATTTTGTAACTTTCTGGGGGGAGGGGGATACTGACGTGCCTGAGTTCACCCTTAGCATCTGGAAAGGAGGTTGGACAGGAAAAGATAAGAGGAAGATCAAAATAATAATACTTTTAGGACACAAAGCAGCTGACGGGATCTACCTGATACCATAAAATTAAGAGGGTAGTACGTGACATGCGTCAGTTCTTACACAGAAAGGAAAGGCATTACCTCCAGATAATGATGGGGGAAATTATTCCTGTAGCTGATTATTTCAATTATGTCGCAATCTGAGACCTAGTTTACTGATTGAATTATCATGTAGATGATTTAAGCCTGTTGAAGGCTCCTTTAGTAGTGTAATATTTGATTTAATGCTATCTCTATAAATTAAAGTATTTTCAAGTGAAGTACAAGTAGTTGTAGTTGAAGTATATCGTAAGTTTAATTATAACATAAGTTGCTTATACTAACTTATCATCAAATTTGGTGATACCTTTTTGTGTAGTATGGTTAAATATACACTACTTTTTAAAGCTTTATTCTAACTTTTTTCTAAGTAACATTTACATTATTGCCAGTATTACATTTGTAACCTGCGTCAGCGGTATGATGAAGCGACATTGAAGGTTATTCCGTTAACAAAACTTCATATAATAAACCCAGACTGAGGAGCGACAGCAACTGTAATTCTGAGGCAGACTAGATGAAGTGACATAAACTGATGACAAACGAGGAACAGTGATGCGTTTATAACGTCGTTATTGCTGCTCGAGCTTTGCTTTTACGTCGAGGCGTGTACCGTGTCCGCATTCATATATCTGTAATGAAAAATTGTCCCTGTCAGCTTTTGTCTGTGAGCTATACCATAACTGATATTGCGGCAAACGTCGACTTCACGCAGCCCAGAACAATATATGCCTTTGAACACTCATAAACCTAATATGAGTACTTTTTGGACCATTCGCATCTGGACAATAATAGTTAATATGTACTATAAGTCCCTATAATTGGTGCCGCTCATGTAAATGGAAGTCTTTAGATATTGTTTTTTTAAGTCTTTCTACTGATTAATGGAGAACTTACCCGAGGAATTACATTCAGAAAATTCTATGCAAACGTGATTGCAGTGTAAGAAAAAGTTTTTCCTATGCGCTAGCAATTATGCAGTTCATAATGTTCGGCAGAATAAAAAGATAAATTCGAGTAAAGTTGAGAGCCTTTTTTATCTTTGAGGGCGAGAGGAAATACTCAAAATTTCCTACTGGTACTTGTACCAGCTGAGGTTTTATGTGTGAATGTTCATAGACGGTTGTTTAATGTAAAGTCACCGTCCCGTCCGCTGGCAAAGTAAATCTGGTGCCTCTCAAATTGGTAAAATATTGATCCAATATCTAATTTCAGCAGAGCTGAGATACATTTAGGACGTTAGAAAAAAACTCCTTTATCTTTCTCTACAAAGAAAAAGTAAGGTAATGAGGAATTCGGGTAGAATAATGAGATCTAAGTTAATTTCAGGAACTATAAAACTATAACAATATATTTGTAAAAAGCAATGGTACGTGCTAATGAAGCCTCGGTGTTGAAAAGCATCTAAATTTAGGTAGTGATGGAGCCGTACAACCAACCCATTTTATTCCAAAATATAACATGAGCTTAAAGGGTGCGCTGCTATAGGACTTGTTTCCCGCAAGGCTCCCACATATAATAATTGTCAACAATTATTGACTGGGAGAAGATGGCAGCAAAAGAAGAAGACCCTTGGACAACCGTTCTGATATGCCAAAGAAGATCTACGTTTACTGAATATACTAGAATGGAAAAAGCCACACTGAATGGAAACTTGTTGCAAGAAATGGCGAAGAAAGTTGAAGCCAAGCGCCTTCTGGTCGGCAGATTGTTATACTGGCTTAGTAACCACGAACGTATTACGGATCCACAGATCCATTGCAAATCCTTATCCTATGCAAAGCTTCTTGGATAAAGATAAGTTACCGAAAAATTGAAAAATATTCTAATCCGGCTCTAACACATTTGGGAAGGTTAGTTTTACATTTTAATGCATATATACAACGGAACACAAATAGAAAATTTTTGAAATCCAAATGGCCAGTTGAATTACAAGAATTAATCTCGGCCTTGGTTAGAGTGCCAAGGTATCTGATACTTCACTCTTTTTATGATTTGGAACTGAACTGCAGCATTTTGTTGTACGATGTCGGAGGAGTACAAATTATTTCTCGTATGAGGATCAATAACAACCTGCACAATAATTCACATTTAAGAGGGGGTTATAGTACGTACATGAGAGCTGTTTGCAATGGTTCAGCTGCAACCATTTTTTGACTATCGATTTTGAGATAACTGAACTGAAAAAATATGAGTATGAAGAAAGAGGGCAGTTCTATGTTAATGTCGACGTATTTTTTGAAATTTCCTAATAGACAGTTATTCAAAAATTGCCAAAAGTGATGCTTTTTTTTACTAAATTCACGGTCTCATGAATCACCCTGTATAAACTTATTCTAAAATCGGGATCGACAATAACATAGATTGAAGTTTTAAAAAAACGAAAACCATGTTTTTGTGCTAAAATGATTAATCTACATTGTCAAAAATGGTTACAGCCAGAGCCTTGCATTGAACAATCGCGCGCCTATTGGGACACATAAAACCGCCACCAATACAAAAGTATGCAAACTACTGTTTTGAATGAGCTGAAGTTCATTCATTTCTGGATGAGATAGATGTTGTTTTGTAAATTAAATTTGTAGTCTTTATACCCATATTGTATTTATTATTATGTATATGCCTGAAATACACAGGAAAGGGATCAACTGTTAGCCAGGTATACATTTCTCAA
This sequence comes from Callosobruchus maculatus, assembly GCA_951848785.1. NCBI lineage: Eukaryota > Metazoa > Arthropoda > Insecta > Coleoptera > Chrysomelidae > Callosobruchus > Callosobruchus maculatus. Next base: position 333,496 of record CATOUR010000228.1, read on the forward strand.
CGACGGCGGTGGACGATCAAAAAAGGGTCAGCGGGAGCCGGTTCGACATCACCATCACAGACCCCTCGGGTGCGGCGCCTACAAATACTTTTTATAACTTGGTGGTATATCCTTGTAGTAGGAATAGTAAATAGGCCACGCCCCCTCTTACTCGACTTCATACCTCTGCCCTTCGCCGCAAATCTGTTATCCTCACGCAGTTTACTATAACCTCAACTTAATCGATGATAATTTCAGATAACGTTTTAAATTAACCCAAGATTTTACTTTGGCCAACAAAATTTTAATACGTCATTGTTTTATATGACTGCTATTTTCAGGAAGCTTGATAATTATATCGTGCCGCCGATGATCGCGCGCGATACGTGAGCGTGTACACGGTAGGGCACGTAAGATAACCCACTACCTTATCTCAGAAACTATATAAGATACCACAAATGGTTAAATTAAAGGTTGTTTTTAAAAGTTGTTTCAGCTTTAGTTTTATTATAATTTTGTACATACAGGGTGGTCCATTGTACTTAAATCAGTGTCAACTTTTTTATTTCAAATGGAACGCTCTCTATATTTTTCGATTTTCAGACTTCGCTATTAATTCCGAATATTCCTGTGATTTCAAGTCTTTTTCAAATTCTGTCTTGTTATTGTGCAAATTAAATTACACTTTTACTTCCCACACTGATAGGTGAGGGGAGTATTGTGATCACGAAAATTTTCGATTTTGAGATAATACACTTTGGGCGTTTCATGATGTCTACATAACGAAAGTCCACGTCACTTATTTCCGTGCTGTGGGGTATTGCGACCCCATTATACCATTATACCGTTATCTACTACGAGGTTATGTTCCTATAATTTTGGAAATTGATGCATGGGCGGCAAAGTAGTTGGCAAAAAAACAAAAAAAAAATATAGCTCAAACCTCGTTTTTAGGCATTTTAGGGGTTCCTGATCATTTTCTACTTTTTTTTAGGTGGGTATGAAATTGGGGTGGTGGTTGGGGGGTGGGGGTTGTAAAACTGAAAAATTTGTTGTATTCATATTCATGGGCTGTCGATTGACCTGTGAATGAAAAACCTAGCGACATAATACCTTTCTTTTAAGTCCATCCGAACATTGCCTTGCTAAGTAAAGAAACTAAGACCTGGAAATTATACGAGTATTGTTTCAGATCGTTCTGTACTGACATAGTATTACCACCGTGGCGAGGATGAGAAACGTGCATGTTTTGGAAAAATCGTGTCTGTGGCGGCGCAGCAATAATAAAAAAACTGAAAATATAAAAGAGCTCTAAATTCGTTTTTAGACGGTTTGGAAGCTACTGATCATTTAGCATCGTCCAGTTGAGGCATGCATAAAACTGTGGCATCCTACCTTCTAAGGAGGGTGACGCAAGAAACTATTTACGAGAGTTTTTGTAATGGATGCTTTTTTGTGGGCGGGTGGGCGATGATTTGGTTGCAAGGGGATTTCAGACTCGCTTCATGCAATGAGAAAATAATAAAATGGTATCATCATTATGTGTGGGAAGTACTGAGTCAATAAACTTGCCTCCATTTTTATCGAAATATCAGTGTCTGTAGGACAGATGTCACGACTACTATGATCTAAAAGATCTACTAGGAAATAAAATTTAACATTTTTGGTATATTTATTGACAAATAATATACAGGATGTTTGCTACAGTCATTGGAAGGAGCAATTCTTCAAACACCCTGGATAAATAATTTAGGATTGTACCTAGGTTATAGAACTACATCTAAGTAGCATATCGTTTGGAAGTGTTTAAGAACTGATATTTATACAGTAAAATAAATGTATTGGATGTTGCACACCAGACGCCCTCACACGCGGTGGCAGTATATCGACAAGGAAGCAAGTAATTTTAAAAGTAATTTTGCGTGAGCGAAAAATATAAGGGTCGTCTATTTTGCCTGCTTTCCTAGTATTTATGTAGATGTAGGCCCCATATTGGAAAAAGCAGCCAGAAAGGAATCTTTTAAAATTCAACAGGGGAACACAGCTCAAACTATTTATTTTGGATGTCACGCCGCTGACGCTGAAACAATAACTTTACTGTTCTGTGTGTGCTCGTTTGCACCAGGGGTGGTGGAAAAAACACTCTATCACGAGCAGTTTTTGTAGAATTCGTACGTAATGGCACGAGTTAGGAACGATAACTTTTGAGGTTCGACATATTCAATGTGCGTATTTGAGTATTTAACAATCACAACAAAGTTTAATAGATAAAAATACTACATTTATTGCAAAGAGTAAAAACTAACATTGTGACGTGACAAGCGCTCAATTTTGCTTGGTGTTTTCGGCGTGTCTGCGGTGCAGGATTGAAAAATTAATTTTTATTTTCATTTCATTTTTTGAATTATTGCGAAAAAGATAGTTTTGTTATAAAACCTATCTAATAATGTGATCTTTTTATTTATCAATTTTTTCCATAATGCCAATTGTACTATATCTTCAGACTGCTCATCCTCGATTAAATTAGAGCGAAATGTTTTGTAACCTCTCGTCCAAATGGCAGTTAAACTCTATTTCTAATCCTTTTGATCATATAGGATCCTCTAGCGTATCTTTTAGTTTCAGAAGAACACATTTCCCGTTTGCACCTCAAAATTGCAATCAGTCCTTGTATGTCCCAACCCGGAAACGGTGAAGAACAAAAAGAAGCTTGTGCTGCCACGACATGAGCGTACATTAAGATGAAGCGCAGGCTGAACTACGTAGTATACTTCGACACAGATTCATTCATGTGCGTTTTCCGAAAAAGCATCAATAAGAACAAAACATATCGGCAGAAATCTATTGTTTATTGCTTGGTATGATCATTGATAAAAACTTTTATTGTTCTTATGGTTAATACTCCAACGTATTGAAGTTACAGAAGATGATGTATGTTGTAACAGGAGGAATTAATCTAAAGTATGCTGATGACACAGTCTTAATTCCACATAGTCTTGAAGGTCCTCAAATACTTATTGAACGGGTATAAAGTACAGTGTTTCATTGGGCCTATAAATAAATATGAACAAAACAAATACGACGCAGATTAGCGGAAGGCTAAAGGAATTTTCAAGAGTTTAGTTATTTTGGCTGTTGGGCTCAAGATGGCCGAAATCGTAATATTAAAATAATTTTAGTGGAAGAGGTTCATCGTATTTAGGGATAAAATGATGCAGAGCCGACGTTTAGCGTTTATTTTATGCCTTTGTCAGGGCTTAAATACATATTAAGAAGAAAAAATATAGATATAAATATAAATAGAAAATGTTGGACATTGACATTAAAAATTTAGTTCCACGCTTGCAATTTAAAAAATTTAAACAATTAACATTTAATAATTAAAAAAAGCTTTGAAGAAGAAGAAATGTAAAAACGGTTCATCAAAATAATAAAATATAACACAATTTTTGATGAAGCTTTAAAATATGAAAATAACACACACATCCTTACATATCGAGCACATTCCGACAAAAACAAGAGATAGCATATCTATTTGTGCCACAGAAAAAAAAACAAAAATGGAGCCTCTCGTTGTTGATGTCCGCAATATTATCATGAAGATAATGTGTGGGATTTCTAGCAATGTTATCCAATAATCCTTCAATCAAGGTGCGTATGTTTGGTACATGACTTAATACCAGTAGCCAGTAGGTCGAAGTAGACCTGATAGTCCCAGTTATTATTAACAGAAAGTCGCAAACGTCAGGTGAAGCGTGCATTGTCTATAAAAAATGGATATTAGATATGCTGTGGAGTAGGTAATGCTTTCAGGTGCTTTAAGAACTCCTGAACATTTCTTACTAATTTGGCAGAGTGAAATTGAGGTTGTGTGGGGAGCGTGGGAAATGACGAAATTCCAAAATTGTTTTTTCGGTAGATGGCTCTTAAATAAATTGATCTCGGCTATATTTTAAATTTTTCGAACCTATCCGAACGTCACCTCCTAAGAAATAATATCTGTTGCCTTTCCTCGCTACTGAAGATGTGACGTATTGTGTAATCTTGCAACGGCATAACCTTGGTTACCTATATTGTTTCAAAAAGATACTTTGATGATGCTACACACCTATCGAGACATTGACTTTGACTTTCTGTTTGGATACTTCGGTGGTCGGTATTATCACAATATTAAAACAGAACACCGAAAAATTGGTGGTTATGGTACACCATACGTCTCACGAGGAAAAGTATGTTAGGCATCATCAATTTGATATTTTTATAAGTGTTAAGTCAGAAACACGCTTCATTTGCAGTGTTTCGCGTACACTAGCCATAATTTTTGAAATTAGAAAAATATATTTTGAAAAATATATTCCCTTGACATCTCAGATCTGTTTATCTTTTCTTGTAAGCGACGTTGCAAGCATTGTCTGGTATATGAGGGACATTGCAAATAGTTCTGCTGTATACAAATTCATACCTTGGTACTGTTTAACAAGCTTACCTAACTCGCTCTTCAAACGAAGTTTGGAAAACGATTTTCAGAGGTGACTGATAAGTTATCAATGACCACGTTAAGTCAAAGTATCGCAATCCAACTTCCCCAGTAATATTTGGATATCTATTGCAGATAGCTTTCATAGGTACAGTATGAAATTTAGGTAGCTCTGACAGAGTGGAGAATTGTTTAGCTCCAAAAGTTCGATTTGTGTAGGAAGTACTGAGTCAAACATCTTGACGTAACTTTTTCATAAGCGGTATACATAATCTCCAATAAATATAAATGATTTCACAAGAAGAAGATTATCATGTCCAGTCTGTGGAAAGAGTCCCAAGCAGTATTAGAACCCTGTCATTACGTTGCGCATACGTCGCCTTAAACAGATGCAACGTCTGACCTGACGTTGCTTCGACATCATGACGACCTGTATTTATACCTAAATGGGGAATACATATTCTGGTTGCTATAACGCGCGACGTCGGGATGTGACTTGATAGGGAATATGTCTACCAATTGCCTACGTCGTCCATACGTTGGATCTAAATCTAGTTGCTAGATACGGACGTTATTCTGTGATTCGTTCTCTTACACCGATTAACCATAATTATACACATAATATACGTTGAAAAAAATGGATGATACTCTGTATTATGTTATAAGACAAAATATTATACAACCATAAGTGCACACAGGAGCACGAAAGATGATGATAAATGTGTCAGTGAAAGCTAGTTTACTGAGAATGATGCATCTGATACTCCGACAGAAATTACCCCTCCGAATATTCCTAAAAGACAGGTTATAAATTATAAATTAGCATGAGGTGAAACGAAAAATGCATTTTAAACATATTGCTGCTTTTGTGTTACGAATATGCTTTGTTATTGTTCTCAAATTACATATTACTAATTTCTTTACACAACATTCTTTTCCTTGAGGTGACATTCAAAAATTTAATAATGTTTCTACAATGACCGTCATGTGATAAGCTGTCAAATATGGCAGAATCTACTTTTTTACGTAACATGAATGAAAAATGAACCAATGCGGTTAGGGTCTCCCAAGTTGGTCGTCAAGGGCGACCAAAGGACAAGATGCGACGGCCAACGGACGTTCCAAATTCGAAAGTCTTGCGCAGTGGGTAAATTTGAAATTTTATCTCCATATTTACGACAAATGCGACAACGTTCGGACGAAGTGACGTCTGGGGTATGGGATTGAACCCGACGTTGCCTGTGGTGGTGGTGCTCTTATGGTGGCAATGTCAAACCTTGCACTGTTTTATTCTGTATGTTTTGATTCTACATACAGTAAGCAACGTCGATTTTGATATAACAGCGACGTCGTTAGTCGCCTCAACAGACTACGACCTCTATTTTCACTCCATTGGACGTCGCTTTAGGGTCGAATTTATGTCGAAGTCAGATACATGCTTCTTGGGGTATTATTTCTGAAGCTTACAGAAAGTGGAAACACAACGGACGACAATGAGTGAAATATCTAAAGAGCAAATACCCGCCCATGTATAGACCGCTGGCGGCTTTCGAGCAATTCTAATTCTGTCAAACCGTTGTGCGCCCACACTCGGCGCTTTTGTTGAACGGTCTGTTTTATGCATGAGTTAGCTGGTTTCGCAGGAAATATTTTCATAAAGGCAGCTTTCTTTTGACGACTGACAGTACCGTTTGAAGAGCGAGTGGAAACGCCACCAAGCCACTCACTACCGGATTTTAGTTTTTCGGGTAAAATGACTGACATGGTAAGTACTGTATATCGTAGTAGTCTCTCCAAGAAAGGTTTGATTGACGTAAAGACTATCTGGCTATCTTTTGCTACCTCTATGTGAACAGTAGCGAATGAAAGATCTAGAATTCACATATATTTATATCATCGATATATTACCTTTTCCTACTCGAAACATACATAAACACATACCGACTTTTCATCGCCATTGGGAGTCATGAGTACGATATTGGTATTAAAAAATATAAACTGTAATAATAGCACAATATTGAATTGTGAAACATCACGGCAGTTCACAAGAGTGTAGAAGTCCTGAGGCGTCGATTCGCCATGGTACCCATGAACTCATCATCATAGTCACAGTGTCTTAACAGATATGTTGTGAACTCGTAAAATGCATTAAGTCAGAGCTAGAGTATTGCCGATACAAATATTATCAATAGCTTTGGAACTGTAGCTCGCCATCGTTCGAGATTTACTGTCAGTTCAGTGGCGCTCTTGATACTCATATCTAGCAACTGCTTCGTCGTATCCACCCAGCATGTAGGGGAACGACCACGGCATCGTCCACTCGGGGCATGACCCTGAACTACAAGTTTCTTCATATTATTGCTTCTGTAAATATGTCCGAAGAATGTAAGCATTCTCGTCGACACAATGGAGGATAGTCTCTTTGGATTACCGAGCTCATCCAGTATGGAAACATTAGTCCGATGGGCGGTATAAAGAATTCTCAGCATTCTCCACGTCCACATTTCAAAACCATCTATGCGAGCTCGATCTGCCTTTTAACAATCCAAGTTCCCGAGGCATACAAAAATATGGAGGACACAAGAGACTGATCCAGTGACATTTTGGTAGCTTTAGTGATGTTATGGCCACGCCATATTTTAGTAAGCTTTGTCGTTGCCACCCGTGCCTGTTGAATGCGCCGTCGAATCTCACTCTCACAGCTACCTGAATTGTCGATCAAAGAACCGAGGTAGATAACACTTTGAACCACCTCACAACGCCCTATTGACTTTATTTATCGGTGATTTTCATGCTCTCTATCTACGATCATAACCTTGGTCTTGTAGCTAATACCCAGATCATATGCTGCACTGTGTTGTTCTAAAACGTTCAATAGAGCAGCAATAAGGGTTGTATCGTCAGCAAATTTTAAGTTAGATATTTTGCTTCCGCCAATAGTTATACCGCCATTCCAGTTGTCCAATACCTGTCTCATCACAAATTAAGAGTAAATGTTAAATGTTAGATGCGCATGAACTAGACATAGGTACTAATAGTAATTACGAAAACTTGCTCCTCTGCAGTTAAAATCCCACACTAAAAATGCCGGAGTCGACTTCCTTTCAACACTTCATAAAGATACGCCAATGCATGGAATCTTCTATAAACATCAAGAAGAGCATGGCTTGTTTGATCAGTTGACCTTCTCTTTCCTAAGGACTAGTGGGTTCAGTCGGAGATTGGGGGCTTGCCAGGACGGCATCTTCAACACCTTGGTATACCGTAAAAGGTTTATGGGTGCAGATGTACCCGACACCCATTGTAGAGCTTGCCGACAGGCGCCAGAGACGCTTAGGCTTAGTTCAGATGACGCGCGTACGACGCGCGTTGACGTGGCGCCCGTTTTGAAAATACACATAATCAATTCAAGCTGTTCACATGGACGCGCGCACGACAAATTGTACGCGCGTACGACGCCACTAGACGCAGATAATCTCAATCGGTCGGTCGGTCAGCGGCGACGCGCGTAATGAAATACTAGTCGCTCCCATTGCCTGTTCAGTTGGCACTCGTCTAATGTTTTGCAAATCCGATGATAAAAATTTAGGTTCGTGATTTCGCAGGCTGGAATACAGTGTAAAGTATCAACTTGTAGAAAGCCGAAAGCTGAATTTAGATGCACACGACAACCGACAAACGACACACGACGAACTGACTCTGTCGTATAATCTAAAATGTATCCATTCACATGAGTCCGAAATTTTCGTACGAAATTTGGTTACAAACTTGGGAAATTTGTATTTTCATAGTTGGTACTTATTAAAGTTAAAGCAAGTCTTTGTCCTGAAGAAATAGGTTTGCGAACACAATAGATTCTATTGAGCCGTGGACCAATAATTTGAAGCAAAGATTTAAATGCATTACTTGACCTTCGCAAATAATTAAAATATTTTTCTGTGTCAGTTAGCTTCTTTCTATTTTTAAAAATGTCTCGTACCCATATTCTTCGCGTTCTTCCTATTTTCTTCATTTTTATCCATAAGAGGGATACAAGTAAAATATTTATTGAATTTACGTATTGCGCTCGCTGAATTATCATTTCCGAATACAAATTAATGGAGATTGTCAGCTGTGAAATTACATACAACATCGGATAAAAAGTTAAAATATTTTCAACTTATCCGACCGTCGTATAAAAGTTAAAATCATCGGACATTTAGTTTGGCGCCACTCCATTTTGAATATTTCAACCAATAACAGCAGTTTCGTATCGTCGTATTGTCGCATATCGTATACATCTGAATTTAGCTTATTCCTTAAAATTGGGTGAACCCAGTGTGTCCTTTCCCTCCTACGTCGTTTCCTTCTTCTATACGCTAACCAAACACAAACAGCTTCTCCTACATCCATTCTCGTTAATAACAACAAATAAACTGACACTCGATTGCCTAGTCTCGCTCTGTATAAAAGTTGTAGTCCTACGCGCGTCACCTGAACACAAGCGCAACAAACGTGCGCATCTCCTGTCGGCGTGGAAGACAGACAGACGTTCGCTGGGACGGCTTACGTCCATCGGCACAACGCGGCTCTACGAGTGCTATACTATTATTTAAGCCACTCATACGTTATAGATGAGATACTGGTGCTGCCATACGCTCCAGGAGATATGGAGTCCGTTGTGGGGAACGAGGGATGAAGGATTTACTGAAACTACTCGTTCCCCACGCTCGAGCTTGTACAGGAAAATAAGCCCGACATAGTCCAACTCGACCATCGACAGAAGACGATGTTTGTTATAGAATTTTCGGCGCCTGCCGAGTTGAACATCGTCCTTAAGGAGGAGGAAAAGCGAACCAAATATCAGGAGTTGCTCGGGCAACTTCGCAGGCTCTGGACAGAGTACATTGTAGGTCTGCTGGTTATAATCATTGTATCCCTGAGTGGACTGAGGAACACGCTGCTCTCTGAACTTCGCAAAATACCACTATGTCGTACGGCGGCGCACATCTTATCCGCCAAAATGAAGAAGGAAGTCATCCTTGGGTCCCTTCATCTACTTAGGGCGCGCGATTTGCCGACCCAGTGACTGCTCACCTCACGATGTGACGAATAATCTTTGGGTAATGGAACAGCAGGTCGGTGTGTCGGAGCCAGGGTTGCACCTTTTTGTTTTTAAAATATAGTGTTTATTGGCATAGAGTAATAAGTAGATTCTCTTCACTCAATAAACATTGACATGTTGGTCTAATGACCAGGACTTCAACGTATTCTCATTTAAGATATGATGAAGACGCCTATAAAGCCCGACTGGCTCAACAGCTTGTGCCAACAGATCGTGTACAGCAAAGAGAATTGGATTGGTGTATTAACCGAAGAGGCACATTTGGGGCTTAGAAAATCCACCAATTCCTGAAGAATGCTGACATAGTAGTTAGGTTTGTATGTCGGCTGATCATTTTAATATTTCTTTACCAGAAATTGTGAGATATCCCAGTTTCTTATATTTGATGATTAATGATACTTGTTTTTCTGAGAAATTGTATTTTTTTATGGAGAAATTCTTCGAATTCTTCTACGTAAGTATAGATAAAGGTCGAATATTTATACAGCATAAATATTCCATATGTATCTGATGAATTTGTGGTTCTTGGGTTTTTAGGCCGGCGTCGTTTAGCGTTAAAGCTTGACGTTTCGCCACCACGAGTGGATGGCATCTTCAGAAGCTATTTCACTTCGGCGACTTCCAAAATACTGACGGCTGGTGAATCTTTACCTGTATTTATACCTGCTAATGGTGACGTGGCCCAACCAGGTAGTGTAGTGTACATGCTAGTATGAGAAATCACAGTTACAAAGTGGAGGTGATTTGTCTCATATAACTGCTCGTATTCTGTTATGCAAATTTATTTATCGAATCAGCGTGCACTGATTTCAATTTTAGATAAAACCAGATGCTGACAGGAAGAATGCAGAGGCTACATGCGCCTGCCCAAGGTGGCGATACATAATTATGTCACCATACGGCTGCTCTGGCAATTTTAGCATATCATAATATATCTACACCTGATGTAACTTGCCAGTGGATTAGATTATTAAATGCCAAAATCTTCAAGTTAACATGAGATTATGACGATTATTTTCAATCTCATAGCGATTCTAAAAAATCTAATCTTTGATAGTTCTTTGCTTCATCCGTAAAAATTATTAAATATGTTTATGTCTACCAGAAGAAATCTTTTAGGTTTTTTTCAGCAGGTATATATTTCTCTATAACCTACGTACGATATACTCTATAGTTGGCTTACTTTCCTAAACTAAAAAATTTGGATAACTTTTGGCATTAGTCATTTTTGTTAACTGTAACTTTTTTTATTACATTTACGAACTTTTACTGCTCGCTGTTTGGTCAAACAAACGCCTTTAAAACTTTGATTATGGCAACGAGTTCCAGGAAAGACTTGTTTGTATTTTTGCTGGAGATCAATTAAAGAGTAGCAATTTCATTCATTCATCCGAAACCAATCACAGATGACGTCGTTTCTCTGTTATTCGCCATCTATCGCCATCTATCTACCAAAGCCGGTACCTGTGCGTTTAATTTGAGGAACCGAGTTCTGTTTATGTGACCCGTTTAAAAGCGTCAGGAATAGAAACTTGCGGGAAAGACAACAAACAGACTCTTTTTTGTGGAACACTCATTTAGCACTCCCGACATTCGGTTTATGCTAAAAAGCAACTTAACTCAATCAAAGAGTAGCAATTTCATTCATTTATCCGAAACCAATCACAAACGACGTCGTTTCGTTTTTATTAAAGCTCGGCTGTGTGATTTAGGTCTCAGACGAATAAATGAAGTTGCATGATAGTGCCTAGCTGGCAAAACTCGTACTAGTAGTAGCAACATCTAGATATTGGGAAGCAGTACTTTGAAAAAGTATTGGTTCGCCATCTATCTACCAAAGCTGGTACCTGAACGTTTAATTTGAGGAACCGAGTTCTGTTTATGTGACCCGTTTAAAAGCGTCAGGTATAGAAACCTGCGGGAAAGACAACAAACAGACTCTTTTTTGTGGAACACTCATTTAGCACTCCCGACATTTGGTTTAGGCTAAAAAGCAACTTAACTCAATTAAAGAGTAGCAATTTCATTCATTCATCCGAAAGCAATCACAAACGACGTCGTTTCGTTTTTATTAAAGCTCGGCAGTGTGATTTAGGTCTCAGACGAAAAATGAAATTGCATGATAGTGCCTAGCTGGCAAAACTCGTACTAGTAGTAGCAACATATAGATATTGAGAAGCAGTACTTTGAAAAAGTATTGGTTCGCCATCTATCTACCAAAGCCGGTACCTGAGCGTTTAATTTAAGGAACCGGGTACTGTTTATGTGACCCGTTTAAAAGCATCAGGTACAGAAACCCACGGGAACGACAACAAACAAACTCTTCTTTGTGGAACACTCATTTAACACTCCCGACATTCGGTTTATACTAAAAAGCAGAGTAGCAATTTCATTCATTCATCAGAAACCAATCACAGACGACGTCGTTTCGCTTTTATTAAAGCTCGTCAGTGTGTGTATGTGTGTACATAAGAAACACGTAAAATATCAGATTTCTGTTTTCCCTCTTTTTTCCCCTTGAAGGTTCTGCGTAATTGACGTTGAAAATATACCTCCATTGTTCTTTCCAGGAGACGACCCAAACATTTTCAATTAATTCAGACGCTGGCTGCACTTTTATTTTTGGCGTAACCTGATAGCTACGATGTCTGAGAAATTAATGAGCTCTTAATACATTGAAACTGAGAAGAGGAACCTGAGGCGCTCTTGGAAGAGTACACATTTTTTTGCATCTCTCTGTCATTATCTGTGTTATACTCTATGCAATAGTTATTTGAGTTTGTTATCATATTAACTTCGAAACATTCAAAAACGTCTGTGTTAGAGTTTTCTGAAGAAATATGAGTATTTTAAAAGGTTCCCGTGCGTGTTGTATCTTCACTAGTGGTAGCTGATAAATTATATTCATGCAGCATTGGCTATATTAGGAATAGTTGACTATCCTATAATACTGTTTTCATCTATACAGGGTGAGTCAAGCTTAACGCCTCGGACTCTTGTGATCAAACGATATCTCTTTTTAGAAATACTATGTGAGTGTGTGTACGTCGAGTTGGACTTCTATTAAGGTACCACCTTCTTATAGAAGGTTGGCTACAACTTCAGCAAATCGTTTTCTGTCTTTTCTTTTTTGAGCAGTGTCTGAAAGTTCACACCAGTCGGGTCTCTCACATCCTTAAGCCATGACGCTATCTTCTGCGGCTTCTTTAAATATGTTGTTCAATATCCGTGATACTTCCTATCTTGTTTTTGATTCATTTAGTTTCTCAAAGTTAGGTCTTGTCTTTTTTCCTCTTTTAATTGTATCTGAAGTTTTCCCACCACAGCATTATGATCAGAGCCAATATCTGAATCCGGCTAAGTTCTTAATTCCGTTTCTGTATCTCTTGTCTATTAATAGTTCATGTATCTGATTTCTTATGATATTTTCTTCATTGTCACCTGGTCCTTTCCACTTGCACAATCTTCTATCTGGGAGCTAGAGCCACACCACGTGTTTGCAATCATAAAGTTTTCTTAACCAGACAATTTGACTAGTATGTCTTACGTTTTATTCCATTCCCCCAGGCCATATTCTCCCACGACATTCTCAACTCTTCCACTCCCTATTTTTGCGTTGAAGTCTCCCACGATTATTTTAATTTCGTTATTTTTCGTAACTTTTGATATGTTCTGAATGTTACTATAAAAGTGCGCATACCTGAAGAAAATGTATCCCTTTCGGATATGCTTTTGCATGCATACAAGCAATTCTATAGGCACAAACTCTTTAACGGGTTTTCTGAATTGTTTGGCTACTATTATTGCCACACTATTATGATCTTTATTATCGCTGTCATCTACATGAAACGTTTTCTTATCGCCTATGTCAGTTTGACTTGTTCCAGGCCATCTAACTTTACTCACAACTAAAATATCTATGTCCATTCCGGGGTCCATTCTCTTCATCTTTCTGACACTATTATTAGACTTTCCTGGTCTTAATAAGGATTTGACTTTCCAAGTTCCTATTTTAGTATTTCTTTTCCGTTTACGATGTTTTTTCTCGTTTTGGTTCATTCTTTTTTCTTTTTCTTTGTGGGGATCCTTGGCACACCCTCACCATCAAGATCTGGGTCCGAAACCTGTAAACAATTTTCTATGTTTGTTTTTCTTAGGCTGTTTGAACCTTTAATACAGGGGTTCCCCTTGGCCTTTGCATCCATATGCTGTGATCATGATAGGTTCTTCCGCCTTTTGAGATATCTTGTCAGAGACAAATGAGTGCCCTTTGTCAGTTTTGGTCCACCCTGGGCATTTGATTTCCCCAGTACCAACCATATCTGACGACATTCCCCTATCCATCACCAGGGAAGGTACCCGCTAGGGGATCAGAGACCCCAACGAGCGAGCTTGACTACATTTTAAAAATAATGACTTTTATATAGGGTGTCTAATAAAAGCGTGACATATCAAAGTTGTGTGTTTTAAATTGAACCATCTATATATTATTGCATATTTCGACTTATGGGTCATGTGTCGTGTGACTTGACATACATGGGACTTAACATGAACCGTTTGGGTGAAAATCACAATTTTTGATGTAAGTGAATATTAGAAAAAAATTCAATATCGCGACGATCGTAGCCTACCTAGAACAGTGTGACTGCCATATCACTAAGCATGAAATGTGTTAGCTCAGGTTAGACAGTAAAATTTGTATTACTGTTATACTCGGAGAAATCGGATTAATTAAGGAAGCTTCAATTATAGATGAGTTGGTTTTTTTCAAATGAGAATGCCTAATTTTCTTTATACGATGGAATGTAGAATTTGTAATGCTAGATTAAAAGTCCCAACTAAGTTGAGACCTTCAAGCTGGCAAAAACTGGGGTGCCTTTGGGCTGCTCAGTTTACTTACGGCGGGTCGTGAATCCTTGGCAACTTACTCTTTTCTTCTTGTAAGAGATGTCAGGTAAAATCACTAACTTTAACGCGAGGTTACCCTAAAGGTTCAAAAAAAACTTCAAGGAAAGGGCGCCAGGAGTTTTCACCTCCAAACTCCAAGGAAGTTAGTGAAATTACCCAACCTCTCCAGAAACACTGAAGGGATAGGTGTAGAAAATTTAAAAGAGAATTAAACAGTAACAAGTATATTGATTTTAAATTATAATAAATAGTGAGTCGTGGTCTATATGTACAGTTTGTAAAGGAGGACTGCTGGCTTAGACGAACGATACAACCTGGCTTGCTTAAGTGAGGTTGTCTTCTCCTCCTAGGTCGGCTTGCGGGCTCCTTCTAACAGCTCCTTCAGAGGGTCCTCTTTGACGACTGGCAGCCTCTTCAGGTTCGCTAGGCCAGACCACTCCTGCTTGACTTCTCCCTTTTCAGGCTGAAGGATCTCTGGGTCTGGCTCGGCCACCACTTCCGGCCGCCGTCATGCAAAGTATTGAAAAAAGGAAGGATTAGTGTCTGGACCCTCTATGGCGAAACCCCAGGATGTAAAACGTTATGCAAGCTCAGGCGTACTACTTGGCTTTGAATTGAACAGTCAAAAGCCCCCAACAATTTAGTTGAAACAATATCTATTTGAATTTAACAAAAGATCCCTTATAGAATGCTTAAATTCTATACTAAAAATTCCTTAAAAGTTAAACACAAAAGCTATAGCAGATATCTCCCCACAACGGTTCACAATTGAATCTGCATATGTAAAAGGGAATATAATCTTAAAATAAAGTGTCAAGAACGTATCAACAAAGTATCACCTAACCTAGATACTTGATAGGCCTTTCAAGTCTAATACTTAAAATAAAACTTAAAAAAAAGGTCTTGAAGTGAGCAAGGCTATAGTTCACCTAAGTTCAAAGCAGTTTAATTGATTTTAGAAAAAAAATCAAGGCTATGATTCTATTAAGTTGCTGCTGGCTCTAGTGCACCAGAAATTTAGAATCTTGAAAGGTAATGCCAAAAAAAATTATCAAGCCCACTAATGCTTTATAAAAATGACTAAAAAATCAAAGATCACAAATAATCCAGAAAATTGAAACTATATGAACGGTAGTTGCCAGGTACGAGCAACTATACCTCAATGAATATTCTCCATGCTAAACGATAACTCCAAAAGAAACAAAAATCTATGAGTACGTTCAGTCTCACAGAAATGTACTTCAGTAGGCTGTGTCGGTTGTAAAAGATGAAAAAAAAATTGTCAAATTCGTACAGCAATATTACAGCTCAAATTTGCAAAATGTTTGTGTAAGCACACTCTAAAACTATCAAAACTACCAAAAATGCAGAAAGGTGCTTCTCTCTTTCTCTAAGATAGTACGAGGTACAAAGAAAACTGAATAAGGTTAGACACCTATGCAAAAATTCTCATTAGCTGCCCAAAATGGCGGAAACAATAGACTAAGCAATTTTTACACAGAACTCTACCAATAAAAAAAAAGGTGTGCTTCTCTCTCTCTCAAAATGTACAGAAGAACATAAAAAAAACTGAATGAAGGTCACACTTGGAGGTGACTACAAACTCTAGATGCGAAAGTACGTAAAATAGCTCGATAGCTGCCAAAAATGGCGATCAAATTTGAAATAAGCAAATTTTACGTACCTTCTATATCCAAAGCAGCAGGAACAGCTTGCAGTCACACTCCTGTGAATCCTTCCAGGGTCTAGAAGTAGGTGGAAAGGGGCGTGTATTCACTTAGATTGACATCAGCACCAGGTCAGTTCCTTCGGGAAGCAGATGCACACACTTGGGCTGAAAACACATATAAATAGTATGGCATTCACAACCTAACTAGAAAATGAAACTAAATCAATGATATCGATTCTAGAGACTAAAGGTTCGATATCAACGGCAAAATGCTAGCAAACTACGAAGCCACTACGAAGCAATCGCTAATTGCAACAGCGCACTACGCAGTTATGGCAGAATCTTCACAAATAATTGCCCGTGTTATTGGGTCAGGTACTTCAAATAGAACTCTCACAAAAGGAGAGTGGATAAACTTCAAAGTTAACCCCACGGCAATGGAAATGAAATTTTATTTCATGGAAAGACTGAAAGGTTAAAGATGGCGGAAGGTCAAGACGATACACAAACCTGACCTGTTCTAGCTGCAGATAGACAAGAAAGAAGGAAGGCCGACTGGGAGGGTCGAGCCTATTTATAATATTACGTTCGAAATCATAAAAAGTTGGAACATTCTAGATGTTGTAGCTGTGACGTCACCACTGACTTTTTACTACCAACCCAAATTCTCAAAGTAACTATAGCCTTAATTGCAAATCGGGGTGAAATTGCTATTATTAATGAAATAAACTCATAATAGGGAACGAAAAATGCACTAAAAGAATGAAACTAACAACTTTGCAAAGTTAAATCATATAAATTACAAGATAGTACCATATTGCAATTTTCTCGTAGGTAGGCAACCCATATACCTCGGAATAGTAACACCGGCTGCCTGCCATTACAATAACAAATTTATAAGCCAGTCAGGCTAGGAAGCATATACCCGAAGTATTATGAATACGTATAGGCAAGGAAAAGCGGTTTGTTTATTAGCATAAAAGCAAAGCGTAAGGGAGGAACATATATTTACCAGTCAACCGAACATTATTCCAAAGAATTGATCTATAAAAGAAGTCACAGACGACGTGTAACGAAATTAACAAAAATTTCGTTACAAATTTGATCAAATGTAAGTTTGTGTATACCAATCTCTAGTAGTTTATATTTAATTTAAATGTTTCTATATAATCGATGTTTTCCAATTTTCCCACACTATAAGCAACCCAGCAGGCCATGAAGTATAAAAAACCTATTCAGATAGAACAAAACAACTACCTTAGCATAAAAATGCAGACGAGGTGGAGTTAACAGAGAAGATTAAAAAAAATCTTACAACAAATGAACTCTAACCAGAAATAACGGTGGTAACATATCTAATGTCAAAGAGAATCTGGAGTATGATAGAAACGAATTTTTGTCAGCCCACTGGCCACTACAATGTATTAGAGATTGACAATTTCCAAAACCATTACAAATTTTGAATCAAAAGGAAAACTATCGGCGATGGTTGCTGGTAGCCCAATATCGTTAGAACGCAATTTCACCTTTAGTGGTATAAAAAAAGTGATTTCCGTTAAATCAAAAGGAACGATAGCCCTGACTGGAGCCCTTTAATTTTTTAAGTATTTGTCAGCGCGACTGCAAAAAAAGGGAAGCTGAAAAACCGGACTTTAAATTTCTGCCAGGTTAATTATGTATAATTTGAATAGACTTTAACGCAGTTTTCATTTTCTGTGATGTTGCTAATAAATACTGAAGAACTTGAAGGGATCTAGTCAGACGTATCGTTATTTAACTTGCCGGAAATGACGATTTTCTATAACATTAAATGTGAAATTTTTATTTCAGATATTAAACTGCTAGCAACAATCGCTGGTAATTTTCATTTCATTTCAACATTATTATTGGTTAAAGTAGAAGGCTCTGGAAAATATCCATTGCTGTCATATTCCAGCTTCTTTTTGACTTAAGATTTATTTCCGCAGTTGTTTTTGGTGAGAATTGGTTTGTCGTAAGGAATTCCTATAATCTAGTTTTTTTACTCTAGTTCGTCTGTATTTTTCTCCTAAGTAAGATGTTTCATTCCATCAAGTTTGAAATTAAATGAAAACTACCAGATACCTATATTATAACTATATATCGTTAGAAAGACTATCAAATTTTGAATTAAATGGTATACAAGAAATAGGCATTCCCATTTAAAGAAATCAAATTATCTGTGACTGAAGTCTCCCTAATAACTAAACAACCGATTTCTCCAAGCACAAAAAGGATACAACTCGACCTTCAAACCTGAGCTGACGCATTTCATGCTTAGTCACGTGGCAAAATCTCAGCCTTCCAAGGCTCATAGTTGCTACGACATTAAATTTCTTCTGGTGCCTACTACTAATACAAAAAATGATGATTTGCAGCTGAACGGTTCGTTTTAAGTCCCATGTGTGATTAATAAAGTAACACTAGAATTGTCCTAGAAATCTAAATACGCACTAATATACAGGGTGTTTCATTAAAAAATCATAACATGATGTGTCACGTCTCTATCAAAAACCCTGTATGGAACTCATGCTTTTTAAAATGTAGTCCAACTCAACATACATGCAACCAGCTGGTAATTTTTCTGAAAAGAGATCTTTATTTTATTTATCGTATGGCTCAAAAACATGACAACAGTAAATATAGATTAAAAGAAAAACTATTATAACCTATATCAAAATAAAATATATACAGCTACAAACTAAGATACGTAGTCTTTGGTATTTACAGGGTGATGTCAAGTTCTCTCAGCCACTTCCGCGCCAACGGCGTGGCTGTGAAGAACTCTTCTCGCGATCCCTGAAACGCACGCAGTTCACATTCGCTCGTAATATGGTTTATAGTTTGGCGGGGCGCGCCACAGTCACATAAGGGAGATTGCACATAGCCCCACTTGTAAAGGGAGTCGGCACATCTGCCGTGGCCTGTTCGGACTCTATTAAGTTTTACCCACTCTTTCCGGGGTAGTTCTGATCCTGGAAGTAAGGCTGCCCCCATAAATGCGCATCGCGAGTGGTGTTCCGCAAAACCTTCCCATTGAGAGCGCCATTGGTTTACGGAGTCGAAGTTGTTGGTTTTAAGCCCTTCTGCATCCCTTATTGGTGGTTGTCGGGATTTAAGTCTGTTTATTTGCAACGGGGGTATTGCTCGGTGGATGGGCAGTTTGTTGTTGGCCGTAATCTTGTTATACTCCCTTAGAAGGGCGTCAGTCCTTCGCAGCTGCGGTGGGGCTATTCCAGAGAGTACAGGCAGCCATTGAGTTGGGGTTGTCTTAACTGCGCCTGTAATAAGTCTCATAGTGTGATTTAGTTGGACGTCAATTAGTCTGGTATGATGGCTGTTAATCCAGACAGGCGCACAGTACTCAGCACACGAATAGACAAGAGCTAGTGCACTGGTTCGTAGAGTTGGAGCAGTGGCACCCCACGTCGTTCCACACAGCTTTTGGATAATGTTGTTGCGTGTTCTGAGTTTTCCTGCAGTGTTTGCGAGATGTTTCTTATAGCAGAGGGGCGATCTAACGTTACTCCAAGGTATTTTGGGAAATGGTTATGCTTCAGGGGTTCGCCTGCAAAAAGTACCTGCAGTTCATATTTAGCTAGTTTGTTATTCAGGTGGAAGCAGGAAACTTCGGTTTTGTTGGGGCTCGGTACTAGTCTCCATTTCTTGAAGTAGTTGTTTAGAGCTAACAAGTCGTTAGAAAGAGTATGCTCAACGTTCTTAAAGCTCTTATCGGAAAAAGCTATGGCTATATCGTCCGCATAGCAAAACTTGTAACTAACTGTTTCTGGCATGTCAGATATATATATATAGATTGAAAAGTAAGGGGGCCAGTACTGAACCTTGTGGAAGTCCGTTGTTCAATTTGCGCTGCCTGCTTGCTTTCTCGTCTAGGATTACTTGGAACTTTCTGTCGCATAACATGTTGTTTATGAGTCTTGTAGTGGTCTGACAGGGAATCACCTGCAGCAACTTATATAGGAGACCCTCCCTCCAGACCGTATCGTATGCGGCAGTGAGTTCAACAAACGCCACTCCTGTCTTCATGTTTTGCTGGTAGCCTGCCTCTATATGCGTTGTGAGGGACAGTACTTGATCACAACAACTGCGACCCGGTCTGAAACCAGCCTGGGTTATCGGGACCCGGTCCCGAGAGATCGTTTAGCCACAATACTCCGAGGCGTTGAGCTTGACTCATCCTGAATATTTAGTTATTCATTTATTCATTTAGTTCCGAAAGCTCAACAAGAAACAAACCAAAACAAGGGAAGAACAGAAATAAGGAATTTACATCTAGATTGTCAAACATGTTTTATGACAGTCCTAGATACGTTGGCAGTCAAGCCAGGTAAACATTTTAATATTGAACAAACGGAAACGAATATATAGTGTAATTCCCGAAACTAATTTTTTAGTTGTCATCTCTGATGCATCGCCGTTTACTGGACCATATTTAAAACAACAATGCTGAAAGAAAACCTTTTACTTAGACCACCTCTGTAGTCCTGATCAAAGTGCAAGTTAATTGTATGCAAAATATCTTGTTTTTATGAATGTTACAGCCGTAACTCCAGAAAGGTATTGCATGTAGCCGAATAGGCCGGTAAAGCGACATGATCCAAGTATCTCATTTGTAAAAGTACTTATAAGAAGTAAGAAGAAGAACAACCTTAATAAGTTAAACAATGATCTCCTTAGGCCTCTAACGATACAAAAGTTACACCAATACATTTCGATATTCTAAACCGGGCCTAACATGACGCATAATGACAATGATAATTTAGTATCTAGGGGTAGGCAGAAAAATGTCCATCACAAAAGACCTACTAATTATTATTAGAAGTTCTGTCTCGCAAGTCGCTTCGTACTAAAGTCAATATTTACGTGATCACTCAATTGTCTTGGCCTAGATAATGGCTGTGAAATTCTATCCAATCGACACAAGGGTGTGCCATAGGAAGTCCTTAATGACATCTCGTGAACTTAATACTATAACTAGGTACAGAGTATTTTGTCAAGAAATAAGAAACACTTTTAGTTTCTAAGGCCACCCTTTTTTTATTCAGCTGATAGGGTAAAACCCCCAATTGTTGGCACTTTAAGGTATCGTTTCCTCGAAGACAAAGATAACTGCTTCCATAAATGCACGAAATGTATGATTTCTATGATTATATAGCCAGAAATCATTGTAGTTTTGAACTGATGAGAAATAATTTCGCAGTAAGCTGAAAACCAAAGAATAAGACAAAACATAAAGACAATTGCAAATTTTGTATTACTGGCACCGTTTTCCCAATGGTTGGTACTGGCTGATGCTAATTATTGGCACTACGCTTTTTGTACTATATGTAGTGGTTTAAAATAGATATCAGATTGATTTTAACTTTTGTATTAAGAAACAAGTGTAGTTATTACAAAAACTTGAAACAAAACGGTTCAGTACAGGTATTTACAAAAAATAAAGGATATTCTGAGTACCATATTAAGCCAAATCAGAATCACAGCGTTACTATCTGAACTACAGAAAATAAATCAGTAATGCAGTAATAATTATTGTCACCTAAATTGTTCCAGCTAATGTAAACATAAGTTCATGTTCTGTCAAGTTTTCTATACCTCTTAGAGTTTTCTTTTCCCTTGCACATACATGTTTTTTTTCCTTTTGGAGCGTTTACTTTTACCAGTTTTGGATTATACTGGAAGCACGTTTTGCCCCCTTTGAATAACCCTCCTTCTTTTATGTACCTTTCAATACCCTTGAACCAGCCTCTGATTCCTTCCCCGCAACGCAGGAAGAAACGGACGTTATTCGTTCAAAGGTGCTTCAATCAGCTATGGATGACATTTTAGCCCATCGTTACCAAGACCGTTTCTCTGATTCCTATCCTTAAGCTCTTTAACTGACACCTGGAGGTCGACTGGACGCCTAGGAAACCCCTTCCTGTAGTTTTCCAAGATCTAATTCACAATTCTAGCTTCTCCATCATATACTAGGTAAGTAGCTCTTTTGCATCCTTTTTAAAGTTGTATCCCAGTCTAAACTGTACGATTGACCTAGGCATCCCAAACTCTTTGGATACAGCCTTTTTTGACTTTCCTGTGCGCAACCCATCCAATGCCTTTTGCAAAATATCTTCGGTGTACTGGGAAGGCAAAAATGCTACTGTAAATCAATTTGCTTATGCGGTTCATAAAAGGGTTGATCTTCCGTGAAAACCAATAACAGAATTCTATTTTTGAGCTGATGTTTATCCTTGGACCAACAAATAGATTTGAGACTGCCTAGTATTCCAATTATTGGCACCTTGAAGTGCTACGTACTAGCTAATAGAATTTAGCCGTACTATCACAAAATAATTATTGTAGATTACTGACTATTGTTAAAAATAATTGATGTACTTATGTTGGTTGTAACAGGATGATTTAAATACCTGAGTACTGTGTGTATTTCATACCTAACTTGCAAGCCGATAGCAAGCATAGACATGTGGATAAATATTAAATATACCTTTTTCGCTAGTCTTCCACGCCACTATGACTTTGCTTTAGTTTTGAGTACTTATAGGCCCGATTTTATCAACACATGCATTCTAACAAGGGCTTTGACCAATCAGAGCAGCCCATTCAAGAAACGGCATCTGTCAAAGTTCTCTGAAAATTATAGATTTCTCTTGAAGTTTCCCTCAAAAAGGTGAAAAAAGACATGCTTTATATATAATCGACCATTATGAACCCTCTAGTGTCTTCTCAACTCTGATTTGCCATCCTAAATGGGTGAAAACTTGCATTTTCTTGACGAACGAACAGTCTAACGATTAGTTGATCTAGACCAATCAGATTCCACCATCTAATCACTGGATTGTTGATGTATTAAAAAATGATAATGAAGAGAAGCTGCATTATTTTGACGAATAAAATGTTACTAACTATAACAATTATTATGAATACCTGCAATATACCTTTGTATTATAGTAAAAATGGCTAAGGAACATTTTGTTGCATTTTCCCAAGCTAAACACACTATTTTAACTGTTGGCCAATCACACCTCACACAAGTAGTAGATAAAATTTATGCAGTGCACTTTTATATGAATATGCTGATGTGAAGAAAATCTAATATTATTACCTACTGCCTAATTCTGATAAAACTAGAATGTTACTATCTACAATAATTATAAATACCTGCGAGATACCTTTGTATCATAGTAAAAAAAGGATATATGGAGGTCCTTCACCATTCACCAACTTCCAACTTCATGTTTTTCCTATTATACCACCTTGCCAGGTTCTCTTTTTAATAACATTTAACATTAGTCCTACCAAATATTTTGAGAGGGTGTTGACCTGTTGATATCCCAAGGTAAACATTTGCATTTTGCCCTACTGGAAACGCAGGTACATAATATAGCTGTTTTCAATTGGAAAAGACAACAATTTCACTATTTTGTAAAATACCAGAGCAGATAGGATAGCCTTGAAATTTGAAATCATATGTTTTTTGTTTCTGTCTGTTAGTGAGGTTAGTGTCTACTGTCTAGGCTAGGGATGTGACAATAGAACTCTTCGTAACCGCTACCAGTGGCGTGTGGCGCCAATGCTGCCACCAACGACAAATTAATAGATGGCCGTGACCGAAGTTCTGTATAATAATCAGTCAGTCACTATATTGAAGTTCTGCAGCCTGCTGAAGTTTGTGATTAATAAAACTAGCTGCAAAACCAGAAGTATTCGCCTTCTAAATAATAATGAGGTGGTAAATATATGTATATGATTTTATTATACAAAAAGCGTGAGGTGTTCAGCATTAATTGTTAAAGACATTCATCATTTCGTGGGTGGTTATTAGTCGGTATTTGTTATACCTACACAACATAACATTGCCAATTGGTATATCATATCAATTCGATATGGTTACTACTGAATCGCATTATTCGATATTTCTGGAGTATTTATTCGTTGGAGAACCCAATAAAAATGAATCATTCAGCTTCCTCTTGCAATCTGTAATTAGTATAATATTTATTAGTACAACGGGAACTATCGAATAAAAACTATCGAAGGCTTCGATAGTTACTATTCATTCGAATTATTCGATTTTCCTGGAGTATTTATTCGTTTTAGACAATCGAAAAAAAATTAATAACAATTCAGTTTCTTTTGCAAATTGGCTTTGAAATCTACACAATAGAGAATGAAGTTAGGCATATGCTATCGATTTGTGTGCCCCCGATTACATACACAATGTTGGATATTAGTTGATTAACACCTTTGATTAGGACTCTATACTTATATTTATGCATTTATAACTATGACAGCATATCCAAATTTACATTATTTCAATATACCTATTTGATGCTTGGAAGGATCAGAGTAAGCTTTGGTCGAATAATAAAATAATTCTGTTATCTGCGTATGTGTCGTATTCCAACTATGCATGGCCGACTTTACTCACTAGGCCGGAGCATGAAATATGGCAACACTGAATCAGCAGGCCGAGTTCAAAGAGCAGAAAATAAGGTTGGAAGGTGATTTTTAATGTGTTTCTAATTATTTACCCGCACAAACGAAACTATAAAGGTAAAAAGATGCCTGCAAAGTGTGTAGTACCAGGTTGCACTAGCAATTAGTGCTTCCAATGGAGGACATAAACAGAAGTGGGTGAAAGGTATTCCTCATAAGGGCTGGTTATATTTATAAGAATAAAGGCAATAATTACAAACAATTTAAAGGATAAGACCTATTTTAAACCACAATGTGGTACCTACAATGTTTTCTGGACCTCCCAAATATCACAGAAAAAGACAGTTAATAGAACTCATCTGGGCAAGCCAACGAGGGCATGCATCTGGGCATACCTACGAAAAGATTTTATAGTGAGAGGGAATCAACACCAGCAAGAATGGCTTCACAGTGACCTAATAGTGAATTTTTCTAGCTCAAGTGACAATTTACAAAGTAAATTGAGTGTTCATTTAAGTGGAAGTGGAAGTGGCAGCAGGAAACAGGTAGCTTTATTTTTATTTTGCAGTGTCTGACTATGATGAACCAGACATCAGATGTAATTGGTATTAGTAGTAGTAGTTCTAAAAAGCATTTTTTTCTTAATTTATTAACCCAGATGAACTCTAATCATATAAAATGTAATAATTATTCTGAAACTATAGGCCCACTATTTGACAGCTAAGCCACGTTGCCACATCTAAGGCTCCGGCCTAGTGTAGAGTCGGCTATGATCTATGCGAAAAGCGCTGCACTTTATATATACTTCAAGTTGAACTGATATTGATGTTTTTTCAAAAATAAAAGTTTTCAAAATCCTTAATTACCCTCTCAAATACGCTATTCGATACTTTTGAATAGTTGTTCAATAACGTCTGGCAATCGGGTATTCGTCGATTCAGTCACGCCCACAGCGCAGGTTGGTTGATTTAGCTGGTAGTCTAGTTAATGTTTTTATTCGAATTAATTCAATCGGTAGTTGCAACCATTCATTCAGTGGTTACTCGATTCCCTAGTTCATATCAAAGTGCCCATCACTAAATTCTCTGTTGGATTGACGATTGACATTCCGTTCACAGCGTTACCAGATCTCCTCTGTTTGAGGGGGATTTGCTATATCAAGCCCCGAGCATTTTACACTGAACTTTGCTGTTGCAACTAGCTATTACATAATGTTTCTATTATACGATCTTACACATTACACCCACAATACCCTTGGAGGAAAAATACTTTAGGATTACCTCAAAAAAAGTGTTCTGTAGACAAATGTCCCGTGTTTCGAATTTTGCCTGTTTTTCATTATACCTAATTCAGTCTTTTGCAAACTTTGAATATTCTCTCAAATGAATTTGCTGAAAAAGAGCCATTGCAGTTTTGCGCTGTTTCTTTGCTTCACATCAACCTCTTTTAGTTAGAACTCGAAAGAAGAATTAGATCAGGTACGCCTTTTGATTCCACAGAATTGTTGAAGCTACATAGGAGATTCGAAAATGTACAAAAAAAATTTCAGAGCTAACAGAATCAGAAACCCAATAAAATTTTTAAAATAAATAAAAGTTTTTTACCACAGTTGATTTTTATTCGTATATACCATCAAGCTCACCTGTTTGATTGGTCCTATTTTCTGTGTTTATTTTTTGCGTTATATTTTGTCTGCTTTAGGAAAAAACACATTCAAGAAAAACTACTGTTGAGATTGACAAAGCTCCATCTGCCTTATCCTACTAGAGTAAAAAGTAAAATTTACATCTGGCAACGCAGGGCCCACGCATCACAACGTCCGCCTCCCAACGGTTTTGACTTGACAAGAAAACAGTAAACAGATGTGAAAATACAAAATATACAATAATAATAATTGTGAAGATTGTGAATTTACCAACGTATAAGAAGTTTCTTTACGCTTTGTTATTAGTTTTTCTAGAAACAAGTCTGGATAAAGCCAAAAACCGTTCCTTGTTTTGACGGGAACAGAGTTACAAAGAATACACAGGGTACTGAATTATTTAAAAACTATTATACCATAGATGGAGGAAGGAATCATTTGATATAAATTGGAAATATAGGATAAAGAACATCAGCTGCACCTACATCTCTGTGAATATTTATGTATGAAGATCTATAACAAACATGCATCCAGTAGACATAAAAGTATGTATGTGTTTATAATCAATTATTTCTCACTGAGGATGACATGAGGTGATATTATTATTAATTAAGGTGGCTGTGATTGATAGTACTTTTATCATTGTGTCACAAACTATCGTGCAGTTCGCAATTAGTAATTATACAATAATTATAAGGTAAATATGGAAAATCTGGCATTAATATGCAAATCAATCGCTTTGTTCTGATTTTGTGCTATGATTTTGATACATGAATTTCGAAAATATTTTTGACAAAAGTGTCATCCAGCTTTGACATTTTGTTTCCAATATTGATAAAATACTATTGGATGATACTTATTAACTACAGACCTCAATACCCAATAGAAACAGTTCGTTAAAAATCAACCAATAGAATCTGTTCGTTGGAGTGGAGCATAATGATAAAATCGGGCCATAGAGTACTGGAAGCTACACAACAATTGAAAAAAAGAGCAGTGGCAAGTATTGGAACTTTACTCAGTCCACAGTCCTAAGATCTTGGCGCCCCATGACAACATTACGCAACTTAACAAAAATAGGTTCCAATCGTTGGCACTCCTATTTTTACTATAATAGACGATCAGAAAAAAGTTGTACATCCTAAATGTACTAGAATGGAACTTATATGATTTATTTCTGTCAAAAATGCAAGTGTATCACCAGTTATTTCGATATAGAGGGTACTTTTGTGATACCTACCGGTCTAAATTTCGCGCTCATTCTGCAGTCTTTCACGTGACGTCCTTACTTCTCTGCTGATAAGCATCTACTGGCGAGAGAACACTTTTATAGAAATTATGTCAATACTATCATATACTGTTGCCGCTTCTATTAGGAGCACTATAATTAGATACCGCTTTCTAAAATTCGTTAAATTCCACAAAAATTGCGTAAGATGCCAACAATTGGCGCGGGGGGGTTTTACCCTACATAGAATCAGATTGTAACAAATTAATTCGCTTAAAGAAGTATCAGTGACCATCTTGGGGCTGTTTTTACGATCACGAAACTTTCGACCCATACAAAATTAGTAATTTCATGAGATACCTAATTCTAGAAGAAACATTATATTAAATTATCTTTTACGACACAGGAAGCACGTTATACAAATGTTTCTAATTCCCCTATTGATATTTTTACGAACCATTTTCATAGTCTGAACCCAGTGACCATTTTACTTAAGCTAAGCTAAGCATTTTTAAGTTTCAGAATTTTTGTCTGAAGATAGATAATGTTTTGAGATTTTGAGATAGTACCTTTTTTGGGCGTTTAGCTATGTGTACATAACGAAAATCCACGAGGTGCTCACTATCTTGGCATCCCGGCGAAGGGAGAAAGGGAAAGGTAAATTTAACTATACTATACATAATTATCTATGTTAGGTGAGGTATTTCTTTTTTCATATTTATTGTCATTGCTGCAAAACTTGTTTTACAGGAAGGAATCTTAGGACCAATTAACTTTATCAAATATTCGAAATCCGACGATCTCATGCGCGTAAAGTTTTTGTACTGTCCACTAGTCTTGAAATTTTAATGCTGTATATAACGAAGATCCACTTCTTTCTTCATATATTGCATAGCGCCACCATCTTAAAAGAGGTGATACGAGTACAGAGAGAAGAAAACATGTACCACAGATTTTAATTCAGGGAGATGAGTATGCTAGATCTTTTAGGAGGCTGCTAGATTCACATATTGACAAATCATTTCATATAGATGCTTTAGTTCAACCTAATATTGAATTCTCCTACCTTACCAAAGATTTGTTTCAGAAGGTCATCAATTTTGGTCAAGATGACTATGTTGTTGTAATGGTCAACACTAATAACATTAGTAATTCAAAATCATTCTACAAAGGCATTACTAACCTTTTACCTATAAGCAAGTTTACTAACCTCATATTGCTATGTGAAAGGAATAAGATAGCGGATCAAATACTGATAAATAGGATTAGTGAGAAGGTAGACTCATATAGGAGACTAAACAAAAATTGTTCAATACTTTTTAATTATAGTATCCGTGAACAAGTTGAAAATTGTAATATTCGTTTGCAGCTACATTGTTAATAAATGTCGGTCCTCAATTGTTCTGAAGACAGTCAAAATCAATCAGTTTTTTCTTATGCACTAACAGATTTCTCGTCAATGGTTTAGGTGTTTGTAATAGCCCTCATCTGACGAAAAATACATTCAACAATACTTCGAGTCATGAATCTATTGAAAGATTTCGTGACACGGAAATTACAGACGCGAGTATAGGTCCATATTTACATAATAATGATGTAGAACCTGTTTCAGACTTCTTCATTTAAATATACAGTGTCTGCGTAATAAGGTGAATGAACTTGAGATTATGGCAAACATAGAGAAGTATGATATAATTTGTATTAATGAACACTGGATGACGGTAAATGAAATTGAGAGTGTGATGGTGAAGGGATACAGGTTGATATCTAATCATTGTAGATCTAAAAAAATTCATGGAGGTGTGAGTGTGTATGTTAAAGATGGACTAAAAGCACTTTCTATACACGAAAAATTTGTAGATTTGAGAGCTGAATTAGATTTTGAAGTAGCTGGAGCCCTATGCCTAGATAACCTGCAAATTATTACCATATATAGATCTCCCAATGGTGATGTAAACATCTTTTTTGATAAGCCGAACCTGCTTCTTAGTAAACTCGACTTTAAAAAAGTTATTATTATAACAGGTGACTTCAATTTCAAGTTCAACAGGAATGACAGACACGCAAGCAAACTCACCAATACACTTTTATCATTTGGACTTCTACAGGGTGTTTTCTCAAATACTAGGAACAGCAATTGTTTGGACAATATATTTACTAATATTGATCCCTCCTGTACTGCAGTCAGTACTTTTGACACATGTGTTTCTGACCACCTAGGAATCAATTTGTACTTTGAATTCAAAACTAATAAACCCTCTAAAACAAGGATAAACTTTAGGCCCATAACTGATGAGGGTCTCTTTCTGCTATACAATCATATTGAGAATGTAAATTGGCAATATATACTAGAAGATTAGGATGATTATTAAAATGAGTGATTTCAGCTTCACGTGTGTCACCGACGTCGAGCCGAGTAAGTTCGCGAACTTAAAAACCGCGTACTTAAAGTTCGTACGTGTATCACCCCTTTCAAGGGCATTTATCTTCCACTAACGCTTCTATTTAAGTGTACGCGGCACTGGCATTTCTGCAGGTACAGACATTATTACACGAGCTCACCGAGAACACTGCGGATCAAACAAGTTCACGAGATCACACTCACGTCAATTTTGATACAACAACGGTTGCAGTTACAGTTGCAGCTCGTCGGGGAGTACCCGGCTTTAGATACAACGACGTCGAGCCCCACATTGTGTCTGTCTAAAGTGACGTAAGTAACGTGGACAATGAAAAAAATAGACAACCAACGCCTCGACAGTTCTGAAATATGGATATATCGTCGAATTCTGAGAATATCATGGGTAGACAAAGTTACAAACGAAACAGTATTAATAAGAATGAAAAAACAAAAAATGGAGTCAAGTTGATTGACTCAGTACTTCCCACACATAATGATGATATAATTTTGGCGTTACGCAATATAGAACGATCTAAAACAATACTCGTATGTAAACATCACCATTTCTAAGTCCCTTGGTTTTTATAATAAGCAGTGCAATGCTCGGATGTACGTAAAAAGTGTATTATGCTGCTAGGTTTTTCATTCACAGATCAATGGACAACCCATTATGAGTACAACAGTTTTTTCAGTTTTACAACCCACCGCCCTCCAACCACCCCATTTATTTAGCGTATGGCGTAACACATGGTAAGTTCATAAAATATGTACAAGTCAGTGTGTAAATAAGGCATTACAATGCATGAATAACAAACCACCCCAAATTCACACCCACCCAAAAAAACGTAGAAAATGATTAGAAACCCCTAAAACGCCTGAAAACAAAGTTTGAGCTGTTTTTATATTTTTGGTTTTTCTATTATTGCTGCGCCGCCACTGACCCAATTTTTCCAAAACATACGCATTTTCCATCCTCGCCTTGGGAGTAATACTATGTCAAAATTTCATTAAAATCAATTGAAAAATTGTCGCGTTACGCGATATCGAACGATCTAAAACAATACTCGTATGTATACATCACAAATTCTAAGTCCCGTGGTTCCTATAATAAGCATGCGGATGTACCTAAAAAGTGTATCATGCCGCTAGGTTTTTTATTCACATATCAATGGACAGCCCATTACGAATACAACAAACTTTTCAGTATTATAACCCCCCACCCCCCAACCACCCCAAATTCACCCCCACCCAAGAAAAAGAAGAAAATGATTAGGAACCCCTAAAACGCCTAAAAACGAAGTTTGAGGCATATTTGAAATTTTTCGTTTTTTGCTAATTACTCCGCCCAACGTATAACGATTTTCAAAGTTATAGGAACATTACCTCCTACGCCCCTACAGCATTACGCTGCCCAAATTTCATCACAATGCAAGCAGCGGTTACTGAGATTACGAGGGTAGAAGAACGCTACAGACACACAGACCGACAGACAGACCGACAGACAGACCGACAGACAGACCGACAGACAGACCGACAGACAGACCGACAGACAGACCGACAGACAGACCGACAGACAGACCGACAGACAGACCGACAGACAGACCGACAGACAGACCGACAGACAGACCGACAGACAGACCGACAGACAGACCGACAGACAGACCGACAGACAGACCGACAGACAGACCGACAGACAGACCGACAGACAGACCGACCGACAGACAGACCGACAGACAGACCGACCGACAGACAGACCGACAGACAGACCGACAGACAGACCGACAGACAGACCGACAGACAGACCGACAGACAGACCGACAGACAGACCGACAGACAGACCGACAGATAGACCGACAGACAGACCGACAGACAGACCGACAGACAGACCGACCGACAGACAGACCGACCGACAGACAGACCGACAGACAGACCGACAGACAGACCGACCGACAGACAGACCGACAGACAGACCGACAGACAGACCGACAGACAGACCGACAGACAGACCGACAGACAGACCGACAGACAGACCGACAGACAGACCGACAGACAGACCGACAGACAGACCGACAGACAGACCGACAGACAGACCGACAGACAGACCGACAGACAGACCGACAGACAGACCGACAGACAGACCGACAGACAGACCGACAGACAGACCGACAGACAGACCGACAGACAGACCGACAGACAGACCGACAGACAGACCGACAGACAGACCGACAGACAGACCGACAGACAGACCGACAGACAGACCGACAGACAGACCGACAGACAGACCGACAGACAGACCGACAGACAGACCGACAGACAGACCGACAGACAGACCGACAGACAGACCGACAGACAGACCGACAGACAGACCGACAGACAGACCGACAGACAGACCGACAGACAGACCGACAGACAGACCGACAGACAGACCGACAGACAGACCGACAGACAGACCGACAGACAGACCGACAGACAGACCGACAGACAGACCGACAGACAGACCGACAGACAGACCGACAGACAGACCGACAGACAGACCGACAGACAGACCGACAGACAGACCGACAGACAGACCGACAGACAGACCGACAGACAGACCGACAGACAGACCGACAGACAGACCGACAGACAGACCGACAGACAGACCGACAGACAGACCGACAGACAGACCGACAGACAGACCGACAGACAGACCGACAGACAGACCGACAGACAGACCGACAGACAGACCGACAGACAGACCGACAGACAGACCGACAGACAGACCGACAGACAGACCGACAGACAGACCGACAGACAGACCGACAGACAGACCGACAGACAGACCGACAGACAGACCGACAGACAGACCGACAGACAGACCGACAGACAGACCGACAGACAGACCGACAGACAGACCGACAGACAGACCGACAGACAGACCGACAGACAGACCGACAGACAGACCGACAGACAGACCGACAGACAGACCGACAGACAGACCGACAGACAGACCGACAGACAGACCGACAGACAGACCGACAGACAGACCGACAGACAGACCGACAGACAGACCGACAGACAGACCGACAGACAGACCGACAGACAGACCGACAGACAGACCGACAGACAGACCGACAGACAGACCGACAGACAGACCGACAGACAGACCGACAGACAGACCGACAGACAGACCGACAGACAGACCGACAGACAGACCGACAGACAGACCGACAGACAGACCGACAGACAGACCGACAGACAGACCGACAGACAGACCGACAGACAGACCGACAGACAGACCGACAGACAGACCGACAGACAGACCGACAGACAGACCGACAGACAGACCGACAGACAGACCGACAGACAGACCGACAGACAGACCGACAGACAGACCGACAGACAGACCGACAGACAGACCGACAGACAGACCGACAGACAGACCGACAGACAGACCGACAGACAGACCGACAGACAGACCGACAGACAGACCGACAGACAGACCGACAGACAGACCGACAGACAGACCGACAGACAGACCGACAGACAGACCGACAGACAGACCGACAGACAGACCGACAGACAGACCGACAGACAGACCGACAGACAGACCGACAGACAGACCGACAGACAGACCGACAGACAGACCGACAGACAGACCGACAGACAGACCGACAGACAGACCGACAGACAGACCGACAGACAGACCGACAGACAGACCGACAGACAGACCGACAGACAGACCGACAGACAGACCGACAGACAGACCGACAGACAGACCGACAGACAGACCGACAGACAGACCGACAGACAGACCGACAGACAGACCGACAGACAGACCGACAGACAGACCGACAGACAGACCGACAGACAGACCGACAGACAGACCGACAGACAGACCGACAGACAGACCGACAGACAGACCGACAGACAGACCGACAGACAGACCGACAGACAGACCGACAGACAGACCGACAGACAGACCGACAGACAGACCGACAGACAGACCGACAGACAGACCGACAGACAGACCGACAGACAGACCGACAGACAGACCGACAGACAGACCGACAGACAGACCGACAGACAGACCGACAGACAGACCGACAGACAGACCGACAGACAGACCGACAGACAGACCGACAGACAGACCGACAGACAGACCGACAGACAGACCGACAGACAGACCGACAGACAGACCGACAGACAGACCGACAGACAGACCGACAGACAGACCGACAGACAGACCGACAGACAGACCGACAGACAGACCGACAGACAGACCGACAGACAGACCGACAGACAGACCGACAGACAGACCGACAGACAGACCGACAGACAGACCGACAGACAGACCGACAGACAGACCGACAGACAGACCGACAGACAGACCGACAGACAGACCGACAGACAGACCGACAGACAGACCGACAGACAGACCGACAGACAGACCGACAGACAGACCGACAGACAGACCGACAGACAGACCGACAGACAGACCGACAGACAGACCGACAGACAGACCGACAGACAGACCGACAGACAGACCGACAGACAGACCGACAGATAGACCGACAGACAGACCGACAGATAGACCGACAGACAGACCGACAGACAGACCGACAGACAGACCGACAGACAGACCGACAGACAGACCGACAGACAGACCGACAGACAGACCGACAGACAGACCGACCGACAGACCGACAGACCGACAGACAGACCGACGGACAGACCGACGGACAGACCGACGGACAGACCGACGGACAGACCGACGGACAGACCGACGGACAGACCGACGGACAGACCGACGGACAGACCGACGGACAGACCGACCGACAGACCGACCGACAGACCGACAGACAGACCGACAGACAGACCGACAGACAGACCGACAGACAGACCGACAGACAGACCGACAGACAGACCGACAGACAGACCGACAGACAGACCGACAGACAGACCGACAGACAGACCGACAGACAGACCGACAGACAGACCGACAGACAGACCGACAGACAGACCGACAGACAGACCGACAGACAGACCGACAGACAGACCGACAGACAGACCGACAGACAGACCGACAGACAGACCGACAGACAGACCGACAGACAGACCGACAGACAGACCGACAGACAGACCGACAGACAGACCGACAGGCAGACCGACAGGCAGACCGACAGACAGACCGACAGACAGACCGACAGACAGACCGACCGACAGACCGACGGACAGACCGACGGACAGACCGACGGACAGACCGACGGACAGACCGACGGACAGACCGACGGACAGACCGACAGACAGACCGACAGACAGACCGACAGACAGACCGACAGACAGACCGACAGACAGACCGACAGACAGACCGACAGACAGACCGACAGACAGACCGACAGACAGACCGACGGAAATGAGTGACGTGCATTTTCGTTATCTACACATCATAAAACGATCAAAAAGCGTATTATTTCAAAATCGAAAATTTTCGCGATCACAATACTCCCCTCACCTATCGGTGTGGGAAGTCGAAGAAGTGTTGCTAACGACAAAGAGAAGAAAATTACAGTACCTGGGAGATGTCATGAGAGGGGAGAAATATCATCTACTTCAAGTAATAATAGAAGGAAAAATCGCAGGAAAAGGAACAATAGGAAGGAGAAGACATTCGTGGCTGAAGAATCTGAGGGATTAAGGTATAATTGCTCCAATAACCAACTATTTAGAGCGGCAGTTTCCAAAGTTCGAATTGCCTTGATGATTCCCAACCTCCAGAATGGGGATGGCACCTAAAGAAGAAGAAGAAGGTGGCGTATGCGTAACGTCATGATAACGTTCTAATGTTGCTTGGGTGGATTTTTTGGTGACCTTTCTCATTGTGTCTACGTGTCTCAACTCAGCTCTCCACCGGCGACTATTGTCTATCAACTGAAGGATTATTTATACATACACACATGTTATCATTTAAACGTAAAAGTCCAATTCCGAAACACGGTGCGAGCAAGCCGAAACGGATTATGAATTTAATATTACAATTCGTGCAAATAATGATTTGCTTGCTAATGCATAGCGATAGATGCTGAGAATTAATTAATGTGTTACTACCAAAATATGAATTTCCATGTTGATGGTTTTCGAAAGGATAGTAAACATTGTGAAATGTCTCGTTTCATGCGCTGAATTGTTTTGTATAATCCGAAACGATAATAATGAATCGACACGGTACGTGCACCTGAAAACCTTAAACAGCATGTTTGCTAGTGTATATTTGAAAACATGCATCAGTGGTAAACAGTCAGACTTTGTGGCCTGTAGATTTGCACAGATTGGTTGTACCTAAGAACTGATATTATTCAAAAGATAACAAACTGAATTGGAAGCAATGGAGTGGAGGTTATCCCCACACCACCTCAGTTTTCTAAATTAAATCTCTACCCAAATCCTACCTTTGGTAAAGTTTTAGCTGAAGCTGAAAATTTTAAACCCAAACTTTGTCGTATGCCGTATAGGTTTGATACCCCAAACATGACATCCAAAACAAATAAGTCGGTTTAGCGGCAGAGCTTAAATCTGTGCAAACTAACATTTTGCGGCTATTTGAGACTACATATTTTTAAAGCTGACACTACTATTAAAAATACCCATGGAACAAAAGATGTAATAAGCAGAATTTTACGTTACATAGATACCTCAGTTTTTTAATTCGATCATTTTGACATACGAAATTCTGCATCAATTCAAAATCACTTTGCTTTTACTTTACCCTTATGGCTGGACTTTACTTTACCAATAGTATGTGGTCAAGCTATAAATCATTCGAAAGCATTCAATGAGTATAGTGCAATGATGCTAGTCACGTCTGCCAATAAAAATAAAAAAGTTATGCTACTTTGAATTTCTAAGTATTTACCGCACCCCTCTTACATACCTACCTATGGGAAAGATAAACAACTCCTAGAAATGAAAGGTAAAAAATTATGATACCTCAATTTTTTGTGTTAAATGTGTGTATGTTTAGGTTGAACTTGGCTTATGCAGGCGTAGTTACTCAATGCCCGGGAGGTCCAGGTGTCCGCAGAAAAATACTCACTTTGATATTTTAATACTCAGCAAGCAACAGACACCCAAAGATAACCTGTTCGATATTTTGCACAGCATGCCGGGCAGGCACGCTACTTATTTCCATGCTGTGTGAGAAATTGCTACAGTATGAGTTTAAAATAAGGCAAAGTGTTGAAGATGCTGACACCCTTACTGTCGACACTGCCATTGAATTGGGTAACTTTGCGACGGTCATTATAATCTGATTCGATTGACTGATCCTGTTAACCGCCAAAGCATCAAATTCGTCCAACATTCTCGTCATGAAACCTGGAAAGGGAACCTCTCAGAATACATTCTACTCTCCCAAGTACTTCTCGTCTGTTGTCAAAAAGAGCGCCCTGTTCTTACATACGATCAGTGGATGCGATACAACCACTGCATTCTCTTGCCAAGGGAAGTTGAAGTAAGGCAAGCTTCCTGAAAAGAACGCGACATTACAAGAGCGACTGTCAGGGTCTTTCAACGTTAAGGTGCAGATTCTGAGGTTATCAATTCAGCAAGCCATCTGTTCTCGGCAGCCCTCTATTGGCCTAAGGCAGATGTGACCTCTTTGAACCAAATTCGTTACGAGGTATTTTCACAATCTCCAACAAAGCCAATTTTCAAACTGGCTCCCCTACCTCCAACAAATGCAGCTGTCGCCCATATATTTTGCCTTCAAATCCAAGGCTAGTATGATAAACCAAAGGACCCTCTGAGCTGACTTTGTCGTGTCACCAAATACTCACTCTTTGATTCAATTCATTCAGTATTCCTTAAAATACAACAATGTTTTGTCTAATGGAAAGCATATATTTGATGAGTAACTATGTTCATTGGGTCGAGCCTATGATTTATAATAAATTGATTCTAAAATACGTCACTTCCATGAAGAAGCACAGTTTTGTGTAAAGACAAAGTATCAGGTTGTTAGGATACCTCATGTATTTGAATGAAGACCGGGATTATCCCATTGTTGAATACTGAAGTACTTGAGTATATGTATTGTGTTTTCGTATCAGCAGTAATATTATCTGCACTCAAATTAACCAAAATGCATAATTATCAGAGTAATAAGATGTTGTGCAAAATCCAAACTAAACTTGTTTATACCATAACTAACTACATAGATACATATTTTTGCATGCCTCGGAAACTTGGACTGTTAAAAAGACAGATCAAGCTCGCATAGATGCTTTTGAAATGTGGACGTGGAGGAAAATGCTGACAGTTCCTTATACCGCCCACCGAACTAACGTTTCCATACTGGATGAGCTCTGTAACCCAAAGAGACTATCATCAATTGTGTCGACGAGAATGCTTACATTCTTCGGACATATTCAGAAAATCGATAATATGGAGAAACTTGTAGTTTAGGGTCATGTCCCGAGTGGGCGGTGCCGTGGCCGTTCCCCTACACGCTGGGTGGATACGACGAAACA
This sequence comes from Callosobruchus maculatus, assembly GCA_951848785.1. Classification (NCBI taxonomy): domain Eukaryota; kingdom Metazoa; phylum Arthropoda; class Insecta; order Coleoptera; family Chrysomelidae; genus Callosobruchus; species Callosobruchus maculatus. Next base: position 371,889 of record CATOUR010000228.1, read on the forward strand.
GTTGCTCGATATGAGTATCAAGAGCGCCACTGACCTGACAGAAAATCGCGAACGATGGCGAGCTATAGTCCTCAAAACTACTGATAATATTCGTGTCGGCAATACTCTAGCTCCTACTTAATGCAGTTTACGAATTCACATGTCGGTTAAGACATTGTGACTATGATGATGATGATGATGATGATGATGAGCTACATAGATAAGTCAAATCAGTGGCAACTGATTTTTGATTCAAAGGCGCTTGTTAATAGTGCTTACTAATTTTTCATAACTATATATTTGATACAATGACGACGCTGTTTTTTTGGTTTTCGTAGTAGAATTGGTATTCTTTGTGTCATATGCTATAATTATATAATCCAAGTATTTTTGAGAGTGGCTGCTACAAATGTAAATAGGACACTATCATTTAAGTAAGTTCTATCTATATCTTTAAGCAAATCAATTATTTTTAAATTCGGAAAAATATTATTAATCTGCACATAAATTTCGATTCTGTCCCATCAGATTAAACAAATAAACTTATTGTGAATTCGTTATTTGAGGTTAACATTAAGAATTGTCCAAATTGGCAATACGTTAACTACGCCGACTACGTGATACTAACAACGAGCCCCTACTATATTTGCCACTCCTTTGATCTCTGTATCAATCCAGCCGAGTACAGAGAAGTTGAGCCAAAGACAAGGGTCCTTGAATTCAACATAAGGTACCTTTGATACAAATACTGCTTACTAATATCTCAAATAGCATAGACAATGTGCTAAAGGCATGAGTTATTGTGTGTTGTTATGGTTTTATTGGAAATGAATTTTCATTGAACTAATTATCCATAAATGCTATTATAAGAATAATTGTGCTTCGCTTAAATAAAACCAAAGGTGTATAATAAAAACATAAGAATGCTTAAATTGCATTATACGCTAGCACTAGTATTAAAATGATAATAGATATCGTTAGAACGAATATAACCTATTTTGAAGTTATTAGCTTATCTGCAAACCTGAGGAGCAAATTTTTGGATTGAGACGATATTGAAACAACTCTAAATATATTTGTAGTGGAAAAGTATCCAAATACTAACAATTAATTGAAAACACAACCACATTTTTGTCTGTGTGCCTATGGATTTATGGCCTCTGGTATTAATAAGTATCAGCTTTAGCTGCTATCAAAGATTTAAAGATAGTACAACGCTTTGATTAAACTTAATGATCTCTAATCCGATTTTGAATTAATGCCAAATTTTGAATCATAAATGACTAAATTCTAAAACTGAGGTATCCAATTAACGTGCAATTTTATTCTCCATAACTTTTATTTGATGTATTTTTTAATGAGAGTATCTCTTTTCAAGATATGTGGTCTTGAAATACTATCTTTTTCACTTTGAGCATTTGATTTTGGCTATATGACTAAACCAAACTTGATGTCTCATATACCATTTGACGCAGAATTTAGTCGTCTTTGTTTTTGAGTGGAACAAAGTTTCCCGTCAGATGCGCCATTTTCTAGGGACAAGCAAAAAACAAAAAGGTGCATAAATTTGGCGGTTTTTTGGCTACCAAATGTTAAGCTCACCACCTGCGATGTTGATAACTCAGATTATACGTCTTCGGGACCTGATAAAGGTATTAAGGTGATTTCCAGCCTGCTGGGAATTAATTCCAGAATGCGATTTTTTTTTACTTAATTTTATTGGCGTATACATGGAAACGCGGAGCATAACCTGCCACGGCTCCATAATGTCAACTGGTAACAAAATGCTAGAAAATCACGAGTCAAACAGAGCCACCACCACCTCTCTCTCTCTCTCTCTCTTTTTCTCTGATGAGAGAAGAGTACTAGCCATTTCAAAAACGTTCGTCCTTTGTACCATTGTAACGGACTCTGCATATGCTGCGATAATGCCCTATACTCATATAAGATTTCTATTTCCTCTGTTAGCACCCAACGGTGTCAAACTTCACCGTGTTGTTAGTCAGAATTTTCCTAGTGTTCTTAACTTTCTATACAGGAAGGACATTGCTTTCCAAATTGTGGGCTGTTTCAAATAACAAGCACAAGTACCGTGCTCATCACTCATGATCGTTTTGAATTACCCATAACTATCACGCGTGTTATTCGTGTACACTTCGTGAGTTTACCTTACTTGCTTATCCATCGACACGGAAATCCGTATTTTCATAGTCACGCTTATACCCAAATTAATTTGGATTTCTGATTCGTGTGAACCGACAGCGTGGTAATTTGATAAATTTAATAAATACAACGTCACCACAATCATCGGGCTTCAAAAACATACTTCAGGTGTGTGTACCAAACTACATGTTAATTTGATTTCTAGAGTTTATCCTGCGATTTTTTATTCCACTGTTTTTCGTTAGCTTTATTTATGTTTTTGAAAGCTGTAAAAAACCGCTGTCTTTAAAAGTACTCCACGATGTGTGACCGTGTACAGGGTATCCCATTTTGGGCACTTTTACGGGGTATCTCGGTTATTTTTGAAGATAGAGAGTTGCGGTTTTCGCGACAGTTTGCTACTTTTCTGTGAAACTAAAGATGCCGTCAACGAAATTATCATGGCCCTCTTAGTTTTTGAGATACAGGGTGAAATCGAAAACTATCGATTGTGGGACCACCCTAGTAACTCGGTTGTCTTTTATCTTATTGAAAAGTTTAGAAAGAGGCTTACAGGATTTTTTCTGTAGAATCCAGTGGTGTAGTTTGATTTTTTCTTACTCTAACCATTTTTGAGTTACGAAGCAAACACATCTTTTTTTTAAATGGAACACCTTGTAAATTATTTCTGAAGTCAGCCGGAAATAATTCAGGCTTTCCAAAAATATATATTGGTATTAAGTTATTTTGAAAATTACGCTGAAAATTTGATTTTTTCATTTTTTATTTTATTTACAGCAGTAGACCATGACTAATCTATTAAAAACAATATCCAAGTAAACAATAATTATTAAGATACAAGATACTCAATACTTTCAAACTCAATTATTTAATTGTATTTTATACGCTTTTAACTACTATTTGCGATAACGTTCAATAAATTGTAGTCCACTATTACATTACTTAAAACCAAACAACATTATATCTGAAGAATATCAACACAATATTAAATTTGAATTTGAATCAAAATAAAAACTAAAAACATCGAAGGGCTTTTAGAAACGTTGGTTCAAGTTGGAGACTATTTTCTCGAATGCAAATCTATGGCACAATTTCTTATTCTTCTTATTCTTTTAATGGCATTTAAAAGAATTATTGGTCTCCTTCGTGTTATGGCGATTAAATATTCCCAAACTTAACCTAATACATTTGTTTCCCTTTGCTCCCTATTCTCCTAGAAATAAGTTTTAGGGCGTGATTGAATGAAGAATCCTAAACTTATTTTTAGATGAGATAATATATCTGGAAACGGTTTCTGTCTCTCTGGGTATCTAAGCTGCCCTTATTATGGAAAATTGACAATAACTAAAATAAAAACACAGAAAAAACAAAGCTGTGGTTAATAAAAATATAAATAAAAACTGACAGTCTTGCAAACTGTTTACAGATTTGCTTTTTTGTTTTTTATAGATAGGTCATAGCCCACTATCTACTCATTATTATAGTAACACAATCATCACTTTAATGAGACATTATTATTTGAAAAAAGGTATTTTGATTCTGTTTTTTCAAATTTGAGTAGCATGTCTCTTGTCTCATTAATAACTACTTAGACGCTTATTATTTATGGTTGATGAACCATGGCCTACTGCTACAAATAAAGTAAAAAATGAAAAAATCAAATTTTGAGCGCAATTTTCAAAATAACTTAATACTAATACATATTTTTGAAAAACTTGAATTATTTCCGTTTGGCTTCGAAAATAATACACAGGGTGTTCCATAAAAAAAAGATATGTTTGCTTCATAACTGAAAAATGGTTAGAGCAAGAAAAAGCACACTACACACACTACATCACAGGCTTTTACAGGAAAAACTGTATAAGACCCTTTTTAACACTTTTCAATAAGATAAAAGACAACCGAGACACGAGGGCAAAATCGATAGTTTTCGATTTCACCCTGTACGTCAAAAACCAAGAGGGCCATGATAATTTTGTTAACGGCATCTTTATAGACACAAAAAAGTAGCAACTCTCTAAAAAAAAACCATGTTTTTAAGAAGCACTTCAAATAAATCCTATTGGAAGTACCTTCAATAAACATGTTCCTCCGTTTCTTACTACTGGACATATTTACGAAACTCCGATAAACATGATATTATTAACGTCTGAAGTTATTCCAAAGTTCCAACTAGTATTCTTAGCGAAGAATGTCAGCAATTTACTTTCGGAAACTAATGAATTATGAGTACATTAGTTCTCGGAACATCCAAGCTATCGAGTTACATCTAATGAAAAAACTGGAGTGGCAGGGTATAATTGGAAATGGTCGTAAAGCTTGTGAGGGGATAACAAACATCAGCTACAGAACTGCGTTGCGTGAGGCATATCGGTATTGGAAACAAAATACGACGTGGAAGTCATAACGCACTTTTACGGAGAAGCTTTTATAAGAATATAGAAATGAGCAGCATATTAAATGCAAAACTGCTACTACTATAAAAATATTCAATAAAGATAAGTTTGGAAGATAGATGGAAGATAGAGCAACAAAATAAAACATATTTCAGAAATCTGTTACTTGATCGGTGATCGGTCACGAGTTCGCCCGGTTTGATTTTTACCTGTTTACAAAAAGGGTGCCTTCATCGGCACCGGTCACTTGCGCGCCGGAAGAAAATTAAGCTTGGTTATTCCTAATGACCACATCCCTTTTATTATTGCGAACTTTCATCTGTCTTTTTACGACTTGCGGTAGCTTACAGTTACTTCTTAGATTATTTAAATGACTATTCGGCTTCTGTAGGCATATAAAACTACCCTTAATGAAAATATTTCAGTAATTTGCAATCCTTAGTTGCTGTTTGTGAGTATTGTTTGTGTTCTACTTCTTCATCATGGAGACTATGTTAAGTGTGAAAGGTAAGATATTAATAGTCCTTGAAGAGTATACGTTCGGAAGGAATAAAGAAACCACCCGTGGTGTAGCCTACAGATGCTCTAGAAGTGGATGCATAGCATCTTTGCTGATGGATCGGTTGGCAGAGATTGTTCTTAAAAGAAATAATGAGCACAACCATGATGCTCCCAAAAAAAACAAGCTGTGAAGGTAAATTTCTCGGACTTTTTTTTACATCGTCAAGAAATCGATCAGATTTGTGACAAACTCGAACACTTTCTGATTAATTAAAATTTTTTGGGGTATTACAAGGACATTTCGGTCTGCTGACAATACCAACTTCTTTATTTGCATCCATTATAGTGATAAGATTAACTTATTATGTTCAAAACAATTTTCGCATTTAATAATATAAAAAAGTAATTCGTTTCTGTCAAGTCAAAAGTAACGATACCTCTGACTGCAGTTCTACAAATTCTTCAGTAACTATTAGCAAGATCGCAAAAAAATTAATTAAAATCGGTTAAAATTATAAGACATAAGTTTACCTGGCAGCCCCGCGCGTTGGTGTCCACATATCTGCCTATTATCCAAAATATTTTGGGGCTTCTGGCCAGTGGGATTAGGACAAATCTGACCACGGCGCGATAGTGTCCTATGGCACATCTGGTGATCGAAATATTTTCCGCGCTTTTGACCGGTGGGATTAGGACCAATCTGACCGCGGCGCGCTAGTGTCCTATGGCCAGTTGATCATGGTAGGGCCCTGAGAGGTACAACCTTTTTCATTTTCATTTTCACGTAAACTTTGGTATTTATGCAGGATGATTTGCATTTACATTTCGTTTGAAAATCTTTAATAAGTGGGGAAATTTGTCAAGCTCTAGTACATCTGAGTAATAGTATGTATGTTACTTGTGCGGTATTTATGAGGCAGATTATTATAAAATCTGAAGTTCAAACAGTATTGCTTAGCGGTTATTTACTCTGTATCTTGTGAGTTTCAATGCTCAGATCCTCTGTTATTGCATCTGTGAATACACATGCTATCTTTTAAATGTAGGTTGATTGTGGCTATTGTAGGGTACTCCCGTTATAACTGTCAGGACTTGCAGCTTGAAGACCCGTCTCGCGTGAGAAGAGCCTCCCGATACAAGAATGCAATGTAATAGGTGACGCATTTCTTATAATCACATGCAATTTTTTAAATATAGGTTGACAGTAGCTATTGTAAGGTACTCCCGTTATAACTGTCAGGACTTCCTTTTGCAGTTTGAAGCCCCGTGTCGCGTGGGAAGAGCCACCCGATACAAGAATGCAATATACTGTGTGACGTATTTCTTATAATCACATGCAATCTTTTAAATATAGGTTGACAGTGGCTATTGTAAGGTACTCCCGTTATAACTGTCAGGACTTCCCTTTGCAGTTTGAAGGCCCGTGTCGCGTGGGAAGAGCCACCCGATACAAGAATGCAATATACTCTGTGACGTATTTCTTATAATCACATGCAATCTTTTAAATATAGGTTGAACGTGGCTATCGTAAGGTACTCCCGTTATAACTGCCAGGCCTTCCTTTTGCAGCTTGGAGGCCCGTATCTCGTGGGAAGAGCCTCCCGATACAAGAATGCAATATACTAGGTGACGTATTTCTTATAATCACATGCAATCTTTTAAATATAGGTTGACAGTGGCAATTGTAAGGTACTCCCGTTATAACTGCCAGGCCTTCCTTTTGCAGTTTGGAGTCCCGTGTATCGTGGGAAGAGCCTCCCGATACAAGAATGCAATATACTGTGTGACGTATTTCTTATAATCACATGCAATCTTTTAAATATAGGTTGACAGTGGCTATTGTAAGGTACTCCCGTTATAACTGTCAGGACTTCCCTTTGCAGTTTGAAGGCCCGTGTCGCGTGGGAAGAGCCACCCGATACAAGAATGCAATATACTCTGTGACGTATTTCTTATAATCACATGCAATCTTTTAAATATAGGTTGACAGTGGCTATCGTAAGGTACTCCCGTTATAACTGCCAGGCCTTCCTTTTGCAGCTTGGAGGCCCGTATCTCGTGGGAAGAGCCTCCCGATACAAGAATGCAATATACTAGGTGACGTATTTCTTATAATCACATGCAATCTTTTAAATATAGGTTGACAGTGGCTATTGTAAGGTACTCCCGTTATAACTGCCAGGCCTTCCTTTTGCAGCTTGGAGGCCCGTGTCTCGTGGGAAGAGCCTCCCGATACAAGAATGCAATATACTGGGTGACGTATTTCTTATAATCACATACAATCTTTTAAATATAGGTTGACAGTGGCTATTGTAAGGTACTCCCGTTATAACTGTCAGGACTTCCCTTTGCAGTTTGAAGGCCCGTGTCTCGTGGGAAGAGCCTCCCGATACAAGAATGCAATATACTGGGTGACATATTTCTTACAATCACACTTTAATCGAATTTGCGTTCTAACCTCGTTAGAGGATACTGATTTTTAATAATAGAAGGTAAATATTTCAGCAGTTGTCACCAAATGTTTATAATCATCCTGCATAAAGTACAGAACGCTTCTTAATTGCAATAAAAATGTTATTATCTTCCATGATCTAAGCAATGTTCTATTATCACAACCTTGAGATTGACTCGCTATAATAAGTAGTCTTCAGGTGCTGTTATGCTTAATACTTTTAGAAATTTCCTAAAATTCTTGGAACTGGATAAGCCTACAAATAAGTCATACGTCAAATACTTCTGGCAAATTATATATGTCTTCAAGACAACAACGGGAGTTATACAGTTTAGCCTGCACTTTTTTACGCTCAAAATGAGTTTCGAGTTTCCAACAAAGCAGCAAAGGAGTACCGGAAATAGCAGAAAACAGCAGAGAGCCAACTCTGACGTTCCAAAGCCGGCATTCCGCCAACTATCGAATTAGATAAAAGTTTGGAGCGACCGAAATGTATTGCCGGATTAAATGTTAATTAATGTTCGTCGGTCGTTCTCTTTGACTTCCGAATTTATTGAAGTATTCCAATTATCCGATCATATAACAGCCTGGCAGCTGTCATTGAGAATCGTTTGGGTATTTCTCACTCCATATTGAATTTGACTATGCAGTTAACCAGACCGTTCAACGTACGGACTCTCAAATGAATCGTTACAGGGTCACGGCAGTCTTTGAAGTCATCACTCGTAGCAGCGGTGCAAAATTTGTGAATATCTCAATACAGGCAAGCCTTGTTTGAAGTTTGTAGACAAGGTAGATGTTTCAAAAATTATGTTCCAGACTTGCATTGCCTATACAATCTTTGAGTGCAACTTTTCGATTGTTGTACTAACTTCAAGCATCTTTAAGTGAACTGTCGAACATGTTCCTTTTGTTGGTATTTGTTCTCGTCTAGCTGGCGTGTTGTTTTCCCATGGGTTTTTCTGATTAGCCGGCACCGTGTTCTGCTAGTGCGTCAATTCTTGATCACGTGTCGTTCTTCGCGGTTTGTTCTTGTCGTGGCGTTTTGGTTTAGTGACCGTTCGATGGTCACTGCGTTCGACGTTGTTGTCCAGGCATATTCTGTCAAATTTAAGTTCTATATTCGCGCTGCCATATCGGTCCAATGGTCACACTAAGCTAGCTACAGACGTTCTTGTTGCTGGCGATATATATAAGCTGCTTCTTTGAATTTCCGGCGATAACAGTGAGGTTCGCTGCCAATAACCTTAGCGTCTTCCTAAATAATTTTGTGGTGGTTGATCCATACGTGCTCTGCTATTCCGACTTTTCTGTCTCTGGTCGCTGGGTGTTGAGTCGGTACTCGGTCTTTTCGTCCCTCCTCATTCACATGGTACCTCTCAGGTTTAAGTTTATTGATGTTCATTTTTGGGTTTTACTTCGTTAGTAGACGTCGGAGAGTGGTGCTGCGTTATGTCGGTGACACATTATTAATCTGGAGCCGTGGAGTTGAAAAACTGGAAGTTATTTCTTCACATCTTAATATGAAACCAATTATAAAATTCACAAAAGAAGAGGAGACGTACAATAGTCTTCCTCTTTTGTCTTGATAATAAAACGAAATAGTCGAATAGAACCCAAAGTGTACAAAAAACCAACGCAAGTAGTATAGATACAACTGCATTATGACTTAAACCATCCTATAACAACATAAAAAGGACCTTGGTCGATCGAGCCAAGAACATTTGTAGTACAGAACAGGGGCTGCAAGAACTGCATCGCATCAAAGAAAATCTGTCAAAGAATGCATATCCCAAGAAGCTGGTGGAAGCAAAGGTACAAGAAAATGGTACTAGAAGAAATATTACAAAAATATTAGGCCCTAAAGAGCAAGGCACTCACTCAGCATCATCATCATCATAGTCACAATGTCTTAACGGACATGTTGTGAACTCGTAAAATGCATTAAGTCGGAGCTAAAGTATTGCCGACACGAATATTATCAATAGTTTTGAGCACTGTAGCTCGCCATCGTTCGCGATTTGTTGTCAGTTTAGTGGCACTCATATCTAGCAACTGTTTCGTCGTATCCACCCAGCGTGTAGGGGGACGGCCACGGCACCGCCCACTCGGGGCATGACCCTGAACTACAAGTTTCTCCATATTATCGCTTCTGTATATATGTCCGAAGAATGTAAGCATTCTCGTCGACACAATGGAGGATAGTCTCTTTAGATTACCGACCTCATCCAGTATGGAGACGTTAGTTCGATGGGTGGTATAAGGAACTCTCAGCATTCTCCTTCATGTCTACATTTCAAAAGCGTCTATGCGAGCTCGATCTGCCTTTTTAACAATCCAAGTTTCCGAGGCATACCATACGCGAAAAGATTATCAGATGAGAGTATTAAATTCAAACACGATTCTCTAAAAGCACCACACTTCGAAGTGTGCTGACGAAGACAAATCTCATTGAAAATCAAGAAACTAAAAACTGCATCTACAAGCTGCCATGCGTATGATGCGGCAAAGTATACATTGGACAAACGAAAATACCTCTAGGAGCGAAAATTAGGGCGCCCCGACTAAAGACCCAGGGAGCAGAGACAAAAAAGTCCGGAATAACAGATCACGTATGGACAGGGCAGCCGAGAATTATTTGGGAGGATGCTAAGGTTATTGACAGAGTATGGTCGGAAATTCAAAGAAGCAGTAATTGGACCAATATAGCAGCCCCTTATCAGAAATATAGAAAAACTAAAATTGGACAGAACAAATGTGGAACGCAGTGACCATCGAACGGTCACGTCAGTAAGAATCAATGTCACTAAACCAGAACACCGCGACGACCGGTCAGAACAAGCCGTGAAGAACACATGTCACACATGTCCTCTAGAACTGACGCATTAAGCAGAACGCAGCGCTGACAATTCAGAACAACTCACGGAAAAAAACGACACGTCAGCTAAACGAGAATAAATAACAGTTAAAGGAGCATGTTCGACAGTTCACCTGAAGACTATTGGAGGTAGTAGATCGCTGTACTCAAAGTTGCATAGACAACGGAAGTCCAAAACAGACTTTCTGAAACAAGCAAGCCTGTTAGGTCGGTGCATAGCTCAAGTTATTTTACAGACGCTTGCTTACTGCTAAGAGCACAGTCATCATTAAGTGGCACAGCTTCTTTTTCCCAGTCCTAGTAGAACACAATATATGCTATTGGCCCAAGCAGATTTAGTTAGTACATGGCCGATACTAATATACGTTGCCTTTCACGTAAACATTCTGAACACCTCAACAGAAGCAAGGTAATGATAGATAACAAAATTGCAGGTTCTTCTTAGCCGAGTTTAAACCAGGGTCGAAGCTACCACCGCATCTGCCGTATCAGTTATACGGGGCCACCGGGACACCCAAACGTGCATTTTGTGAGAAAAATTTACCCGTCCTAAGGAACCCCAAACAAATTTTTATTAGGACCCGCCAAGGTACGCTACACTTCTGGTTCAAAGCTTGATTTTAATGCAAGGCAGAGTCGCAATATCGTATACTTGCTGTTCCATACCAAATCCGCTTTTAAAATGGACTGTCTCTTTTGTTAGGGGATATTTCGATTAATCATTTTCAGATCGAGCGATTTGAAGGTGTGGTTCCATGCCATCACCTGCTGGATCTGTAGATATAAATCCATTTGACTTCTTCTTACAACTTCATGTGAAATCGTTAGTAAACGCAACTTAAGTGCTAAGTCAAGAAGTTACTGAGACGGATACCTGTAGGAACAAGAGAGGGAAATGTTTTCTTAGTACGTTCAGACCAGTTCATCAGACAAGTAATCGTCATGCTGCATTATATATTGGAGATCATTGTGGAATTTCTTTTTAAAATATTTCACTAACAACTAAAACGCTGGTTTGAAGCGGCTAATTTTTTTGTACCTAGAAATAAGTTTATAAGAATAATTTTATTTTATTCATCCTTCACCGGAAAAAAAGCTTATTCCAATGAGTGCTTGTTTATTGATATTGACGTAATAGTTATAACGGCTAAACTCCACATACTAGTAATATATCTACGCCTCTTGGTCTATAAAAATGATACCAGGAAGCAAAATACGTCCCGTTCAGTTCTATTTCTGATTTAGTGTATACTGGTAAAAAACTACGTCCCTGTACTTTAGAACCGGCTTGTAGTTAAGGGTACGTTTCTGTTTTTCATATTTCATGGCATGCGGTCACCTCCCTATGCTTTTAATCATGTTAATGCCATTAATGGGATATTGTATAGAATCTGCAGGCGCAGTATCAGGAGCTAATTCTCTGCTACATGCACAGCCAATTTTCGGCACGTTTTCAATCAGCGTGAAGCGTAGGGAGCCTTATTTCCTTCTGATGTTGTATAGAGTCCATGGATCAGATAACGGAACATACAAACGAACGTACTTTAAACAAAGAAGGGGAAGCAATTTCACCAAGCAATATGAAAGTTGGAACAATGCGATATCACTCCGGTCGGAACACCCATATTTTTTATTTTTTGTGGCTTTGCGCCTTTGAGAAGATTATACCCTATTCGTCCATCTCTTTTGTTCGGACCTTCTGGTCACTGTAGATAATACAGACTTCTAAACCTCAAGGGATACCTGAACAAAAACACATCAACTCCTGGCTCTCCCTAGCTTGCAAATATTTGTCTATATAATACGGTTATTTGAGATAAACATGACCACCTTTTATAGGCGAAGTCTCATAAAATAGGTAAATACTAAATAGATTAAATAGATGGTTGTATTGCGAATGTATGAATGAAACTTCTTCTGCAAAGTAATTTATTATGGATGACATTGAACAAATTTAGAGGTGTGCCAAAAGTGCCTTACCCTCGTAGTATCAAGTAGCAGAGATAATATCACTCACAACACAACTCGTAGCAAGTCACTGTCACATCATAGCGATTATGCCTTGAAATACCGTGAAAACTTAGAACACTCTTAAAAGCATCGTTTTTGCATCCTTTTTCAAAGTACAAAAAGTTTTTTGTAGCGTATTTTACTGTTGCGTTTTCAATTAATTGTTAGTTTTTCCATCGCTTTAAATATATTCACAGTTGTTTCAAATCTATGTCATTGAAAGAATGCAATCCTTGTATTCGAAGTAATCACAGGTACGCCAATAAATTCAGAATAATTTTATATTCATTCTAACGATATGTATAATCCTTCTATTGCCAGTACTAACATATAATGCAATCAAAACATCCTTTTGTTTTCGAAATTTACCCTATGTTTCATTTAAGCAAAGCATACAAGCTATTCAATGTACAAAAATTATTACAGCAACAGCAGTTCGTGATAATTCATCTTGCAAAAATTAATTTTGCTGCAATGGCCTTGTTGACCGCTGAACTATAATCAGTATTCGGCGGGACTGATGTCCCGATCAATGAACGTAAAAAGAAAGAACAGGTGGATCATCTTAGAGTTATCATCGACGCCAACCCGCCAACATGGACGAGGTTGTTTCGTTGTGTTTCGTCGTGTTGTTTCGGTGTTGGCCGTGTTGTGTCCTGTCGTGGTTTTGCATATTGCATCGGCAATTGTTTAATTTAAATGTGTCCAGTTATATATTAAATGGAGGACCTACTGAGAAATTGGGGCTTAGAAGAGCTAACACCCACATTTGAATGTAGGTATTTAGATTAGTCAGATATATTTCAGGTAAAAATGCAACAACTGCTTATGTCTAATTCTTATGTCATGCTCCTTATAACTTCATACAAGATCACAGAATTAGACATCTAGATGAATCGATCAGCTGTCTTCGCAATAAAATCTGTTTGTCCAAGGAAAAGAAAGTAGTTTAGAATCAATTACCAAACACAGATTCGATTCAACGACAGGCTGCGATTGAATTATTCATAAGAATCCAATGACATCTTCGTGTAGTTGAATCGACAATACGATGAAATTCGTTACCAACTATACACTTCCCATTGGATAAAACATCGCTGTATTTGAGGAATGCTGAGTGTAACGTCCCATTGAATCCAAGCGTAAGTATTTGACAGAACGACAGATTTTTCTGTGCGTGAGCTGTTCAGAAAATAGGATCCATATATATTGGAATATCCAATATTGTATCTATTGTGAACTGAGTATAAATACGACAGTGGTATAATCATCCTAACTGCTACTTTTATGCGTTAAGAAAGCTTTACTAATTCATCATAACAGTCTAAAATTGGAGATCTTGTGCCGCTCTCTCAACTAATTTTTGGCCTGTAATGGTAAATTCTCCCGGTAACATATTTTCATCCATTTGGAAAAGGGTTTAGAAACGGATTTTGCCTCGATATAGACGGAGACCATTCCTTGTACCAAAAAGGGTTTCCTTTCATAATCCTGAATTTTGATCCCACGGAGAAATACTTAGCACGTAGAGTCGATAAATCGCTCTCATGAATTAACCAACCTTAAGCTATGAATGCAAAACGTGAGCTTCTTGATCAATACAATATAAACTATCACTGAATCAATGCTTATGGTTTATTAAACATAATATGTATAACCATGATATACTATTGTCATTGATCCATGAATGGGAAATAAAAAAATGACTAATGAATGACTAATGAACCCTAAGGCGTTTACTTTACGACCCACAGGCCACTTTCAGAAAGCGCACTAGAGTCGATGGTGCAAGTCATAGATCAACTTCCGCCGACGTTAATATTACGCTTAAATATTATTACTTCTTGTATTCATGACCGCCTATTATAAACTCGTGGTCACCTTGTAACCTATAAGCTGATGTATTTCGGTTAATCATGTTGATAAACAGCAATCATACATCACAGTTTTACCGCACGTGCGACATAAAAATCATTCTGGTCAATTTATCAGAAACTGTATGTTCTATGTTCTTATTATCTAATCTAGAAACATACGCTATAGTGACACCCGACTTTCAAAGTATACTTTGTGCAGAAAACATAGACGTTGCTCTTTAGACTCACCACGCTGTGTCAGCCAAAGCGCTCTCCCAAATTTCTTATTTTACTTGGCTATGGACAAGAAAACCTAATTGTCTTTTCGGGATCTGTCCTACGCCGTGGTTACCATTTATCTCCCTTTTAAAATTCCAGCATATTCCTTATAACGAGGATCCATCTGACAGCGAAAGATGGTGTGATATTTATTTCGGAGACCGAGGTCGCAAGCTTTCTCCTTCAGATATTTGAGGAAGAGATTAGACGGACTTTCCATGGATTTAGGGTTTTGCAATCTCAGTGGGATTATCAAGCACTTACGCAAACCAAATTGGAGTTTTTACCGATACCCCTTAATACTCGTATAGGTACAGCAAGCTTATGGTGGTTCGGTGAGACAGATGAGGGGCATTTTCCATTATGCGAGTTGTATTTTAGCCTTCCACTTCAATAAGGAGATCATGTACTATATTTGAAAGGAATTTAGAATCTGAGGTATCCGTATTTTTAATCAATGTAGGGTAGTTCTACAATATATTAATCTAAATGCGAAGAAATTAAGTGAAAAACATTTTGGTTTATCAAAAAAAGCGCTTAATGGTACACGTACAGCTTGCTGTTGAAAAAACAAAATAAGCTTCTATTCTTTTGGATGGTATGGGGGGGGGGAGTGGGGGTTGAGATTGGCGTCAATCGACGCGGATTGAAGTCCTGGGTTTTCTGTCCCAAGGGTTCGGCGTTAAAAATATGTTTAAAGGATTTCAACGAACTCAGAAATTCTTAATATATTAAGTAGGTGTCTGCTTCCCAATTTTCTATACACCGTAGTAATATAGCAAAAACTTCATCTTGTGATACTACTGCAGCACCGGTACCAGTGTTAGACTCGGATCCATCTGTACAGGGCACTCTACTCGTTTCATAAGAGTCTATAATGTTTCGTACAATGGTTAAGTAAATTGCTACGTTTGTTTCATTTTTTGTGTGGGAGGAGCAGTCTAAACGGATTTTGACAGCTTGTATTGTTAGGGTGGTATTTTTACGTAACCACCTTATACTATTGGTACATACAAACCTATCTGTTTATTTTCATCTATTGTAATGCTGTTTATGAATTCAAAATGTAACAATAAAAAAATCACGTAAATCGTGGATAACTGCTAACTTTAAGGCATTTGCTCCATTCTATTTTTGACACGCCGGCTGCCGCGTGCTATTACTAATTTGTACTTCAGTATAGGTACTTACTGTGAAGTAAAGTTACAAAGGCTTTAAACGCATTTTGTTAAAAATTTATGGTAATGTCACAGCGCAATACTGAGATTACTATATGTGTCTCATTTGCGTAAAGTTATATGTGTATGAGACGTCTAGGTATGTACAATTTCGAAATTCGGGATAGAAAAATAGGATCGCCAACAATTCCCCTCGTCTTAACGGGCCATTGAGATTATGCATGTATCTACACACAGAAAAATCTGTCGCTCTGTCAAAGAACTATGCTTGGATTCAATAGGACGTTACACTCAGCATTCCTCAAATGCAGCGATGTTTTATCCAATGGGAAGTTGGTAACGAATTATATCGTATTGTCGACTCAACTACAAGACGTCATTGGATTCCAATGAATAATTCAATCGCAGCCTGTCGTTGAATCGAGTCTGTGTTTGGTAATTGATTCTAAAGTACTTTCCCTTCCTTGGACCAACAGATTTTATTGCGAGGACAGCTGATTGATTCGTTTGGATATTTAATTGTGTGATTTTGTATGAAGTTACAAGGAGCATGATATAAGAATTAGACATAAGCCTGCACCAGTTGTTGCATTTTTACCGGAAATATAACTGTCTGACTAATCTAAATTCCTACATTCAAATGTGGGTATTAGCTCTTCTAAGTCCCAATCTTTCAGTAGGTCCTCCATTTAATATATAACTGGACACATTTATATCACACAATTGCTGATAGAATACGCAAAACCACGAGATGACACAACACGGCTAACACCAAAACAACACAACGAAACAACCTCGTCCATGTTGGCGGATTGCTCGGCGATAATAACACTGAGACTATCCCCCTACTCTTTATTTTTACGTCCCGCCAAATACTGGTTATAGTTCAGCGAACGACAAGGGACATTGAAACAAAATTAATTTTTATCAGACGAATTATCACGAACTGCTGTTGCAGTAATAATTTTTGTACATTAAATAGCTTGTATGCTTTGCTTAAATGAGACATAGGGTAAATTTCGAAAACAAAAGGATGTTCTGATTGCATTATATGTCAAAACTGGTATTAGAAGGATTATACATATCGTTAGAACGAATATAAAATTATTTTGAATTTATTGGCGTACCTGTGATTACTTCGAATATAAAGATTGAATTTTTTCAATGACATGGATTTGAAACAACTGTAAATATGTTTAAAGCGATGGAAAAACATCAAAATACTAACAATTCATTGGAAACGCAACAGTATTTTTTTCTGTGTTTAAATTCGAGATTCGGGATAGAGTAAATAGGCTCGCAAACAATTCCCCTTGTCTTAACGGGCCATTAGGATTATGCATGTGTGTAGATATGAATGAGTTGCACAATAACACTTGAAAAATCAGTATAGGAGTGCGAACTAATTTTGTTACGTTTTAGCGTGCTGTGTTTATTTTTATTTTGGTCTATGCAGACCTCAGGCACACTAGAATATCGAATTGACATACCTATAAGGAACTACAATAATTATGACTTAGAACTTTAATTTGACTCTTTGGAAAATTGATCTAATACTTTTGAATATTCAGTTGTTTATTTCCTGTTTTTATATGCTTTATGGACTATTCTAAGGCGTTTGATAACGTAAAGTGGCCTAAACTGTGGGAAATCCTCATCTCTATGGGAGTTCCCTATCACCTAGTGTTTCTCATACTGCAACTCTATGAGTCTAATTCAGCTTGCGTATGAATTGATGGTAACCTGTCTAGTCAAACTGCAACCAGAAAAGGAGTTCGTCAGGGATGTGTATTATCTCCGGTGTTGTTTAACATTTACTCTGAATTTGTGATGAGAGAGGTGTTAGACAACTGGAATGGCGGTGTAACTATTGGCGGAAGTAAAATATCCAACTTAAGATTTGCCGACGATACAACCCTTATTGCAGCTTCTCAGGAAGAACTAGTAGCCCTATTAAACATCTTAGATCAACATAGTGTAGCGTATGGTCTTCGTATTAACTACAGTAAGACCAAGGTTATGATCGTAGATAGCGAGCATGATAATTATCGAGAAATAAAGTCAATAGGCCGTTGTGAAGTAGCTCAAAGTTTAATATACCTCGGTTCTTTGATCGATAATTCGGGTAGCTGTGAAAATTAGATTCGACGGCGCATTCAACAGGCACGTGTGGCCATGACAAAGCTTACTAAAATATGGCGTGACCATAACATCACTGAAGCTACAAAAATGTCGCTGGTTCAGTCTCTTGTGTTCTCCATATTTTTCTATGCCTCGGAAACTTGGACCGTTAAAAAGGCAGATCGAGCTCGCATAGATGCTTTTGAAATGTGGACATGGAGGAGAATGCTGAGAGTTCCTTGTACTGCCCATCGAACTAACGTCTCCATACTGGATGAGGTCGGTAATCCAAAGAGACTATCCTTCATTGTGTCGACGAGAATGCTTACATTCTTCAGACATATACACAGAAGCGATAATATGGAGAAACTTGTAGTTCAGGGTCATGTCCCGAGTGGGCGGCGCCGTGGCCGTCCCCCTACACGCTGGGTGGATACGACGAAACAGTTGCTGGATATGAGTGTCAAGAGCGCCACTAAACTGACAACAAATCGCGAACGATGGCGAGATACAGTGCTCAAAACTATTGATAATATTCGTGTCGGCAATACTCTAGCTCCGATTTAATGCATTTTACGAGTTCACAACATGTCTGTTAAGACATTGTGACTATGATGATTTGAAACTACAATTGATGAGATAGAATTTACAATTAATTGTTTGAAACTAGGTACATTTGATGCGTTAGAAAACTTACCTAACTGTTTGGATTTACAACTGATATTTTGGAAATTACAGCCGACAATTTGAGTTAATTTATGTAGGAACTACTGCTGGAAATGGTGTAGATAAGAATGTAAGTCACTTCACGCATGAGCTAGCAGAAATGAAATGCTGCACGTCGCTTATGGCGTAATAATGTGCGTGGAACGAATCACAAAACCAGAGGAAACTAGTTGTGTATGGGACGCTGACAGTTGAACGGCACGGCACGTATGTAGGTTTTGAATGGATTATGGATAGTGGTCCCTTATAATCCTTTTAACAAATTCCTAGTCAGGCCGTGGGGACTTATGCAGCTTATTAGCGTTTCGAGGCAAACATATCGTTGGTAAACGGATCATCATACAGGCTTAAAACTTTAGTAAAGTGCAAGAACAATACACCAAATATTATCCATTGTTCTTACATTTTATAATGTAATAGAAATTATGAAATAATACAGAGCGAAGTTGATTTACTTAATTTACCCCTATGCTCCTGTGTTAGCTGTTTTGAACAACCTCCTGTTTGTACTGTGATGCTTCAGACCAAAAAATAGCAAACATGTTATGAACTTCTGGAAATACAATAATTCAATAGGTATACACTTCATTGTTCTGACGAGGATCGTCACATACGCTCAAAACTGTATGCCATGCACCATTAGTTAGGAAGTTCACGTTATCCATTAAGCCCTATTAAACACTAAAGCAAAAACAAATAATAGTTTATGAAACTAAAGCTAACGCTCTAATACTAGCTCCTATTACGTATTCAATGAAGTTTTTAGGGAGTTTCCAAACGAGATTAAAGCGATAGGTAAAAAAATTTAGACGTTGAACGAGGCAGATGTCGGTGTAGGAACTTCCCTGACTCAAGTGGTTGTAAATATTCCCCTGTCCTTGTTTTACTATAACCTTGTGATAATATTAACCAGCACAGTTCAGTACAATATTTGAACGGTTACTATGACATGGAGTGTATAGTTTGAAATATATTTCTTCCAAATTTATTGACTGCATTGTGAGTCACGTTTTTGTACTTTTTTGAGCAACTCTGTAAACCCCAAGTTCCGCTTGACATTTTTTGAAGAGTTTTTGAAACACTTGTCTGCAAAAAACAGATATCGAGAAAAAATAAAGTAATTCTCATTTTCGATTTTGTTTCAAAAGGGTCACATCTAGCTCAAAATACTGCCAAGACACTGCGCGTACAAACCACTGAAAAAACTTGTCCATAATTTCAGCTTCTCAAAGGGGTATAAATATCGAACTGAAAAGCAACACTAAGGAACATACCCAGGATTAAATTCGGAGAACTGAGACTAGTGTTTGGGCCATCGACCACCTTATTATCCCCATGGTGATAAATTTTTTTCTCGAGGGGGTGTACATACTACACAAAGGTAGTGAAAATAATTCGAGGGCTGAAGAACCTCCTCCAGTTAACCGAGAGGTTACATTGCTCCGTTGCGTTGCGCTCCGTCGTCATCGCGTCACCGGAGCGTCGCTGTCCATATAATTTACACATGCAACGGAGATGTGGCTCCATTGCAGTCTCCGTTGCTGGATGCGCATTTTTAACGGATCGACGCGCGAGAGCCGAAGTGGGGAGCAAGGCGATGCGCAGCTGGGCCAACAGGGTTGCCGCTACTATTACACTTGTAATTTGATCTATTGCGAACTATTCGGATAATTTGAAATTGTTTCACTCTTTTTTTACTATTGCTATGGAGTAGCATCTGAGTGAAGCGAAGAACTGAACGATATCTTTTCCCTAAAAATGACTACGGGAGGGTATGTATGTATGTCGAGTTAGGCTACATTTTAAAAATAATGCCTTTATTCAGGGTGTTTAATAAGCACAACATATTTAGATATTGAACATGACGGAATAGTTATTTTTAACTCATTTTTACAATAATGGTATCAAAGCAAAGAGCTTGTTAAGAGCAGCTCGAAAAATAATGTGACGTCATTCTAAATCAAATATGGCGAAACATCTAAGGTGGTGGAATAATATTTTTTGAGCACTTCGAAAATATGGGTATCAAATGAAAGGGCTTGTGGAGAGTAACTCGAAGAGTAATGTGACGTCATTCTAAATCGAATGTAGCGTAACATCCAATATGACAGAATAGTTTGTTATTTTCAATGAATGTGGACAGCGTGTGTATCGATGAAAGGGCTTATTGCGAGTAACTCAAAAAATAATGTGACGTCATTCTAAATTCAATATGGCGGTACATCCAACATGGCGGAATAGTTCTTCCTATGCACTTCTACAATATGGATATCAAATAAAAGGGCTTGTTGCGAGTAACTTGAAAAATAATGCGACGTCGTTCTAGATGCATTATGGCGGACCATCCAAGATGTCGGAATAATTAGTAGGCAGTTTTCGTTACTTACAAAGTGATGTTCCGTTTAACGCTATTTGACAACTTTGACATTTGCATTTCGTTTTACGTATATCGTAACCGCTAAATGCCGGTATTGTACGGATGACAGCCATAGCGATTAACGAAGCGACACGCATGCGCAGCACGAATAAAAATTAGATCATAACCTGTTTTGGTTTGGTTGGTCAAAATCTGAGTCATCACTGGAGTCCAATAAAATCAACTCGTCCATCATTTTAGGACAAACTACAGCGAACACTATTGAATTATGATTTTCTTTCAAACAACAACCTTTACAATACTCATCTGTCATTTTGACGTTATGGTGTCAAAGTTGTAGCTCAAAATAAGGTTAGGGGGCATCTTACAGTGGTGTCTTGCTCCGAAAACTATTTATTTATCTGTCCAATAGCGGTTCTGACAACGTATTTGTTAACCGAAGCGGTAAGATTAATTAAGAACAACGAAAACTACCTAGCATTAATGCATTTCTACAATACAAGTATCAAATGAAACGGTTTGTTGCGAGTAACTCGAAGCCAAGGCGGCAGAGCGTGTCGACGATGGCCGAACAGCCCATGAATCAAGAGTTGATCGGATCATGACCGGGAAAGCCTTACACAATACAATAACTAATGTATTGCTGAAAAATTATTCATATGATTTAATAACATACAAAAATATTTGAGAATCATAAATTTCCACTCAAACGCTTTACTTTTAGATTTCTAATTGCATTGCGTCAAAGTTTTTCCCCGCATTCTTAAATATTTATTTTTTTGTTTCGAAAATACTACTACTCAAATTCATTAATTCCAAAAAATAATAAAATCAAATACAATAATTTCAAATCTTCAACGAAACACATGAATTATTTGGTCCTTAATTTTCACTTAAAGTGCTAACATTATAATTTTGATTTTTCCAGAAATCGTGTATGAATTCATTTTTTTTGAATTATCCATTGAATAAAAAAAGATTAATTATATTGTGCAGCTTTGATAAAACTGGAATTTTTTCCTACTTTTTAAATTTTGCCGGCCTGGAACTAGCCCCGACTGCCACTGCCACTGATGACATACGTACATATTTGTATCAACAAAATTCATGCAAGACCTGAACTTATGTTACAATTATCAATCATGGTACAGTACAAGATCCGAGTATGCTTTTCAAAAAAATAATATGCTACAATTCGATAATTATGTTACATCTGGCATCGCCGCGCGGCGTGCACTGCTTCGACGTCGTCCGTTGCCGACGCGCCAGTGGAGCCTACAATGCGCTGCTCCGTTCCGACGACGCAGCGCAACGGAGCAGTGAAGCCGGCTGGTTATACATTGTATCAAGCCCCTGTAGTTATACAGTGGGTTTGGTAAACATGCGGCAAAAATTTAAGGGGTGAGGCTTTAACAGCTTTGAGAATTGTTCTTTGATGAATTTTGAAAAACCGCTCCATTTCAGAGACACAGGATGAAAAAATTGTAACAGCTACATTTTGTTATCAAAAATCACCTGGTAAGTTTCTCAATCTACAATAACTTTTAAAATGACTTTCACCAGCTTGGATACAAGCAGACAATCTTCTTATCAGTGACGCCATTCAAAACGGACCTATTGTGTCTGAAAGTGTTCGACAATCACTGATAAGAAGATTGCCTGCTTGTATCCAAGCTGGCGTAAGTGATTTTGAACATTTCGATTGAGCAACTTGTTACATGATTTCCTATAATAAAATGTAAATGTCGCAATTTTTTCATCCTGTGTCGTTGAAATCGAGCCGTTTCTCATGAAAGAACAAAATATTTTCAGAAAGGTTCAAACGATCATCCTTTAAATTTTTGCCGCATGTTTATCAAGTACTCTGTATAACCAGAGAGCCTAGACACTCAGTATAACCAGAGGGCCTTGGGGTGCTTCAGCCCTTCGAGTTATTTCCGCTAGTATAGGTATAATCGCTATGACATGCAAACTATCAAAGATACTTCCTATATTTAAACACGGTGATAGAATGCAAGTCGAAAACTACAGACCTATTACCATAGTGAGTAACTTCTCCAAATCCCTTGAAATGCTTCTACACGATTTTTTATCCTTCCATGTCCACTCTAAAATAACTCCTTTCCAGCACGGTTTCATGAAGGGTCATTCAACAACGACTAATCTGATGAGTTTTACTCAGTACGCTTCCGAAGTTATTGACTCAGGTGGATAGTTAGACGTAATACGTACGGATTTTAGTAAGGCTTTCGATCGCATTGATCATAGGTTACTGTTAGCTAAACTGGATAACTGCGGCTAATCGACGGACCTGATTGAATTCATAGAGTCATACCTCTCTGGACGTGGCCAGTATGTTCAGTTCAAAGGAAAGAAATCACATTTATATGTGTCTACTTCGGGGTACCTCAAGGAAGTTCCCTGGAACCACTGTTGTTCATAATGTTCATTAACGACATTACTGACAGCATTGGTTCCAAATGTCTGCTCTATGCAGATGACTTTAGGCCCGATTTTAGCAACACATGCATTCTAACAAAGGTTTTGACCAATCGGAGCAGCCCATTTAAGAAATGGCATCTGTCAAAGTTCTCTGAAAACTATAAACTATAATATCATCAATATAGCAAGGAAGGTCTGCTGGTTAGGTCTAGGTCTGCTGGTTTCTGAATCAGTTACGCAGTACACACACTACATGACGAATATCTCTCACTCATAGAAAAAAATGGACTCAAGTTGATTGACTCAGTACTGCCCACACATAATGATGATATCATTTTATTATTTCCCATTACAAGAAGCTATAGTCTAAAATCCCCTTGCAACTAAATTATCGCCCATCCGCCCGCAAAAACAACATCCAACACAAAAACCCTCATAAATAGTTTCTTGCGTCTCCCTCCTTAGGAACTAGGACGCCACAGTTTTTTTCTGCATGCTTGAACTGGACGACGCGAAACGATCAAGAGCCTCCAACCGGTCTAAAAACGAAGTTCGAGCTGATTTTATGTTTTTGGTTTTTTGACTATTGCTGCGCCGCCACTGACACGGTTTTCCAAAAACAGAGTCGTTTTCCATTCTCGCAGCGGTAATAAATTCTGTGTCGAAATTTTATTAACAATTCAATAATTTTCGTTTACGCAATATACATAGAACGAAATAAAGAAAAACTCGTATGTACAGATCACAAAATTGGTTTCTGTAATAGGCAAGCCAGTGTTCGGATGGACCTAAAAAAGTGTAATATGCCGCTAGGTATTTGTTCTACAGGTCAATAGACGGACTATCATGAATACAACAAATTTTTCAGTTTTACTACCCCCCACCCCCAACCGCCGCGATTTCACCCCACCCAAAAAAAAATTGAAAATGATCAGGAACCCGTAAAACGCCTAAAAACAGAGTTTGAGCTGTTTTTATATTTTTTGTTTTTTTATTATTGCTGCGCCGCCACTGACACTATTTTTCCAACACATACGTGTTTTCCATCCTCGATGCGGTAGTAATACTGTGTCAAAATTTCATAAAATCAGTTGAACAATTTTCGCGTTACGCGATATCGAATGATCTAAAACAAAACTCGTATGTATACATCACAAATTCTAAGTCCCGTGGTTTCTATAATAAGCATGCAACGTTCGGATGGAACTAAAAAAGTGTATCATGCGGCTAGGTCTTTCATTCACATATCAATGGACAGCCCATTACGAATACAACAAATTTTTCAGTATTACAACCCCCCACCCAACCACCCCAAATTCATCCCCACCCAAGAAAAAGTAGAAAATGATCAGGAACCCCTAAAACGCCGAAAAACGAAGTTTGAGGCATATTTGAAATTTTTCGTTTTTTGCTAATTTCACCGCCCCCCGTATAACGATTTTCAAAGTTATAGGAGCATCACCTACTACAACCCCACAGCATAACGCTGCCCAAATTTCATCACAATCCATGCAGCGGTTACTGAGATTACGAAGGTAGAAGAACGCGACGCGTAGAAGACAGACCGACAGACAGACAGACAGATAGACAGACAGACACACAGACCGACAGACAGACAGACAGACAGACCGACAGACAGACAGACCGACGGAAATGAGTGACGTGGATTTGTACACATAAAATCATCATAAAACGCCCAAAAAGCGTATTATCTCAAAATCGAAAATTTTCGCGATCACAATACTCCCCTCACCTATCGGTGTGGGAAGTAAAAAGCTATATGACACTATGAATCTGCTTAGCTTTATACAGTACGCTTTTTTGCTAAAACCTAAAATATAGAGAAACATCTAAAACTTGCCTATAAGCATCCTTCGATTCTAAGGTTAGTTGATACATTTCTCGTTCATACATGACTTCATATGTAATGCCTTGCTGACGACTAACTCTGTTGTTTGAGAAACTGTAGTAGTTTTGGTGCGCTCAGCTCAATGTTTACGGTGATAATGAAATAATTGAAGTTACTTGATGACTTATAATAGAAATAAAAATGTATGTACAAAGTATAAAAATGGTAGTGGTTGTGGCGACTGCCGTAAATAGAATACCAAAAGAAACGAATGGCCAGCAGCTCAGCAAGATATGAAGCAATAAAAAAAAGGTCCCCCAACAAGCATTTAAAGTTAAATTTACCTCTTTTTTACTTCCAAGCTAGACCCATATCCTGTTGCATCAAGTCAAATGTACCTCTACATCTCGTTGTTTTTTCCAAAGTGAGGAATAAAATCAACATAATTTAGAGGTCAAAAATAGGTAACGACAGTTTTCTGGATCATAAAGACAGAGCTTATTTTGATGCTAATTGTCTAGACAGAGGTGAATAGTTGTAGTTCTAAACAGGCCCAAATATAAACCTATAATGGAACGTATACAGAACGTGGTTGATAATAGGTCATAGGAATTTCGTTTATAGTTGCGTACATCAATAAAGCATGAAATGAATATCAAAACGCTGTTTATACTATGAAGTTTCCAGCATGGACAACAATATGCATGGTACACACCTAGGTATGAACAATAACTAGATCTCCATACCCGTTCTACAAACCAAACTCGTTGCACAGCAAAATTTATTATGAATATTGGATACGATACTACGAAAAAACAAGCGGGCCTTAAAAAATCGGCATATTTATTAATAATATGAAAATATAACATTATAAATGATGGCCTTCCACTCCATTCCATTATTTCAATTTTTCTCAGCTCGGTGTCATAACTTGGGTACTTAGGCATTTAAAATACCGCAACACTGAAAATTTATGAACTATTTTGATTTTGTTTAGTGTAAATGTTGAATATTTATGAAAATTTTTGGTGTCCATATTGTGAATTATTTTGTAACTATTCATACAGCACGTTTAGATAAACGGTGTCTCAATAAGAGTGCACTATTTGAATTTGGTGTAGTCTTTTTATGCATATCACAATTACGAAATTTGGCAGATGCCATCTGTGATAGTTCCGATTAATCAAAATGGAGTATTACACAAAACAATAATATGTGGAAACCTATCACAAAAATGAGGAAGTTACGCCGGGGCCACTCGCAAACATTGCGCCCATTGCGGAGTTTCGGTCGAGAAATTAAATAGTCCAATGCAAGATCCGAGTAAGTCCAATTTTTAACTATATTGCGTTATCCACTTGTTCTTGCAACTTCAAAATTATTTATTCTATATAATTAGCACATAAATAATGCTTATATCTTAAAAAGTTTACAATTAGAATGAATTGTGTATAATTATTTTCACAATAACTCAGAATGCTAGGACTTTGGCGGCAATAGCCTTTATTTACATTATGTAGATAAGTAACGTGCCAAAACTTAGTTACTGTGATCCTTCGGACGTCAGTGATAGTTTGAACTTTGGAGACAAAAATGGTAGCGAGTGCTGCGTCTATCGATGGGATGATCAACCCTGGTTGTAGGTTGCTTCAGAGTCAGAGCAAGGAGCAGTTTGCTGTGAGCGTAATTCAATCTTGTGGGAATTTGTCCTTTTGTAGCGTCTCCCAGAACATTGCATTAGGGATATTATAAGGAAGTTATCCTACCCTCTTATAGATTTTCTTTAGGCAGCGATTCAATTTGTTGAGACCTGTTGCGCTAATCCGTGGGAGTATAGAAGCCAGACCACAGGTAAGAAGCGGATACAAGCAGGCTTCTATAATCTTTAGTTTTATTTCCACATCCGTTTTGGATGAGAAACCAATAATGGGTGCCAGTTGGTGAGCTACCTGGTTGGTTTTCTTTATCCTTTCGTTGATAAGGGTATTAGTGCTAACAGTCCTATTTAAATTTTATCCAAGATATTTCATCTGGCTTCGAACGGGAATAACCGTAGCTTGCTGGTCTACTCTTCTACCAAGTTTGATTTCTTTTGGGTAGGTACGACCCCAACTAAAGATTACACAGTCAGCTTTTTGCTCATTACACCTAAGGCCCCATTTATTGTAGTAATCAAATATTTCTTCCATTGCCCAACGTGCTCAGACTACTGCTGTTCCTACCCTTGCACACTCGTTTAGAATACAAAGGTCGTCAGCATACTGAGACATAGTTTCTCTTGCAATGTGATTTTTTGATAGATCTGAAACATACAGATTCCATAGGCGGGGTCCAAGAACAGAGCCTTGAGGAACACCGAGGAAGGGTTTGTGTGTGATTATTTTTCCACATATTTGTATGTCCTTCAAGTAGTTTTCTATGGTCTTGATTGTATTATTAGGTATATTGGCTTGCTGGTGTTTGAAAATCCTGCTCTTGCACAGTTTGAAATTCTGCATCGTTCAGTACAAAAACGAGGCTTCTATCTTATATTACACTCGATACAGAACAGTATTGTTGGTTGTCTGATTCTTTATACTATGCAAAAGTCCTGCACTTGACTTGCTTTTGCACAGCATGGAGCGAACCAAATCAAACAAACCTCTTTCACTTTTTATATGGAATTGAATTTGTTGCTGAGAGGCGGTCTATGTAGCTGAAATGTAACAATAGTAATAAATTGCGTGGATATTTTTTGGGCACTCATACCGACACTGATGAAGATTGTTTGCCGGAAAATGCCAATTTTAACCTCAATTACGGACCAATACCAAAACACAGCGAAATTGGTTAGAGATTAATACAAGAAATCATTACTTACAGTTTGTTTAAGGGACTGCCTTTTATAATATTTCATTAAATAAAATATACTTTTTCAAATTTACATTGTACCTACTTTGCTTCCTGAAATATCAAAAAACTGTGCAAGAACAGGTTAGGTTCAAACGTTTTTTTTAGTAATTTTAGACGTGGCGCTGACCCACTTTCAGATATGAACTTTGTATACCAGTGCGCATAGTACGCCACAGCCAAAACCTTCTCTACTTCTTCCCTCCTGAAAAAGTTGTTTCTAATGGGCATAACCAGTTCTTATATTGAACCCTTCAATTGCACCTAATGTGTCCACAATTTGAACAGAAGAAACTGGATCGGTTGTGCACCGTAAGAGCCTGTTCACACGACACCAATTCAGTTATTTTACCGAATCGTCTTTTTTACCGTGTACTGCAGGGCATTTGAATGGACGTATTCATAGGGTGAGTCTACGGCAATTTCGTCGCTTCGGTCGCGTGTTGTCTCCGAAAACCAAATAAAATCTAATCGGTAACTAGTGGCAATGTATGTATGCAAAATGTTTACAACAGTTTTCTGTGTGAACATATTATTCGGGTTGCGCCAATTCGTTAAAATTGCCGAAACCCTGATTTGACCGCATCGTGTGAACGAGCTGTAGGTCGACGTACCGCACAGAAAAAAATACTGTTGCGTTTCCAATAAATTGTTAGTACTTGGATGTTTTTCCATCGCTTTAAATATATTTACAGTTGTTTCAAATCCATGTCATTGAAAGAATTACATTCTTATATTCGAAGTAATCACAGGTACGTCAATAAATTCAAAATAATTTTATATTCGTTCCAACGATATGTATAATCCTTCTAATACCAGTACTGACATATAATTCAATCAAAACATCCTCTTGGTTTCGAAATTTACCCTATGTTTCACTTAAGCAAAGCATACAATCTATTCAATGTACAAAAATTATTGCTGCAACAGCAGTTCGTGATAATACATCTGATAAAAATTGATTTTGTTTCAATGGCCCTTGTCGTTCGCTGAACTATAATCAGTATTCGGCGGGACTAATGTCCCGATTTAACGAAGGTAAGAATAAAGAACAGGAGGGTTATCTTAGTGTTACTATCGCCGCCAACCCGCCAACATGGACGATTGTTCCGTTGTGTTGTTTCGGTGTTAGCCGTGTTGCGTCATCTCGTGGTTTTGCGTATTGCATCAGCAATTGTGTGATTTAAATGTGTCCAGTTATATATTAAATGGAGGACCTACTGAGAAATTGGGACTTAGAAGAGCTAACACCCACATTTGAATTTCAGGTAATAATGCAACAACTGGTGCAGGCTTATTTATGTCTAATTCTTATATCATGCTCCTTATAACTTCATACAAAATCACACAATTAAACATCCAAACGGACAATCAGCTGTCCTCGCAATGAAATCTGTTGGTGCAAGGAAAAGAAAGTAGTTTAGAATCAATTACCAAACACAGATTCGATTCAACGACAGGCTACGATTGAATTATTTATTGGAATCCAATGAAATCTTGCAGTTGAATCGACAATACGATATAATTCGCTACCAACTATACACTTCCCATTAGATAAAATATCGCTGTATTTGAGGAATGCTGAGTGTAACGTCCCATTGAATCCAAGCGTAAGTCTTTGACAGAACGACAGATTTTTCTATGTGCGGTAGATCGCTCGAAAACATTGCTGCTGTAAACGAGAGTGCGGCCAAGAACACGAAAACATCAGTTATTAGGCTTCGTGTTCAACAACTTCAAATTTTACGAAGTACTACGCAGCGAATTTTGACCATAGACTCGTACAAGATTTAGGTTACTCAGACCATACAAAGCGTCAGCGATTCGTTCAAGGGATAATAGAGCAAATTCCTCCAGGGACTATCACCCCTCCCATGATAATTCTCCAACGAAACTAATTCAGAAAGGTAGATACAAATCCCAGTGAACATAGGCAGAATTTTCTCAGAACTATTAGCCACTTTGATCCGATCGAGGTCATCTATCCCTTTGCGTCCTACTGGTCATGTCATTTAACCACAAATTCAGTAATTCGTTGGCTCAGTCCTAATGGTTCGATGGGTCAACCACCAGCTATTTTGTGATATTCAGAGCGCCGTTTACTAGGAAAAAAATTCCTGTAGCCTGTTCGCGTCTATTTCGATCTGTTGTTCATGGTTATTGTGAACACTTAGGGCCATGGTGCACTCGTTAAACTTTGATAGCTGTTTACTGTGAAATAAACGAAGGGAAATTTGATGTGACTGGTAAATAATAATACCAATTTCTTTCGTTTTCACACGTCTTCTTAAATTTCATAATTTTATTGTAGTTGTGCTTTTCAGAACACGTTATTAGTGGTGGCTATACCGGCTAGCCACCAGGAATATACAGGGTTGTGTTTGAAATTTATAGACAACGTAGATGTTTCAATTTATAATGTTTTGGACTTCCATGGTCTATATGATTTTTGAGTATCACAACGTTTCGACTGATTTAGCATAAGCAGTCATCTTCAGGTGAACTGACGTTGCGATACTCAAAGATAATATAGATAGTGGAAGTCTGAGGCAGATATTTTCAATACAGGGGTGTATCGAATGAGATGTCTTTTACTACTCGAGGAAGGACACAGTGGACAGTGGACTGTTGCGGAGCTCAAAGCGATGGACGTAGATGATCTATATCATATTGTAGCAGAAATTCCTTCAGAAAGGGAGTGAATGGCGGATGACTATTTACCTGGGGATGAAGATGAGATCGGTAACGATACGCTTGGGAACTTTGACGAAAATTTGTCTGTCATACAAAATATTAGTAATTACACCGAAGCCTTAGGCACTGTTGGCTTATAGCTAACAGTGCTGTTCCTAGAGTGGTGCCGTGAAACAGCAATAAAGCCTACAGAGATCATGAGGCTAATGACCAAAGCAGTCGATGCCGATGATACAGAAGTAAAAAAAGACACCAAAAGATCTTTTCAAGATACTGGAGCTGATAGTGACAACAAACCTCTGCCATGCGTGACAGATATGTTGCGTGCTACTCAGGGTACAACTGTCCCAGTATTTTCTGTACCACAGTAGTGAGCAGTCCTACTGGTTACCCTAGATGGCCACCATTTTTTTGAAAAAGTTGTATTTTTAAAGCAGTGTAAAGGTGACTTTCAGTTTGTTTGTTCACTTTTTTGCTATGTTTTGTATTTTTTTCAATGAAATTCAAATAAATTCTTAAATGCGGACTTAAAGGGCTATACCGATGGATCAAAGATTGGTGAAGGTGTAGGAGCAGCATTTGTTTCTAACCGGGGGATATTCAAATTCAAGCTCCAGGAAACAGCATCAAATTATACAGCTGAACAATTCGCTATATTACAAGCTACCAACTACCTGAAAGATCAAGGCCCGGGAAAATACGTAATGCGCACAGACTCACTTAGCACACTGCAAGCACTAGGAAAGCAATATAATTCAGAATCCCTGATAAGAGATCTTTTAACTAACCACCACAAACTTCAGTGAGAATCCAAAGACATCATCTACATGTGGTCCCTAGGGCATGTTGGTATTATTGGTAATGAACAAGCCGATATTGCTGCTCGACAGGCCTTACAAACAGATGACACCGCAATTGCAGGAAAATTAAGACCAGATGACCTTAAGCTGTGTATGAAGTAAAAGTGTTGTCAAAAGTGGCAACAAGAGTGGCATCATAACAGCGGTAAACTCAGACGTATACAGCCAACAATAAATAAATGGCCTTACCCTAAAGACCTCAAAAGAAGAGAACAGGTTTGTTTGACATTAACAAGAATCGGCCATGCGCATCTTACTTCTTCCTCCCTTCTATACGGTAACCCACTCACCTCTTGTGATAAATGTGACTCAGCCTTAACAATAGACCATAAACTCTTCGACTGTCGAAATTATGAGCATATATGGACAAGATGCAACCTCCCAGTGACACTTCAACAATGTATGGTGGACAATACCGCAACCCGTAGGCTATTACTTTCTTAAAAAGGAGCAAATTATATTGGAAGATATAAATAAGTAAGCAGCTAATAACACAGTAGTTGATGGTGCTGATCATAAGTTAAAAAAAAAATAGAGCAAAGTGAACCTAACGCCGATTTTAAAAAAAAGTCATCTCCACCAATCAATCATCTCCACCAATGAAGCGAATTGTGAGTAAACAAAACTATGAAATTTGGGGCTTAGAACATCCGCATGCAATCTTTGAAAAACCAATGCCTCCACAACCAGCAACTGTCCAACTGACTGGTACGGATTTTGGTTGCACTGTGTGATTAGCCATTACTTTTTTGAAAATGAATGATTGCAGTGACTGTGAACGGTGTTCGTTACAGGAGCATGACTACCCAGTTTTTGTCGCTTCAACTAATTACGATTACGCGCCACGGAACTTACTTTTTAAAAAAAGTATTCAAATTTCAGTTCGGACGAGAAACCGTTTATTTGAGTACAGATGTTGGTACTGGTACTGGTACTAATCAATTAATACAATGCAATAGGTATTTATATGTCAGATAAAAATATATGGTGATAAACATAATGAATGCACACGTGTCTTTATGAATGAACAATAGGACGCTGGTTTCCGTCTGCTTCCTATCTTCTGGCTGGTCAGCGGTATCTGGAGCCGTAACACAACTAGACGGAATAGACCTGGATGACAGATGGTTTCAGCAGGATGGCGTCACCTGCCACACCGTGCATAAAACAATTGATTCACACATCACCTTACGTAAATCAGATGACAACTGGCCACATGCATCGTGCAATTTAACGCCGTGTGTTTTACTTCTTTGAAGCTTTCTGAAATCCTAGGTTTATGCGAATAAACCAGAAATAGTTCCTGAGCTCAAGGCCGAGATTCATGTGATATACAGCCACAAATTTGCCACAAAGGCATCGATAATTTAGTGAAAAGAGTAATGGCATGTCATCGGAGCTGTAGGGGCCATTATTTGCTGGATATTTTCTTCTTCTTCTTCTTCTTCTTAAGGTGCCGTCTTCAATGAAGGTTGGCTACAATTTCGGCAAATCGTTCTCTATCCTGTGCAGCTCTTAACAGTGATTGTGAGTTCAGACCGGTCCAGTCCCTAACATTTTTCAGCCATGAACACTGTCTTCTGCCCGGGCCTCTCCTACCCTCAATTTTGCCTTCCATTATCAATCGCAAGAATTCGTATTTCCGGCCTCTATATATATGTCCTAGGTAGCTTGTCTTTCGTCTTTTAAGTATTCCTGGATATTTTATTCCATACATAATCGTGTCTATTCTATAATGTAGTGTAAATATAAAAGTTTATTCAAAAATTACGTATTTTCATCTTTGAATGCAATAGTGCACTATTATTGAGATATTTTTTCACCTTTCTATCTTCATGTTTCTGCCATCAATTGCAAATGATCATAGAATCTCAATTATATTGGCAACTTTGCCGAGTTATTGTTACACTATGCGTAAAATTATTGCGCAAAATATACTGCTTACTAGAATAACTGTGGCCTGCCTTCTAACCATTCACGCGCCATATTTAGATATTTATGCATCTCTGCGCATTTCGTTTTCGTTTAATAAAAAAATCTGTTCGTGATGCTGATCTGATAATCATCGGGTTCCATAAACCACTTTAGGCAAAATCCCCCACATCAATATATCTGGCAAAATGCATACATATTTTTCAATTTACAAACATCAGATGATATATAAACGTCCCAAATACACCGATGGTATAAAAATAATATAAAACGGGCAGTCCATCTCGTCCGGATTAGAGGAATATTGAAAATTTCCCTACAATTTAAAATTACCGACCTGTCATATATCGGGAAAAATGTCACGCGATTGATTTATCCCACATAAAATTAAATTTCGTTTTGTTTTCCATTGCGGAATGAAAAGCTGGAGGGGACTGATATGACTAGCCTCGATTTTCGTTTTTGTTTGTTGTTTGTAATGCCTGTATTTGATAAAAGCAGATTTTTGGCAGCAAGCTCACATTTAATTTTTTGATCAACCAGAAGTATATCGCTTTACGTAAACATAATTTCAGGGAAGCCATTCCAATATGCGTAATTTGCAAACAGAGTTTGCAACGATAATCAATGCTATGTGGCTTTCCTCCATATCCTCAAATTACGTGCAGTAACATATTTTTTTATTTGCAAAATACAAAATCCGCATTAGCCATTAGGTCACTGGCGGCGTAATAGGTGCACTATATTTTTGGATAAAGTTACAATTTTGTAGGAATTTTAACAGGTTCTAGATAGGGTAAAGGAGCCAGCAGTCTCTGTTTGGGCAATGAGAAGCTCTGAGTAGGCATAGTTCAGATTTTTGTCCCTAGACAGGTTAGCTAAATGTCTTGGTTATATAACGATTGCGTTATTCCACTGCATGGAGGTCTGTTAGACACACTATCCACAGGATAGTAAACAACCACCATAATATCTCTGAGGATTTCCCATATAAAAATGGTTCCCACAGAATTTGACCTTGGTATGATTTTACGGATGTGAAGTTTGGCTAGAGATGCGAAAATGAAAATATCGATATCGGTAGCAACTCGATATTTTTAGCCATATAGCCATATGTCAGACTTTGCTATTTTGCCTACTTTTTTGATATAAAACCTTTGTTTTACTTAAATTTTTAGCGTCTCGGCCACTGTAACCTAGAACAACTGGTAAAATAGTATTTAGCATGGGGGGTGGCAATCTAACAATCTCACTATAATAATAAGCCTGCATAGTGGTTAGCACTAGATATGTAATAAACATCATCAAATCGTTTGTGTCTTTTTATGTCAATTTCAGTGTTGAATTTGCCTTTACCTGTTAGCCCGTGTTCACATCGGACGCGCCTCGCTTGGAGCATCGCGCTTTGCTTAGCGCTACGCTATGCGCTCGATGTGAACGGCTGCATCTAAACGTATGGGTTGGTTCCCCTCGCTTTACGCTAGGCGGTAAGGGTAGCGCTCTGCGCTCGATGTGAACGGCTGCATCTAAATGTATGGGTTGGTTTCCACTCGCTTTACGCTAGGCGGTAAGCAAAGCGCGATGCTCCATGCGAGGCGCGTTCGATGTGAACGGGGGCTTACGAATATGGTCAACGCTGACACAATCCTAACAAATACGAAAGCTTATCCTCGATATTTGGCTAAATTGAAGGCTATTGGAGGAACTTACAATTCACAGGAGCATCTTATGCTGGTAATGTTGTGAAGACTGAAACTGCTTTGAAAAAATGAGAATACTATTCCAAGATGTTCAACGGAAGTAAAGGACATTAGAAAAAGTTGTATAAAATGTTTAAAGTCTACTCGTATATACCTTTCCCGCTTCTGTAAAGGAGTTGCTGTAAAGGAGTAGGTTTTATCTGCTGCAAATGTATAAGACAGTGTCAAGAGCTCTATATGCGAATCAATGCTTCTAATAAATTGCTTAGTATTTTACTGAGTACCATTTGATACTAATTTCGGTTACAAAGTCCTTGGGTGCTAACCACAGAACAACAAGATGCCAACATTAGAATATTAGGGTGTCATTCATTGTTATCAGTACATTTTTTCTCTAAACAAGTATAATTTAAAATTTAAAAGAACGAGATCGGTAATTTCTTCTGAAATCAATATAAATTCTCAAATGTCTTCACTGAATTCAAGGTACATAAGTATATGTCAATTTTTAACTGGGTTATAGTTAGGGTTCTCATTTGTGGGCGCCAATCACTCTACCCTACTGCAGCTTGGTCCTAGAATGTCTTTTAAGTTCGAAACGAACCTAGATGATGTTATCTCGTATGTAACTAACGGACACTCCACTAGAATGTGTGTTTACTAAACCCTCTATAATAAAAAAAGCAGAATCTGTTTCACACATACATGCGCATTACACATTACACCAAGAGGAATAAAAACTTTAGCGTTGAAAGGATATTGACCATGATTAATTGCTGGGTATTGTAGAGCCTGTACGGCTCTACGGCGATTGCAAATTGCAGTGATGGTCAAGTTTAGTATTCTTAATCCGGGATATGAAAATTGCAGCGGCTGGTTATTTTTCCATTTCAGGTAAACATGGAAATTGCAGCGGATGACCGTCTGTTAGGGATAGATGGGATAGTATCTTTATATGCAGACTATTTAGTCGAAAATTATATATCGGGGATTCTGAGTTTCCTCCACAAAATTTGGGCAGAAAACTCTGCCAACACATCTCGCACTACCAATGCCTGTGAATCATTTCATGCGCACTTTAACGAGAGTTTTTATAACAGCCATCGGTCATTGTTTATTTTTGTAGAGTCTTTGATAAGTACTCAAACAGACACATACATTAAAATGAATAGTGTCAGAATAAAGCACGCTCCAAATGCAACAAGTAAAAGGAAGCAAGATTTTTTGAATCTTAGAATAGGTTTACTCAATGAAAATAGGATAAGTAGATTAGAATATATAAAAAGTGTATGTCATTTTTATGGTGAGAACCTTAGTTTTTATGTATATGTTTATGTAAGATAATTTAAGAACATGTTTGTACATAATGTTATGTATTATTAATAATTAACAATTTTGAAAAATATAATTTTCTTTCAATGTCAATAGTTTTTGTTTTATTATTGACTTCTCTCACAAAAAAAGTAACTTATTAGTTTCAGTCGAGGGGTAAACCGCTGGGGCAAAGTGGTGTACAAAATCCGGGCATTGCGGAGAATGTGATGGGCATTGCGGGACATTACGGTGGATTGCGTAAGATTTTTGGGCATTGCTAAGAAATACAGAGATTTAAACGGGCATTGCGGTCATTTATGTGGGCATTGCAAGAATTTAAATCTTGACAATATATGTCGCTTAAACCGAACGGCAGTTCGGCTCCTTCCGCGTCTCCAGATTTTACTCGTGACAGGCGCCGCGCGTCGGTTGACTAGACTGACCGTATGCAAACAAAAAATGGGTCATGTTTGTATGTTTTTTAGTTGTCTTGTCTGTACCCTACTGGCCTACTGTGGCCTGTCGTGTCTGTCGTCATTTGGTAGTCAACTAGTCAGGTGCGTTGCTTGTATTTGCTGGTGCATAACGGAAGATTTTTGAGAAAACAGTAAGTATTAAAGTTTGATTAAATTGGCATACATAACTCGGGGATCCATTTATTTTAGACTCGACCGTAGATCAACCTCATTCGTTAAAAATGCGACTCTTACTCTACTGCAGGTACTTAGAGCTAACATAATTCGTAGAAAAGATTTTAATCTTAAAAATAATTTTTTAACAAGCAATTGTTATATGTGTATTGAGCTAAATGCCCACAATTTAATAAAATTGATTTTATCCTTCAAAAATCAGGCCAATGAATTAAAGC
The DNA here is from genome assembly GCA_951848785.1 of Callosobruchus maculatus. NCBI lineage: Eukaryota > Metazoa > Arthropoda > Insecta > Coleoptera > Chrysomelidae > Callosobruchus > Callosobruchus maculatus. The sequence continues at coordinate 409,353 of CATOUR010000228.1, forward strand.
CCGAAATTATGTGCTTGTCAGTTTTCAGCAGTCAAGCATGTGAAAAGCTTTTTAGGTCTACTAGGTCACTTACGTCTACATTTGCTAGAGTCATTAATTTCAGCATTAAAGGACAGAGGATTGATAGAATCAAAACCATTAACGATACATTAGATGATCCTTCAGACACATTTATTTTTCCTCGAGAAGCAAACAAGCATGAAAGGGACTTCTGTACATCTACATTAAACGAACTTATGGATTTTGATATAGAACAGGTCGTAATGAACTCCTTGTGACAAGCCATTTTGACTGCAAAAGAGCTTGGTGTAGAGCCGACTGATGAAGACTGGAAAAATATAAAACTACTTTCGAGGCCTGAAACTGTCACTAAAGCAATAAGTACTGAGTATAATCAAGATAGCGAAGAAAATAGCGGAGACGAGATTGATAAAGGTACTATTTATAACGAAAAGGGTAGTAAGTGTGAGTTGAATGGGCTTATTGAAAACGAGACACAAGAAAATGACGACGAAAAAATTAATATGCATACCTTAGGGTTAAGAAATTATTCGGACACTGTGCAAAATATAACTGAGGATTCTCGATATGTTAAAGTAGTGATTGATAGTAAAGTAGCCGTCGTCAAAAAATCATCTTATATTTGGTTACTAGATGAACGTGAAGGTAAAATAAGCAACGAAAGAATGTGTCGTTTTATAGTACATTCAAAAATAAGAAGGGAAAGGAGGGAAGTGTAGGGCAAGCAAAAAGAAAAACCCGGGAAGAGACTCAAACAAAATAGAAAAACCACTGACGAGAACCTAGAACAGTACAAAATAATAGACGACATAAAGAACAGTTCTTCAGAATCATCGCTTTCAGATTGTTCTGTGAGAGAAGAAGAAGAAAAGAAGAGAATGAAAACTGAATTAGATATAGGGAGGACAGTTTAGTATACCTGAACATAATATACAACTAGCAAATTATTATGCCGTATATTATGATGATAAATATTATATTGACTTTGTTCTGGATATACAGGGTGTTCCTTAATGATATGCGAATATTCAAGGGAGTAAATCTACATGAAAAATTAATGATAGTTTGCTTTATAAAGTATGGTCCAAAAATGTAAATACAGGGTGTTAAAGTTTAAGGAAAAAAAATGGAAATTAATTAATATTTTTAAAACCGTTGAACATATTTTAATAATATTTGGTACATAGTAATAGTAAACAGAAGTGCACATTTTCCAGTACATAAATAATTTTCAGTTTCAGTAGTGGCGTGCGTACGGGCAACAACTTTGATATTTTTGAGGAAAAAAATGATATGCCAATGGTTTCTTCCGAAATAAAAATTATCTTCGAATTTCCCATTTAATTCGGAAAATAACAGCTCTCTTGAGTTAATTTCTTCCCATGCGCCGTTATTGAGTAAAAAAATAAAAACTCTTGTACGTTGTCCGAGAAAACTAAGGTAATTATTAAAGAATACAATATTTTTCCATAGATCTAGTTGCCATGAAATATGACAATTGTTTATTACACTTATCTTCAAATTTCCCATTTAATTCGGAAAATAACAGCTCTCGTCTGTTCTTTCCTGCGATGCGTCGTTTTGCAATTAAAAGAATTGCAAAATTATTATTAGTTTAATTGGAAAAATTAAACACATATGAATAATAAAAGTAATCAAATAACATACAACACTAACTAATTACAAAAACTGTTGAAAATGGCCCCCTTCACCTAATATGCAGGCCTCCGCCCTCCTTCTCATGGAACTGCGCACACGGTGAAATATTCCTGGAGTACCTATGTTTTATTCTATTACACGCTGCAACTATTCTTCCTCTTAGATCCTCTACAGTGTTAATCGGACTTGTGTATACTAGCGACTTAAGATGACCCCATAAAAAGAAGTCCAAACTGTTGAGGTCGGGGGACCTTGGTGGCCATTCTTGAGGCCCACCGCGACCAATCCAACGATTTGTATAAACAATTTGTAAATAATTACGAACAATGGCACTGAAATGTGCTGGTGCACCATCGTGCATGTACCACATTTGGTTTCTAATTGCAATTGGAACATCTTCAAGATGCAGAGGCAGTTGTTCTTGAAGGAAATTCAGGTAAGATTGTCCGTCAAGTCGTCCTTGTAAAAAGAATGGGCCAATAAAGTGGTCACCTATAATTCCTGCCCATACGTTAACCGAAAATTGGTTTTGGAAATGAGTTTCGGTTACGGCATGGGGATTTTCATCCGCCCACAAATGATTGTTGTGGAAATTTTGAATGGCATTTCTTGAAAAATTGGCTTCGTCTGTGAACAGAATGTTTGATTCAAATTGTGGATTTTGCGCAGTATTTTCTAAATACCACTGACAAATGTCACACGACGTGGGAAATCGCTGGGAAGTAATGCCTGAACTCTTAAAATATGATACGGATATAACAAAAAATCCATTAGGATTCGCCAAACTATTTGATGGCAAATATTCAAGTTCCTAGCTAGCTTCCTTGTACTCGTTTCAGGATGTTCTTCGACTTCGTGCAGCACCGCATCCTCAATTTCAGGTGTTCTCACATTTCTTGGTCTACCTTCAGATGTGCCTTTTCGGACACTACCAGTTTCAACAAGACGACGATGGATATTAGAAAAAGTTCGATTGTCTGGCAAATTAGGATTAGGACATCTCTCGTGATAAATACGTTTGGCTTCCTCTGCGTTACCGTCAGCGAGGCCATACACGTAATGCATATCCGCCATTTCTGCATTTGAATAATTCACCATTATTAACAAGATTACGAAAATAAGAAATGAAATAAGACTGTAAAAACAAGAAATGAAAAAGATAAATCGCAATGAACAGATCTCAATTACAAACTGACAGGAAAATGGCAAGTGAAATAAACAATTGTCATATTTCATGGCAACTAGATCTATGGAAAAATATTGTATTCTTTAATAATTACCTTAGTTTTCTCGGACAACGTACAAGAGTTTTTATTTTTTTACTCAATAACGGCGCATGGGAGGAAATTAACTCAAGAGAGCTGTTATTTTCCGAATTAAATGGGAAATTCGAAGATAATTTTTATTTCGGAAAAAAACATTGGAGTATCATTTTTTTCCTCAAAAATATCAAAGTTGTTGCCCGTACGCACGCCACTACTGAAACTGAAAATTATTTATGTACTGGAAAATGTGCACTTCTGTTTACTATTACTATGTACCAAATATCATTAAAATATGTCCAGCGGTTTTAAAAATATTAATTAATTTCCATTTTTTTCCTTAAACTTTAACACCCTGTATTTTCGTAACGGTACATTTTTGGACCATACTTTATAAAGCAAACTATCATTAATTTTTCATGTAGATTTACTCCCTTGAATATTCGCATATCATTAAGGAACACCCTGTATATCGAGCAGTAACAGATAAAACCAAAGTAAAAATGAAATTTTTAAAAAATAAGCTAGATATCTTATGGTCCTGTACACTTATTAGGTGTAGGTCCATTTCAATTAACAAGATATGATATTATCAATATAGAAAAAAGGTATAAAGAATTTAAAGAAACATGATTTTTTCTGTAGTACCAACTTGGTGCCTTACAATAATATACCTTTTATTACCTTCATTTTCTGAGTTATGAGTTATAAAATGATCTCAGTTCCTATTTGTTCCTTGTATACATACTTGTATTATATGAGTTGAAATGTTTAGTTTAGCATAGTTTTATATTTATAGTTTTAAACAGGGGTGCAGTCAACCTTTTAATATTTTTATTTTCAATTTAAAGTTAATTGTTTATTTTTGTATATGTACTAGGTTAAATTTCAAACAAATTTACAATGCAATACTTTAAGTTTTTTGTTTTCAAGTTGTCAGTCTGTTTCAGTATCTTTGTGTTTTATATATACTTGAATAGAGAAATGCAAAAATTTTCACAAAACTTCTTGCTTTGCTTCATTCTATCACTCGAATAACTTTACAGAGTTTTCATCTAAGCTAATCTTTTTTTTTGATAAATGGTAAGATCATACATAAATTTTATAACAAAACTATTTTCTTTTTAGCGATAATTCAAAAGTTATATCAAACAAAATTTGGAAAAATGGGTTTTGAATCCAATACCGGAGACACGCCTGCAACTACCGAATGCGTGTGAGGACAAAATGTTAATTTTTCACCAACGACGTCCTATTCCGATACCTATTACCATTATCTTTTCTAGATTCTCAGGTTATCTTGAAAATAGTTACTTGTGTAACTACAAATTCCAGCAATAAAGTACCTAGTCAAATACGTTTTGTTGAGGCAACCTTTTCGGCAGCACCGTGGTGGCGCACCGTGTAAGCGCGTTGTGTTCGAGCGTAGTTAGTTCAGGCCATAACAACTCTTTTTTTTACAACAAATTTATTGTCATGCTTTTTGCACATATTACACATTTTTTCTTCTACGATCGAAACAAATATGTTCTTGAATCAAATTTTATTAGACAGTTTACAAGTATAACAGAAATTACTAATCATTTTACCTTTCTGGATTAAGTTCAATTTTGATATCGCAATCCGAGCAATTGGCGACTGATATTGACGGACAAACTTCATTTCTACTGATTTTTTGAATTTTCCTCTGCCTCCGGTACTTACTTTTTGCACTTTTTGTCTAATAAAATTTTATTCACAAAGACATCTATGTTGATCGTAGCAAAAAAAAATAACGTGTAAAAATCATATCAATACATTTTTTGGTAAAAGAGAATTAGAAAAAGTTGTCAAGACCTGGGCTCGAACCAACACAGCTTGAAAACGGACATTGTCGGGTCAGAAGGCTGACGCGCTTAGACGTAGTGTAACCACAGTCTGCCGAAAACGTTGCTTCAACAAAACATATTCGATTAGATACTTTATTATTGGAATTTGTAATATAATTTCAAACATTCAAAAAGATACATTGTCTATTGTGCAACAAATACACATTAGTTACATAAATAACTATTTTCACGATCAGCTGGGAATCTATTAAAAATAATGGTAAAAGGTATCTAATTAGGACGTCGTTATTGAACAGAGAAAAGATGACATTCTGAAGTCACACGCGTTCAGGAGCTATCGGCGTGTCTTCGGTACTGGATTCAAAAATCAATTTTTATTTTGATATATTATATTATATTGAATTATTGCAAAAAAATAAGAAAAAATAATAGTTTTGTTATAAAACTTTAAGTGATCATCCCATTTATTACAAAAAAAATTGTACGGTGAACTTCTCCTATATAAAGGGTTGTAGGAGTTACTGGGCATTTCGGGCATTGAGCCCGAAAATGTTGGGCATTTATGAAAAAGTGCAGGTGCATTGTGGGCATTGCAGGTACATTGCAGGGATTGCGAGTGCATTGCAGGTACATTGCGGGCATTAGGCATCAAAATTACGGAGTAATGCCCAAAATTGGGCATTGGTGTACAAATTTTGGGTCAGCGGTTTACCCCTCGGTTTCAGTCTAAAAAAAACCGCACATTAGGTATATTATCACCTTCCGAAAATTGCAAAAAAGTATAAAAATTGTCACAATAATCGTTGATAGTGTCGGAATTGCCTGAAATAATGGAAATCTGTATCAAGAAATTAACTTTTCTAGTTAAGTTCTAGTTAGTTAAGTACAGAATTGCATAATCTCTATAACAATAAGTGCGAATAAAATTTTGGGTTTGTAATTTAAAAAAGTTATTATGATGTCATATAGTTTTCAAGAACACTAACAGAAGTAGGTAAGTAAATGCTACCAAATTGTTGCTTCAGATAAAAATTAATTTGACCTGTCGCATATTATTTTTATATAATATTTTGCTATACAAATCTAAATTAATTTTTAGAATACCTCCAAACAGGTAGACTAACCTAATCCACTCCCTACGGCTACGTCGATAAGCCGATAAGGGATCCTCGCTGCAATTTTCAACATATTTTATGGTCACATTTGAGATTTATAAGATTATACCCTAACCGCGGCTGCAATTTGCATCCGCCCCGGCTCTATGATTATGTTGAGCCGCACATCGTTTCCGAAAACGATATAAATGAAAGAGGATGACTAGGAACGCAGCTGACCTGTTGTTATCCTCCAACAATATTTTGTTTTTCATTTTTGCTATTATAATCTGAAGTATATTACGCTGTGTCTACTGCAGAGTCTAGCATGTTGCGATGAGCAGTTATAAAGAGTTTCAATGATTGAGAGCCGGTTCCGCAATGTACAGTTAAATATTTATCTGGAAGTTAAGGGTTAAATGGTGATAAATTGTTCAAACAATTGAAGGCTGATATACGAGGGTTCTTCGGGTACTAGATGGCGCACCGGCAGGACTTTCTGCTTGTTGCCTACAATTGAAGGCTGAACTTACGAATTCACGTAAATCTTATCTGACAGTTGTATCGATAGAAACGCTAACTGGCAGCTACCTATCTGACATTTTTAACTGCACATTGAGAAACCGGCGCCTAACTAGGTATTGAAGCTCAATCTAGCTCTATATTTTCCGGCATACTTCCGAAGTCCAAATATTAAGCGGAAGTTTCAGCAGAGTATCCTTATAGCAATACCTAGTATATAAACGAGGCAAGTGTACAGGTTATTTTTGCTACACGGGATACACCACGGTATAGCAAGCAGAGCTATATGCAATTCTTGCTTGTGCGTTTCGTATTCACGAAATTTAGGTTTCTTGAAGGCGGATTTCTATCTAATCTGCTTTGAAGGCCAGGAAGAATCAAAATCATTAAGTTCTTGTAGGTTTACATTAGGGCTGGTTCTGCAATTTAGAAAGATCTTGGATGACATTTCGGCAAGACATTAGGTGTGACTTATGTTATGACATTAGGTGTTTGCGAGGTGTTTGCGGTAAAGGAATGGCGGATTCGCTCTCAGGGGTCGACAAATAACATATAATAATATAATGAGTCCTGAGTCGAGTGGCAGCAACTACCATTCGAAGAAAAACAGAGGTGTAGTTGCAAAATCACCATCCTAGGAGATGGAGAGGATTCTCTGGACATCTCCGTCAAGCTTGAGAACTTATTCCAGAACTTCTGGGCAAGGTGGGGCAGTTGTGGCTCCCACTGGATAGGAGCCGGCTATCTGGCCCTAACATCTTCAAACTTCACTTATATGGCATATCACATTGTGATGGGGGTAGGAAGCGACCCGACGTGTTCACGCTGTGGCGAAGAGGAAGAATCCTCGGCACACATTCCAATTCTTTGTGAAGCCCTTGGATATCACAGGCAAACCATGCTAGATTGAAGGGTTCTTGAACCTAGGATATAAAATAGGCAGGACCCAAGGCCATCCTCACCTTTGCGATGAAGGCTGGACGTGGGAACCAGGGTAAGGAGAGGTGCCGGCTTGTAGACCTATGCTCTGGTGGTTCTGATCATCAGAAAGCCTCTCTTCTTCTTTCATGCATTCATTTAAGACTAGGGGTTCATCTTTAGAGACGCTTCAACACCTATTGGATGTCGAGAAACTCAATGGTAGATAAGATGAGATAATACATAAGCAGGTAACTACTTTTCTGACCAGAGTGGTTGATTCTATGTAGCTAAAGGGGAAATGGCCGGCCAAGCTTTCCACAGATATGCCTGAGGACAGAGGCCGATTTAGGAATTTTTGTAGAGGAGGAAGACTAGTGGCGCTCGAATTTCATAATGAGCTGGAAATTGACCCACATGGACGCTCTATAATCAATTGAAGAGCAAAAAAAGAAGCTCCGTGTTTCCATTACAGGTCTAGGGGGTGCAGACCAGTGCTGCGGCGCTCTGAAGAGCAAAAAATTTACTTTTGCTTACTGCCTGCGGTTAGGCAAGTGAGTGAAGCCTACCTTAGTAAGTCTAATAAATATATCTCGAAAATGTCAAAAGATGAAAGCTTATGTATAAAAAATCTGAGTTTAATCACAATTTCAGATGTATGTATACATGGTTTTTGAAAAGTTTGGATTATTATTTAAGTGTTCATGGTGTCGAAAGAAGTTTCAAACAAAAGCGTTAGGGTTTCTAAGCTCTGAGCAACGAAGCAAAGAACTGCTCGATACAAAGCAAGTGGAATCATGCAAATATCCATATATAGTTCATAAAAGATTGGGGTCCAAATCGATTAAGCCTTTTGTGACCAATTTGTTATTGTCATCTCTCTATCTTTTGCTTTGACAATTATTTGTAGAGTTAATTACGTTTGCTACATCTAAGATTTTCTAGTGTGCTGCGATAAGTTTCTTTTTTTCCATGGACCGTCGTCATGCGAAACCGCCCCTTCCCCGGAACCATCGTGAAGACATAACTTCAGGAGGGGGCTGTCTTTCTTCCTTTGGACAAAGGTCCTACATCCCCCTCCCCTGATTTCTCAGGGATTAGAAGTTCGGATACTTCGTTCTCGATCTCGATTTTCGACCTCTTTCTCCCTGAGCACGGCTCGTATCATCGTCTGTACCTGCTTCCAGTTCTCTTTGGACGCTATCATTTTGGGCAGGACATTATCCACTGTGAGAGTTTCTCCTATGTTGTCGAAAGTTCGTTGTCTGATAGCAGTCCATCTTGGGCAGTGAAATATAGTATGTTGCACTGTGTCTATGTTACCGCAGTACATACACCTGTCATCATTTGTGATGTTCATTCGATTAGTATACGTGCGGAACCACCCGTGACCCGTCAGGAATTGCGTCAGGTAGAAGTCCAGCTGTCTGTGAGGACAGTCAATCCAGGTTGTTAGATTTGGGATCAGCCTTTTGGTCCATTGTGCTTTAAGCTCTGTTTCTTCCCATATCTGCTGCCAGGCTTGCCTTGTTTGCTCTGCGCTCTTGTACTAGTAGATCGATAGGTGGTATCCCGATGATGACTTGAAGTGCTAGTGTAGAGGTTGTTCTCTATGCACATGCTACCCGCAGCATCATCTTCCTTTGAGTCCTCTCTAACATGGCAGCGTACTTCTTAAATGCTAATACCGTGTGCCATACTGGTGCTCCATAAAGTACAATGGACTGCATAACGTTGTTCAGTAGTTCCCGTTTGAGGCTGCTTGGTCCTCCGATGTTTGGCATTAACCTGGCCAGGACTGCAGGCCTGTTATCTGCCTTTTGTACTACCTATTTGATATGTTCACGGCACGTCAGGTCTTCATCCATTATCACTCCCAAGTACCTCAGAGATCTTATCGGAACGATTTCGGTTCCTTGTAGGTTGAAAGTGATAGACCGGCACTTTCTTGCACCTTTGAGCATTACTGCCTGTGATTTTTCAGGAGCCAGCGATAGATGGCGTCCTTTCATCCATACATGGACTCGACGCAATGCTTCGTTGGTATACCTTCTAAGGTCGTGTAGATCATCGGCCGTTGCGAGGACTGCGAGGTCATCAGCATTAGCGACAGTTGTAACACCCTCACCAATAATAAAAAATGAGATAAGTAATTCTAGAGCACCCAAGTCAGTGCAACGGTATAGAATCACTATCCGGCTCTGTATTTCCGGGAATATTTCCGGGATCTAAATATTGAGCGCGATTATTAGCTGGGTATTGTTGTACCCTACAGGCGTTTGTGTTTTGGTTCGGTCTCGCCTTACGATTGGGATCGTTAATTAAAACGCGGGGTTAGAATTGTGTGCCAGCTTATGGTTACGACTTAACAGTTCACTTAACTCGATGCTGATATAACATTCCCCATCACGATATGGCTAGTTGACTATAAGACCCTAAAGTAGCAAATTTGTCGACCTCTCGTAATTCGATTCCGAAATTTCTTATACTTTTACTTCCCACACCGATAGGTGAGGGGAGTATTGTGATCGCAAAAATTTTCGATTTTGAGATAATACACTTTTTGGGCGTTTCATGATGTCTACGTAACGAAAATCCAAGTTACTCATTTCCGTCTCTCTGTCTGTCTGTCTGTCTGTCGGTCTGTCTGTTGGCGTTCTTCTAAGGTCGTAATCTCAGTAACCGCTACATTGATTACGATGACATTTGGGTAGCGATATGTTGTGGGGCCGTAGTAGGTAATGTTCCTATAATTTTGGAAATCGTTGTACGGGGGCGGAGTAATTAGCAATAAACAAAAAATTTCAAATATTCCTCAAACTCCATTTTCAGGCGTTTTGGGGGTTCCTAATCATTTTCTACCTTTTTTGGGTGGGAGTGATTTTGGGGTGGTTAGGGGGTGGGGGGCTGTAAAACTAAAAAATTTGTTGTATTCATAATGGGCTGTCCATTGACCTGCGAATGAAATACCTAGCGGCATAATACACTTCTTTCGGCCCATCCGAACATTGCCTTGCTTATTGTAGTAACCAAAGGACCTAGAATTTGTAATGTATAAATACGAGTAGGTATTGTTTTGGATCGTTCTATATTGCGTAACGTGAAAATTATTGAATTGATTTTAATGACATTTTGACACAGTATTACTACCGCGGCGAGGATGGAAAACGCTTACGTTTTGGAAAAATCGTGTCAGTGGCGGCACAGCAATGATAAAAAAACTAAAAATACAAAAACAGCTCAAACTTTGTTTTTAGGCGCTTTGGGGGTTACTAATCATTTTCTACTTTTTTGCTGGGGGTGAATTTGAGATGGTTGGGGGTGGGGGGTTATTGTAAAACTGAAAAATTTGTTGTATTCATAATGGGCTGTCAATTGATCTGTGAATGAAAAACCTAGCGACACCCGAACATTGCCTTGCCTAGTACAGATGTATACATACGAATATTGTTTCAGACCGTTCTGTATTGCGTACTGCGAAAATTATTGATTTTAATGAAATTTGGACATAGTATTACTATCGCGGTGAGGATGGAAAACGCGTATGTTTTGAAAAATACACATTTTTGAAAAAATGTTTCATGACACCTTTATCCACCTGTGTCTTCATTATTTAGATTTAGTCTAAATTCTCCTTCATTTGGAGATGCTAAAATGGTTAGCGGGCAACGTATTTGGAGTTGAAAAAATCGTAGTAGAGTAGTTACACTGTGTGGCAGGCTAAGACTAGGTCTCATTATTAAATTCTACTACACTACTGAATAAAATAATGAAATAACAAAATGGATGTGACATGATATTAGCAGTCCAAATCAAAGGCACACAATATGTGCTTCTTTATTTCATACGGAACTTCAACTATGCGACAATTGAACTCAGACGAAAGCATTTTCTTTATCTAGCTTTGGTGCTTTATACACAAAACAAAAAAACACTCCTGGCGACAGATATGATTTGTGAATACGCCTGGTTAAGCGGCTATCATAAAATTACCAAAATCTTTATCACCGGGCTATTTCATTCTGAAGCCACCATCTCATGATATAAGTCAGAATAAACTAAGTGTTCAACTCATTGACCATAACTATACTGTATGAGATGTGCTTAACGTTAATATATCATCACGATTAGTTGGTATGAAAGTGAAATAAATTCAGTTGAAATTTACACAGTTTTTATACAGAAATAGTTACGAATAAAACGGTAAATGGACAATAAACACATATACATATTTAACAAATAATAGACAGGACTAGGGTTTCACATTAGTAATAATTAGTCCTGCGTACAGAAATAGATCCTAAATTATGTAGCAGAGTATATATATAGTGCAGTGTCGACAACACCTTTTTGTTTTATTTTTAAATATACTTACATATTTTATATTTTCTATTTCAGAAGCATATTGAACAGTGAGTATTCTACGTGTGCTGGTGATTCTTAATAGAATGTATCGTATTAATTACTAACGAAAATTTCGGATCTTCTGCTGCACAGTGTTTCAGATATTTTTTTATCTTTATTCTGAAAAGTGTACAGAAACAATATACAGGGTGTCCCACGACGATTAAGACAAGCAATATAGCGGAACTGGGCGGTAGTAGCGAATTATAATTTTGGGGGTCTAATTAGGTATTTGTTTCTCGGGACTTCAGTGAAATTTCATTATTATATACTTAGCTGTTTTGCTGCTTGAAATACTTTGTAATAAACTAATTGCTATTTCTTATAATGAGCTTTCATCTCCTAAGTGTCAAGTTTGCTTAGCCTATACAAATCTTCAAGTCTAGTTGATGAGACCACAAACTTGTGGTCATGCAATGCTCTTTTCTTGTTGGTATTCCTGCTTTTCTTGGGTGGAAAGCATGTTTCGGAGTGGAACGCAAATGTACCATGAAAAACTTCAAATTTATCATTTCAATTATCGGCAAAATAGACAGCATTACAATCTTCAAACGCTAATTGATTTTTGAGCTTCGTATTGGTACTCTGGTATTTAGGCTCTGCCTACGCGGTCTGCTCAGTTATAAAAAAAACATACTATATACCCTGCTTGTCGCGTTTTGAGTTCCTGTTTCAACCTTCAAATGTAGCATATGCGTAAGTTGTCAATACAGCTTTTTATTGTGTTACATAATATCTTAGCCGGATATTGAACATGATCATATGTCCCTTAATTTACACGAGTTGGCGGTTGCCCGTAAGGTATTCATGTTTAAGTCTCCACATACGATTAGGGCCAAGCTTATCTGGATTTTGCAAATGCATTAAACAGATACATAAATATTCCAAAAATCCATCTATGGAACTGTCTAGATTTCTATAAATACTTAAGGTGATGACTTTTTTTCACCAATATTGCACTTCACAGTGCTGCATTCGAACTGTATCAATACAAAATTGCTTAATCTCCCTAACTTGTTTGCTTTGGATGTTTCTTTTCTCTCTGCAGTATACGCTTGCCTATTTGTATCCTGGAATATTCAAGGTTCCTGCGTTACCTTCCGTCAGCTAATGCTCTGTGAGAGAGTACATCAAAATCTTCCAGAAACAAGTTCTAGATGTGTTTTGATGTGTAACTTTAAAGATACAGATTTTCTTTAGTCGTTTCTCTTCGGTAAGTCAGCTATTTGAAAATGATGGTGGTCATTAGTTATTGAAGAACGGTTTAATTAGCAATTCTATTGAGAGTCTTCTATGCCTTTTGAGTATTACACCTTCTATAATTAAGGCGAATGCAAATGTACCCGCAAAGAACGGATGGAGTTGTTACAGCCTCATATATACCGCTATTCCCGGCGGTCGATGCAACGGCGTTTTCCTGCGCGTCAGCCTGCTGCCACATTTTCTCGGAAACTTATAACAGTATTAAAGTAAGTTATGGCTGTAAGAAAGGGAGCAACTTCGAATAATGGGCCCTAAAGAACTTGACAAAGGTATTGGTGATATTTACAAAAACGGGAAGGCGATAACTTACATAGTTGCCAAGGGTGCTTTCGATGTTTAATTAAATCCAGCCAGGGGCTAAGGTACAACACAAGAATGCAAAGTATTGACATGCCGCTTGTGTAGTCACATATGGGGAGCAATTTGCACATGGCGCAACTATACAGCATGACCCGGAAAGAAGAAACACTGGGGTTATGGCGAACTTTGGAGGTCAAAAAAATATGATTGGATACATTGCTTCAGACAGACGCAACGTCGGACTCGGCGTAGTTTCAACGTCATGACGACTCGAGATTGCACTTAAATAGAGAATACATATTCGGTTCGCAACGTCGGGATGTGACTTGATAGGTAATGTATCTACCAATTACCTACGTCATCTATTCTTTGGAATTTATAGGCCTTAATTTAGTTGCTATAGATACGGATGTTCCTATGTGGTTTGTTTTCCTGCACCGATTTACATAAGTTATACATAATAACGGGGTCAGGTCGGCATACGTCACCACCATCGAACTACCAAATATTGTTTGAATCCTCTTGCATATGTACAATTGTACACGTTATCACCGCAGAACTATATAGCGCTTCAGAAGCCACTAAGTGTTGCCTTAAAAACAGTACTAACAATAGAAATACCTACCTCGTCTGCTCATATTCTATAACTACCCTAAAAGCTATTATAAATAGCAAATCAAAATATCCACTGCTTCAAAAAATCATTGACCAACATAATGAAGTCACCCAAAAAGTGCAAACGATTGTCCTAATTTGGACCTCGGTGCACGTCAAAATTACCGGCAATGAACAAGCAGGTTTAGCTGCCTGAAGCGCCATTCATGATAGAGTCTGCCCGCCCGACGTTGAACCAGCTTGAGTCCTCTGATGTCATGTCCAACGGACGCAAATGCGTACGTCCGACATGTCACCACGTCGCGGCTCGACCGGCTAAAACCTGTTCCCTCTTTTCTTACCTCTGCTCAATCTCAATCTGCACCGGGCATCATCTTGAATGATATCCTTCGCAGTGCGGGATGAGTTGGGTATGCTTTTCTTCTCCTTCTTACTACATGTCCCTCCGTTCCTCTGCCTCTTTCGATTTTAAAATTCTTTGAACCATCTCATGTACGATCTTCCAGCGTTACTCGCTGGATATCATTGTAGGCACCATGTTCTCTGGGGTTAGGTCCTCAGGCAGGTTCGCTCTCGCTTCCTGCTTGTAACAGGACCATCTGCCACACTCAAATAGGGTGTGCTCGACTGTGTCGCTCTGGCCGCAATGTCTACAACGATCGTCCGTCGCTCGCCCTATTTTGTTGCTAGACAAGGTGGGCCAATAGTGAGTGAACGGAAAATTGTAGGCTTACTAAAAAAATTTTCAAAAATCTGTCACTTGATCATGTTAGGAACCCTTTAGGGCTATAACGTAAACAAATTTTCACTTAAATGTTGACGTTTATACAGGATGATTCATATCAAGTTTACATTTTTTAGCACGGAACTCCCTATATATTATTGCACATTTGGATTCATTGGTGACTTCTAGTGTGACTTTATGAATCATACATGGAACTTTAAATGAACCGTTTAGGCGCAAATCACCATTTTCGGTATAAGTAGCTAACAGAAAAAAAATTGATTATCGGAGCGATTATAGAACCTAGAAGGCCATGACTTTGCGACTAAGCATAAAATGCATCAGCTTAGGTCAGACGGCTAAATTTGAATTGTTTTTGTACTGGGAGAAATAAGAAAATTAATTAAGGAAACTTCAATCACAGACAACTTGATTTTTTCAAATGGGAATGCCTATTTTGGTTTAAAGAATTAAACGTAAAATTTGATTACCTTTCTAACGATATAGCATTCTCGATAACAATCCTTTTTGATTTTCATTTTATTTCAAATTTTCAGTCAAATCGGTATTATTCAATTTTCCTGCGTGCAGGCAACCTAGCAGGCCATGAAAAGCAAACAAAAGCCCGTTAATATTGAAGAAACCAAGTAACTTAGTAGCAAGATGCAGACTAACTGGAGTAACAAGGCAAGATTATGAAAATTCCTTACAACATATTAGCTCTAACCAGGAACAATAGCGGTAACAAGAACTCTCGTTTTTCACAGCCTACTAGCTATTAGCCAATTTCCAAAGTCAGTAAAAAAATATCTAATCAAAGGAAAACTACTAGTGATTGTTGCTGGCAGTAGAACATCTACATCTCCTGAATAAATTTTCACATTTAATAACATAAAAAAGTAGCTATTTCCGTAAGTCAAAAGTAATGATACCTCTGACTGGAACCCTTCAAATTCTTCAGTAGGTACTTCTACTTATTAGCGAAATCATGGAAAATTAAACTTGAGTTGCAGTCTGTTTGAATTTATTATTTGAAACATAATTTAGTTTGTATAAAAGTAAATGAAATACAAACACTTCTGTCATACCCCAGCTTCTCATTGACATTAGATATCTTGCCGCTGATGTATCCGGTTAGAGCTGATGTGTTGTAAGGAATTATCATGATCTTGCCTCGCTACTCTAGTTCGTTTGCATCATTTTACTAAGTTAGTTGGTTTCTTCTATTTTGAAGGGCTTTTATTGATTTCTCATGTCCTGCTAGGTTGCTTGCACGCAGGAAAATTGAAAAACACCTATTTGGCTGAAAATTTGAAATAAAAAGAAAACCAAAAAGGTTGATACTGAGAGTCCTATATTGTTAGAAAGGTAATCAAATTTTACATTTGATGCTATAAACGAGAATAGGCATTCCCATTTGAAAAAATCAAGTTATCTGTGATTGAAGTTTCCTTAATTAATCTACTGATTTCTCCAACTATAAAAAGAATTCATGTTTATTCGTCAAATCTAAGGTGACGAGTTTCATGCTGGATCATACATTGGACTTTTTTTATGTCAGATCCAACGATCAGCTGACGGTTCGTTGAAAATACTGACTAACGTCACGTCGTCTTTGATATGAAAACGACGTCGTGTGCTCCAACCACAAGTAACAACCTGATTTTTTACTAAATCTGACGTCGCTTTAGGGCCACATTCGGTTCAGATAAATGTTCCTTGGATATACATCAGAGAATTAAAAACAATCAGAACGTGCACTCCACCTCTCAGCTCGAACCTGAAATTCAGTGCAGATCACCATTAATTTAGGATTTTGAGAGTAACCTAGTAGTTTAAAAGTATTTTTTGCCAAGAGGGGGAGTTTTTTCATCAGCGTAACCAATGGTGGGGTGCGTTTGTTTGTTTAATTGATGAGGATGGTGTAGGGATAGAGGAACTCCAAATTGTTTGAGCATCGATAATACGTGGGAGGTAGTGAGTCAAGACACTTGACGCCATTCTTTCATTCACTGTACACTTCAACCGGATCTAAATATATCTAGTGGGTGTTTCGCCGGCAGGTTTAACTGATCATATTTGCGGGAAATGGAACTAATAAGATTATTGAAATGAAAATGACGTTTCATTTTTATGATGTCATTGTTTTGAGCTGTTTGAACCGACCGCTCCTTCAATATATCAGAAACTAACTTCAGCGATGTAGAGGATGTCCCTGAATTTCCTTGACACGTGATATTTTCGTAACAGAAAAAAGTCCAAAGAAAAACTGAGTGAAATTTTTGAAGGTACTATAGGGTCTGTCATACCATGCGTACAAAACATTTTTTTTGTACTTTAACCCCTACAACCCACCCAAACTTTTTTTTTCAAATAGCACCCAATAGTTTTTTCTACACAAATTTATTTAAAATCTTGTAGTACCTTTGATTTTATACACAAACTTGTTTTTTACCTTAAGTCATAAGCATTAGGTAAATAAAATAACAGTTTGTTTGAGGCGTAACATTTTCGTAAGACAAACAGTTAAAAAGAAAACTAAGTGGATTTTTCAAGGGCACTGAATGGCTTATCATACCATGCTCAAAAAATTGTTTGTACGTCAACCCTTAAAACTCACCCCAACATTTTTATTTCAAACAGCCTCCCATAGGTTTTCCTACGTAAATTGTCATTCATTTAATATTTATTTATTGTTTATAACATCACATTTACAATTTAGAATAATATTCCATAATCTTTTGGAAGCTTGTTGAATAATTTGAACCCGTAATATGTGAAGGAGCGTTGTGTAGCAGTTTTATGAGTAAGTTCTGTTTTAAAATCAAGATAGCTTTGATTCCATACCCAAACTTATTTTTTGCGTGAAATCATGACCAGAATATAAATAAAGTAAGAACCACACCACAAGATTTTATATAAAATAATGTGCGAGTTTTTTTTACGACTGTAGCCGCCTCTCGCTTCCCAATTTCCATCTGCTGCGGTCGTGCCAGTCCCCTTCATTGAGACATCTCGCTGCCATTGCATTCACAACATCATCGTTCCAACATCCTGGAGGTCTGCCGAGCTTTCTTCTTTGATGTGGAGTCAATTGCTATATTTGTTTTGGCTATCTTGTATTTGGCATACGCTATAGATGACCAAACCAGAGTAGACGCCGCCTTTCTATGGTGTCGAGGATTGTACTTTCAACATTCATGATCTCTCTAATTCTGTCATTTCTAACACGATCCAGCTTACCACCCAGAAATACCACAACTCATTCTACAGACATCTATTTACTTTCAATAATTGAGTGATATATTATATGTTTTGTTCTGCTAGATATGTTGCTGTTCCACAGGGCGCTATTTAGTAGTTTTATGGCTCGATTGCCTTGGCCAATTTTATTACTTATATCCTCCATACTCCTGCCGTTTGACGAAAGAGTCACTCTCAAGTATTTAAAACTGCGGCATCTTTTTACATTATCACAATCCACCTCCATGTCATCAACAGTACTATCTCCTGTTTTTAGATATTCTGTCCCAGACATATTTAACGTAAGCCTCCATTTTACATATTCTTCTTCCACCTTACGAAGCATGTAATGAGCATCTGCCTCATCATCAACTGTGATTAGTTGGTCGTCAGCGAAAAATAAGGTAATCAAGGTCTCATTGTCTATGGGGATACCCATCTCTTTGCATTTACCTTTTAGCGCTTCCTCCAAGTAGATCTTAAATAATGAAGGCGATAGTGTACATCGCTGTCGTAAACCTTTCGTAACCTGAAATTCCTCAGATAACTTATTTCCGTTCTTAACAATTGCCGTACATCCTCTGGAAAACGATTGAGCTGCTTTTACGTAGTTTAATGACACACCTTTATCAACCAGACTTATCCACAGCTTGTTTTGTAGAACTGTGGAGCTACGGGGTGCTATTTGAAAAAAAAATAGGGGTGAGTTTTAGAGGTTGAAGTGCAAAAAAAATATTTCGAAAGCATGGTATGATAGTCCATTCAGTATCCTTGAAAACTCCACTTAGTCTTCTTTTTAACTGTTTATCTTATGAAAATATTACGCCTCAAACAAATTGTTATTTTATTTGCCTCACACTTATGACTTAGCGAAAAAAATGGGTTTGTGTATAAAATCAAAGGTACAAGACTTTAAATAAAACAGGGACTTAATCTGTGCAGGCAAAACTATTGGGTGCTATTTAAAAAAAAAGATCGGGGTGAGTTATAAGGGTTGAAGTACAAAAAAATGTTTTGTATGCATGGTATGATAGACCCGATATTACTTCCAAGAATTCCACTCAGTTTTTGTTTGAACTTCTTTTTGTTACGGATTATCACGTGTCAAGGAAATTCAGGGACACCCTGCATAGTTTTGACCTATAAAAATGGTTACCATTTCTTTATTCTCTAGGTGCATCTAGTTCTCTTCACTTGTTGTCCGGATACACCGTGCTGAAGGATTGTACGAGTTAAGTGCAATAAAGCCTGATATGACGCACATAAAATACCCGGATGATTCGTAAAACCCGCTATTTTGCTTTATCAGATGACCCAATCGTTTGGGCATCTATACGACAAGCAGAAATATGAAAATATTTTATGTTGCGAACCATATATCACGCTGAAACAATAGAAGCGTGCAAGCTAGAAAATTATTTATACAGGGTGGTCCAATAAGCGCGCGGTGCTCTATAGCGGCCGTACCGTTCAAATTAGAAGAAAATGTTTCGAATAAAAAACGTTTCTTTTCAAATGATCTACTTGAAGAAAATAATTTCAAAGATGGCCGATATCAGGAAGTAGGTATCAACTTCCTTATTTTAAATGGAACACCCTATTTTCACGTTATTGAATCCAGCGTCAATTTTTACGTCCAGCTTGTTAAGCATAGTTTACGTCTACGAAGCCCATTTTTGAAGTTGAAAAGCAATATTTAGAAAGTTTGACGTTTGTAGTAAGTACTTTACAGTTAGTATCTGGGAACCTAAATACCACAGAAAGATGAGGTTTCCGGTTTTAAAACGAGCAAGTAACATGCTTGTGTTTCAGTAAGATCATTGTTCCAAAATCGCATTTAGTATTAGACTAGCATTTTCAAATATGAAGAGTTTAAAACGTTAAAAGCATTTTTTTTAAATGGGATGGTATGATGTTTTACATAAGTGGATGCGAAATTAAATTCTCTTTCACTTTTGTCGTATATGTGGCTCTGTCTTTCATGGTTTTCAGGATATCTACGGTTTTGTAATTATTTCGGAATGGCACGTAGGAATTGGCAAAATCGTAGGTGGCATGGCTCGCAGAGTGAAACAATTGGCTGAAACTTTAGCGTTTCGGACTCTAATACTGAAATGTGCAGCTGCTCCATCTGACTGTAACCACATTGTTCTTAAAAACTCCAGTGGTAAATTTTCCAGTGGGTTTTCCAAATTTTCAATAAAAAATAGAGGTCAACCAAAAGGACAAGGCAAAAAGATTATCATAGAAAAAGGAAAGAAGTACTGTAACATCTGTGAAAAGATCCCATAATGTTGTATGATGTATTTCTCTGAGTAAAGTTTTCAATAAAAGTCTGGAACCGAACACCAAATTTTAAATTTCATCGACAGTTAGAGCAGACTTTCAAATTGTTCATTATAACAAATTTTCAGGAGAAGCAAAAAACTGGTACAGAGAAACCAAATCTTAGAGAAAAAATATTTGGGATACATATGGGGTCTATGGAACTCAATCGCAAAACTTGGTACAAGAAGTTGAAAAACAACTTGTAAAAATTATAAAAAAAACTGTTGGACAGAATGCAGTATGTGTAGACGATTATTAATTTTTTTTAATAAAATCATTTTGGTTATTCTCAGCGCAATCAAAAACATATAGTTTCTTTCTAGTTCCATACTTCACTAGTTTGGCACGGTTTTCTCACGTATTTCGGCTATTATTTCAGCTCCCGAAAGAACAATAAACGAAAATTAAATCGCAATCAAATTGCATTTTATCCATGGACTTCAGTCAAATCAGATTAAATCTAAGTATGGTTTCCTATCGAATAGCACACAGACTAAATGCATCTTGTCTGTCTTACTGCTCATAAAGATTAGGTATTTGATCATAGGAATACTGATGAAGCTGTTGATACGTCATTTTAGTGGGCTTTCGTTTGACGGTAGTTTAAGTACAGCGATTACAAAACCGTCAAATATGTCATTTCAATGACGTCACATCTGTTAACGGCATTTTAGTAGGCTGCCGTTGAACGGCAGTTTAAGTACAGCGGACTTGAAAACACACACGTGCGTCATATTTTGGATTTACTTTTACGTCGCATGCGTGTATTCTCAACTCGCTCCACAAGATTTGGCTCGACCCATGCTCGCTCAAAGTCGCGCGCGAGTCAGCGCGCATGCCCTGAGACACGCCGAATGGGACGTCCACATTTGCATATCTATGTGTACCCAAACCATGTGCGCTCAGATGTGTACGCAGCTCAACACATGACAACATGACTTGAGAACGTACGCATATGTGTGTTTTCTCAAGTCATGTGGGCTCAGATGTGTACGCGGCTCGTAGCCGAAAACCGACGTCCACATTACGCACGCACGTATTTACTGGAACTACTCGTTCCCCACGCTCGAGCTTGTGCAGGAAAATAAGCCCGACATAGTCCTTCTCGACCACCAACAGAAGACGATGTTTGTTATAGAGTTTTCGGCACCTGCCGAGGTGAACATCGCCTCTAAGGAGGAGGAAAAGCGGACCAAATATCAGGAGTTGCTCGGACAACTTCGCAGGCTCTGGCCAGACTACACTGTAAGTCTGCTGGTTATGGTCATTGGATCCCTAGGTGGAATGAGGAATACGCTGCTCTCTGCATTGCGCAAGATACCGGTGTGCCATGCGGCGGCGCACATCTTAGCCGCCAGAATGCAGAAGGCAGTCATCCTTGCGTCCCTTCGTCTACTTAGGGCGCACGACTTCGCGGATCCAGTGATTTCTCACCTCACGGTGTGAGTAGTAGTCACTGGGTAATGGAACAGCAGCTCGGAGCGCGGGCTGGACTTTTTTGTTTTTTGTAAATAATAATAATAATATGTTTTTTATTGTGTTAAAATACAAATGGAGAGGTTTAGCCATGATGGCTATTCCATTTAACCAGTTAACTAAAATTCAACTAAAACATAACGCTACCATATAGGGTAATATCATATGTTGTGAAGCATAGAACAATCAGCTGAATATACTATAATCACTAAAAAAACTGAATTTCAGAAGTAGTAAACAGAAACAACATCATAAACAAAAATCCGCTCAACTGTTAGAAATCTTTTGCAACGAATCTGCAAACGGCATGACAAGGAATAATAGTGCACTGTCACCAAATTGAATAGAAGCATCACTGATGAATTACACTGAGCTATTAAAATTATTATTTACCTTATTTCTAGGAAGGATCAATGGACATAGTATTTTACATTCGTGCCATAACAAATACTCAACATTAAGATATAATTAGTGCAATACCAAATATACATTCAGTATTTATTAATCTGTTCTGATCCTCTTTACTAATTTTCAGAATAGAGGATCTCTCTACGCCACAATACATCATAGCTCTCTCCGTTTTATTTTTCAAAAGCAACTTGAAAGCGTTGTTCGCCGCTTCCTTATCACACACTCTGATAACGTTAGTAATCAGTCCCGTGCCTGACTATGTAGCACTTTGTCCTTTAAATTCTCCATTGTTGGGATGGAATCTTACAACTTCCAACAACAAAGAAACAATAATGAAAACAGCAAAAAACACCAATAACAGCAGAAACAACAGCAACAAACAACAATAACGGCAACAATAGCACAATAGCAGCAAACAACTTTATAGTGGCAATAACTGAGGAAAAGCTTACAACATTCGTCCTGCACGTTACGCCTCTGAATGTCCACCGGTCGTGTGGTTGGACCCGACACGGTCCGATGCCTAAGACGTTTCAGGTAAACCAAATGAATTTTAAAGGGATTTCGGTGACGCGATGAACAAGATTTATGCGGTCTAACTGTAGGCTCCATAAATTCCCAGATCGAATTACAATGTTACGATACTTCTCTAAACACTTAATACTAAGATAACTTAAAAGGCAACTGTAGAGGTAATATTCAAGTGTTAGATTTAATTTATCCACAGTCATGAAGTTAATATCATAAAATGTAATTTCATTACAAATAATATTTATCCTCGCAGGTTTTCACCTAGTCTAAAACTAGATGCGGCAACCCTGTCTCGCATTCTTTGAATTCTTTTGCCGGTTGCAGTTATCCTGGTACAATAATATATACGTGCGTTCTCGAACCATCAGCGCTCAGATGTGTTCGCAGCTTTAACCTGTTCAAGTAAAATATAAAAACATACGAAAATATTACTTTTAATGCCCATAAGTGAACATTGGTGCCCGTTCTTTGTATACTTGTGCAGTCCTAGTATGCACCGTACTCCAGGAATGACTCCGCATCGTAACTCCGCTCCGGGTGGAATCGTCGTAATCCCTGACCTAGTTAATCCTCACTCGTGCACACTCCTTATGCTACCGCTGCCGCTCTATATAATTCGGAAGTGGCTCATATGAATTGCCTTGCATTCGTAAAGCGTGCCAAAATGCTAATCGGAGCACGCGAGCACTAGAACCTTCCCCTCCCATATCCGCACGAATATTGCCATTAGTTGCATAAACATGGCTCGTTTGTGTTTGCTTACACAGCAAATGTACGAATTATAATTTCGCCTATCTCCTATCTACAGAGATGGAAATTGTTTCACTATTCTGTGATAGAGTAGCACTTACGTTACTACGTCATCATCACCATCATTATCAGTATCTAAATGCTACATCTTGTCGATGTAACAATAATTATTGGTCCCTTTCAGCCGCTGCCCTATTGAGTTCTGATGTCTGAAGTCCATTTCTTGATGCATCTGAGCTATAACTTTCCTACAGTACTCCTCTCAAGATAATGGCGATATTGGTTAATTTCATCACATAATTATTCAACTAGTTCAATATTCTTCCTCACATATGACATTATTTTCGAAATTCTACGGCTTTAACATTTGCCACATGTAAGTTTGCTTCTAGTTGTAAGAACCGTATGACATTTGCTATCAAATTTCATATCAAATTTGCGAACAAATGTGTTTAAATTAGAAGAAAATATTTCCAATAGAAAACGTTTCCTTTCAAATGATCTACTTGCAGCAAATAATTTCAAAGATGGAGATATCCGGATATACCGAAAGTAGGCATCAACTTCCTTATTTTGAATGGAATACCCTGTGTACTATTATCTTTTTGAATCGATTTTTACGTCCAGTTTGTTAAGCATAGTTTATGTCTACGTGGCCTATTTTAGAAGTTGTTCAGCAATATTTAGAAAATTTGACATTTGTAGTACTTTACAGAAAATGTTAGTATCTTGAAAACTAAGCACTGCAGAAAGATGCCGTCTTCGGTTTTAAAACGAGAAAGTAACGTACTTCTTACTATAAAATCGCGAATATTTAGAAAACCATCAAACATAGGACCACATATGTGCACATAAAAGTGAAAGACGATTTAATTTTCCATCCACTGATGTAAAACTTATCATACCATCCCATTTGAAAAAAAAACGTTTTTAACGTTTTAAACTCTTTAAATTTGAAAATTGGTAGTCTAATATTAAATGTGATTTTGTAACAATGATCTTACCGTATGCTTCTGATTCGTTTTAAAACCGAAAACCGCATGACCGTTCTGATGTCTGAAGTCCATTTCTTGATGTACCTAAGCTATAATTTTCCTACAACACTCTTCTCAAGATAATGGCGATATTGGTTATGGTTCATCACATAATCATTCAACTAGTTTGATATTAGTCCTCACGTATGACATTATTTTCGAAATTCTACGGCTTTAGCATTTGCCACATGTAAGTTTGTTTCTAGTTGTAAGGACTGTATGACACGATATTAAATTTGCTATCAAATTTCATATCAAATTTGCGAACAAATGTGTTTAAATTAGAAGAAAATATTTCGAATAAAAAACGTTTCCTTTCAAATGATCTACTTGTAGAAAATAATTTCAAGGATGGAGATATCCGGATATACCGGAAGTAGGCATCAACTTCCTTATTTTAAATGGAACACCTTGTGTATTATTATCTTTTTGAATCGATTTTTACGTTCAGCTTGTTAAGCATTGTTTATGTCAACGTGGCCTATTTTAGAAGTTGTTCAGCAATATTTAGAAAATTTGACATTTGTAGTACTTTACAGAAAATGTTAGTATCTTAAAACTAAGCACTACAGATAGATGCGGTCTTCGGTATTAAAACGAGAAAATAATGTACTTCTTATTACAAAAACGCGAATATTTAGAAAACCATCAAACATATAAGCACATATGTGCACATAAAAGTAAAAGAGGATTTCATTATCATACGATCCCATTTGGAAAAAAAACGTTTTTAACGTTTTAAACTCTTTAAATTTGAAAATTGGTAGTCTAATATTAAACGTGATTTTGTAACAATGATCTTAGTGTATGTTTCTGATTCGTTTTAAAGCCGAAAACTGCATTACCGTTCTGATGTCTGAAGTCCATTTATTGATGTACCAAAACTATAATTTTCCTACAGTACTCCTCTCAAGATAATGGCGATATTGGTTATCGTTCATCACATAATCATTCAACTAGTTTGATATTCGCCCTCACGTATGACATTATTTTCGAAATTCTACGGCTTTAACATTTGCCACATGTAAGTTTGTTTCTAGTTGTAAGGACCGTAAGACATGGTATTAAATTTGCTATCAAATTTCATATCAAATTTTCGAACAAATGTGTTATGAAATTTCTTAACGTGTCAAACGGGTTTTTGGAGCAATATTCAGGATGAAATTTGACATCAAATTATTTAGAAGTTGTTCTAAGTACTAGCAAATTTGATACCAAAACTGCGCGTAAAAGTGCGAAAATAAGAATAATTAGGCGATCCAAACCACGTGACATTTCATCATGGCGGCGTTGGGCAAACAGTCAGTTTGAGGTTACCTATATGAGTTCGATGCCGTTATGCCCATAAAGTTTTCATATGAATTTCACATTTTGTGGATTTTGCAATATTTTCATCTGTTTTTATCAGTACTTTACCTTCTAATTTAGTCTCTTAAGATGGATTTAAGCCATTAATCATTAGAAAACTCACAAGTTTTTCGAAAGCTTGTAAAAATGAAATTGTTTTTTGTACATTGTGCGTATGAGTTGGAAACATTTTTTATGTTTAAGTTTTGTGTCTGGAATCAGCGCGTCTAAATGCAAGTATCCACAGACTCCTGCATCTTCGGTATTATTCATTGTTATTAGTCGCAAACCGATAAGATGTATCGGCAGATTGGTAGATACTTAAAAAAATCCAAGTCATGTATATATTATATTGTTTTTTTTAACCAACACGATTATCAAGAAGCCAAATGAAGAAATTTACAAAAATAAACCTAAACAAACAGTGCTAACACAGTCGAAATGGCAACAGAAAGATGTTTGCCCAACGGTAGCCATATTGAATTAGTTTAACAGGTCGTTGGATTGCCTAATGGAGCTGATATCTGTCAGATTGACTTCTGTCAAATGCAACAAATCGTAACCTAAGTTTGTGGTGTCAACGCCTTCAAAAGGTGTATTCCTTTCACATGTGAGATAAATATTACTTCAAGTTTAACATCTTTTTCTATTTATTTTGCATTCTAAATTCAACTTGAGGTAAACCAAATTGCAATCACATTGCACAGAACAATGGCATCTCTGCTCCTGTACATTTTGTATTATTGTGGACCTGCTCATGATTTTTCATTGCTGGACATTAATGTGTTGTCGTTACATTCCCTTATATGTAAAATTAAAATTGTAATTTTCAGGCAAAACAAAAGTCGTAACATGGAATTTGCTTTGATAAAATAAATAATACATAAATACACAATATACAAACATACACATAAACGGAAATAAGGTTAGTGATCCAAAAAACTCATCGGAGCACAACCACAAAACCAAGTTCTGGAGAGGTTAAGAGGGAACAACTATCCTCAGTTCAAACTCTCCCCATTTCGTGTATGGAACCCGCACTAATCTGAGGAAAAATAAACTAAGGTGAGAATATTTGAGAAAATGTATGAAAGGAACGCGTGTAATCACGACGCAATGCATAACATAACCTATAAATAGCCTTCGGGTCGAATTGTCAATTGTCGAATTCTAGCTGATATCTGTCAATAGTGTCAACAAAGTATTGGCAACTGCCCTATTTATTTTCAACTACTACTTTTCTCAGGGCCGGTTTCGCAAAGGCCAGTTAAAAAGTGTCAGATAGGTAGCTGCCAGTTAGTGTTTCTATGGATACAGCTGTCAGATAAGAGTTACGTAAATTCGTAAGTTTAACGTTCAATTGTCTAAACAATTTACCCGTCAACTTCCAGATAAATGTTTAACTGGACATTGAGAAACCGGCCTTCAATCGAGTTATTACTGGTGACGAAAGCTGGTTCTTTCAATATGACCCCGAAACTAATCGACGAAGCAAACAGTGGCTGTCCCCTGGAGCTCCAAGGCCGAAGAAGGCGAGAATGAGCAAGTTCAAAGTGAAAACCATGTTGATTTGCTCCTTCGCCAGCAAAGGGGTGGTTCTCACAGAGTTTGTATTACCTGGACAAACGGCAAATCAAGTATTCTACCGCAGCGTGCTCAAAGAATTACGAAAAATAGAGAGCAGAGTGTGTCCAGAGGTCGCGAAGACTTGGGTTCTGCATCATGACAATACTCCCTGAACACAGTGCGTTCAGGTCTCTCAATTATTTGCATCCAAAGGCACCGCAACGTCACCCTGCGCCTATTCCCTATTCCCCCATTTGAAAAGATTCGTCCAAGGTCGACATTTGGTTCCGTTAGGAGTCTGTATCGAGGGTACTCGGGTAAGAAGTGTACCAGAATTGTTACAAAAACTGGAAAACACTGGAATAAGTGTACAGATGCGGGAGGAGACTACTTTGAAGGGGATCGCAGCGATGTATCCTAATTTTTAAATATACTTGATTTTTTAATTTTATCGCATTACTTAACTGTCTGACCTCGTATGTAAGGTTGGATGAATTTTTTTCTAGTCACTATACTCAGGTTTTCGTTAGCAAACCGAGAGTTTTATTCTTTCCAGTCCATATCCAGTTCAGCTTATATCAAGCTTCCGAGAATTAAAGTCCATAAAGTTGGAGTTACTACTTGGCTACTACTTAGAAGTTGGAACTTCAGATGTAGAAAATTTTATTCACTGGAGGAATGTTTATAGCTCTACTAGGCTGCTCATCTATTGATTGTTTGTGTGGTGAATGGTTTTGCAAAAGTTTGGAAATACCCGATTAGTAGATAAATTGTTCAAAGTATCGGAAAAGACATTTTTAGTGTGTGCTAAGCTTTGAAAATTTTTATTTTTGAGGTTTGGTGATAAAGTTGTGACGCACATGTGTTGTATTTTTTAAATGGAGCGCTCCGTATATTATTAGTTGTTCAAATTATACCTTAGACTTCAAGGAAGAAACTGTATTTAAAATAATTTCTGTAAATCTAATGGTTCAAAGTTCCTAATATGACAAATTAACTGATCAATTAAGTTTGAAAATGACCGAATACTTGATAATTATAAAAGTGATCGATTTCTAAGTCAAAATTCAGTGGTTATTAATAAACACTTATTTCTAGTACCACTATTACGGCATATTGTTAAAAAGTCAGACCGGTTTCCGCCAATGTTTCTAGTTTATATAGTTATTTACAGTTTAAAAAAGTCATCTTTGGTGACATAACCCTGTGTAATTCATTTTTGACCTTTTGACTACTTTTTTTACTTCTGTGTCATCGGCATCGACTGCTCTGGTCATTAGCCTCGTGTTCTGTTTGTTACTGTTTTCCGGCGCCACTCTAGGAACAGCACTGTAATTAGAAGCCAACGGTAAAGGCTCAGGTGGGGATTCTCGCTGAGCTTTCTTTTATGGATATCTATTTTTGATTGAAAAAAAACAGAATTAAATTTCCGCCTCCAACGAGTATCGAACCCGGGACCTTGCGGTCACGAGCCCTCGACTCTAGTCACTGAAACAACACTTTTGACTGCTTTTTAGACACTTAATAATTATTTTGATGACATGTGCCAACTAAACATAAAACTAAAATTACCATACTCTCCGAACAGGTATGTCATGGAGTTTTAGTAAGGAAATCATAATATTTTCCAACCGATCTCCTATTACTTCGATCAATAACACGAAAGGCTTGAGAATTGGTTAATAATAATTCAAAATTTTACCTATGTCTGTGCGTTATACGTTTTAGTTCAAAAAAAAAAATAGGTACATATTATTTATATTCTATGGTAATCGGCATTTTAACATGAATTTGCAATATGCTATATGTATAGCGTAAAATTACCAAATGCTGATACAGACGTCCTTATCTCTTTCAAGATCAAAATCTGGTGCTATCTGCGCCAAGAGGGTGAAATTCTTTAGTCAATATATAGTATTCTTGATGATCATATGATTGATTTAAGATTTCGGTACTCTGGTTTTCAAGACTACATACTCAAAGATCACATCACATCACATACTTGGCTGAAGCTTATTACAGATTTGCACATGTAGGATATGGTATATTTGAACGAAAGTATATATTCCCCGTACAAGTTTTTATTTATGTCTGTATGACCGTCGGACTGTTTCTGTCTCACACACCAGATCACGAATTATTAGTTCTTGTTGACCCGCAGTTATCCATGCAAGCAATACCAGCTACAATCTGTTGTCAACTCACGACTATTTCCGTTCCATTTAAATGAACATTTCTACTATTTGGGCAGAGCGTACCAATTTAAGCGAAGCCATATCACACTATTATTTAGGTTGGTATCCCACTCTGATAATTATAACAATATCATTGATACGATAGCTCATGCGTATCTAATGTAAAAGTCTACTATTGCGGATGCGGCCGCGTTTGGATTGAAAGCTAAACGGTCACAGCTGAATGGCGAATGGGCTGTATTTCCAGTCTGTATCTGAAAGCTCATCTTTTCAAACGAGAAACAATGGAAAATGAAGCCTCTGATACACTGAGGCTTATTTTAAAAAAATTGTTGATAGTTTTTCAATGACCTGTCTAAGCTTCGCGATCGTCAGAATTCTAGTAACCAGGATTGCAGATATATGTGGTTATCGTAAGTTGGTAAGTTAAAATTTTTCGTTTTCTACTAGCTTTTTACTGAAAAGGATACTGGAAGAAATGAGAGGGCGTAAACCTGCATGCCGACAAGCTTTTGAAAAGTCCACCTCGAGGATGATCAATGACTGTTTCAGAGACAAACTTAGGAAACAATTTAAGGACGGAGGAAACTCCCACCAAACGCAAAAGACTGGAAGGACCTCAAGAGGGGCAAAACAGTGTTGTATCTCTCGCCAGAGAAACTCCTACTAGTGGCTGATGATCTGAAATTGGCCATCAAGGTTAATGCAAATACGTAGCTGTCAATAATTTGAAATTGAATAGGTAGGCAGACTAATGGGCAAGCTAAAGTGAACAAGCTAAAGTAGACAAGCTAAAGACAGCGATTGCCAAAAAGAGGACCCATGGACCAACAAGAAAAAGGGCGAAGCAGAAATAGCAACTGAAATAAGCAATGCCTTAGGCAAGCAATGCGATGAATTCCATGCCTTCGGGAAATAGGCGGAGAAGAAATAGCCATTCGAGGCATACCAAAAGATGGAAGAAGTCGAAGGGAAACCTGGTCTGGGGGACACTCGTCAAAAATGACCCAGTGTTTTGCAGAGACGTGGACCAGCCTTATAATAGGGGGGTCAGCAAGCTGTTTAAAATGAGGTAGCCAGAAATAGAAGACCTAGGTGTCGACGCGGAAGGTAGAGAAGGATTCTGCTACCTGAAGTACGAAACCTCATTGTGGAAAGCAATACTTTTTTATTCTTATGCTGCAAAATTATTCAAAGCAAATTCAATAATTCTTGAAAGAATGCCGCTAATTTCATATAATGTTTTCGTTATTTGCCTTTTCCCGAAACGATCAATGTAGAATAAATATACTTCAGATATCTGTATTCAAGAAGGTACATGAATTTTCCTACGTAAATTATAAGTCAGTGACTCGCTAGTCCTTCTGTGACCGCGACTATTTGACCTACTGTCACTCACACCTCCTTCTATGTGACTAGGCACCCAAGATAATGGTAACTTGTTGGTCTTCGCCAGTGTCTTTAGGGTATAATGGTAGTCCCACACTCATTTTAAAGTATAGTGGTTAGTTGCTAAGGCCATCAAAGCTGCGTGGCTGTCTAAATTACATAGATAGCCTTTTTGCTACACTTTATCTAAGCATATTCTGCCGCATTCCAAAATTGCGGCTATTTCTGCTTGGAAAACGGCAGCTAGTTTACCTAAACGGATACTTACGTTCCGCCCAGGCCAACCACCGTATATGTCTCCTTCTGTATCCGATAAATTTTTGAGACCATCATTGTGCCAGGTGATACCATTCGATATAATTATGTCAAGGTTCTCCTAGAGCCCACTTCGATCTGTCACTTAGGTTGACCTTGCATGGGATCTCAGTGTCAAAGACTCTTGGCATTATGTCGGGTGGTATCTCAAGTATGTCGCACCGCAGATTGTCAAGTATCAAGTATTGTGAACGCTTTAGATGCTGTGCTTTGCTGAACCTTTGGCTCCATAAAATAACACTGTATATCATCGGGACCACTTATACTGTTTATATACAAAATGAGGTTCTACTGGAAACCACACTTGGCCAGAGCACTGTCCCACGGAATAACTTATATATCTGATATAACCCATTTTACACCGTCTTGATAGTGTAGGTTTTGGCGTTTCGTCCTCCTCTAAGCACCAGCTGCGCTCGGCATTCTCTACCAAGCCCAGATTGCTCATGTGATGGCGTAATCTCAAATAATTGGTATACAGTCCCCTCAAAGCACCCAACAGGTTATTACACGCTCTCGCGGCATTTAGCCGCAGCAATAGAAAATCTTTGTTATCTTCGTTGTTTACGTGAGTAACTGATTATTCTTCATTCTACTTCTATCTATGACTACCATCTGTCATGCCAGTCTGTCGCTATCCGTTGTCAGAGTTTATCCTGTCTGATAAGGTATTGCCTCCCATCCCATATCAGCAATTTGCTAACAGGCATGTCGTGAGGCAACACTTACATGTGTGTTTGATAAACATGCGGCAAAAATTTAAGTAGTGATTATAATAATAAAAATTTATTTGTACTGGTATGAGACAACACAAATACTACCACCTCGAAGGTTACGCCTTGTATGAGGTTTTGACATTGACACTTTGGAAATATACATGAAATTTAGCTAACTCTATAATGCTGCCGTATCTATGATGCTGCCTCTCTTTAAACTGCTACGTTTATCGAGTTCTTGCTTTTATTCCTCTTGGCCTTCAATGGACCTATCTGGGCTGGCCGCATGCACACTTCTTTAGAAAGATTGGTTCTATCATAGTTTTGAACTTAGAATTTGTATGTGACGTTAACATTATTTTAAGGATACTTTCTTCGTTAATGATTTTTGAAAAACTACTTCAAGTCTGTATCTTTATACAGGGTGAGAAAGATTTGCGAGTATTATTTACGATACTTCTTTATTCATGCAAATAAAAGGGTGGAGTACGGCTATAGGTTTAGGATGTACAAAAAACTAATTACAAAGGAAATGTTATATTTTACGGATCACTGATGAGAAGACTGCGTGCTTGTATCAAAGTTGGTGAAAGTTATTTTGAATATTTATTGTAGGTGCAATTATGCAATTATGCAACTTAACATGTGATTTTTGATAACAAAATGTTGTAGCTCTCGATCTCGTAAACTTCCTACATTTTTGAAATTATGCGGTTTTTCAAAAACCATCAAAGAACAAAATATTTTTAAAATAGTGAAATAGCCACTCTTTAACTTCTTTCTTATGTTTACAAACACCCTGTATACATATTTAATATTTATTTATACATATATATAGTGCACTCATTTTTAATTATTCCAGTTATATTCGAATCGAATCATTACGACTCCTATGACAGATAGAAAGAAAGAACTATTGCGAAGGCTATCTGAACGTATTTTTGATTCTATGTAGTTCGAATTTGGTGATGCTTAATCAGATTATAGTAATTTTTACTAAAGAGAAATTATATACACCCGGAAATTGATATTCATAAAAGAACAAATACATTTTAAAACCCCCAAATTCACATAATGCTTATCACTCGTTGTATGTATTCAACAGAAATCTGATATAAATAGCCATGCATCAAATGTTATCGACAAAAAAGGGACATACCAATAATTTGTTAAAGCGCAGTAATTGTTCAACGGTGTCTTAGCACGCTACCGAGTACCGTTCGACGGTAGGTTGAGGCCGCAGTCTCACAGCAGTCGAGCGTCTGAAACCTCAAGCGAGCAAAAGCTGCAAGAGGTAAAGAAATAACCTCGATTGCTATTTTTATGCTAACATCTGCATGTGGATTACTCAATTTAAATTCGTATCAGAAGATGTCGGAAATAGTCGGCGGCCAGCGGAACCTGGACCCACAACCTCCAGATCGGTACTCCGGCGCTCTCGCCAGTTGAGCTACGGTCGCTACGTCAACTTAGCTTCGAAAGTGCGTACTAGAATTGCGAGAACCTCCCGCCTGCCGACAACTCTGTCTTTTATTACTCTGTCCAGCGAAGAAAAAGATTGATCACGCGCAAGATGAGTGAGTTCTTGTCGCCTGACCGTAGGCAGGCTTACACTACAGCAGACCGCCTCTTGGAACGAACACGATGTGGATGGCGTCGTGCCATAAGGAATTTAACATAATTTTGGATAATCGTTTATTTGGTATCAAAACATGGACGTTCCATTCTACATCGACCATAAATGTCCTAAACCACTGTTCACATTTTGGCGACATCTGTTCATTAATATCCATCCAGCGGATAAATGGGAAAACATGTGAGCAAAGAGTGAGTTCTCCTGGCTTGGTCAGAGGCAAGCTTACACCACTTGGAAATTCCAACGCCTAAGCGCACGTCTGGCACCGACAAATTTGGAGAACAGGCCACCTTTCCTGAAGTCTCAAATTCACAGCTGTCTGTCGACGCGTTCTCATAATATGGCTGCGGTCGTATTGTGGTCTAAACAGGTTTGCCAAACATCGAAAACACATGAACATGAACATCACATTTTTTTGTGCACTGTTTCTCCGCTGGATAGAGATAGCAGTATTGTAATCCGCAATATGTGACATGTACAGGTACACCATTATTGAAAAACTATAAGTCATTAGTGTAGATTGCTAGATGAAATATGATATTAAAACTGTACAAGATTAGGTTGAACGAATTCCTTGAAGGTATATTCGTCGGCAGACCAGTTAGGGGTATTTTCAATATTTGACTAGTATATGAAGCTAGGATGAGTACGCAAAAGCAAGTTGGTTCCTGCTCACGTAAATATATAAATACAAATAAACATCTCTCATTTGACAGTATCTCCAAAGTCAAGATTTTGAAAACATCTTGGAAGAACTGGTCGTGATTCAGATTCAGAGATTGAGGAAAAACAACTTTGTTAAACTCATAAGAGTGTTTTCTAACTAGTACAGTCCAGAGGGCAGCTTAATAGAAAACTAGTTTCCTCAAAACAACAGATCGGTAGCTCACGTCACTATTGTATAACACCGTCCATTTGTCGTTCCTGGAAAGACTGTTACCGCCGCGTCGGTGGTTACCGTGTAAACAGGTCTCGCAAATATCGTAAGCACGTGAACACCATGAATTTTTTCCGCTCTTTTTCTTCGGTGGATCGAGAAAGTACCACCAACGCCCCGCATCTACCAATGCCTGCACAGTAGCGGCAGGTTACAGGCGTTGGACAATGCCGAGCCCCCTAGCAGGCAGAAGCCGGCGAAGCGAGAACCTGCCTCGGCCGGCGCCGGCTCCGCACGCAGACAAGGATACCAGTACATGGTACAGTGAAAACAGGCAAGAAAAAGAGTACAAAGATTTGCCGGTCGCATCTAGACATGGTACCTGTAGAAAACATTTAATAAGTGTTCAAAATATTGCCCATTATTGGCAAAACAATGACGGACAGTTGCAAAACACTGCAAATGATTCCCCTGGGGGGTCAGAGGGTTCAATGGGATGAAATAGTTTTTGGAAAAGTTGTTCCTCTAGACAAATATCTTGACGTGTCTTGGCGTTTTTTCGTTTAACCAGCGGTTTGTGATAAATTTGTAGTGGGAATTCTTCAAATGAACTACTAGTACATAAGCCCGTGTCCGTCTACATACACATGTAGATTCTCATCATATACAGTAGAACCATTTAGCTGAAATTTGTCAAGTGGATGAATATGTGACATACTGTTCATGTTCAACGAATTCTTGTGCTCGTCTTATTAAGGAAGCTATCCACTTTGGAAGAGACTGTTTGAATCGCTTTGTAAACGAGTTTTTTGTATCGAAAGTACAAGTTTTGTATCGTTTTGGCGCAAAATTGAGATAAGATCGCTGCATGATTGATTTGTTTGGTTTGGGAATTATTGTGGCACCTAGCTTATACCTAGTGTTGTGTTTGTGTATAAATCTGTTATTCTCATTTGAATATATTGTCACGACGGCCTCTTTTTCTCCACATCAGCGAATCAAACTGGACGTAACTTTCACCGTTTTACTTCACAACTCAATACAATATCTCTTAACCTTATCTCAGCTACAACTCAACTTAACTGAACTACTGCCACGCTACTCGTGGCGCCTTATATACTTCATCGAACTATCTAGAAAAGTCGAGACATTCAGATGAGATTCTAGAATGCCCATCCGTTAGTCCTGAAAATTCCAGACGATTCGATGACGTTTACACATCAAAAATCTAACCTAACATGTTCAAAGAAACATCAACAACCATACAAATAAGCAATGCTATATACAGGATGTTACACTCTTCCCCCCTTAGCGTTCGGCGTCCTCGACGAACAGTTCGCTTCGATCCTTGTATGGCCACAGACGATCGCCATGGACGACCTTCGGTTTTCCACTACCCATACGTATCCTGTAGACTACGTCGTTGGGGCGCTTCATCACCACGTAGGGTCTCTCCCAATGGCGTTGTTGCTTCGGACATCTACCCCTTCTCCTTCGTGGATTGTAGAACCACATCAGATCACCTTCGACGAACTTTGGGCTATTTGCTTTCAGATCGTATTTGGCTTTTATTCTGTCGCTGGCAGACTGGATGTTCCCTCTAGCAGACTCATGGATATCCCAGAGCGTTTCCTGAAGCTCGCTCACCCATTCGCATGGAAGACGGCGTTCCGTTTCTGGGGCTGGACCAAGAGCTATGTCGACAGGCAGCCGCAGTTCTCGACCAAAAATTATCTTCGCTGGGCTCAACCAAGTTGACTCGTTCACCGCTGATCTGTAGGCCAACATTCCCAGAGGAATCTTCGTATCCCAATCAGACTGATGTTCGTTAACGAATTTTGACAGGTAATCCAGGATTGTCTTGTTGAAGCGTTCCACCATACCGTCGGACTGAGGATGAAGAGCAGTTGTTCTAGTGTTCCGAATTCCGAGTTTTCTCATCAGCTGTATGAAGACTTCTGATTCAAAGCTGCGTCCCTGGTCTAAATATAGGAACTCCAATCTGGACACTACGTGTTCTAAAAGAGCCCGTGCTACTGTGCCTACTTCTTGATTGGGCACAGGAATTGCTTCTGGCCATTTAGAGAAATAATCCATTACAACAAGCAGATACCTGTTCCTAACAATGGTTTCCGGCAAAGGACCCAAAATGTCTATGGCGACCCTCTCAAACGGCGATCCGACATTGTACTGTTGCATATGTGATCACTGACGAGGACTTGGACCTTTCCTTGAGTTGCAGACATCGCACGTGGAACAGTAATTTTCCACATCTTCTCGACAACCAACCCAGTAAAATCTCTCCTTGATTCTCTCCAGGGTCTTCCAAAGTGCTACTATCATGTTGTTGTTCCATAATTGCTTTCCGTAATTTCCTTGGTACTACAAGTTTTCTTTAGCATGTCTGCCATAAGTGTCCTCCCAGATTCGATACAAGACGTTACCCCTCACCTTTAGGGCCGGTTGTACAAATGCGGGTTTAACATAAGCTTCGTTAAGCATTAGTTTAGCTAAGCTCAGGCTTAAAGTCGACATCCGTTGTACAATCGTCGACTTAGTTAAACCTGGGTGATAATGAAATTCACTACAGTTGGCATCAGCGAAGCAGTACGTACTGACATAATCATCTGAAAAATTACCTTTTTTGGTTAGACACTCATGACAGTTTGTGTCAAATTTCGGCAATGACCGTTTCTATTTCTCTTCTTTCTCTGTTAAATCAGATACAAATCTTTTAAAAAATATGACCTAATAAAGTGACAAGCAATTTGAAGGTTCCTCCTTGACATATCATGTCACTTGGATCAGGTTAGGTTTAGACCTCAGCTAAGCTCGCGTTGAGCTTCGGCTTACGTAAGCTCGTGTTAAGCTTAAAGTGGGGGGTTAAGCCAGCATTGTACAACGGACATTTTGCAACTGACGTGGTTTAACGTCGGCTTATCTTAAGAAAGCTTAAGCTCGCATTGTACAACCGGGCCTTAGTCCTTTAGTGAGTCCCATTGTGCTAGGTAGGCCTTAGTGATGGGACTCATAGCACTTATCTCCTGTTGGCTAGGCTTGTTTCCATTTAATAGCTTGCTTGTGAAATCTTGGTTTCTTCCAATTCAAATTCTTCTATTCTTAGGCCCGGTTGTACAAATGTGGGTCTAGCACAAGCTTTGTTAAGCCTAAGCTTAGCTAAGCTTAGGCTTAAAGTCGACATCCGTTGTACAATCGTCGGCTTAGTTAAACCTGGTTGATAATGAAATTCACTACGGTTGGCAGCAATGAAGCAATACGTAGTGACATACTAAGGACATAATCATCTGAAAAATTACCATTTTTGGTTAGGCATTTATGACAGTTTGTGTCAAATTTCGACAACGACCGTTTCTGTCTCTGTTCTTTCATGTGATTTCCTTGTTAAATTAGACACAAGCCTTTCAAAAAATATGACCTAATGAAGAGACAAGCAATTTGAAGGTTCGTTCTTGACATATCATGTAACTTGAATCAAGTTAGGTTTAAACCTCAGCTAAGCTCGCGTTGAGCTTCGGCTTACGTAAGCTCGTGTTAAGCTTGGAGTGGGGGGCTAAGCCAGCATTGTACAATGGACGTTTTGCAACTGACGTGGTGTAACGTCGGCTTATCTTAAGCCGAAGCTTAAGCTCGCATTGTACAACCGGCCCTTAATGTGTTTATGCCGAATCCTCGTCGTTGTTCTTCTTTCGAGCAGTTTTTACAGTCTTCGTCACAAGGCCTGCGTGACATAGGATCGGCATTTCCGTGTTGCTTTCCTGGACGATGACGAATTTCAAAGTCACAGCTTTGGAGGTATTCAATCCATCGAGCAAGCTGGCCTTCTGGATTCTTGAACTTCATTAACCATTGCAAAGCCAAATGATACATTCTCACGGCAAATCTTCTTCCGTACAATAAGTTGTGGAAATTTCCGATCCCTTTTAACACACTGTACAACTCTTTTCGTGTCACACACCAGTTTTTCTGGGCTTTGTGCAAAGTTTTACTGTAGTATCCAATTACTTTTTCGATGCCATCTTGTTCTTGAGATAAGACAGCTCCAACAGCATAATGGCTGGCATCTGTGTCCAAGTCCCCCCCATCCCCTGTTGGATGAGCTAGTATCGGTGAGGAGGTCAAAGCTGTTTTCAATGCATCGAAGGCTTCCTGGCAGATGGAGTCCCAATAAGACTTATGGCCATTCTCAGTTAAGGCAAATAGTGGTTTGGCGATGCTGGAGAAATCTTTTACAACTCTGCGATAATAACTGCCCAGTCTCAAAAAGCTTCGTACCTCATGAGTGTTGGACGGTACTTTCCATTCCTTCACAGCCTGCACCTTTTCTGGATCCGTCCGGATTCCTTCTTGGGTCAACAGATGACCAAGGTATTTGACTTCCATTTTGAAAAGGTGACATTTCTTAGGATTTAGCTTTAATTTCGCTTCCTTAAGCCGCTGGAAAACTTGTCTTAGTCGAAATAGCTCTTCTTCAAAATCCTTCCCAACACAATGACGTCATCGAGATATATCAGTGCTGTCTTCCAAGATAAACCTTGCAGTACAACATCCATTAGTCTTTCGAAGGTACTGGGTGCATTGCATAGGCCGAAAGGCATTACTGTAAACTGCCATAGCCCAGCACACGATGTAAATGCCGTTTTCTGCTTATCTTTTTCGTCCATCTCAACCTTCCAGTATCTACTTTGCAGGTGCAAGGTGGTGAACCATGAAGAATTTCCAACTGCATCCAAAGTGTCGTCAATTCTTGGTAAAGGGTATGAATCCTTTTTAGTCAAATCATTGAGCCGCCTGTAATCCACACAAAACCTCGTTGATCCGTTCTTCTTTCCAACAAGAACTATCGGTGAGGCCCAAGGGCTAGACGATGGTTCGATCACTCCTCGTTTCTGTATATCTTTTACCATATTTTGTACTTCATCGATCCTAGATAATGGAATTATTGTTGGGGGCTGCTTGACTGGCTGGGCATTACCTACATTAATTTTATGACGTACCAGTGGGGTTCGCCCTAGGTCATCGTTATTTCTAGCAAAAATCAGACGAAAGTCTCTTAGTAGCTTCAGGACCTTCCGTTGCTGCTCGGGTCGCAAATTCTCACATCTTCTATCATACAAATCTCGAAGACTATCTGAGATTTCGGTGGAGTTATCATCATCTTCTTCGTCCGTGCCATCTAACCTTCGGATCTATGTTATTGGTTGCAGTCTACCCACTGGCGTACCCTTCTTGATTTGTATTGAATTCCTGGATACACTCACGGCCCTTATTAACATATTTGAAGAATCCGTTATTGTTCTGGCTAATAAAATAGGTTTATTCCAACCTAGCGTAGGATCTGGTTCAAGAATGCATGGGGTAACCTTATGTTCAAAGGCCTTATGTGCATATGTAGGAATAACAATCTCTTTTTGTGGTCGTATTGTAAAATTCCTTGGTGACACAACGTTCATTTCCTCTTGCTGAACACTTCGGCAGCTAAATGAAATCTCTTCTGAATCCCAAATGCTTAAGGTATTACCGCTGAAGTTTATTACGCAGCCAAAACTCTGCAGAAACTCGGCACCAATGATGCAATCATTTGTGACTGAAGCGATTAGAATAGGATGCTTCTTACCGAAACTGCCAATGCGAATCTCTAACTCTTCCAGTACTGGTATACGGTCTCCATTAGCGGTCTTCAGCAACATCTTGCATGGTATATTTTCTATGTAACCTTCAACTACTGGACTCTTCTCAATTTTATTAACCTCAACTTCGATGACCATGGAGCTTTCGTCATGATAGCCAGCCAGCTTTTGCCCCCTAAAACTGACCGGCTTTAGTTTTCCGACTCATTAGTATTAGTACTAGCCTCTCTTGACTTCTTTGTCACCTGCATGCGACAGCCTACTCTAAGGTGCCCTTTCTGCCCACATATCCGGCACGTAGGCTTCTCAGGTCCTTCTAGATTTGTGCGACCTGGGTTTCTTTGGAACGCACCACCTCTTCTTCTTGGAACAAACGCTGTCGCCCTGACTTCTGCTTCACCATCTTGTTCTACGGAGCACACCCTCCGTGTCATCCGCGTGGCTTTCGTGGCAGCTTAAATTTCTAGAGCCTTGACGAAAGCATCTTGTAAGGTTCTGGGACTGGATAGTCTTACGATTCGCTGAACGTCCAGGTCCTCAATGCCTTCCACAAACTGTTGAGCAGCGACGTATTCATGTGTCTCGATGGGACTGCTGACGAATGCTCGTTTAGCTAAGATTTGGACTTGGTATGCAAATGTGGTTAAATCTTGCTTGGGTTGCTGTGTCCGGTTATGCAACTGGCCATGCAACATCTCTGTTAAGTGTGCATCTCCAAAATGTAACTTTAGTGCGGATGTTATCTTATCGTAGTCACGTAAATCTGACGAGCAGATATTTTCCAAAATAGCTGCTGCAGAATCTCTGAGCATTGATGTCAGCACACAAGCCTTTTCCTCATTCGACCAGTTATTCATACGTGCGGTGTTTTCAAATTGCATATGATAAATGTCCCATGACGTTTTTCCATTGTATGGATGGGGCTTTGCTACTACGCTACTGTGTCTATCAGTAAAAGCGGGTGCTGCAGCTGTTAAACTACGCTCACCTGCATTAAACTCTCGCAGCTCCTCTCTGACCATTTCTTTGACCTGATCTTTCTCTTGCTAAAGCCGGTCCTCAACGTGTTGCTCTGATGCTGCTAGCTGCTCCTCAATTGCACTAATACGGTAGCATTGATTTTCTAATGCTTGGCTTACAGCTTGCTTCTGCTCCTCCAACCGGGTCATCACCAATTCATGTCCACTCTTCAAGTCTGCGACTGCCTCGTCTTGGTGGAGCTTTAGCTTTTCTTCAAGTTTGTCTTGACCACTTTGAAGATTGGCTGCAGTTTTTTTTTAAACTTCTTCGAAGCTGGTTCTCATATCTGTCTTCATTTTTTGTATCATAGCTATCAATGCACTCATTTCGGACGCCATAGCACTTGTAACTGGCATTTACTGACGCTGTACTTCTTTCACTGCTTGCTTCCTTTTCCTGGTTTGACTCGATGCATGATCCCATACTTCCGACACCAATTGCCACGACGGTCTCTTTTTCTTCACACCAATGAATCAAACTAGACGTAACTTTCGCCGTTTTACTTCAAAACTCAATACAATATCTCTTAACCTTATCTCAGCTACAACTCAACTCAACTGAACTAGTGCCACGCTACTCGTGGCGCCTTATATACTTCATCAAACCATCTAGATAAGTCGAGACATTTAGCTGACATTCTAGAATGCCCATCCGTCAGTCACGAAAATTCCAGACGATTCGATGACGTTTACAAATCAAAAATCTAACCTATCGTTTTCAAAGAAACATTAACAACAATACAAATAAGCAATGCTATATACAGGATGTTACAATATCTATGATATTACGTAATATTACGTAGTAAATACAATTGCCTAACGTTATATATTTTGGTCTCGTAATATAATTAGTCGGGTACATTGTTATTTTGTTAAACATTAATATTAGAATGGCTTTTGCTTCCGATACACACCGATAGGTGAGGGGAGTATTGTGATCGTGAAAATTATCGTTTTTGAGATACTATGCTTTTTGGGCATTGGGAAAAACATTGACATTGGACGCGCTACATAAGGAGACTCCTGCACTTGGAAACGCAGCAGGGACTACCTGGGTTCAGTGGGAATTTCCTTGTCGGACAGATCATTTGAGCTGGCCCACCAGTTATAACATAATTATAACATCATTAAATGCTCATTTTGTTACTATATTTTATTTTTTAATTCAATCATAACTTTAGCATACTTATACACTATATTTTGAGGAACATTTTCCATTCAAACCTTTTATCGTCAAACAGCCCACTTTTTTATATCAAATTTTGAAACTAACCAACAAATCGAACCTCAGACGTAGTTAAAGTATATCAAGATTTTTATTATCAAAAATTTACATGAGTTTTCTGATGTTATAAAGTAGTAAAAATGGCCCAGATCCGTTGATATCTCGACGAGATACCCCAGAATAAAGAAAAACTAAAGGTTCTGCGTTGTCTTGAACCAGAGATATTGCAAATCTTTGCAAAGCGCTCCAATTTAAGGTTCGATATATGTATGGTTGCGTGACAGTTGCATAATTAATAAGTTCATAATTTACATTCTAAATGTCTACAAGCAGCCGAGATATGATTTTATCAACAAAAAATGTTATGTTCTTTCCTATAAGTCGTACAGACATACGTCATTTTTTTATCAGATGGAAGGTTTTTTAATGAACTTTCCTACAACTTTACTGCAAATAGACGTAACAATAAACATAACAGTTATTGAATTTGTTTATTAGAAAAATGTGACTCCATTGTATACGACTTTGTTTAATCACGATTTCAAAATTAATGAATCTCAGATTCGGAAACCATCTCATCTTCCTCAAACACAAACAAAGGGAACTTTTGTGCCAACAAGTGACAAGGCATATCCATTCTTACCACTCCTTTTGAAGCCTTTTGGTGGAAAAGATATATATATATATAGCTTGAACAGGAATGCCTAATACCCCTTCATCTCGGGCTAGAAAATGGATTAGGCGTAATTACCTGTAAATGTCTCCAAATGAGTCCAAAACTGTTCGAAATATCTTTGTTAAATATTTTGCAGAGCACCTCTTATCTTATCTATAACTACCACATAACAAATTTCTTGATGTTACCTCAGTTCCAAGCTTATGAATAATATATCCAAATAAATATTGTATATAAACTTACGGTCTACTTACATAACCGCACTTATTTCCTTCCAATATTTTTCTATAACAGTGCAGCTTGTGTCTTTTATCCCAAATAGGGGTTTTCGCAAACTCTGAAGTTATAAGTAACTCTTCATCGATACCCATCTTCTACTGGCACAGCCGAAACCAGGTAAAAAACTAAATTTCTGTTATTATAAACGCATTCACGCGGGCTTCCGGCGCTGGTACCTGTGTGCGAATTCCCTGCTTCGCGGTTTACGGCTTCGGGTATCTGAAAGCAGGCTAACCTGCCTGTGTATGCAGCCTATGACATCAAAAAATGATATGATTAAAGCGTTTGATACCGACCTGGAAGTCGTGGGTTCGAGTCCCGTCGGCCGCACCATTTTTCCGAGATCTTGTGGTACGAATTTAAAACTTAAATGGTGTCGTCACAATCACAAAAGATTGTTTTAATGTTTTATGAGAATATTGTCAAAAATATTTTAAGTGAAACAGATGGCACTGGTAATTAGGGTTACCACACGTACTTTATAATAAAGTATTGTACGTTATTTCATGACAGCAATAAAGTAGACGAAAATACTTTATTTCGCATGATTTGATTTCTTTGGGGTTTTGAAAAGTTTTGTCGTAACTATTTTTTCATTAATCGAATTTTATCGATTAGTCCTGAGTAGATGTCGCCACTCGCCAGCGCTACATCGCTAAATTAACAGTTTCTGAATGCAGCCTTACCTCGAATTTCAATAGGCCTTTACGGAAACAGTAATCTGGAACCGGATCGATCAGTTATCTGTCAAACAGCTGTCAAGTGGGATTTATGATTCCATGGATTTCACGGATATCGAACAACGAAAAACTTTGTTTAAAAATAAAAAACAGACGGTTAAGAAAAAAGCTACTGAACTGTAT
Source organism: Callosobruchus maculatus (assembly GCA_951848785.1). Classification (NCBI taxonomy): domain Eukaryota; kingdom Metazoa; phylum Arthropoda; class Insecta; order Coleoptera; family Chrysomelidae; genus Callosobruchus; species Callosobruchus maculatus. Next base: position 453,488 of record CATOUR010000228.1, read on the forward strand.
AACAAAATCGGGATCACTTACCGTACAAGAGAGAACTGACCATATCTATGACTGATCATATATCACTTTCCGAACGCCAGGATCAGTGATCGAAGTGATCGGGTTACCCCGATCATAGTTTCCGTAAAGGCCTAATGTCAACAATATAGATTGAAGTGTATTTCATGAGTGAGGATGTTCTGTGGTGTTTCAGTTAATAATTGTCACATTTTCTTCGTGTGAGGCGGTTTTAGTGCAACCATAGTGCAACATCGCTTTTTTAAACGAACTTTATATTCAAGTATGTACTTCTAAGGGTTTTGCAGAACTCTCAACCGCACAAGAATGGTAGCAAATAGGTATTTAATAAGGGTGATCATAATTTTTTAAACTTGTATAAAGTCGTTTCATTTTTATTGTCTCTTCTCGCCACGTCAGCATTCACAGAAAGAGTTTTTTCTGTGACGAGTAGCAAATGGCGAGACGAAAAAAACAAAGTATCCCGGAATTTGACAAAAAAATGAATTACTTATTCACTTTAATTTGAATATAGACTGTAAAGATGCTGTGCAATTGTTTAGTAGAGATAATAATTTGATACAGACTGCAAAAAGCAATAAAAATATATTTTTAGACACAATAATAAAGGAAAATATATTGTACTGTATTTTGATACTATGTACTTTTTTTCATACCTATAATAACTGATGTACTTTACCTGCAAAAAAAGGCGGCAACCCGCCAGTAGGCAATAATATTGAAGTATTCAATTATTTGAGATGGGGCATTATAACCTTCATAATAACCTCAGTTAATGAACTGTAAATGTAAACAAACAGATCAATAATGCATGATCAAGCATCGAGCGAGAATTAGGACGCGTTCTAAAACGCAGGGGTCGGCATAAGTTGGTTTCCGGTGAACAGAAAATATGTAGTGTGATCAGTCTCATATGAATGCGTGTGCTCTAAATTTACTCACTCGTGCTCGATTGTGCGCGATTGACCAGTGAGACCGCAGCCTAAGTGCTGGGAATAAGGAGACATTATTTTTACTTCAGTGACGTCACATTCATTAAAGGTTTTTCAACAGGCTACCGCACCAACGTCAGTAAGTACAGCGTTCATAAAATACTACGGTAAAGGTAACGTTTCGTTTGACTGCAAACGGTAATTTTCAAACTAATTTCTCTGGACCATAAGTAAAGCTAAGGTCGCCGTAGCGGAACAGTCGCGAATTCTGCAGATTGGTTCCGAGGGCTCCTAGATAGAGATAAACAGCAGGTTTATGGCGCCCTTCGGGAGTTTTATATACGTCATCTGGCCGTAGCTACGGCCCTCAGGATACCTCTGAAAAACGAGGCACGGATTTTAGTGCTAGGATGGAAAAGAGCTGGAAAGGGAAAGCTGTGCACGTACGCCGAGAAATAAATTTTACCTTTTGACATTCGTTGAAAATATGGACTACAGAGATGATACAACAAGTCATATAGAGTCACAGTACCTTAGGTGAATGTGTTCAGCACCTCCTTATAGCAACTCAAGTTAAACCTTTTTACATGTTTTACAGGATCATGGTGCACCACTTCTTATTTACAGGGTGGGCCAATAGTGCGTGGACGGAAGATTGTGGCCTTACTGAAAAATATTTGTGAAATCTGTCACTTGATTATGGTAGGGACCCTTGAGGGCTATAATGTAAAAATATTTTCACATAAATTTCGACGTTTATACAGGACGATTGATATCAAACTTACATTTTTTTAATGTGACCCGCTATACACTATTGCATATTTGGATTCCTTGGTCAATTCCAGTGTCACTTTATGTATCATATATGGAACTTTAAACGAACCGTTTAGGCGCAAATCACCATTTTTGGTATAAGTAGGTATCAGAAAAAAATTGAATATCGCAGCGATTATAAAACTTAGAAGGCCGTGACTTTGCGGCACGACTAAGCATGAAATGCGTCACCTTAGGTCAGACGGCTAAATTTGAATTCTTTGTGTACTTGGAGAAATCAGTAGATCATTTAAGGAAACTTCAATCACAGATCCCATAGTACAATATAGAAAATACGTAACATCTCACATGCTACATTTTCAATTCCAGGCTTAGATCCCGACTATTCAGCACTTTTTTTTATTTTCATGAATGTATTTCTGGCTTTCTCTATGCTTATGTTACACGACATTATTCAAATAACTAAATATACGCAGGCATTACTTCTTGTCTTATTGAGTTCCAAAATAAGCAATTTATAGTGTCCCATAATGAAATAGTGTTCCGAATAAGCAAAAGTTTACTTATAAGGTACAAAATGATACATGGAATGATCCTGACCTGTAATGATTTCAACAAAAACAAAGTTCAGCATCTTTGACTTTATCACTTGTCAACCGCACAGCTAACAACCGTTTTTTGTTTCAGGTGAGTCCTACTTGTCACTAGATACACCCAGTGCCAGTGGTACGTATCCGTATTATTAAGCGGCCATTTTTTATATTACATAATCACAGTAACTGATACTGTAGTGTGATTTAGAAATTACTACTGCTAATGGATTAAAGTGAACATACTTTTTCTGGGTAGAAGTTGCGTGGATAAGAAATAAAATCTTACAGAACTAATCACCCTATATTAACGTGGGTCTGTATCGCGTCTCTATCATGAAGCAGTTGATCATGGCAATAAACTGTCAATTTAGAAACAATGTTATTATCAGCATAGATAATATCCCCATTTAGATGGATCTCTCCAGTTGAAGGATTATTGACAATAAGTTGGCGAGTTTGACCGCCATCTATAGGTATCAGGCCCAACTAACGGTGGCGACATCTGTACGTCTATATTATATTTCAAGTAATCTTGTAATAATTCACTTTGAAACCGCTAGATGGTAGAAATCAAGTGAAAATTCAAAGAGCTTTTGGAAGCAATTTATTTATACGTAAGCACATATTATTATTATACATACAGTATCTTAGATTAATAACAATAGTTGTTCTAAACATTGCAGAGCTTAACAAAATATGTGCAAATAATATCACCAATGTAATGAAGAAAATAAAACTCTTCTAGCTGGGCAATCTATCCAGAATCTGAACTATGGAGCTTTAAATTCCGCTTTATCAAAGCTGTAACATTAAAACAGGGACACATGATATTATTTATGATTTATAATTATACCAATAAAAAAATAGCGTAAAGTACTCGTGGATAACTGCTCTTTAAGGCACTTACTCCATTTTGAGCACTCCGAGTATGCTGTCATGCCCGAATACATGTTTTTTGCTTTGAACTTTGATTTGGCTCCATTTAAGGTTAATATGATGCTTTTGATTATTTAATTCACCATCTGACGCACCAGTTGACAAATTAGAATTTAAAATTGACTATTTTAAACTACATTTGACACTGCGAGTACACAGAAGAAATTCTGCCGGTGCGCCATCTAGTAACCGAAGGTGACGGCAACCAAAGAGAAAACGCTACTAGGAGCAGTAAACTCTCCTTAGTGGAACGACAAGGCTCGTTCGCTTTTGCCACTAGAGGCGCGAATTCTGACGCAAGCAGCGTAAAGCCGATATACGAGGGTTGCTCGATACCTCCGTCAATCCACCAGTACGCAGACAGCTGTTTCACGCTTATTAGCGATCATCAGTGCGCCATAGGTCGATTGACGGAAGTAGAGAGCATCAATTTTTCCATGTTTAATAAACATGTGAAAGATGTGCGAGTAGACAGAAGGAATTCTGCCGGTGCGCCATCTAGTACCCGAAGGTGACGGCAACCAAAGAGAAAACGCTACTAGGAGCAGTAAACTCTCCTTGGTGGAACGACAAGGCTCGTTCGCTTTTGCCACTAGAGGTGCGGATTCTGACGCAAGCAGCGTAAGCCGATATACGAGGGTTGCTCTATACCTCCGTCAATCCACCAGTACGCAGACAGCTGTTTCACGCTTATTAGCGATCATCAGTGCGCCATAGGTCGATTGACAGAAGTAGAGAGCATCAATTTTTCCATGTTTAATAAACATGTGAAAGATGTGCGAGTAGACAGAAGGAATTCTGCCGGTGCGCCATCTAGTACCCGAAGGTGACGGCAACCAAAGAGAAAACGCTACTAGGAGCAGTAAATTCTCCTTGGTGGAACGACAAGGCTCGTTCGCTTTTGCCACTAGAGGCGCGGATTCTGACGCAAGCAGCGTAAAGCCGATATACGAGGGTTGTTGTTTTCTCTTTGGTTGCCGTCACCTTCGGGTACTAGATGGCGCACCGGCAGAATTCCTTCTGTCGACTCGCACATCTTTCACATGTTTGTTAAACATGGAAAAATGGATGCTCTCTACTTCCGTCAATCGACCTATGGCGCACTGATGATCGCTAATAAGCGTGAAACAGCTGTCTGCGTACTGGTGGATTGACGGAGGTATAGAGCAACCCTCGTACATTTGACACTATTGAAAAATCGTCAGACTATATTTGAAACTGCAATTATTGACGCTTAGAAATGTAGTTTTGTCCCCTGATTACTGCTGGAAAAGGTTTAGATTAGGTTTCATGAATACCTAGTGAATCCTTTATTGAAAATGATTAACGTATTAGTTTTCCACTCACATCCCTACACATTCGTATCAAAATGTTTCTGGCAAACAGCATAACTTCGGAGCAAAGCTACATCTATCTGGAACATTTTTTTGTTATCAATCCACCGCAACCATACTGGTTGGATTTAAGAGTTTTGGGAAATGTGATGCCTGAGAAATAATAATTGATCTCAGTTAAATACAATAAATGAAATTTTGTTAGGTATGTATGTCTTTCTGAACTTGTATGACCACATTCAGGAACACAGCAAATTTTCAGTCTGTAAATTTTATGGTCGCAAGTGCACCAGCTTCAGGCAAATACCTTTAAAGCAAGCACCGGAAACAAAATATACTGAAGACATACACTTGCATAATTTAAAAAGGATGAGATAGTTTCCACGAATAGTTTCCATTTCTGAAAACTTAAGTCAAATTAAATTGGCATTAGTTATATTTCTGTCAGCCAAGCGCCATCTTGTATCAGATCCAACTAAAGCTGCCGACAAACTAGCATATTCAAGTGCATAGCCACTGATTGTCACTATCAACAGCTTGTACCAACGCGCGAGCAAATTTGGAAATATTAAACAAAGCTGTCAACTGGACGCAATAAGGCGTGTCTAGTATCTCGGATCGCATGTAATGCTCGAGAGCCGTGCGGCCAAAGACTTTCGCGCGAATCCATTCGCGTTTTAGCGAGATACTAGGCTCCAATACGTCGCATGTCCGCAAGTGATTTAGAAAAATCACAATTTCGGCCGAAACGTCATCGTGTCCTAATGCGTTAAAACGTGGATTTATTTGAGACCAAGAGGCCTATAAAGATCGCTATTTTGTGCAACTCAATGCCCACCAATTATACTTAGCTATGCAGAAAGCTATTAGCCAAAGTACAGAAGCTAATTTTTTTGCATTGCTTACTGGAATTTTAATTTTCTTTCCAGTTCAATTCACATCTGCAGTATTTAAGAAGAAATAGTAAAAATAAAAAAGCCAAGGGTTACACTAATACATTAGAACTATAATATACACAGAAAAAACTACTGTTGCGTTTCCAATTAATTGTTAGTATTTGGATGCTTTTCCATCGCTTTAAATATATTTACAGTTGTTTCAAATCCATGTCATTGAAAGAATTCAATCCTTATATTCGAAGTAATCACAGGTACGCCAATAAATTCAAAATAATTTTATATTCGTTCTAACGATATGTATGATCCTTCTAATACCAGTATTGACACATAATGCAATCAAAACATCCTTTTGTTTTCGAAATTTACCCTATGTTCCATTAGGCAAAGCATACTATCTATTCAATGTACAAAAATTATTATTGCAACAGCAGTTCGTGATAATTCATCTGATAAAAATTAATTTTGTTTCAATGGCCCTTGTCGTTTGCTGAACTATAATCAGTATTTGGCGGGACTGATGTTCCGATTCAATGAATGTAAGAATAAAGAACAGGGGGTCATCTCAGTGTTACTATCGCCGGGAACCCGCCAGCATGGACGAGGTTGTCCGTTGTGTTGTTTCGGTGTTAGCCGTGTTGTGTCATCTGGTGGTTTTGCGCATTCAATCAGCAATTGTGTGATTTAAATGTGTCCAGTTATATACTAAATGGTGGACCTACTGAGAAATCAGGACTTAGAAGAGCTAACACCCACATTTGAATGTAGGTATTTAGATTAGTCAGACAGTTATATTTCAGGTAAAAATGCAACAACTGGTGCTGGCCTATGTCTAATTCTTATATCATGCTCCTTATAACTGCATACAAATTAAACATCCAAACGAATCAATCAGCTGTCCTCGCAATAAAATCTGTTGGTCCAAGGAAAAGAAAGTAGTTTAGAATCAATTACCAAACACAGATTCGATTCAGTGACAGGTTGCCATTGAATTATTCATAGGAATCCAATAACATCTTGTAGTCGAATCGACAATACGATATAATTCGTTACCAACTATACACTTCCCATTGGATAAAACATCGCTGTATTTGAGGAATGCTGAGTGTAACGTCCCATTGAATCCAAGCGTAGGCCTTTGAAATAACGACAGATTTTTCTGTGTTTACAAACTGTGAGTACGATTTTTGAAAATACGCGTGCAAATCGTGTGCACTTCGCCAGACTTTCGAAGCGCCAGAATTGCGCGCAGAAGCGCGTAAAGATGGACGCGCGTGATACGCACGCGAGAGTCACCGCGAATTCGCCCCTTCTGGACAAGCTCTCTGTTGCATTTTTCCACAGCTGGTGATTTAAATAAAATCAGAATTACGGTCGAAACGTCACCATATCTTAAGGATCTAGGGTATAGCACGCAAAATTGAGAATCCAAGAAAGACGTATTCCCGTGTTAGCGAGGAGGCGTGGCCGCCTGTTCCCTTTCTCCAGTATGTGTGTCCAAAAATCCAAAGGTAAGGTCAAAAGGTCTAAAGGTAAGGTCCAAAGGTCACCATAAAAATTAATTTCTCATTTCCAAGCTCCTGACGTTACCTTTAAACTTACAGTAATGAATCAAAGAGCAAATTAAAGAAGAAAGGTTGCGCTTGTGCAACTATTTAGGCTTTTTTTGATGTCGTGTTTGGTTGTTAAATTACAGGCATTTATAGAATGTACGATTTTGCATTGCAAGTTTTTTTGCACGTTAAAAAACTTTTTTGAGAAAATCGAAAATAGTTGTCATTCATTAAAGGTCTTAACTATCGCCTTCTGAAATATTATATATGTAGTTTGAAAATAGAGTGAGTCATGCGAGAAATTGTTAGTCCGTGTTTTACATGGCAAATACGTATGCATGTGTATATCCACTATCCAGGCCCCTTACATCCGTATGCACCGTAAGTCAATTGCGCGATTCGTTACGTAAACTTGGATTAGATTACTTGTTTACTATGCACCGCAAACTGACAATTTTGACCTGTCACTGTCAAAACAATCTTGCGAACACAACCTTGCCGTATCTCCGATCTGGATTAGTTAATCTTTTGACGGTGCATGGCTAGATGCCAAAGATTAGCAAAACGCGTTTAGGGAACTAGGATTAGAACCGCCAAACGGTGCATACGGGTGTTAATGCGTCAAAACGCGAATTTATTTATTGAGAAATAGGTACATTTCGATCAACAGTTTATAGTTGGTAAGCCCCTCCGCGCCTCCGCACCATCTTCGATAAACTGGAAACTAGAGGTGATTGGATTTCGCCGAATTGGCCTGAATCCAATGATCCTATCGCACTACTGCCAATGCGAAGTTACCATCAAATAATCAAATGCATTTAAACACTGCCTTCAGTGGACATTAAAGTCGATGTGCTCCCGTCGTTTTGTCCTTAGGGATACATGGGCGAACGCGGAAATTTTATCAGTGCTATCCACACTGGTCATTTCAACGACTTGGTTCCAGTAGCGTAGATCTGGCACCCAGGCTGGCATCCATGGTGCTAACCGGTCAACCGGTGATGGGCAAACTGTTGGTCTGTCGAAATGTAGGTAAATACTTAAGGTATTACACCCGGGACGTAACCAATGGCTCAATACTATATTATTATTAGTTCGAGTATCTTTTTGAATTAAGACTACGATAACAAGGAGTCACTAATTTGATAGTCGAACGTGACAGAAGATCGAACTAAAGACGACCGACAGACAGGCCGACGGAAATGTGTGACGTGGATTTTCGTTATGTAGATATCATAAAACGCCCAAAAAGCGTATCACCTCAAGATCGAAAATTTTCGCGATCGGTGTGGGAAGTAAAATTGACTTTACTCCCCATTACTAACGTATCTCAACAAAACCTACACTGCTCAGGACGTCCATGCATTGATGTGCTCATAGAATTCAAAAGGGGGTAAATGGGAGGAGCGCCCCGCACTTTTTCGTTTGCGGTTTATTTGGTTAGCGTATCCGGGTAAATTGAATCACCCGGAAACGTTTGGCGTGAGCTGCTGCTTTACCTTTAGGACGACTAGGACAATTTTGCTCAATTCTACTTTACGCTAATACGATAGAAGGTCAGGTAACACGAACTTGGGCAGGATGAAACGGAAACGAAGGATTAAGTGTTTTGGGATCGCCAGTTAATACCCTGTACTATGGAACGCTGGACTGATGATTATACGGGGGCGTGGGTTTCAGAGACATAGGCTACACAATTAAGTCAACAATAGAACCTTATGCATACCAATGGTTTGTCCGTAAATATAAAAATGAATTTAAAGCAAGAAACACGCTCTATACTATAAAAAAATTGCGTAATGTGACTCGACTCAGTACTTCCCACACATTGACGTCTTACTCAATAGACCTGGAATGTTTACATTAAAAGTGATTCGCAAAACACTCGAGCCTTGTTTACGTTTTGTTCTTCAAATACAGGATACTTCATTTTATTATAACTAGCAGCATTGTTGAGTGAACGATACATTATCGTAATCTTTGCTACATACGGCATGAAGCGGCAACGCTGTTCATTATTTCTTTTCGAAATAGTAACTAGGAGTACTACACGCGTAACGGATTGACGTTAGGCTGTTTAGTGGCCGCATTTTCTTGGGCATTGTGTTGCAGCGACATTGACATATTTTCTAGTTTTTGCCTGTATTTTCGGAACAATTATTATAAAGTATTTTAAATTGAAATTCTATTATATTATTAAAACGTATTCAAAAAGTATCACCGTTAAGTGTGGGAAGTCAAACAAATTGACTCCATTCTTTCTAACAGCTCTAAATCGTAAGTTTAAATTTTTCGCCCTCGAGGTGTGCCTGTCATATACCGTAAATAATGTCTGAGAACATACGTATATCAGAAAATCTATCGTTAGTTTCTATAATTCACGACTTAGCTCTGTTTTCATAATTGATTCCAGTGTTTCAAAGCGTGATGAATTTAAGACAAAATCGCAGTATTTGGTAATATATCTAAATTGAGGAATATCGGAAGGTACAATAATCATCCCGAAATATTATCAGCAGTTATGAATATCATTAATGATCAGGTACATTTAATAAGTCAGTACAAATGGCGAAACTGCATTAAATACGTAATAAAAGTGGAGTCATCATTTTTAAATACAGGACCGAGTGAAATTATTATCAATCTGAATTATAGCGACTCATCTGAATCTAATTTTGACTTATGTTAATTTCTTCTTATTTCCTCTTTTTTCATTTCTATTCTTGAATAATATTGTTAAGATGTAAGTTTAAATGGCATTTATTGTATATTTTATAATGTTAATATCTATCGTACCCCGTATGGGGGCGGGTTACAACATCTCCCATCGTCCTGCGTGTTGTAAAAGGCGACTAAAAGGAACCGAACTACTGTCGGTATAAGCAGTAACCTCTTCTCAACCAACAGCTTCGGGTGGACGAGTTGAGAAGAGTCAGGACACCTTCTTGTCCTTGGGGTGAGAAATTGCCCCTAAAGGCGGATGAACCGGTAGATACCAACTGGTCAACGGCATGAGGATGCAGAAAGCAAATGGGAAACTACTACATTAAAGATCTTAAAGATATCCCAAGAGAAACTCGTAAAATGAGTAAATGCATTTTACGAGCTCACAACATGTCTGTTAAGACATTGTGACTATGATGATGAATATCTATCGTAAATCTAATAGGCATCCACGTTTGGTTTTTTCTTTAACGTTAGTGCGGCCCTGAAGGGTTCTGACTTCAATATCGGGCTCGCGACACTCTGCGCTATATATGTGAAAAGTGTTTCTTGTCATGGAAGGAGATTCACTTTTTGAGATATTGGTGCCTAAAAATTTACCGCCGGGTATATCTCGAATGCTTTTACGGTGTATGAATGCATTCAGGAGCGACATCAGCCGACATTGTGCCAGAGAGGTAAATAAATTTGATAGGCTGGATTTATTTGCTGCAATATACCGAATGTCCATATGCTAATCAATCAAGTTAGTACCTATATCTTCAAGTGCAATTTTCGGATAGGTTTGTAAATTATGAATACCACCAATGATATTTTAAGGCACAATAGAGTCCTTCATAGACAGAAAATTGGATTTTCCCCATAGTTCATCATCCCTACCATGCCAATTTTGCACTTTGATGGAAGCGATGGCACACTCAGGAACCACATGGTGCTTCGAGGCTTGTGACAGTTCTGAGGATTTTCGTTTTTTGCTAATTTCGTCGCCGCCAATACAATAATTTTTTAAGATGTAGCAGTAGAACCTTCTATGACCTTTCGTTATCTTACGCCCCATATTCAACCAAATCAACAAACTGTTACTATTAACTAATTAACAGATACCATAATACTCTTTCATCTATTAACTAATCAACAAATACCATAATACTCTTTCATCTATGGAATGGCAAAAAAAATAAGAAAAAATAATGCTTTCAAAAGAAATGTTTGCCTGTAGATGCTACACGAATTTTGATGGAGAAACAAATAGCAAAAAGGGATTGCTTCTCATTCACCATTGTTCCAGAGGGAAGTGACGTTAAAAAAGTGGAAGGTAGACAGAAGAACTCAAATTTTGCTGTATTGCATCAAAGTATGACTACAGAGCTACCCCAACATTTTTTTTTTGAAGACTGCGGGCATTGTTGCACATATTATAGAGGGTGATTCGCGGTTGATGGTATGTTAGACGTTTCTGGAAAACTAGCCATAGGATTGATCTGAAAACTTGGCAACCTAGGTTCTCGCACCTGCTCTATCGATCTAAAATATTTTCATCCCTGCGACGTTGCCGCTTATTCGGAAAAGTAGCATCACCTTTGACATTTTAAATAGAACACCCTGTATATTGTTTCATTTTCAGATCCGCCATCGCTTTGTGATTATTTTCGTATGAAATGTTCCTATACCTATTTGTAGTGGTTTTCGAGAAAATCATTACTTTCTTTATTTTTCGACCTAAACATAGCTCCATTTAAATTTTTATTACTACCGCACTAGAGCCGGCAAAAAGTTGAAATTTTGAACGTAGTTTAGAGAGCTACTGTTTATCAGTTACCATTATGGAAATTTACTCTACAGTATACAGGGTCGGTCAAAATGATTCATTTTACCGCTAGATACAAAAATTGTGGAAAGTTTTTTTAAATGGAACACTCTGTATTTTATAACACATTCTAAAAGTAAATTAAAATCCCCTTCTAATGATATTTCTAATTCTAATCTGCATCCAAGAAGATCCTAACTTTCTAAAGAAAATAATTTGGACAGATGAAGTTAAGTTTTCCAGGGAGGGCATTTTTAACAGAAAGAACGAACACTTCTGGCCTGACCATAATCCTAATGTTGTCAAAGAAATGGGACTCCAAGTAATGTTTAGTTTTAATGTTTTTTGCCTTTTAAAAGATAACAAGTTAAGTTTTCTGATTTACGACGAACCGTTAAATTCTTACATTCTAAGGACTGCAGTTGATGATTTTTTAGAAAACCTACCATTAGAAGATTACCGCACATGCTGGTTTCAGTTGGATGGGGCACCGGCTCACTGCATTGGGGAAGGATCAACAGAGTTGTACAAAATGTTTGATGATCGTTGGTTCAGACCATTAGGACCTGCAAGGTCACCCGACCTCACTCCACTCGATTTTTACTTGTGGCGTAATTTAAAAAGAAAAGTGTACAGGAGTCCTGTACAGAATAAAGAAGAACTGCGGCAACGAGTAATAAATTGCATTCAAGAAATAGATCCCAGTGAAATAAGGATCGCCACAAATGTATCTGTAAATAACTGGGTTTTAAAATGTTTAGAAACCAACGGTCGTCATTTTGAAAATGCACTATAAATATTTTATATATTTTTACTATTATTATGTATTATGTTATTGTCATGTTATTTGGTCTTTGCATTGCATGTAGATCAGTTTTTTCTCAGTTTTGAACCATAGCTAATGAAATTATTTTGTATTCGTCCAAACTTTCTCTCGCTTATTGGTTGTAAATCTTGATACATTTCATTGAATTGCCTGCATGTTCTTGCTGTAATTTGGTCACATTATCCGTGAAAAATGAATAGATTCTTCAAAACTTCATTTGAATAGTTATTTCCCTCCATTAATAAACTTGTTGAGATCACTTTCGTCAAGAAACACCCAAGCGTATTATTATTAATAACTAAATGTATCTATCAAATGTCAATAGCACACCATTATGGCGTTTCATGACCACCTAGGGCAAATATGTCAAAATAATCCAAATATTACGGAAACTTGCTCCTACTTCAGAAACCGCACTATTTAAGTATAGGAAGATGATACATCATCAGTAGGGGATTTTAATTTCCTTTTAGAATATGTGATAAAATACAGGGTGTTCCATTTAAAAAAATGCACTTTTCACAATTTTTATAAATCAGAAAACTTAACTTGTTATCTTTTAAAAGGCAAAAAACATTGCAACTAAACATTAGGATTATGGTCAGACTAGAAGTGTTCGTTCCTTCTGTTAAAAATGCCCTCCCTGGAAAACTTAGCTTCATCTGTCCAAATTATTTTCTTTAGAAGTTAGGATCTTCTTGGATGCAGATTAGAATTAGAAATATGATTAGAAGGGGATTTTGATTTGCTCTTAGAATATGTTATAAAATACAGAGTTAAAAAAATGCACTTTTCACAATTTTTGTATCTAGCAGTAAAATGAATCATTTTGACCGATCCTGTATACTGTAGAGTAAACTCCCATAGTGATAACTAATAAACAGCAGCTCTCTAAACTACGTTCAAAATTTCAACTTTCTGCCGGCTCTAGTGCGGTAGTAATAAGAATTTAATGTGAGCTATGTTTAGGTTGAAAAATAAAGAAAATAATTATTTTCTCGAAAACCACTACAGATAGGTATAGGAGCATATGATACAAAAATAATCACAAAGCAATAGCGGATCTGAAAATGAAACAATATTGTCACGACGGCCTCCTTTTCTTCACCCAGGGAATCAAACTCGACGTAACTTTCACCGTTTTACTTCACAACTCGATACAATATCTCTTAACCTTATCTTAGGTACAACTCAACCCAACTGAACTCCTACGCTACCCGTAGCACCTTATATATACTTCATCGAACCATCTAGAGCATTCGATGACATTTCTAGAATCCATCCGTCATTCTCGAAAACTCTAGACGATTCGATGACGTTTACACTTCAAAAAATCTAACCTAGCACTTTGACTTTACATCATGTATGACAACCAATGACAACTAACACAAATACACGAATACCATAATATACAGTATGTTACATTCTTCCACCCTTAGCGTTCGGCGTCCTCGACGAACAACTTCGATTCTTGTATCACCACAGACATCAGCATAGTCAACCTTCGGTTTTCCACTTTCCGTACATAACCTGTAGACTACGTCGTTGAAGCGCTTCATCACCACGTAGGGTTCCTCCCCATGACGTTGTAGCTTCGGACATCTACCCTTCCTTCCGTCGTCTGTTGCAAGACCATATCAGATCATCTCGTAACTGCGATATTCTTTGCCCAACTTGCGATTCTCATTTTCAGCTCCAGCAGGATTCTCTTTTCCTAGTTCTGTTATCATTCTCTTCAGTTGCACCCTTTCGTCTTGTCGGTTGTCCACTCTCGACACTCCCTTCTCGTCACTCAGGTTGATCTCCAGTTCCTTAGTGAGTCTGCTGAGTTTGTCTTCCAGTTGCGTAATCCTGATCTTCTGCTTACCATTCTCGCTCCTGAGTTGCGCGGCTTGATCAGAGCCCCATGACACGTCCTTGAGCGCAACGTTAAGCTTGGTCCCTACCTTCGCGTTTTCTCTCTCCAGCTGCGCCAGTATCTGCTTCAAATCTACATCGTCATTTTGCATCGCTGTTTCAATGACTTTGTTCGGATTCTTCTTTAGCCTATCACTATCGACCTCGCTTTCCATCTGCGCAATCTTCTGCTTTATCTTATTATGTCCGTACTTCAATTGTTTCATCCCAGAACTATCAGCCTGTGCTGCAGCCAAAGTGTCTTCCAGCTCCTTTTTCATTCGAACGTTCTCATCTTCCAAATTCGCCAGTTGCTCTCTCATCTTATTGTCAACATCTCTTGCTTTATACAAGTCTTCCATGACCTTTCTCACACTATGAAGCGTATCTGTCATATCTGATTTCATCTTCTTGATTTCTGCTTCATGATGCACTAACCTTTTACTCAACCTTGACTCGTCTTCCTTGACCCCGGTCTTTTTGGATTGCACAATCGCGTGGTCCAGGTATTTCGTTAAGGATGCGTTCTCAGCCTCCAGCTGGATGATCCTCAGTTTCAGCATTGCATTTTCATCCTTAACTTGGTCACATCTATCCTCCGCTTTCTTCAGCTGATCCAAATCCTTCAATCTCTTGAGTTCATTTTTCAAAGCAGAAATTTCTCTGTCGTGTTTTACGTTGAGCTTTCTCAAGGCTGCCTCGTGTTGGTCACTCTTCTTCAACAGATTCTTTTTGTCCATTTCAAACTTGCTCCTAATACCCATACATTCTCGTTTCTGAGAGTCAAGCAACTGCTTTACCCTATCCCAGTCTGCTGTAAGTTCCCTCATGGCTACTCTGTGTTGTCGTTGAACCTTCATCAAATTCTTCGTGTCTCTGTCAAACTGCTCCTTCATTGAGTTTATCGTGCCTTGCATAGAATTCATTTTGCTTGCATATTCATCTGCTTTTTCTACATCCACCTGCATCTTATCGACCTGTATCCGGCAGCCTACTCTAAGGTGCCCCTTCTGCCCACATCTCCAGCACGCAAACTTCTCAGCTCCTCCTAGATTTCTGTGAACTGGGTTTCTCTGGAAGGTACCACCTCTTCTTCTTGGAACGAACGATGTGGCCTTGACTTCTACTTCATCACCTTGTTCTACAGAGCGCACCCTCCGTGTCATTCGCGTGGCTTTTGTGGCAGCTTCAATTTCTAGAGCTTTGACCAAAGCGTCTTGTAACGTTCTGGGTCTGGATAGTCTCACGATTCGCTGAACGTCCAGGTCCGCAATGCCTTCTACAAACTGACGAGAAGCAACGTATTCCTATGTCTCGACGGGACTGCTGACGAATGCTCGTTTAGCTAAGCTTTGGACTTCGTATGGAAATGTGGTTAAATCTTCCTTGGCTTGTTGTGTCCTGTTATGCAACTGGCCATGCAATAGCTCTGTTAAGTGTGCATCTCCAAAACGTAACTTTAGTGCAGCTGTTATCTTATCATAGTCACGTAAATCTGATGAGCAGAGATTTGCCAAAATAGCTGCTGCAGAATCTCTGAGCATTGAAGTCAGCACACAAACCTTTTTCTCATTCGACCAGTTATTCATATGTGCGATGTTTTCAAACTGCATATGATAAATGTCCCAAGATGTTTTTCCGTTGTATGGATAGGGTTTTGCAAATACACCACTGTGTCTATCAGGTAAAGCGGGTGCTACTGCAGTTAAACTACTCTCACCTACACTAAGCTCTCTCAGCTTCTCTGTGACGATTTCTTTGACGCGATCTTCCACTTGCTGCAGCTGTTCCTCAACGTTCTTTTGCAACGTCACTACTGTCACTATTTGAGTCTCTATTGCACTAATACGTTTGTCTTGATCTTCTAATGCCTGGCTTACCGCTTGCTTCTGTTCCTACAGCCTAGCCATCACAAGTTCCTGCCCACTTTTCAAGTCACTCTCCAAACCTGCGACTGCCTCATCTTGATGTTGCTTGAGCTTTTCTTCAAGGTTCACGACGGTTGCTTGCATAACGGCTGCCTGGCCCTCTTGGTGGTGCTTTAACTTTTCTTCCAGGTTCATGGCAGTCGTTTGCATAACAGCTGCTTGCTCGTCCTGGTACTGCTTCAACTTTTCTTCACTCTTTTCGAAGCTGTTTCTCATATCTGCCTTCATTTCTTGTATCATAGCCATCAATGCACTCATTTCGGACGCCATAGCTCTTGTAACTGGCATTAACTGACGCTGTACTCACTTCTTCTTACCTTTTCCTGACTTGATTTGATGGATAATCCCACACTTCTGACACCAATTGTCACGACGGCCTCTTTTTCTTCACCTAGGGAATCAAACTCGACGTAACTTTCACCGTTTTACTTCACAACTCAATACAATATCTCTTAACCTTATCTTAGGTACAACTCAACTCAACTGAACTCCTACGCTACCCGTAGCACCTTATATATACTTCATCGAACCTTCTAGAGCATTCGATGACATTTTTAGAATCCATCCGTCATACTCGAAAACTCTAGACGATCCGATGACGTTTACACTTCAAAAGATCTAACCTAGCACTTTGACTTTACATCATGTATGACAACCAATGACAACTAATACAAATACACGAATACCATAATATACAGTATGTTACAGTATACAGGGTGTTCTATTTAAAATATCAAAGGTGGTGCTAGTTTTCCGAAGAAGCGGCAACGTCGCAGGGATAAAAATATTTTAGGTCGATAGAGCAGGTGCGAAAACTTAGGTTGCCAAGTTTTCAGATCAATCCTATGGCTAGTTTTCCAGCAACGTCTAACCTACCATCAACCGTGAATCACCCTGTATATTCCACATCATAACACTATAATCGGTAAGTCGGAAACTACTAGCTTGAGTGCTTCATATCCGGATACCGCTATGGAGTATCGTTGCAGGTAATGCGGGTCTATACATATAAAATTAATGCTTATATACCAGCGTGGCGTCTTGCTTTTTTGATTGTTGATCTCGTCAGACTTATTTGCAGTCTTGCGAAACAATTTTCAGTAGCCTTCCTTGCATTATTGTCCTACAATAAAGCATTTATACAGACTTCCTGGCTTCCAATAGACATTTCTGGGTGTGAACAACAATAGAACAGACAAATGTTAGCGGCAGATTGGTAAACTATAAAGTGCAGCTAACACCAAAGACGAGTATGAGAACGAATGGACCAGAAGCCATGGGGAACTGTTTTATCCAAATTTAAGTAAGATATATGTGCTGTATTTAGCCAATACACAAGGTATTGGCTAAATACAAGGCATTGCCTTTATAGTGGCTGTATCTGTGTATCAAATATCTACAAATAAATAGAAAAAAAATAGAAAATAGATTATGTATTACAGATTATGTTCGCATGTCTATTATGAGGCGACCATGCGATGGTGATGAGGGTAGGGAATTTGTTAACTCCAAAATTTTTGGTATTACCTAGGATGTAGATTGACGCAATTTTTAACATGGTGTGAAGAGTGGCTTGCACAATTTTGCGTCCACAGAGGTAATACTATACCAGTGAACCACGGAATACGCAAAGTGGAGATTAATTAAAGCGCCTGATGAAAGCCAAGTACCTGAGCGTGAATAGGCAGTCCACTGTTTTGTGGTGTACAGTATAAGTTTTAATATTAGAGCCAATTTTGTGCTGCAGCCTTTTATTCCTGAAAATTGCCCGCAGCTTGCTGTGACTGCCATTTCATTCTGAAGCTTTCACGAGCAAACTAGCGTTTGCCTCTGTAAATAACAAATATCCATTTAAAATTTTAATATTCCTCACGTTACGGTAAAAAAAATCAATTTTTCGTCGTCATTCCAGGACCCTAAATTAGCAAAAAGACATGACGTTAACGAGACTTGCATTTTAATAATGCTGGGGCTCATAGCAGGTAACAGTTTATTAGTTTCTCGATTAAAGAGCAGCTTAATGAGCTCCGTTACCGCACTTGCCTTTATTAATTTTATGATCAAAGGTAACTGCTTCAAAATGATTATTATGAATTGTAGTGCAGCTATCGACATCTAAAGATTAGGATGAAGGCATATTTAGGGCTTTTGTGCAGAGGGTTTAGGATGCAAATTGAGATAACCATTAGGTTGGGCCGAAAAAACGTTTTTTTAAACACTATACCATGAAAAACTTGCCTCTAGTATACATAAGTACAAAAGACATAAACAAACTTTTTTATGTAACCCCTAGGTAGCGCATCGTACTTAAAATTTTGATTTTTTTTTCTAATTGCCCAGGCCCTGGCTAGAATTGATGTAATTTCCGATTCTGGTTATAATCTACGCAATAATTTCAATATTGTCATGCCAGCTCACAAACTTGCATCGGTTTCCAAGGGAGCTTTAGTCATGCCTGTTAGACTATTTAATCATTTACCTTCGGACATAAAAGCTATTGCTTCGGTTTCGGTCTTTAAGCGCAAGGTTCGCGAGTTAATGCTAAATTATACCTTCTACTCTGTAGATGAGTACCTACTGCAAAAATTTTAATGTGTTTTTTCCTTCTAGTCTCTGTTTCCTATGTATTTTGACATTTTCCTATGCTTGTTTGTACGAGTCGAATGGAAATAAATTATTATTATTATTATTAAATCACATACATACGTCCTACAGGATTTTTTTTCTGATTCTGCAAATAACTATATTGGACTGTTATAGTAAAAAACTTTATTGAGAAAGGTTGAAAAATACCCAGAAGTGATAAAACAGTAATAAATATTTCAAATCAGCTAGCGCCAAGCGCGCAAATTTTCTTAATGTACGCATTTAATGTCAATAAATTACATAAAGCACATTATAATATATGACATAATAATTCCAAAACGTTAACGTTAACGTTAAGTTATTAGAACTAAAGAACTTGTCTATAAATAATATTATTGAAACAAAAAAATTCGTTTCATCAAGAAAACAAAAAAAATGACTGGCTTCTCAAGAGTACCTGAACCCCAGTGCGCTACGTGTAACACAAGTCTAAGTGTTCAGTGCATCATAGTAAAATACCACAAAATCTCAAAGATGCATAAATATTCAAATACAATAATACCTTATATTTTATTAAAGCTGTAAGATGCCATCAGCTAATTTAAGTTAATACCTATTTAAATAATTTTATGATCTACTAGTATTCCAATGCCGCTTGATGCAATTTTCTATTTAAATAAAAAAAATTCAAGTGGGCACCGAAAAAATAAAACAGTAATCTTTATACCCTTAAACTTTGAAGCATTTACTTGTCTTGTGAGCAGCGAAATCCCTCTTGCTACCACAAACTGGAACCACATCTCTGAAGATTAAATTACTTCTAATTAAACGTTATTTGAGATGCCTCGGTGACCAATTTTACGTACCGCCCTGTCGCTTATATACAGGGTGTCCCTGAATTTCCTTGACACGTGACATTCTCGTAACTAAAAAATGTTCAAACGAAAATGGACTGGAATGTTTGCATGTACTACAGGGTCTATCGTACTAGCTTCCAAAATATTTTTTTTCTACTTCAACCCTTAAAACTCACCCCCAACTTTGTTTTTTGAAATAGCACCTAATAGTTTCTCCTACTCAAATTAAGTCCCTATTTTACTTAATATCCTGTAGTACCTTTGATTTTGAAAAAAAAAACGTTTTTTTCGTAAAGTCATAAGCATAAAATAAATAAAATAAGGATTTGTATGATAAAATAAATAAAATAAGGATTTTTATGAGGCGTATTATTTTCGTAAGAAAAACAGATAAAAAAGAAAACCCAGTGGGTCTTTCAAGGGTACCGAATGGCTTATCATATCATGCTTTCGAAACATTTTTTTACTTCACCCTATTATACTTACGCCCTACTTTTTTTCCAATAGCACCCCACAGCTTTTCCTACATCATAATGCATTATTTTATTTAATATCTTGTACTTCATACATAGACCAATTTTTTTTCGTAAAGTTTAACATAAGGTAAATAGAATGAGCATTTGTTTGAAGCGTAATATTTTCGTAATCAAAAAGCATAAAAAAGACGTTTGTTTCCGGAAGCGTGCATTATAGGTCATTCAGTACCCTTAAAAATCCAATTAGTTTTATTTTCACCCGTTTTTTGCGTAACGCAAATTCTTATTTTATTTTGATGTTATGCTTATGATTTTACGAAAAAAATAAGTTTGTGTATAAAATCAAAGGTACTGCAAGATTTTGAATAATATAAGCACTTAACTTGTGCAGAAAAAACTATTTGGTGCTATTTAAAAAACAAAAGTGGGGGGCGAGTTTTAAGGGTGGAAGCACAGAAAAATGTTTTAGAAGCATGGTGCGATAGACCCTATAGCACTTTCAAAAATTCCACTCAGTTTTCGTTTCAACTGTTTTGTGTTACGAGGATATCACGTGTCAAGGAAATTCGGGGACACCCTGTATATACATCTTAGTTCTAGTTTGCATTCTGCTCATTTTTCCTATTCAGATAATATAGGGTTTCACATCGAGAATGTAATTATAACTGAGTGTTAATCTATCAAGGTCAAAAAAAATTCGCAGTAGTCTAATTATGTTGCAGCTAATCATGTGTTTGACATCTTACGTCTTGTGAGCAAGGTGTCTCAAAACTCAGTACAATGACTTTCTTGGTTATTTCAAATAGAAGACTATTTTATATCAACTTCAGGAACTACTTCCACAATCCCAAAACACCAGAACTGATCAAACTTTGGAGAATATGTTACCCTGTACAATGCACAGTGTTAAGTTTTTTAATGTCTGTATTAGCGAGCAGAAATAGTTTGACTTGTTTATGGTACGATCTACATTCATTGTGTACCAAAATTTCTGGAAGTACTTACTGGAAGATCCTGACTAAAGCTACTTTCACTGTATCTTATTATTATGATAAATTTTGCTACTTAAGAAAAATTCATAAGACTTTAGTAGACTTGGAGGCCGATCTTATTACATAGTAAGTTTATTAAATTATATACTATTGCTTTCGCTTTCTTCATGTTGTTGCACCTAATCCTAGAGGCATTATACAAATAACTAATTTTCACAGCTGATGCAGGTGTGGTATTATTATTTTGAGGGTGCCCATAAAAATAGCCTATAAACATAACTTAAAAGTATAAGAATCTTTTCAGAAAAGACTAACAACTTTGGTCAGAATATGGAGAAAATCAATTTTACCGTCCTATTCAGCGACCCGAAAAAGTGGAAATATATGTATCTGTCACCAGTTCAGCCAGTAAGTAAGATTTAATGTCGATAAACGAGTTTCCTGGAAAATCGGAAAATTTTGATGAGAAAGGAGAAAATTGGATTCACCGTCCCATTAAGCAGCCCTAGAAATAATGGAAATTGTATTTGAAAGGCTTTTTCTACCTTTTTGAATGCCAACCGCACCCGTCTACCGAGACAACTAAGTTATTCAGGATAATCAGAAATACCGAATAAATGAAATGGATCACTTTATTTAAACAGAGCTTCACTGAGGTTCACAGTAAGACCAAAATGACCTGATATACTACATCCTGGACCAGTATAATCAACTACAGTTGAGACATAGATTTGATGCAGATCCTCTTGTAAAGATGTTTATTAAATTTTGAACCTCATTTTCATCTTTCTGCTCAGTTGGTTTGTTTCTTTCACCTAGACAATACATGTTTTTGTTTATTTTTCATGCTTAACTCCGCCGCTTATTATAAGTCGGAAAGATTGACACCAATTTGACTGAAAATTTGAGATAAAATGAAAGCTAAAAAAACTTATATTGAAAATCCTATATCTTTAGAAAGGTTATCAAATGTTACATTTTTTTTTGCTATTATAATGACTCTGGTCAGAGACCAACAGGCCAGATCATTTTGCCCCATCCTTGCATCAGGAAGGGAAATTTTAAACTGTGTTAAATATAGGACAGTGGAACATAAATCATAGCTATGGAACAGTAGTTAGTATTTCATTTTATGTTTTCTTGTACGTTTCATTTTTTTGTATGTTTTTTTACTAATTTTGTTTTTGTTCAGGTATTACTATTATTTAATTTTGAAAATTTTACATTTAATCCTATATAAAAAGGGCATTCCTATTTTCAAAAATCAAGTTACCTTTGATTGAAGTTTCCTTAGTGGATCTACTAATTAGGTACTAAACAAATTCAAGTTTGAACGTCTGTCCTCTATTGAAATGTGGCAAAAATTTTTGTTGAATTAATGCATGTGTCGTGTTTATGCTCATCTGTTATTCTATGGTATTACACATATTTTTTGGTTGTTGACATTAATCTGCCAACCTATACGTACATCAAAATCTTGAACTTTGCTCAGCATGATTTTTTCTTATACAGAGATTTTAATTTCTACCCTCTTCTTGTCTGCCCTTGTAGTGTGACGAAGTACGTATCTTATGATGTATATGTAGCTTGAACCGTGACATTCTATCTCTTCAAACCTTTTGACGTTAACTGCAGTTAACTGCTCGTGCCCCTTGAGATGACAGAAATAACCCATGGTACCATATCAAACTTCAATTCACACAAATTAATTTTTGTCTTATTAGGCCTTTACGGAAACAGTGATCTGGATCTGGATCGATCAGTAATATGTCAATCAGTTGTTTAGCGGGATTTATGCTTCCGTAGATTAAAGCAGCATCGAGCAACGAAAAAGTTGGTTTAATAATACAAAACAGATGGTTAAGAAATACAGCTACTAATCTGAATAACTCAATCGCGATCACTCACCCTATTTCTGACTGATCCTATATTAGATCAATCTCCGAACGTCAGGATCAGTAATCCTTGGGATCAGGTTAACCCGATCATATTTTCCGTAAAGACCTATTGTAACTGTTTTTGTCTTTCCACATCGTTCAACCTTTACTGTCCTGTGTTCAATAGGATAAAAGAGGGCAGATTTCCACTCTATCCCCTTCTTTCATATGTTTTGATTCCTAAGTAGATGTTTACCAATATTTAACTTTTAACGTATTAAGTGTGTAATCAGTTACAACTATTCCTCTTCTCTGTTCAGAAGATGTGTTCGCCATATTAAGGGACTGTTTTCCCATATAACGCGCTGCATGGTGTAAAGTCGATTTTTTCTACCGCCTTTATTGTTATTAACCTGTGGTGTCTTGAATTTTTGTAGAATCCAGTAGAAGAGGATAAATTCCTTGAGAGCTTGATTAGCAACACATAGGACTCTTTTTTGGTATGTTTGACCGCAAACCCAAATATTAATTTAGTTAGCATTAACCAATTATCTACAGGGTGTCGCAGCATAATTTGCACAAACGAAGCTGGGTGAAATTTGACTACAATTTATCGACAAAAAAACTGTTTTAAAAAACTCAAAAAATATATTTGCTTTATATTGGCAGCGCAACGGTTTAGTAAACATGTTTTTCTTCTAACATGCAGCCATCCCAAACAAGTGGATTATCGAGAAGTTCCCACTACACCGGAAAATATGATGGAACGTGTACTTTCTTTGTGAAGAAAAATATTGCTGATAGAGCATATAGCTATTGGAACATTTATAAAAAGAGCAAAAGTTGTATTTATTATCTACCTAAGTTGCAGTCGGATTTCAAAATTTTGTATACAAAAGTTACTTGCTTTTTCTCGCAATAAAAAAGGTACATTCCTATTGAAAAAACAAACTTGACCTTGCAAAAATCTTGAAATAGCTGTCATCGTCGAAAATAAAAGACATGGTTACCTATCTCTCATCCCACCTAATTTGACCTTTTTAATTAAAAAAATCACCTATTTCGTGATATTCGGCTATCTCCACCCGGTATATGAGTCATTAACATCATACGTTGTTTTAAATGTTTGATTGACTTTCATACATTTTGTCGTAGTGTACAGTCCTTCATTACATAACGGTTAAAAACAAATTATAGATGTCTGATCTCCTGTACGTAGTTTTTTCTGCTTATGAAGTCTTAGTAGATAAGGACCTATTCTCCTGTACGTAGTGCTTTCTGTTTATGAATTCTCGGTAGATAATTAAGGGCCTACCTATTCTTAATTAGTTTTCTATTTCCAATAGTAACACGCCAATATAGTCAGCGCTGTCCTTTTCACCGATCAAAAATTGCAGCTTTATCTATTGACATAATAAATATTTTCTTCTACTAAATATCTTACCACGTACTCTAAGTATCCTAATTACCAGCATTTGCTTCTCCGAATAAAGTAATGTACATAAATTTATTTCACCAATAATCTACAGTGTTAGTAGTTTATGCACGGACACGGCATTCACTAGGCGCTTTCCTTTTACCTGATTTATGTGATAAATCTCACTTGTGACGTCATGACTCATTTCGATGTACGTTCCTGTCTTCTGAATCTGAGTCTAAAGTGAGATATTTTTACCCCCACTTAAGCCCATCTGCACAAGATGGAAAGGTAGATCAGTTTGTCTCAGATCATTTAGGTGTCAAATAAATCAATAAATGAGGCTAGAATTTTTTGTAGGTTTGAATTTTAGCGGGTTTTTTGGTGTATAGATAGTCGATAGTGTACGGTGAGCTACGAAAAACGTAAAAAAATTGGTTATGGAAAGGATCGACAGATTTTAGAACCACAGCAGATTACAAAATTTCGAGGATTGACATTTAACTGCGCAAACACGTTCCTTTAACTCATGTGAGCATCTGAGGTTTCCAACTGAGCTGAGCTATCTGATTTTTAAGTGATCTGAGTTAGTGCAGATGTAAAAGGAAAGCACCTACTGACAATAGATAAGGGATTCACAGGAAACGAATTATTGACTTCCAATCAAACGTCCACTTGCTCAATGCTTTTGGTTTATGTTTACTATGAAAGGAAGCAGCATCTACAGCATTCAAAAACACAATAGCAATGAATCTGTCCAGCACCAGAAACTTTGAAAGAAACGAATTACGTAAAAAAGACCGTGACAAAACCTCATGGTTTCAAACAAGTGTTTGCCGTGGTTGTTGATCAGACAAGATGAGATGAAACAGGAGGAGCACAATCAGACGACTTTTCAGAAGCTCCATTATTTAGATGCAGTGCACGGAATGTTTGGCAAGCTGAGCACTCACGTTAATAATAAATGTCAACACTTGCCAGTGGCTATTCAATCATGCATCAGCTCATGATGGTGTAACATTACTATCGAATGTAAAATCCTAAAAAAAAGATATCTCGTTTCCGAGTTTGTTATGCTATATTATCAGATACTACAGAATATTCAAAATGATAATGATAGATTCAGAAAAAATTGGAATGTTAATTTATCTAGCTCCACATGAAGTTTTGTCAGTAGTATGTTGTGGTCAAAAACATTCATTAAACATGTATTTTATGTTATCGTATGCAAAATATTTGTTAATTTACATAAGACTGAGCGAAAAGTATTGTAACATCCTGTATATAGCATTGCTTATTTGTGTTGTCGTTGATGTTTCTTTCAAAATGTTAGGATAGATTTTTGATGTTTAAGCGTCATCGAATCGTCTGGAATTTTCGGGGCTGACGGATGAGCGTTCTAGAATGTCATCTGAAGGTCTCGGACAGGTCTCAAATGTTCTAGATGGTTCGATGAAGTATATAAGGCGCCATGAGTAGCGCGGCAGCAGTTCAGTTGAGTTGCGTTGTAGCTGAGATAAGGTTAAGAGACATTGTATTGAGTTGTGAAGTAAAACAGTGAAAGTTACGTCCAGTTTGATTCCTTGAAGTACTGAAAAAGAGGCCGTCGTAGCAGTATAAATAAAGAGTAGTTTAAGAACCTACAAATATAAACTTTTACAGCAGGGTGAACTAAAAAGAAAATAGTTTCTGGCTCTGCAAAGTAACAAAAAAAATGGAATCAAGATGATTGCCTCAGTAATTCCCACACATAACGGTGATGCCGTTCTATTATTTTTCCATTAGATGACAGTCTGAAATCCTCTTGCAACCAAATCATTACCCGCCCGTCCTCAAAAAAAAACACAGAAACTTCCGTAAATAATCACTCTAGAGGAACTAGATCGGCACAGTTTTTATTCTTCAGCTCGAGTTTGAGCTATTTTTATATTTTTAGTTTTTTTATTACCGCCACCGACGCGTTTTCTAAAAAACACGCACTTTCCGTTCTCTCATGAAAATCAATTCCAGGTTATACAATACGGAACCATCCAAAGCAATACTCATATATGAGTATACATCAGCAAATTCTAGTAGGTAAAACCTGACAGGTGTAACAAGAGCCGTGAGAAATATATAAATAGACAAGGATAACAAGAGACGAGAGGATATGAAATAACGTGTGCGTGTGAGATAGCGGCGAAATTCCAAAGTCTCTTGCTACACTTGTCAGGCTGTCCCTCGGTTTCTGTAATAGGCAAGGCAAGCGCCTAAAAAAGTGTATTATGTCGCTAGGTCCTTCTTTCGCAGGTCGATGAAGAGCCTATTATCAGTGCAAAAGTATAATCAGTACAACCCCCTACCCACTAACCAGCCACCCACCCCGAAGGAATAGAAAATGATCCTAAAATGGCTAAAAACGAAGTTTGGGCTGTTTTATTTCTTTTTTGTTTTTTATTATTGATGTGCCGCCACTCATACGATTTCTAAAAATCACAGGCTTTTTCCAACCGCGCCAAGATAGCAATACTGTGCCAAAATTTCACTAAAATCTATTCAATAATCATCTCGTTATGGAAAACAGAACGATCTAACCTAAAATATTAGGTACTACTAGGCGCTAGCCGAATAAAAGGGTCCGCTAAGAAAACTAGATGGCCTTTAAAAAAGCCCAAGAAAGGCTATTTCGTATATAAAAATATCCAGGCATACAGGTAAAATACATATTCTCCAAAATACTAGTAAGTTGATTGGTAATATTAATTTAATATAGTAATTTTAGTTGTTGTATATTTAGTATTAATTGTTGCTTAATTGTCGTGTTTATAAGCATGCTTCTGTATCTCAATTCAACTCATCTTATTTTTATTTTATTTTATTTATTATTACATCCTAAGAAAAATTCAATCGCATGACAGACTTAAGCTTCTTCTGAAGGAGATTTGATGATATTCATATAAATAATCAGTTGCATATTCGGTATTTATGGAAAAATCGAACTACTTATTTGCTGTTATAAGAAAAAAATAACTGCTGCTATAAAAAAATGCGGTTGGACGGTATAATAACTGAGTTGAACATTGTCGATGGCGATGTTAGAAAATATCCCTGTCCTCTCTCTCTCTCTCTCTCTTTAATTTTTGGCTAAGTTTGTTCTCTTTGTACTGCCATGTTTCAAAAGACGCGACTATCATTAAAACAAAATCTCTTACCGAACTACCGTATTTGCCCAATTTTCATTCCTAAATGCAAAACACCATCTGTAATGACCTTTTTCTCCTTGCGTTTTCCATAATTCTCGGGATATCCCGTGTCTACTGGATCCCCAGTTGCTGGACGTCGGCCAAACAAGAAAGTCCTAATCACCGCAACTCATAAAAGAAACCGCTGCCAAAATATCCGTAAAAACCCGCCTTGCTCGAGAGCAGAACAAAAGGAAGCGAGTAGGTTTCGCGGCGTTTAGCGGTTATGAATGCATTCCGTGTTTTCTGGATGCTGCAAGAAAATCCTCGGAATTGGAATTAACGTTAATTCTGTCAGACAGACAGACAGACAGCAGTACGGAAAAGTTTGCATGTAACTAGGAAAGTTAAGCTAAGCTAATCAGTAATGCTTGCTGTTCTTTCACCGAGACGAGGGCTGCAAGAAAAAGTGACGTTTGGTGATGCATGTATAAATAAACAAATAAAACAGTAACATCAGGCGCGCTATTCAGGAGTTCCTGCGATCAAAAGTTTTGGTCGAAAGACAGCTAATCGCGTTTGTACAAAGTGCAGAAACAGCATTCTAGGAATGCTGAAGTGGATTTACATACGAAAATTACATCAAGTAATGTTTCGCTGGCTAAACTCATGTTCGCATGGGTATCCTGACGTTTCTCGCAAGAGGTTATGGTGATGAACTTACTTGCAGTTTGTTTCTTTGTTATTCCTTCCTTTGGTTGAAATATGAAATCAAACGCAAATTTGTAAAATCCACCCCCCGCCAAAGTCCAGTTTTTTCAAAAGAGATACAATTAAAGAGTAGCAGTTTCATTCTTTCATCCGAAACCAACCACAGACGACGTCGTTTCGCTTTTATTAAAGCTCGTCAGTGTGATTTAGGTCTCAGACGAATAAATGGAATTGCCTATTAGTGCCTAGCTGGCAAAACTCGTACTAGTAGAAGCAACATATAGATATTGGGAAGCAGTACTCTAAAAAGGTTTTGGTTCGCCATCTACCAAAGCTGGTACCTGAGCGTTTAACCTGAGGAACCAAGCACTGTTTATGTGACCCGTTTAAACGCATCAGGTATAGGAACCTGCGGATACGACAACAAACAGACCCTTTTTTGTGGCACACTCATTTAACAATCCCGACATTCCAAATGTCGGCTTTGGTAGATAGGTGGCGAACCAATACTTTTTTAAAGTACTGCTTCCCAATATCTATATGTTGCTACTACTTATAAGAGATACACTAATAGTATATTATAATAACATTTATATAAACTTTTATTCTTTACCTTAAGCAAAAGTTCAGAAGCCATTTTTCACAGCGATTGTGAATAAATATTATTGCAGGCCAATCTATTGGTTATTTGCAATATTTTTTTTCTTTTCTTGATATTGAAATATTTAGATGTGTTGCATACTAGGAGAAAAGCTATAGTCTGAAATCTCCTTGCAACCAAATCGTGCCCACCTGCCCGCAAAAAAGCATCCCATACAATAACTCTCGTAAATAGTTGCGTCTCCCTCCTTAGAAACTAGGACGCCACAGTTTTCATTCTGCATGCTTCAACTAAACGAAGCGAAACGATCAGGAGTCTCTAAACCGTCTAAAAGCGAAGTGTGAGCTGTTTTTATATTTTTAGTTTTTTAATTATTGTTGCGCCGCCACTGACACGATTTTTCAGACACTGGCGCGTTTTCCACTTCCGCCGCGATAGTGAAATCTGTGTCGAGATTTCATTAAAATGAATTTAATGATTCTTGCTTTACGCAATATACATAGAACGAAATTAAGCAAAACTATATGTACACATCACAAAATTCTAAGTCCCTTGGTTTCTGTAATAGGCAAGGCAATGTTCACATGGACTTAAAAAAATACGCCACTACGTATTTCTTCCATAGGTCAATGGACAAACTATTATGAATACAACAAATCTTTCAGTTTTACAACCCCCACCCCCTAACCACCCCAATTTCACCCCCACCCAATAAAACGTAGAAAATGATCAGGAACCCCTAAAACCCCCAAAAACAAGGTTTGAGTTGTATTTGTATTTTTAGTTTTTTTTGTTATTGCTGTGCCGCCACTGACACGATTTTTCCAAAACATACCCGTTTTCCATCCTCGCCGCGGTAGTAATACTGTGTCAAAGTTTCGTTAAAATCAATTGAATAATTTTCGCGTTACGCGATCTAAAACAATACTCGTATGTATACATCAGACAATATTTCTAAGTCCCTTGGTTTCTATAATGAGCAAGGCAATGTTCGAATGGACCTAAAGGAGTGTACTATGCCGCTAGGTTTTTCATTCAGAGGTCAATGGACAGCCCATTATGAATACAACAAATTTTTCAGTTTTCCAACCCCCCACCCCCCAACCACCCCAAATTCTCCCCTACCCAAAAAAAGTAGAAAATGATCAGGAACCCCTAAAACGCCCAAAAACAAAGTTTGAGGAGTATTTATTTTTTTTGTTTTTTTATTACTGCGCCGCCACTGACAGGATTTTTCCAAAACATACGCGTTTTCCATCCTCGCCGCGGTAGTAGTACTGCGACAAAGTTTCATTAAAATCCATTCCATAACTTTTACGTTACTCAATACACAACGATCTAAAGCAATATTCCTATACAGGGTTATTCACGTTATTCGACACGGAGCATTATGGCTAAAGTCTTTGATAAAAAAGAAAATAATAATTCGGGATGGATAGAGACCCATAAAGGCTACATTTTAAAAATATTTTCATGTTATACAGGGTGTCCCAAAAGCACGAAATGTATCAAAGTTGTGTTTTTTTAAATGGAACACCCCGTATATTATTGCATATTCAGATTCCTTGGTGAATTCTAGTGTGACTTTATGTATCATACATGTTACCTAAGGCGAACCGTTAGGGTGTAAATCACCATTTTCGGTATAAGTTGATATCAGGAAAAAATTGAATATCGCAGAGATTACAAAATATGGAAGGCTGTGACTTTGCTGTATTACTAAGCATAAAATGCATCAGCTTTGATGAGAGTGTCAAATTTAAATTACGTTTATGCTTGGAGAAATCGGTCGATGAACTAAGAAAACTTCGATCAGCGATAACTTGATTTTTTCAAATAGGAATGCCTAATTTTTTTTATACGGTTAAACGTAGAATTTGATAAGCTTTCTAACGATATAAGGTTGTGAATACCAATCTCTCGTAGTTTTCATTTAATTTTAAATTTTCAAACAAATCGGCGATTTTCAATTTTCCTACCTATAAGCAACGTAGCAGGCCATGAAATATAAACAAAAATCTGTTCAGCTAGAAGAAAACAACTAACTTAGCTGAAAAATACACGCTAACTAGACTAAAGGGACAAGATTATAAAAATTCCTTGCAACAAATCAACTCTCCCAGAAACAACTGCGATAACATCTCTAAGGTCAAAGAGAAGCTGGAGTATGGCAGTAATAAATATTTTTACTGTCTACTGGCTACCGCAATTTACTAGAGGTTAAAAATTTCCAAGGCAATCAAAAACCCTCATATGAAACAGAAACAACCAGCGACTGTTGCTCCAGCACGCAACTATCAATCATATGTAATGCTGTAAAAAAGTACTTAATTTGCGTCGAAGTCGATACCTCTGACTGGAGCCCTTCTATTTTTCAATATCTATTAGCAATATTGCAAAAAAGGAATACTGACAAATCAGATTTAAATTTTCTGCCATTTAAGTTATGTTTTATAATTTGAGCAAATTTTAATTCATTCTTCATTTTCTGCGACCTTGCTAATAGGTACTGAAGAATTTTCAGAACTCCAGTCAGTGGTACTTTTGACTTGAGTTTTGACAGAATTGCATACTTTTATAAATGTGAAATTTTATTATGAAAATAATAAACTGCTTACAACATCCTCTCGTAGTTTTTACTTTATTTCAAAATTTTTAATGGTTTTGGAAATTGCCAATCTCTAGTACATTGCAGTAGCTAGTAGGCCGTGAAAAAATCCATTTCTGCCATACTCCAGCTTCTCTTTGACCAAAGATATGTTACCGCCGTTGTTTCTGGTTGGACTTTGTTTGTTGTGAGTAATTTTTATAATCTTGTCCCTTTAGTCTAGTTCGTGTGTATTTTTCAGCTAAGTTAGTTGTTTTCTTCTACCTGAACAGGTTTTTGTTTATATTTCATGGCCTGCTACGTTGGTTATAGGTAGGCAAATTGAAAAATGCCGATTTGTTTGAAAATTTAAAATTAAATGAAAACTACCTGAGACTGGTATGCACAACCGCATATCATTAGAAAGGCTATCAAATTCTACTTTTAACCGTATAAAAAAAATTAGGCATTCCCATTTGAAAAAGTCAAGTTATCGCTGATCGAAGTTTTCTTAATTCATCGACCGATTTGTCCAGGCATAAACGTAATTTAAATTTGACAGTCTAATCAAAGCTGGCGCATTTTATGCTTAGTAATACGGCAAAGTCACAGCCTTCCAAATTTTATAATCTCTGCGATATTCAATTTTTTCCTGATATCGGCTTATACCAAAAATGGTGATTTACACCTAAACGGTTCGCTTTAAGTCCCATGTATGATACATAAAGTCACAATAGAATTCATCAAGGAATCTGAATATGCAATAATATACGAGGTGTTCCATTTAAAAAAACACAACTTTGATACATTTCGTGCTTTTGGGACACCCTGTATAACATGAAAATATTTTTAAAATGTAGCCTTTATGGATCTCTATCCATCCCAAATTATTATTTTATTTTTTATCAAATACTTTAGCCATAATGCTCCGTGTCGAATAACGTGAATAACCCTGTATATTTATCAGAGAATTCTAAGTCCCTAGGTTGCTGGAATAGGGAAAGCAATGTTCTGATGGGCCTAAAAAAGGTTATTATGCCGCTAGGTTTTTCTTTTGCAGGTCAGTGGATAGCCTATTATTAATACAACACATTTTTGAGACTTACAACCCCCCACTCCCCAACCACCCCAATTTCACCCCCACCCAAAAAAAATAGAAAATGATCAGGAACCCCTAAAACACCAAAAAACGAAGTTTGAAGAATATTTAATTTTTTTGTTTTTTGCTAATTAGTCTGCCGCCCATGGACCGATTTTCAAAATTATAAGAACATTACCTACTACGACCCCACAGCATATCGCTGCCCAAATTTCATCACAATCCATGCAGCGGTTACTGAGATTACGTGGCTAGAAAAACGCGTACAGACCGACAGACCGACAGACCGACAGACAGACAGCAGACCGACGGAAATGAGTGACGTGGATTTTCGTTATGTAGACATGATAAAACGCCCAAAAGGCGTATTATCTCAAAATCGAAAATTTTCGCGATCACAATACTCCCCTCACCTATCGGTGTGGGAAGTAAAATCAAAATTAAAATGTACATGTACATGTGATAAATTTATTGTTAAATGCGGTGATATCACAGGATCCATTGCTTTGAAAAAAAAAATAATAACAAACAGTGGAACTATAATCATCGCACCAGTGGCGTGCGGTTACATTTATAAGATTCAGTGAAAAAACCTATTTCGAGACATTACTTTTACGATTTAAAAGAAACTTACCTTTGGGAAATTTGAGGCCAATTCCATTTTTTCATTAAAATTCTATCGAAACTTGTCAAACAAAGACTAAAACATACACAAAATTATAATAGGATACGGGATATGCAGCTATTTGTATTTGAGGTCTATTATTCCTTTATCATTGGTCTATAGTATCATCATACAATTTTTCCTTATAACTTTTTTACGCACTGTTTCTACAGGGTGAGTTTTTAGTACCGGCTCGGTCGATAGCTCCACTACTGTAGAAGATAGCGAAAAAAATTGTATATAAAAATTGTAGCCACGGATATGCTCCTTGCTCAGAAAATATTTTGATATATACAGGGTGATCCGTAACTACGTGGTGATGCAAACATGCATTTTTTTAAATGAGACACCCTATATATTATTCCATATTCAAATTCTACTAATAATTTCCGTTATTCCAATATAGCATATTGTTACATTATACAGGGTATTTCAAAAGTTATGACCATTTTTGTATCCAAATCACGGTCAAATGAACGTACTGTATATCAAAAAGTAATGAATCAAAAATTATTTGTTTACACGAGAAGATTAAAAATATCCTCTAGTTTTGAAATGCGCTATAAAAAAAAGCCCGCGACGCATATTCGTATACAGGGTGATGTAGAATGCAAAATCCAAATTTTCCCTTTTTTTTCAGATGTAACCCCCACGATTTTATTATCCTAAAGAATTGGTTTTAATATGCTCTTTCATCCTTGTGTAGCACTTATTATGGCTGCATTCATTAGTTTCTGAGATATTTCGATTTTTCTACAAATTTTAAATATACCTTCTAATTGTTTGATAAAATTTAGTTATTTTGAGAAAATACTACCAAATTTTGTTTTTGCTTAACAAACAACTAAAATATAAGGCGATAATAATACTTGATCAAGTCGAAACACTGAATTAACGAGATAATATAGGTCAGGTGTCCTGAGGAAACAATTTTATAGACGTCATGCATAATTATCAAGCAGATGTATCAGGTAGGCTATGAAATATGAAACGACACAGTCCAAATAAAACGATTCTTCAATCTTTCAAACGCATTAGTTTTAGTTTGCCTCCGTTCTGGATATTGCTATTCATAATTGATATATTCTAGAGGCAAGTAGACAATTTCTCAAAGATTCTCCTAAATACCCTCAATGGAAAAATTAATTTTCAAAGCTGGTTTTTCATACAGTACGGAATTATTGAGTAGGTAATGGAAACTGTCAATTTTTCAAAGCCTACTTGATAGTTGTTTACTTGATAATTAATTATGCGTGACGCCTACAAAATTGTTTCCTCAGCATACTTGACGCTATTGTTTCGATGATTTAGGGTTTTGACTTCATCAAATACCATCAAGACCTTATAATTTAGTTATTCGTAAAACAAAAAACAAATCAGATAGATCTTTCTCAAAATAAATAAATTTCAGTACACAAATAGAAGCTATATTTTAAATTTACCGAAAAATCGAAATATCTCGCAAACTGATGGACGTAGGTACAACAAGTGCTATACAAAGATGAAAGAACATATTAAAAGCAATTCTTTGGGATAATAAAATATTGGGGGTTACATTTGAAAAAAAGAGAAAATTTTGATTTTGCATTCTACATCACCCTGTATACGAATATACGTCTCGGGCTTTTTTTAGAGCCGATTCTAAAACTATAGGATATTTTTAATCTTCTCATGTAAAAAAAAATAATTTTTGATTCAATACTTTTTGATATACAGTACGTTCATTTGTCCGCGATTTGGATATAAAAATAGTCATAACTTTTGAAACACCCTGTATAATGTAACAATGCCCTATCTTGGTAGAACGGAAATAGTCAGTAGAATCTGAATATGAAATAATACATAGGGTGTCTCATTTAAAAAAATGCATGTTTGCATCACCACGTAGTTACGGATCACCCTGTATAAATCTAAATACTTTCTGAGCAAGGGGCATATCCGTGGCTACAACTTTTATATACAACTTTTTTCGCTATCTTCTATAGTAGTGGAGTTATCGACCGAGCCGGTACTAAAAACTCACCCTGTATATTGGCAATAAGGCTAAATTTGCCTTCGCCTGTTGAATCTCTTGTAAACATTTTAAAGCGTTTTAGTATTGAGAAACTTCGTTCAACTGAAGCACTTGTAGCTGGGATAGAGTCCTGTACAGGGCACGAACTACAGTCGTTGAATATATGGTGTAACCAACTGCAATAATAAATATTCAAGTCCGTACGAGACATTCTTGTGAAGTTTAAAAAGGAAGTACAACCATCTGCTTCTATTTTTGTTAGTAGAGTCTTGGGTCATTTCCTAGTAATGTTCTTTTCCGCAATCGTTTAGATTTTCGCTGTTTCTTAGTCTAACAGATTATTAACAAATAAGATGCTGCTGAAATTGCTTGATCAGTCATCTTCAAACAGTTCAAAAACTGCAGTACGATGTTGCCTCGGTATAAAATGGACCGCCGCATGCTACATCGGCTGCATGATGTTGGCGTCAACAAAGAGACGCATGCCCCAATTTGTAGCATGCCACAATGTCGCAAAATGTGACTCTGGCATGAACGAGCCTTTATGAGTTTTTTTTACTTCATTATAATATATATAATATAATAAATGGTCTCTAAAAAAATTCAACTCGTTCGGCCTCATTCCTCAGAGGAAGTCTTATTTCTCTTGAGCATTGGGACTCTGACGCATCCTCATCGTTTTCCATGCATCACGCCTTGGCAGCAGCTCCGTTCGAGATGCATTATTTGTGCGATATAATCGGTGTCGAATCCCTGAGAGGCCATAAACCACCGTCTTGCAGCTTAAAAGTTCTCATCTGACAGCCAGTGCAGGAAAATGGTGCCGAGCGGCACGGCAGCAGCTTCTATTCTCAAGAGCAGCTGGAGAATTATTGTCTGCAAAGCCGAGTACCGGAGTATATTATATTAATCTACCCAACTTGCATACATTTTATTTTACTATTTGGAAAAATAGAAGTTATGCTGTTTTGTGGGATTCCATGCCCATACCTTGAATAAGTGAACCTTTACAATGTGGCCTAGATCAGGAAAGCACGTATGGGGAGCTTTCAAAAGTAAAGAAAAAAAAATGGATTTGAGTTGATTGGCTCAGTACATTCCACATATAACGGTGATATCATTTTATTATTGTATCCACATTGCATGAAGCTAAGCTAAGCACAACCACTCCAATTTTACCCTCACCCAAAAAAAAAAAAAACAGAAAATGATCCGGAATCTCTAAAACGCCTAAAAATGAGGTCCGTTTTTATATTCTTAGTTTTTTTATTGTTCCTGTGCCGCCACTGACACGATTTCAAAAACCATACGCGTTTTCCATCATATGGCAAAGTTTTATGAAACTCAATAATTCTATAATTTTCACGTTACGCAACACAGAACAGTCTATGATAGAGCAATATTCGTATGTGTACCTATATCAGAAAATTCGCTTGGTTTCTGTAGTAGGCAAGGCAACGTTTGGATGGACCCTAAAAAGGGTATTTGCCGCTAGGTCTCCGTTTCCTAGGTCAGTGGACAGCCTATTATGGATACACTAAATTTTTGAGTTTTACACCCTCCCCCCCCCCAAAAAAAAAGGTAGAGATTGGTCAGGAAATCATAAAATGCCTATAGCAGCATTAATTACTAGGACACCACAGCATACCAATGCCTAAATTTCAGCACAATCCATGCAGCGATTATTGAGACTACGAGGTTAGAGGAACGCACATAGATAGACCGACAGACCGATGGAAATGAGTGACATGTATTTTCGTTATGTAGACATCATAAAACGCTCAGAAGCCGTATTACCTGAAAATCGAAAATTTTGCGATCACAATACTTTCCTCACATATCGGTGTGGGAAGTAAAAATGATTAAAAGACGAAAAGGTTACCTTCTTCAACTTTTACTGAAATCGTATTATTGAAAACAAATTGTTCTTTATGCAATAATTTGAAGAAAAAACAAAAATTCAAGAGCTTCCGTTTCGATTCTGCTTCAGCATACCTAAGGCTTATTTGCAAAATTGACCTCAAGTGTGATGATTCGGTTTCTTCCATACGTTCGTGGTAAAACTTTGGAATTACCAAATGATTGACCCTCCCCACGATCCTAATAGGGAACACTACATGTAATATGTGATCGAATGTTATTGGACAGGCCCATAGGTGTGTATTTCCAAGAGCAATATCCCAATACACCTGTAAAGTATAGACGTCACCATGGTTAATAATTTAAGGTAATAGAACATCTTCTTTATAAAAAAACGAACCTCCCGTCACCTCCACATGCATTGTCACTGAAAACTCTTGTGGCCTTGTCAATATAATAATTTTCTGCAAGGACAGATCCTGGCAGGTTCTTAAGTCTAGTTACAGTTAATGAACCTTTAAACGGGTTACTAGGTAGAACACGGTAGTTTGTACTGGGTGGCCTGCTAAGAATGGACAGCGGCAATATTTCGGTAGGTAGCTGTTAATGAAGAAGCTTCCTTTTTTTTAATTTTAGTTAAGCAGATAGTCCTAGAGCGTTAGAGAACAACAACGACAAAAAATTGTAATTATCTCCATTAATAGAAAAGTTATAGTCTTTTAAAGTTTGAATAGCCGTATTCTCCGGGTGACTTCACGCGACACCAAGCAAGCCTGTATGCGCCCTGTCGAGGATGCTGCTCCCGCAAGCCAGCTCGCCGCCGCCGCCGGCCTCCTTGTTCATGTCGTTGTTCCTTTTTTTCAGTAGGGTAGGCGACGCCGACGGTGACAAAACGATACAGTGCAGTCTATTGTTACTCGTGTTATTAGAATATGTCTAGCAGACCGAGAAACTATAAATATTGCATTGTGCTCAGGTGTACTAACACCACCATAAAAACACCAAACATATATTTCAGTGGATACCCTATTATGAATACAAAAAATTGAGTTGTATGACCCCCCTCAACTACCCCAATTTCATCCCCATCCAAAAAAAGTAGAAAATGATCACGAAACCTCTAAAACGCCCAAAAACGAAGTTTGAGCTGTTTCTATATTTTTAGCTTTTTATTATTGCTGCGCCGCCGCTGACACGGTCTTTAAAAATCATCAAAATCATTTTACATTCTTGCAGCGGTAGTAATACTGTGTAAAAATGTAATTGAAATCAATCCAATAGTTTCCTAGTTACACAGTACAGAATGATCAGAAGCAATACTCGCATGTATACATCCGAAAATTCTAAGTCCCTTGGTTTCCGTAATAGCCAAGGTAATGCTCGGATGCACCTAAAAAAGTGTATTATGATCCAAGGCCTTTCTTTCACAGGTTAGGGGACAGTCCATTATGAATACAATAATTTTTCACAATCCCCGCCAACCTCGTTCGCCCTCCACCCCCAATATCACCCCCCCCAAAAAAAGTAGAAAATGATGGGGAACCTCTAAAACGCCTAAAAAAGTTTGCGGAATATTTAAGAATTTTGGTTTTTTGCTAATTACTCCGCCGCCCATGCATCGATTTTCAAAATTATAGGAACATTACCTACTACGACCCCACAGCATATCGCTGCCCAAATTTCATCAAAATCCATGCAGTGGTTACTGATATTACATGGCTAGAAAAACGCGTGCAGACAGTCCGACAGACAGACAGACCGACAGACAGACCGACGAAAATGAGTTGTGAGGATTTTCGTTATGTAGACATCATAGAACACCCAAAAAGCGTATTATCTCAAAATCGAAAATTTTCGCGATCACAATATCGGTGTGAGAAGTAAAGGTCCATAATCATGTCGAGATCCACATCAGGAAGATTACTAGAATCGCCACGAACGTAACCTTCCTCCATACATCAAAAATATACTGGATTCTGCCCGTTACAACAAACACCTTCGCCGTTCCACTCAAATCTAGATATCGCACACTGTACAGCGCAGCGTATGCATAACGGAATCCCGACCTTCCGACTGTGGCTGCTGCGAACGATTCATGACATGTGACGTCATAAGGCATTCCACTACCGCGATCGCTTTCCGTAAATATAAAATTGAATAACTCTGCCGTTTTTTGGAATATACAGATGATTTTTTCGACATCTTTCAAGTGAAGAAATAGACTATCAGATAATAATGAATTTTCTAAATTTTGTTTTTTAGGAAACTTCTCTATTATCGCTGGCTGGATTGCCGTGACCGCCATGGCTGAGCTGGTAGGAGCGCAGGACTAGAGTTTCGGAAGCGCGGATTTTAATCCCGTTGTAGCACCTTGACTTGAGTCTAGAGTGAGTCTAGAGTTGCAGAAAGATGAATATCTTCTATTTTTTGACGTTTTGGTTTCTCGTCGATCAGATGGTATTTAAAATATTCGGTCTACAGGAATCCAAAATATACGACTAGGTACCATAATGGTTTGCACAGGAACAATCAGTAATTAACTCAATTGTGCATAGAGCTCTCATGCTGATAAACTCGATAAAAGCCTAACTCCAGCATGTAAAAGCAGGCCTTTTATGAAATAGCTACGCACACCGTGATATTCGACGAGCAACAGACAAGTTTTTCATTAAGATGGAATAAAATAGCCTATTTAGTATTTCAAATTGTAACGGCCTCAAACCACTTTTATTGATATTATTAATAATTAATAATTTTCATTATTTAAACAGAATGGTTTTGTTGTCGTCAATTGTAAAAACTATATTTTATAGATTTCATATACATTTGCTATTTGCATTTGGTGTTTTTTATGAATGAATTCTGCTTGATTATGGAGTAATTATGGGATTGCAAAATGTTCTGACCCTTTACAGATATGCAAATAAGTTATTGAAGCCAATATGGTAACAGGGCTCGCAATATTTAAATATTCATCATTTTAAAACAACGTAATAATAAATGGCACAATGCACAATTTATAAATAGGTCGCAAATACCTACAAGGTAGTAGTTTGGCTGACGACTTATCAGAGCAGTAAAACTACATCATATATGTTTGATAAGAGAGTCATCCTTCAGACTTTTCTGGCCCTTTTTCTCCAAATATTCATCTTACTTCAGTGCATTTACCGCCTTTTTCACAAAAACTACTGGTCTTAAAATATATAGGTTAGTTACTGTACCGAGTGGATATTTTAACCGGAAGAAATATCTTAATTTCATTTATCGTGATTTATTGTCACATAAAGACAACCACTTAAGTTGGACTCAAGTTTACTGACGTTTGGGTATCCTCTGCAAACTTTCAGACTCTGATAGCACTCACGTTCGTCATGCCACATAGTTGGCGCTGAACTGGTTAAAAAAAAGAACTGGACATCAGCCTGTGAATGCCAAAGACA
The DNA here is from genome assembly GCA_951848785.1 of Callosobruchus maculatus. NCBI lineage: Eukaryota > Metazoa > Arthropoda > Insecta > Coleoptera > Chrysomelidae > Callosobruchus > Callosobruchus maculatus. The sequence goes on from CATOUR010000228.1 coordinate 494,050, forward strand.
ATGTGTCTTAGTTTGTAGCTGTATATATTTTATTTTATCATAGAGTATAACCGTTTTTCTTTTATATACAGTTACTACTGTCATGTTTTTGAGCCATAAGATAAATAAATAAATGAAAAACCGACTCTGATGTATCACTTTTATTGATGTAGATCTTGCTTTCTATGATTCCCAGTGTTTTACTTATTGACCATTTAAGAGCGAAGAATCAGCCACAGTCTCTGTTTCATAAACTAAATTGTTAACATCTCTGATGAGTCATGAGCCAAGCTGTCAGCACCCAGACTATATTATTTATTCATGAGAGATGTGTAGTATTATGCCCATGCTCGAAGGAGACATTCGAGCATAACGTCGTACAAATACAGCCTGACAAGTGTAGCAAGAGACTTGGGAATTTCGCCACTGTCTCACACGCACACGTTATTTCATATCCTCTGGTCTCTTGCTATCCTTGCCTATTTCATATTTCTCACGGCTCTTGTTACACTGTAAATCTCGGCATTTGGTTACAGTGTTACTATTTATTGCAGGAATTATAATATGAAACATGTACCTATAAAAGATCAAACACTTAGGTTATCTGATTAATAGACAGTCAATTTTGAAGTACTAGAGCAACAAGAGAGTTTTTTATTCAGAGGCATCTAATAAATCTATTAATACAACAATCATTGGTTGAACGGGACTGGTGGAATTAAATCCTCAGCATTAGGAGCTAAAATCAATAGGAACTCTACAATTGTTAAAGTTGACTGACTCAGTACTTCCCACACATAATGATGATACCATTTTATTATTTCTCCATTGCATGAAGCTATAGTTTCAAATTCCCTTGCAAGCAAATCATCGCCCATCCGCCCGCAAAAAAACATCCAACGCAGAAACTCTTGTAAATAGTTTCTTGCGTCTCCGTCTTAGGAACTAGGACGCCACAGTTTCTTCTGCATGCTTCAACAGGACGACGCGAAACGATCAGGAGCCTCCAAAACAAAGTATGAGCTGTTTCTGTATTTTTAGTTTTTTTATTATTGCTGCGCCGCCACTGACACGATTTTCCAGAAACACACGCGTTTTCCATTCTTGCCGCGGCAGTAAATTCAGTGTCAAAATTTCATTAAAATGAACTCAATAATTTTCGCTTTACGCAATATACATCGAACGAAATAAAGCAAAACCCGTATGTATAATAGGCAAGGCGATATTCAGACTTACAAAGGTGTAACGTGCCGCTAGGTATTTCTTCCACAGGCCAATGGACAAACTATTCTGAATACAACAAATTTTTCAGTTTTACAACCCCTCACCCCCCAACCGTCCCAATTCCACCCCCACCTAAAGAAGGTAGAAAATGATCAGAAACTCCTAAAACGCCTAAAAACGAGGTTTGAGCTGTTTTTATATTTTTAGTTTTTTTATTATCGCTGCGCCGCAGCTGACACGATTTTTACAAAACATACCTGATTTCCATCCTCGCCACGGTAGTAATACTGTGTCAAAATTTCGTTAAAATTAATTGAATAATTTTCACGTTACGCAATATAGAACGAACTAAAACAATAGTCGTATGTATCCATTACAAATTCTAAGTCCCTTGGTTTCTATAATGAGCAAGGCAATGTTCGAATGGACCTAAAGAAGTGTATTATGCCGCTAGGTTTTTCATTCACAGGTCAATGGACAGCCCAATGTGAATACAACAAATTTTTCAGTTTTCCAACCCTCAACCCCCACCCACCCCAAATTCACCCCTACCCAAAAAATAGTAGAAAATGATCAGGAACCCATAAAACGCATAAAAACAAAGTTTGAGGCGTTTTTATTTTTTTGTTTTTTTAATATTGCTGCGCTGCCATTGACACGATTTTTCCAAAACATAGGCGTTTGCCATCCTCGCCGCGGTAGTAATACTGTGACAAAGTTTAATTAAAATCTATTCCATAACTTTTACGTTACTCAATACAGAACGTACTAAACCAATAGCCCTATGTATTTATCAGAAAATTCCCTTGGTCCCTTGGTTTCTGGAATAGGCAGGCCAATGTTCGAATGGGTCTAAAAAAGGGTATTATGCCGCTAGGACTTTCTCTTACAGGTCAATGTATAGCCTATTATGAATACAACACATTTTTGAGATTTACAACCCCCCACCCCCCAACCACTCCAATTTAAATATGTTGGGTTTACCTTGGATCTCGATGAGTTTCTTACGGCTTCCCTGTTTTATAACCTTGGACTGGTAGGATCAATTTTCCCTGCTACGTTCCTTGAGAATCAGGAACAATGATACTGACGACCTTTCTTGTACAATGTTTTATTGGCGACTGACTCTTTTTACATTATTGACAGTAGTTGTCACACTGACTGACTGTTTTTACAAACAACAAAAACAATAATATTTTAATACAAATAAACATTCTCGAACATATATCGGCCGCCTTGAAAGGATCAGGACTTTCAACAACTAGTCTGTGATTCTACAGGAAGTAAACACAACCTGTTTGTAGCCCGCTTCACGGTGAATCCTCTAACCTTTACTTCGCATACTCGTACAATACCGTCACTACCCGGAAATAACCGCACCACGCGGCCTAGTCTCCAGTCTAACGTAGGTGTGTTGTCTTCCTTAAGTAAGACTAAGGAGCCTATCTGCAATAGTTTTCCTCCATCTCGTTTCCATTTGGTCCTTGTTTGAAGTTCCGTCAGGTACTCCTTGCTCCACCTCTTCTAGTAGTGCTGCGTCATCGCCTGTAGCTGCTGCCAGGTATTCAAACGATTGACAGACATGCAAGTTACGTCCAATTCTGGGAGGGCCGTCAACTGTCGTCCAATCAAAAAGTGAGCAGGAGTTAGAGCTACTGTTTCCTCTGGATCCTCAGTTAGGGGGCATAGAGGACGGGAGTTAAGCATACTTTCGATTTGCGTCAGAACTGTACTAAATCCCTCAAACGTTAATGTTGTTTACCTATTACTCGCCGTATATGGTATTTTGCACTTTTGATTCCTGCTTCCCAGAGTTCACCAAAGCTAGGACTTCTAGCAGGTATAAAATGCCAGTGGACACGCTCAATCGCTAACTGGTTACCTATTTTTTCAGAATTTTCTTTCAAAAACTTAAACAGCACCCTTAATTCATTATTTGCTCCCAGAAAATTACTTCCGTTATCGGAATAAACATGAGTTGGTTTGCCTCTGCGGCTGCAAAATCTGTTGAACGCAGCAAAAAATGCATCGGTGGTCAGATCTGACACCAGTTCGATATGGACTGCCTTTACACTCATGCAAATAAAGAGACATATATAAACCTTACTAATTTTAGCGCCCCTACCTTTACGGTCTTTAACATAGCAAGGTCCGCCGTAATCTATTCCAATATTCTGGAAGGGTAGATAGGTATTTACTCTGACTTCAGGAAGATCACCCATAAGATAATGTATAACCTTGGGAGAAACCTTAAAACAAGTTACGCAGCTTCTTACTATATTTTTACAAGAATTTCTCCCAGAAATAGGCCAATATTTATCTCTTACTGAACATAACAGTGTTTGCACCCCACAATGTAGTAGCCTTTCGTGACTATCTCTTAATATCAAATAGGTGAGGACATGACCCTTGGGTAAAATTATCGGGTGTCTTTTATCGTAATCCTGTTTAGCGTTTCGTATTCTACCACCAACTCGCATAATGCCATTTTCTAGAAATGGTCTCAAAGGAAGCAACTTGCTTTTACTATTTAGTTCTTCATTATTCAATAAAGCCTTATATTCTGTCGAAAAACATGTATTTTGTACAAGCTTAATCAAAAAATTTAAAGAGTTATTTAGCTCTATAGGAGTCAAAGGTCCGACATTTCTTTGTTTTCGGAGAGAGCGATTAACAAACCTGTTCACATAACATATTACTTTGACAATCTTATTTAATCTTGAAAACTTATAAATTAATTCCAAAAAGACATTTTTATCGTTACTTGACACTAATGAAAAGGTACTCCGTTGTTCTGGTATTTCTGACTCAAAATTGATTACAAGATTTTCCCTATCCCATTCAGTATTATCTAATTCCAAAAAGGAAGGACCATGCCACCACAGTGGACAATCTCGCAATGTTTCAACTGTCGTTCCTCTAGACAACAAACCTGCTGGGTTGTCGGCAGAGTTAATGTGTCGCCAATCTAATACCTTAGTGAGAGACTGAATTTCACTTACGCGATTGGCTACGAAGGTTTTCCACCTCTTGGAGTCCCCTCGTATCCAAGCGAGGGTTATCATGGAATCGGTCCATAGATAACGTTTATTAAACCGTATTTCTATAACAGTCATAGTTTTACTGATTAGGTTCGCTACTAAAACCGCGCCGCATAATTCTAAACGTGGTAGGCTTATTTGTTTAACCAGGGCAACTCTGGATTTTGCACATACCAAATGTGACATCGGGGCCTTTGTGCTAAATGTGCATCTAATACAGGGTGTAACTTTTAAGGATGTCCACACCTATATTACCGTGTAGATCTTGCTGAGCTGATCATTTTTCAATAAGCAACATGGGTCCGGAAACGAACCGTTTCGGAGATAGCGCTACCGGAAGTAGTCCTTTCTGACGCCTGAAGTTAGGCAATTGATTCGACGCCTTGCGGCCAGTAGCGTGGCCGGCGCGGTCTCCGGATCTCAATCCCTTGGATTTTTTCCTGTTGGGTCACCTGGAAGCACTTGTCTACCAAGGGGGTGCACCGCACACAGCAGAAAAGCTGATTGCACGCATCATTGCAGCAGCTGGAGACGTCAGGGAGCAGCCACAGGTAATCAACGCTGCCACTGCATTGGTCATCCATCGAGCCAGATTGTGCGAGCAAGAAGGCGATGGCCACGTAGAGCCTCTCCTTCACTGATTTTCACTGATCTCGGTGGTTTTTGTTGTTGTTTTTTTGCAATGTTTTTTTTTGTTTTGTTTGTTTGCTTTACTTTTGACATTTTGGCCATGACGATTAAATGTTGACAAGCCGAATCTGTCTTAGCAGCTGATCCGTAACCCCCTCTCTCCTCTGCCAATTACGAGGCCTTGCTTGAATTACCTAACTTCAAGCGTCAGCAAGGATAACTTTCGGTAGCGTTATCTCCGTAACGGTTCGTTTTTGGGCCCATGTTGCTTATCATAAAATGATCAGCTCAGCGAGATCTACATGGTGGTATAGGTGTGGACATCCTTAAAAGTTACACCCTGTATATACACATGCTGCGTATGCCTTCTCACTCGCATCACAAAATCCATGTATTTCAATACTCATGTATTCTGATAAAACGGCCCGTCGAGGTATCCTGAGTTCTGTTATACACTTTAGATCCTCACGAAATAGAATCCATTTACTTTGCAAATCGTTAGGCAACTCGTCATCCCATTCCAATTTCCTAATCCACATTTCCTGTATCATTAACTTAGCTACTATGATCACACAGCTTACTAAACCTAACGGATCTAAGATCTGACAGATTGTGGATAATACACGTCTCTTCGTCATGCGATTGTTAGACAGAATATCCAAATCAACTTTATACTGAATTATATCACTATATGCATTCCAGAACACACCGAGCGTTTTATTTTGTTCATCTTCACCAAATTCCAAAATACTAGCATCTGTCTCACCATGTGTTTCAAAATTATTCAAAACTTGTTTATCATTACATAACCACTTTCTCAATGGTAAGCCAATACTGTTTAAAATGTTAGATACATCACCCTGTATTTTTAAAAGATCTATAGCCGATTCTGAACCTGTCAATAAATCATCCATATAAAAATCCCGTCTGATAATCTTACAAGCTTCTGGAAATTCATTTTCATACCTATTTGCTACTTCAATAAGACACCTTACCGCAAGATATGGCGCTGATGCGGTACCATAGGTGACAGTTTTTAACTTGTAGCATTTAATACAGTCAGTAGCTTCAAAACGCCACCAAATTTTTTGGTAAAGTCTTTGATCTTCAGCAATCCAAATTCTCCTATACATTTTAGAGACATCCCCTGTCATAACTAATTTATGTTTTCTAAATCGAACTAAAATATCAAACAGGTCATCTTGTAACTTAGGTCCCACAAATTGGGTATCATTAAGCGATAATTCTGAACTAGTTTTAGCTGAAGCGTCAAAAACCACTCTACACTTAGTAGTTATGCTTGATGACTTTATAACTGCATGGTGAGGCAGATAGTAACCTTTATTATGTTCGGAACTATCGTCAAATTCTTCCATATGATTCATATCGCGATATTCTGTCATAAACGCATTATACTCTAACCTCAAATTTGGATTTTTTACTAGCCTTCTCTCTAGTGACTGATATCTATGAAGCGCCATTTCGCGTGACTCTCCTAACTGTTTAACATTTTCTTTGAATGGGATTCTAACTATAAATTGACCATTCTCGTCTTGCTTTGTAGTCTCTTTGAAATAATCTTCACAATAACTATCTACATCTGATTTTATAACTTTTTCATTTGATACTTCCTCTAACTGCCAAAACTTCTCTAGCTTATTATCAATACTACATTTTGTACTACTATAGTAACTTAAACTCAAACAACTAATCGTAGTATTATTACTTATTCCCCAAGTTAAATTGCCTGCAACTAACCATCCCAACTTCGTATTTTGTAACCAAATCATCAGACGTTTATGCGATTTCAGATCTGGTACCATTACTGACCAAAACACTTCAGAACCTAATAATAAATCCACGTCACCAGAAACATTAAACTGAGGGTCGGCCAATTCTATATAGCTTGGTATATCAGGACTAGAGCTGTCAAATGAAACTATCGGTAATTTATCAGTTATGCGAGGAATTACCAAGCAGCTTATATCTATGGAAAACTCAGTCACATTCGATTTGATGGATATTTCAACCTTTCTGTTAATATTTGTTAGCGTTTGTCCCACACCCTTAATAGAATGATTTATTTTTCTCATTTTTAAATTAAGCCTTTGACAAAGCCCTTCAGAGATAAAATTGCTTTGACTACCTGAATCTAACAGTGCCCTAACGATTACTGATTGGCTTTCAGCATCTTTTACCTGTACTAAAGCTGTAGATAGCAAAATCTGGGAACTATCTGTCCGAACGTTAGCACAAGTGAAACCATTCGTAGTAGTAGACGGCGCCGGCGGCAATGACGGCAACACAGCTTCACTCTGTAGCGATAACGTTTGCGATTGTGCATGCGCTGAACCGACTGCCGGCCGTTCCGCGTTTGGACGATGATGATTCTTCTCACCAACGGTCGTTTCTTCGCGAGAACTTAGATGAAGTAATGCGTTATGTGATAACCTACAGTATTTGCATTTACTTAATTTACACTTCCAAGTAGGATGATTATCTCTCAAACAGTTCAAGCATAATTTCAATCTCTTAACAGTAGAAATGCGGTCGCTAATTGGAAGTGATAGAAACGTTGTGCACTTGAATATTGAGTGCGGGCCTTTGCAATTGAAACATTCAATAACAGACTCAGTAGCTGCGAAGCTACTACTTATATGTGACCTTCTATGACTCGACGTTGGGTGAAACTTGCCTTTATCCAAGTGCTTGGCATCTCCCTTCACCAATTCTAATTTTTCCAAAACTTCACATTTTTTCTTCAAAAACATATGTAAATCCGCCATTGTAGGAAGATCCCCATTATACTTAAAATTCTCCCAATCTCTCCTAGTGATTGAGTCGAACTTTGTACTCATGATGTATATAATGAGGCTATCCCACTCATCCGTTTTTTCTCCTAAACTTTTCAATGATCTAAGATGTTTCATGACGCTATCATATAAATTCCTTAGCTCCATATGATGTTCTTTACTGACCGCTGAATGTTCTATAATAGCTTTAATGTGGTTGAATACAATCAATCTTTTATTTTCATACCTTTCTACTAAGAACTGCCAAGCACTTTGATAATTGTCAGCAGTAACCTCAATGAATTTTATAGTGTCAAGGACATTCCTTTCTAAACAAGTTTTTAGATAATAAAATTTTTGGATGTCTGACAAATGCTCATTTCTATCTATTAATGATAAAAATGAATCTTTAAACTCTGGCCAATTATGGTAATGACCGTCAAAGGAAGGTATCTTTATAGATGGCAATTTCACTAGATTGCTATTATTCACATTACTGTTATGCGATGCTGAACTAGAGGCTGATCTGACTACCGATGCCGATGATCTATTGCTTGCTACATCAGAGGCATTTTCCCACTTCTTGATGAATGCTTTCATCTGACCTACTAATTTGAAATAACTGTCATCAAACTGTTGTCTCTGAAGTTCATCTTCTTCAGAAAGTTCCAATGCCTCAATTTTACTTTGAATTTCATTGAACTCCTCCCACATGGGTTCAATCTTTAAAAGCCTACTTACAACTTCATTATACTTTTCGGCATCAACGTTTGCTTTATCTAATGAATTGAAAAAGTTCATCGAGCGTGTCAACCAGCCTTTTAATGACTTCCGACGATTTTTAAGTGAATCAATCTCACTCATATTTACTAAATTTACTTATATTATTACTTGAATTAACCTTTGCGTATTTAACTGACGCCGAAATACTTTTATTCTCGCGTAACTGACGCAAATCAAGGAAAGGTACGCCAGGTTGTGGAGTAGACTTCTGTCGCCTGTTATCCTGACTCCGATACTTCAACTTTGACTTAAGGAGCCCTATATGCCAATATGCCTGTCAATCGTAGCAAGGAGTGTAGATCCACTAGTATCCGCGCTCGATTGGACCATAAATATGTTGGGTTTACCTTGGATCTCGATGAGTTTCTTACGGCTTCCCTGTTTTATAACCTTGGACTGGTAGGATCAATTTTCCCTGCTACGTTCCTTGAGAATCAGGAACAATGATACTGACGACCTTTCTTGTACAATGTTTTATTGGCGACTGACTGTTTTTACATTATTGACAGTAGTTGTCACACTGACTGACTGTTTTTACAAACAACAAAAACAATAATATTTTAATACAAATAAACATTCTCGAACATCACCCCCACCCAAAAAAAAGTATAAACTGATCAGGAACCCCCAAAAACATCTAAAAACGAAGTTTGAAGCATATTTAAATTTTTTTTGTTTTTTGCTAATTAGTCCGCCGCCCATGCATCGATTTTCAAAATTATAAGAACGTTACCTACTACGACCCCACAGCATATCGCTGCCCAAATTTCATCACAATCCATGCAGCAGTTACTGAGATTACGAGGCCAGAAAAACGCGGACGGACAGACAGACCGACAGACCACCAGACCGACAGACGGGCAGACCGGCAGACCTACGGACCGATAGACCGACAGCCCGACAGCCCGACAGACCGACAGACCGGCAGACCGACAGACCGACAGACCGACAGACCGACAGACCGACAGACCGACAGACCGACAGACCGACTGCCCGACAGCCCGACAGCCCGACAGGCCGACAGAACGACAGAACGACAGAACGACAGAACGACAGAACGACAGAACGACAGAACGACAGAACGACAGAACGACAGAACGACAGAACGACAGAACGACAGACCGACAGACAGAGAGACAGACAGACCGACGGAAATGAGTGACGTGGATTTTCGTTATATAGCATCATAAAACGGCCAAAAAGTGCATTATCCCAAAATCGAAAATTCTCGCGATCGCAATACTCCCCACAGCTATCGGTGTGGGAAGTAAAAAACTGAACTTATTATCTAAGTTCAGTAGATTATTAGACTGAGATATTGTTGGTGTATGTGTGGACTGTATCTTTTTTGCTGGTTCTTCTTCTTATTAAAGCAAAGACGGCACTTCAAACTGCATGTTTATATTGCTTGACTCATAAGTATACAATTTTTACAATGGCGTCATTTCATTAGTCATTACATTAGTACAGGTTACAGAGTTACGGACGTTGTTCGTTATCGTTATGATCTACTCGGTCAGGGATTGGTCAATCATCCCTGTCAACTCCACCACCGCACAGGCGCACATCCCGTTTCCGTCTGGTGGCGTCCAAACGCTGTTGCCAGATTGAGTTTCATTTCACAAGATATTATAAAAATACATAATAAATATAAGTGTCACGTAACATCCCGCGTCCTTTGAAAGGCTCCAGTTACTTTCAAACACAAAACCAATATATAAATGAACATAAAGTCTCAAATAATGTCAAAAATGTTTATAGTCACTGAACAAACTAATTTGTTTGATTATCAGTTTCGACAGTCTCTACGGGAAGTAGGCACAGACGATTCTCTGCACGCGTAACTACAGTCTGACGTGCCTTCACCTTGCATACACGCAGTGGCGCCCCCCCCCCCCCCTACCGAAACCAGCCGCGCATTCATTTTTGGGAAGAGGCTGAAGTAATGTCAAAAAACATAGTGCTGAATAAAATCAGCAGCGACGTCAAAATGTAATCTAATAATAAAGCAAATAGGGCAACTTTAACGATCATAGATGTCTGATTAGGAAGTGCACCTTGGTTTCTTTGCCTCAATTTAGAATTGTTATCTATAAAAATAAAAATTTGCATTTCTAATATGCATATGTGTTATATACCAGGTTATTCACGTTATTCGACACGAAAGATTATGGCTAAAGAATCTGATGAAAAAGAAAATAATAATTTCGGATGGATAGTGACCCATTAAGGTTACATTTTAAAAATATTTTCATGTCATACAGGGTGTCCCCAAAACACGAAGCGTATCAAACATGTGAGAGAGCATCAATTGATGCTCTCTATTTCCGTCAATCGACCTATGGCGCACTGATGATCGCTAATAAGCTTGAAACAGCTGTCTGCGTACCGGTGGATTGACGGAGGTATAGAGTAACCCTCGTATATCGGCTTTACGCTGCTTGCTTCAAAATCCGTGCCTCTAGTGGCAAAAGCGAACGAGCCTTGTCGTTCCACCAAAGAGTTTACTGCTGCTAGTAGCATTTCTCTTTGGTTGCCGTTACCTTCGGGTACTAGATGGCGCACCGGCAGAATTCCTTCTGTCTGCTCGCACATCTTTCACATGTTTATTAAACATGGAAAAATTGATGCTCTCTATTTCCGTCAATCGACCTATGGCGCACTGATGATCGCTAATAAGCGTGAAACAGCTGTCTGCGTACTGGTGGATTGACGGAGGTATAGAGCAATCCTCGAATAACAGTTCTTTTTGAGCAATGGAAAAAGTTCTATTATCTATACCTGAGATTAACTAAATTTCACATTTAATGTTAAAAAAAGTATGCAATTCTGTCAAGTCAAAAGTACCTCTGACTGGAGTGCGGGAAATTCTTCAGTACCTATTATCAAGATCGCAGAAAATGAAGAATGAATTAAAATTTGTTCAGATTATAAAGCAACTTAAATGGCAGAAAATTTGAATCTGATTTATCAGTATTATTTTTTTTCAATATTGCTAATAGATGTTGAAAACATAGAAGGGCTCCAGTCAGAGATACCGTTCCATTGACGCAAATCACTATTTTTTTACACCATTACATGTGATTGATAATTGCGTGCTGGAACAACAATCGCTGGTTGTTTTTGTTTCATTTCAGGGTTTTTGTCTTGGAAATTTTTAACCTCTAGTGAATTGCGGTAGCCAGTAGACTGTACAAAATATCTATTACTGTCATACTCCAGCTTCTCTTTGACCTTAGAGATGTTATCGCCGTTGCTTCTGGGAGAGTTGATTTGTTGTAAGCAATTCTTATAATCTTGTACCCTAATTAGTCTGTATCTTTTTTCTAAGTTACTTGTTTTCTTCCATCGGAAGATGTTTTTGTTTAGAAAGGCTATCAAAATCGACATTTAACTGTATAAAAAATAGGCATTCCCATTTGAAAAAACAAGTTATCTCTGATCGAAGTTTCCTTAATTAATCGACAGTGCAAGCAGTGCAAGCATAAACGTAATTTAAATTTGACAGTCTCACCAAAGCTGACTCATTTTATGCTTATTAACACGGCAAAGTCATGGCCTTCCAAATTTTATAATCTCTGCGATATTTATTGTTTCCCGATATTTACTTATACCGAAAACGGTGATTTACACCTAAACGGTTCGCTTTAAGTCCCATGTGTGATACACAAAGTCACACTAGAATTCACCAAGGAAACTGAATAAAAAAATACATTTTTGATACGTTTCGTGTTTTGCAGACACCCTGTGTAACATAAAAATATTTTTAAAATGTAATCTTAATGGGTGCCTATCCATCCGAAATTACTATTTTCTTTTTTATCAAATACTTCAGCCATAATGCTCCGTGTCAAATAACGTGAATAACCCGGTACAAATATTTTAGTTAATATTAGTACATTGTTATTTTATATTTAGGTTAGGATTATAATACGCCATTATAACGTATGAAAATTTTTCCGATGCCCCCCCCCCCCCCCCCCCGAAATCGATTTCTATATACGCCACTGCATACACGTACTCGTCGATAAAAATATATCTACGCAGTAGATCTAATACATATTGCTGATTAATTAACAAAATATACTAATCATATAGAAGATTTATCGTTCAAATCACAGGCTATTATTACGGATTATTCTGAAACTAGCTCCTTAAGAAACACAAAGTATCGAAAGAATCGTCTGCCAAACAGATGTCAGGCAGGTATCCATGAAATGTAAGAGTTCGCCTCTTGACCACTCGGACTCGTATAAGCTCATTTCGCCGTTTTTGATTAACGCCTCCACAGAATTCGTAGCTAGCTTTCTGTCTCTAGGTTCTTTGAATGCAGCAGTCAATGTTTCCTGGAGTTCTTCTTGCAACGAAATACTGTTCCGTGTCTTAGAAAGAGATGAATGCGGTTCACTATCGCCATCATCTAATCCAGGTATATCACTGGCGGTGGCAGCTGATGTTGACGCGACCGACCAAGATGGATCTGAACTGACCTAGGTCTGTGAATAATTAATCAGACTGTACTGCGGATGCAAAAGCACTATAAGTGATTTAACTTCGAATCACGTTTTTCGGAGGCAATTTAAATGTTTTGTCTTTCGCAAACTCCTCTTTATCTGCTTGACATTTAGCTGGATCTCTAATATGCAACAAGCATGCTGTCAAATTCATTTGACGCTAAACAATGCGCTTTCTCAAGAAGCCAGCTAGTTTTTCTGCCAGTTGAGTTCTTAGCTCTTGCAGTTTGTGAATCACAAACTTAAGTGTTAGCGATAGCCAAGTTTGTATCTTGACGACATAATGCCTCCACAACCAGTTTTTCAGGTTGAAATGCCGTGTCTAAGTTCTTCCACATTCGGTAATTCGGATTCGCTTCCTGATTGAGGTCGATCAGAGCTTTGCTGACAAATAGCTTGCTTCTAATAATCGTACAAATCATGTCTGCTGGGCACGACCGTCAAGTTTTACAAACGTTTTAATGCTCGAGTTCAATCTAGTTAAGCTCGCGAGATCGCGCCCTTTTGTCATCCGAGATCAATCTCACTAAAAAGGCCGAGATCTCGCGAGAACGAGATTGCATTCCCTAGTCAAATGGAACAATTCTATTGAACGAATCGGAAGTATTTGTTTGTTCAATAGACAGTTTCTTCGCTCATACCATTTAAGTCAACACCCATTAATAAATTCAGCAACAACTTCGTAAGAGCATCGCAGAACTGTCATAAACACAAGAAAAACGCATTTTCAGTATATCTAGAGCACTTCGTTTGACTGAACATAGCGCGAAGCTACTACTATTTAGTTTGTTTACTGCCACTATCAGTTTGCTAGCATGGGTAACCACCAACTCGTGAACAGCGATATATTTTCAAATGGAATTGCCAGCTGGAGATGCCGGCAAAACCACACTCCGTTGCACCTGACTATAACAAATGGTGCTTCACGTGTGAGGCATGCGTTAAAAATTATTGAGATTGGTTGCAGTTGAGTATAGAGAATTTAGCTTTATTTTAATAGTATACAGCTTTATGATTGCCTAACATTAATCAGTGTAATCATAACACGATGAATGCACAAATCTTCGTACGACGTTCAGTTGTAATAAGCATAGTTTAAAAACACGCTTTTAAAGAACGTCGAACTAAAGAGTTAAACATATTTTTTAAAATAAGCTCAAATAATGGTGAACGAAAAATATTAGTATGATTTTGAAAAAGCGTCGGGTGCTCGACTTGCGAATAATGTGGCATAAAGCGCCCATGCTTTTTTCACAATAAGACTAGTATTTTTCGTTCATTATTATTTAGGCTTATTTTAAAAGACATATTTTTAACTTTTTAGTTTGATCTTCTTTAAAACCGTATCTTTATTTTTTTTAGATTGTACTTAATTTTTTAGTTAACTTTACCATTAAAGCGTGTTTTTTAAAGTTTTTATAAACGGTATTTATTGATCAATGTTCATAGTGTAATCACTACCATTACAGCATTAACGATAATTATAGCTGTTGACTTTTCTGAATATATTTCATAAAAATATCTACTCCCAAACAGCTGGACGTTACGCCTTTTAAGCTCTCGTCGCTACGCTTTTGTGTCATATCAACAAAAGGTGGCGCCAAAGTTCCGCACCGTCAGTCATAAGTGGCTATGCATGAAGCAAGTTCGACACGTGACACATTTACATCACATTTAAGACAACAGATGGCGCAGTGTTGCAGTTACTATCACGTGCCCGACAAAATTCATTAACTATCTTTCTAGGAGTATGGGTAAGCATATTTATCTGAGGTAACAGCTGTGCCAACCTAATTGATTTTTCGTTCATCATCATCATAGTCACAATGTCTTAGGAGACATGTTGTGAACTTGTAATATGCATTAAGTCGGAGCTAGACACGACACGAATATTATCAATAGTTTTGAGCACTGTAGCTCGCCATCTTTCGCGATTTACTGTCAGTTTAGAGGCGTTCTTGATATTTATATCTAGCAACTGTCTCGTCATATCCACTCAGCGTGTAGGGGACGGCCACGGCGCCGCCCACACGGGGCGTGACACAAGTTTCTCCATATTATCGCTTCTGTGAATATGTCCGAAGAATGTAAGCATTCTCGTCGACACAATGGAGGACAGTCTCTTTGGATTATCGACCTCATCCAGTATGGAAACGTTAGTTCGATGGGCGGTATTAGCAACTCTCAGCATTCTCCTCCATGTCCACATTTCAAAAGCATCCATGCGAGCTCGATCTGCCTTTTTTTAACAGTCCAAGTTTCCGAGGCATACAAAAATATGGAGAACACAAGAGACTGAACCAGCGATATTTTTGTAGCTTTAGTGATGTTATGGTCACGCCATATTTTAGTAAGCTTTGTCAAGGCCACACGTGCCTGTTGAATGCGCCATCGAGTCTCATTTTCACAGCTACCCAAATTGTCGATCAAAGAACCGAGGTATACAAAACTTTGAACTACTTCACAACGGCCTATTGACTTTATTTCTCGATGATTATCATGCTCTCTATCTACCATCATAACATTGGTCTTATTGTAGTTAATACCAAGACCATACGCTGCACTATGTTGTTCTAAGATGTTTAATAGAGCTACTAGTTCTTCCTGAGAAGCTGCCATAAGGGTTGTATCGTCAGCAAGTCTTAATTTGGATATTTTGCTTCCGCCAATAGTTTGTCTCATTACAAATTCAGAGTAAATGTTAAACAACATCGGAGATAATACACATCCCTGACGAACTCCTTTGCTGGTTGCAGTTTGACTAGACAGGTTACCATCAGTTCTTACATGAGCCGAATTAGACTAGTAGAGTTGCTGTATGAGAAACACTACAGTATATTCAATCCCAACATAGACTCCACATAAACAGTCGCATGCAGCATTAGCGTGGTTACTGTCAGCTGCCATCTGCGAACGCGCCAGCTACAGTCCAGTGCAATTATGGAATTTTATATTACTATTTAAAAGAGTTGCCCTATTAACCCATTGCAACTTAAAAGTAGCCAGTTGCTAGTTTGAAATGATCATTTAGGTAATAAACACTTGACGTCGCATATTTGGATCTGATTTCCAGACATTCTTGAGGATTCTTACTTGCCGAATTATAACATACAATTCGCACAGTGTATACTGGACTATTAGGGACCCCACCGACATGAGCCGATCACGCACGCGGGCTTGTTGTCGTTTGGTCTGACTTGGCTGTGAATACAGTATAGGTGATGCGGAACTCCCATAGAGATCAGAATTTCCCACAGTTTAGGCCACTTTACGTTATCAAGCGCCTTAGAATAGTCTACAAAGCAGATAAAAACTGGAAAATAATGCTCTCTGGCTTTTTCAATAACTTGTCTTGAGTTCAAGATGTGTTCACGCGTACCGCGTCCTTTCACGAAACCTGCCTGCGCTGAGAAATTTGCCAGCCAATAAAACCCTCCAAACGAGATTGTAAAATATATAGTAGAACCTTACTTGCATGAGAGGTTAACGAAAGTAGACGATAATTGTCTGGATTTGTTGGAGATCCCTTTTTATGAAGTGGAACAAAAATTGATGTGCACCATTCATCTGGCCAAACACCGGAGGACCAGACACTCTTACAGATATTATGCAAAAGAGAGATGCCGTCGTCACCCAAGCATTTTAACGTCTCAGCACAAATAGCATTAACGCCTGTAGCTTTGTTAGTTTTTAACTTGTTGAGGGCATGTTCCACTTCAGACAAAAGAATATTCGGTTCGTTTTCAAAAGCCAATGAGAGGGCATGAAGGCCATCCTCATGGTACAGATTTTCTCAATAATCTCGCCATACGTCAGTAACCTCATGCAAGTTGGTAATTAGCTCTTCCTCAGGATTTTTAACAACCCAAGATTTGGGTTTAAAATCCCGACTGAGGCATTTGACCTTAAAATACATCTCTTTCGGATGGTTAGTATTGGCATATACCTCATTTCCCTGCACAATTGCAGTAGATAAGAGTTCTTATCTTTTCGGCATAATCTTTGAATCTCGCGTGTGAGCTGTCTATATTTTTCGTTAGATGTAACGAATTTTTATGAATATAAATGGAATAACACGAATAACGGCCAACTTGCTTTTAAACCATATGATGTTACAAGCTTAGAAACCCACAAAGCTACAAATCCACATACAGGTGAGGCTAATGAAAGCATGTTAAGAAAATGTCTAACACAATACACATACGGGTCTTGATTTCATTACGATATGGCGGATACAGTGAGGGTGTTTTCAGGCCATTATGTAGCGTGTTTATCCAGAATATGAATATGAATCATTCAAACTATGTGTTGTCTTTTGAGGTTTTTCGGAAAACTCAGCTTCTTCTGAATATTTGACTACAAATTATCACATGTAAATTTTCTAAATCTATAAAGAATACCGTCAGCTAGAAGACAGGAATCTATCATTCTCCATATTTTTACTGCTGAACTCTTCCGAAGGCTATAGACAGAATTAAGTCGTGGAGAAAAATCAGCAGCATGAAGTACGCGTCATATGTGGAGTCAGGGCAATGAGTGTTTTTAAGTGTATACTTACAGTCAAAGTATTCCCAGTTTTCCGGTATAAGCATCTATACCTTCGTCTATCCCATTTTACTCCATTGTTCTTACTATGACTAGCATGGACTTGGCTAACAAAAGTTTAACTGATGAAGATAGAAAGTACTCTTCAAGAGTGGCAAACTCAATAAATTCACGACCAATCACGAGAGGCATTCGAATAAAATAATTCACGTTCAAACCATGATACTCTCCAATATCTACACTTGCCTGCTATGAGTGAGTGAGGGGCCCGTTGTTAGTAACAGAAATATTATAAAAAATAATAACTCCTTCCAAGTTTTAGTATTAGATAAACCTGTACCTAGTACGCCATAAATTTATTTCAGTATCATTAAAACTGGGAAGATGAGACTACATATATCAGAAAGTTACTGAGTTTTCGTGTAAGATAATTGAAGTAAAGTTGACACATAACATAGGGTAAAGACAACAGAAAGTCAGAACTCATATGACAAAAGTTACGTAGGAATGTTTTTGGTTTCAAAATTCAAGTAAGCATTTAGGACTCTTCAGTATAGCTATATTAACGTGATGTAGCTCCATGTTACAACCAATGAGTATTTTGGAGACCAGTTCTTACCTAGTTGTGAGAATTGGGTCTATATTTCAATAGTATTTTATAGACTACAATATGAATTAAAACCTAAGACAAGCCTAGCTATATCCACGAAATTACACTGACCGTGCAAACATACGACTTTTAGGAAATTTGTGTAACACAAACAGATTTTAGAACTCTAAGCAAGCATATTCACCCCGGTTACCTTCCAAGAATTATGAATTAAAAATTAAAATTACGATGGGACTGTTGTTCTGATAAAACAAGCAACTCATTTTATTCCATATTAACGAGAAGATATACACCGACCGCTTCAGGCAACCGATTTTACACTATTGTCTTGTATACGTCGCACAGTAAACAACCTCAGTGCCTTAGTCAACCAACTGTGCACAGTTGTATTATATGTTATCTACATCAGGTAGCAAACAATACCAATAAACAGTTTCTATTGCATTTGTATGTGCTAGTCTTTGCTGCTTTACTTCTATTAAAGTTACGAATTAGCTGAATGGGAAGGTA
Organism: Callosobruchus maculatus; assembly: GCA_951848785.1. Classification (NCBI taxonomy): domain Eukaryota; kingdom Metazoa; phylum Arthropoda; class Insecta; order Coleoptera; family Chrysomelidae; genus Callosobruchus; species Callosobruchus maculatus. The sequence continues at coordinate 512,678 of CATOUR010000228.1, forward strand.
AAGCGGTAGAAATTTCTTTGGTATAGTAGGGTGTAACATAGATATTATCTTTAGTAACACCAATGTGCATTCACAGTTGCCCGTATCTAACCAAATCCTTAGATATAGTACATATCTATTTCAAGTTGCAAATACTAATAGTCTTTGACACACTATTGAAAATAATTACGTATGTCAAACAATGCTTTTCTCAGCTGCCTGACTTCGTACTCTGCTTTTTACAACTCCGGCAGAATTTTTTCCGGTACGGACAATAATGAGGAAACGAAATAAAATGTTCATTGTCGAGAACTGTAGCAGACCTGACGTCCTGAAATTTTAATTCCACCTACTTTCGCGTCTTACAGGGAGATAAAGCTGAAGCTACAACATTATAATGGAAAAGATCTACTGTTTAGATGGTACGGTTATTTAAGTATTACAAAAATTTTATGTCTGGCTATTGTTTTTATTCTCATGATTACATCCGCATGTGGATTTCTCAATTTAAGTTCGAACCAGAAAATGTCGGAAACAGTCGGTGACTGGCGGGACTCGAACACACGACCTCTGGATTGGTACTCCGGCACTCTTGTCAGTTGGGCTAGGTACCAATCAGAAGGCCGTGGGCACAGCATAAAGAGTAAACCAGCAGCGAAACTCAAGCTGAAACTCTTCAAGACGTTTTGCTGACCTTGAACCTTTCGGGTCTCACTTATACCTCGCGTTCAAGTCGCGGTAAGGAAGCGATTGGTACAGGGCCTGAGCGAGAATATTATATCCGTAAAAATCCCATAGTGATAATTATATGCACCCTCGAGAAGTGGTCGGCATTTCGTTTAGAAGACAACTATGATGATATTATGCAGAAATAATCTGTTCAGGTAATAGCACGGAAAAACCCCATTGTGCAAAGTATGAATATATTAGACGAGGGTTTTACCGGCAGAATTACTTCTGTCTTACTCGTATGAATATATTTTCGGAATGCCTCTTTTCGAATTTTGAAATCGGCAAATAATGAAATTCTAGGACAAAAGGCTGGTCAAAAAAGAACAGAAAAGGGATCATTAATGATGGTATTTCAGATTTCTCCAAAAATAACAGTCTTTATTTATACAACTTCGATATAATATAATATATATATAATTTATAATTAGTAAGTAAATACTGATAAAGTTACAAAATGGCTGTAAAGTTAGCACATATTTTGATTTTATAACCAGCAAAATTCGTACTTATAATGAACATTTACAATTTGAACGATTTACGTTTTTTACTCGTTTTTACATATAATTAACTTAATATTCCGATTAAGTATTTTAAAGTTCCTATTAATATTTTTTATTGTATAATGCAGGCGTATCCTGGTGTATAGTCTTTAAATATAATTTAGTGGGAAGTTATCACATGGATGACAATACCTTAAACTGCAAATCGTTAGATAATTAAATATAATATGCTTTTGATGGATGAATAGCCTTATCCAGCATTCTAACATCAATAAAATATCCATATGTGTATATTGTTAAATATAAAACAAAACCTACAAATGTATAACATTATTTTGTAGTCTAAACACATGTTTAAGGACTGACAATGTTTCTTTTTATTGGATGAAACAATAATAAATACATTATTTTTACTAAAGCAAGTCTAACATACCATTCTACGTCTGACGGAAAGTCAAAAAAGCTAAATTTACAGTTTCGTGGCGTGTTTGTACAGAGCGAAGCTGAACAACGATGCATTCCATCGCATCCATAATAACACCAGTAAACGCACAACAAACACAATACGGCCCTGGAATCCATGACGTACACTCGTCAACGGCAAAGCGCGTACTGAGGCTGACCTATCGCTCTGCATCGGGAAGGCATCGGGAAGTAGCCAAAAAAGTTTGTGCATGTTTCTCGCATCAATTTGAAGAGTTGCGTTGCTGGTTTACTCTTTATGCTGTGCCGTGGGGATGTAAGCATGAAAATAAAAATAATTCAACCCTCTCTGTGAACAGAAGTCGCTGTATCAGACTGAACAAATGACATCTAGATCGAACACGGTCGGAGATTAATACCAACCCATCATATCACTTGATGGCTGGCGGGAGGATCTCTACATCTAGTAGGCGCTTTCAAGGTTGAGTTGACGCAACAACCGTAGCTCAGCTGGTAAAGGCGCCGGAGTACCAGTCTGGGGATCGTGGGGATCGACACTTTCTGGTACAAATTGTGTCTAGCTAGTTTTGAAGTTCCTAATGCCCATGTTCATTATGGCAAAGAACTGACGGGTCTAGGAGGCGGATTACTGTCTGCTCTGACAGTCAGGCAGCCATCAAGGCACTGAGTGCTTGGAAAATAACGTCGGGACTGGTCCTGGAGTGCAGGAGGGCTCTGGACGACATCTCAGCTAAACACAAGGTTTCACTGATGTGGGTACCTGGGCACGCTGGGGTAAAGGGTAACGACATGGCGGATCATCTGGCTAGGATGGTCAACAGTTTTGTGGGCCCAGAACCAGCCTTAGGACTATCTGCAAGCTTGATTAGGACAACAACTGGAGAGTGGATCCAGAATCAACACTCTCTGAGATGGAACAACATCTCTGGTCATCTCCATCAAGCTCGGGAACTATTAGCAGGGCCTGCAAAGAGAATAGGACGATTTTGTCTCTCTCTGGATAGAAGTAACTTGAGATTGCTAGTAGGCCTATTAACCGGTCACAACACCTTTGGGCGTCACCTGTTCGTGATGAGGGTGGTCAACGACCCAACGTGCACGTGGTGTGGTGAAGAGGAAGAATCCTCGGCACACATCTTGTGTCGCTGTGAAACCCTGGGTTATCACAGGCAGACTATGCTGGGCTCAAGAACCTTGGAATGAATAGAGATAAAAGGGATAGGCCCTAAGAATGTACTTGCCTTTGCTAAAAGGGCAGGTCTTAGGAACTAGCGCGGATAGAGGCGCAAACGGGCCCATCGTGTGGCCTATGCACCAATACATTCTACGCTGGATAGCCTCTGGTCCTTATTCATTCATTCATATGGCAAAGAAATGATGTAATAACTAGATATCGTAATTATATCCGTTTGCGTGCTAATCATATTTCAACACAAACCTAGAGGTATTGCATATTTTTGCTACAAACACACATTTCTTTGGTGACAAAAAATTAAATCCTATTGCACCTTGACACATCGTCCCGCTGTCTCGCAAGACAATATGGTTACCAATACAAAACCTTAGTAAATGAGAGGCTCGAGTGAATCCGCGCCTAAATCTTGTATGCGGATACACTTTCACTGAAAGCTCAGCATAAGTAGCAATAACTCGTTGTTTGAATTTCTGTGTCAAATTGAGAGATTTATTAACAGTAATGGCACAGCACCCAGGTTCAAATATTGCCTAGTCACCTCCCTGGATGAAGAGTGATATTTTTTGTCCTTTAATAATATTTTAAGTGATCGGTGTGGCGACTAAACATTTTTAATAATAGATTACCGTTTTCTGATGTTGCCACTGATGCCTGATCATATCTAAAGATGGATTGGAAAAAGTTGTAGGAAGAATAAGTATTTTGGAGATAGTGTTGAAGTGATTTATCCTCAAACAATGTTCTTCTTGAAATTGCAGTCATACATAAGAGTAGGGATATCGATAAGAGTTAGTAAGAACTAACGAATTAAAAATCTTTGTTCATAACACAAACTCGATTCCGTTTCAGGTATTTGAATTATGATAGTTTACATTGAAATTTTAATATTTTTTCTGAGGTATAGTTTAAAATGTTATTTTCCTTGCCAAAATTTTGTAGAAACAATATTTAGTATGCATTTTTTATGATGACTATAGTATTTTCTTGAATATTCTAAATAATGTGTTGTTTAATTTCTGAAATTCGGTTGACTGGTTTTTAATTAATTTTTTCGTGTTCATCAGTGACTCGCTAATTAAAATTTCACTGACTTTTCAATTTTTTCTGTTTCACCGGTTGGTAGAAAACCACTGCGTTTTCCAACATTACTTCCTGATACTTTCACTAATTACTAGACCTTGCACCCTGGTACCTTTTGGTGTTTCTTTTGATATATGATTGCTAAATAAATATTGGATGCGGTTGCCCATATTGAACTGTCTCTCAAATTGAACCTTTGCCTTTTATTACTTTCCGTGAAACTTGGCAATGTCACCATTAGGTATTCGACACCACATCCTTAAACCTTCTTGCGACTCAGTAGGTATTTAGATTATCACAACGTAATACAGACCTGTGAAGTAGTGTTGAAGATTTCGACCACGTTTTTCTTTCAATTTCATAACTTGTTTATTGGATAGCAGTATTTTATAACGCTACCTAACAATAGCATTTTCAAAAAATTATTTAAATATGGGGTTTTTGGAGCTAGGTGCTCATATTGAACCACTTAAGAAACCGGTTATATTAAAACCATTCAAAATTTCTACCGCTCCTGAACCTGAACTTTCGCGGTTTTGAAATGATTCGATGCCTGCACTGCCGCACTCGGTCATTGGAAATGTGCTGGTATTTTACCAAAAAAGAAAATATTCAAGTGTTCTACTCCTGCAATACAGAATTTTCTTACACATTTTGTTAGCAGTTATTAGAAAAAAAATATGTTTCGGTATTTATCAACTCTTTTTAAATAGACATTAGTCCAGTTGAATTTGTTTTCCTGTATTATCCCTACTTTAGCAATATCTGAGGGCAGGTTCAATTTAAGAGACGACGAGTTCAATTTTGACACCTGGTTACCTAAAATGAACCATTTGCAACACCATCTTAATTTTGTTGTTCTCTTGTTGTTAACAAATATAAAAATAACTTATGCTATTCAAAATATTCCTCAAGGTTGATTGAGATTTGTTTAATATTATCAGTACATTTTATTTTTTTAAGGGCTGGTTTTCAAAATTTGGTTCAGTATGGGCGACCTCACCCTATATGCCATTAAAATGACCATTATCTGTCCACAGTAATAACAGATACAGTACTTCAAAAAAGTTTACACAGCGATAAGACTATTTGCAGTGGCGTATAGATATGCAGTTATAAAGATGAGGGAATGAAGTAAATTGTAGCGATGTTGCCTTATTATCATTTTTCAAGCTATTGGGCTCTTAAGTCAAGATACTACCAAAAAAATGCCTGAAATAGAACTGACTGCCAGCAGGATTTGAACTCGCTATCTCCGGATTTCTAGTCGGACGCTCTGCCGGCTGAGCCATAGTGGTCATGCCAACCCAGCAAAGTGTCGGCCAGATGCGTCGCATCATCACACCGGTATTTTTCTGGTAGCATCTTGATTCAAGAGCCTAACATACGGGCAGTAGCATGAAAAATGGTAATATATTTCACTCCCCACAGAGAAGTTTCTGTATGGCTCGACCTAGTGACATCGGGAGTCGAATCGGGACCGTCGAGGCCTGATGGTGCTGCGTGTGACGTCACACCAGACGCCGCACGTATCTGCAGGGATTAATATAGAAATTCCGGCGCTACGAGAATTTTCTTGAAATACCGAGAAAACTGTCAAACATACAAAGTAATGTATAGGAATAAATTTATAGAAAATTGAATTTGTGATGAATGGAGCCAGTATTGATATCTATTTAACTAGAATCGTTTGGAGGTGAAAAGGTTAAAAGTTGGACTTAAACGCATCCAAATCATATAAAATTATCTATTATTCACCAAAAGTTGTACATAGTCATATTATAGCTGTCATGATTGCAGTAGCAGTAGTAGCAAAAGAGAGTATAGGAGCTGTAGTAAACAAGGTATGCCAGAATCTTCCTTGACACGTGATATTATTCTCCTAACAGAAAAAGTTCTAACGAAAACTGAGTGTAATTTTTGAAAATACTATAGGGTCGATCATACTATGCTTTCAAAGCATTTTTATGGTACCTGAACCGTTAAAACTCCCTCCCACTTTTTTTTCATGTAGCAATCAATAGTGATACACAAAAATTTCTTTTATTTTATTTGAAATCTTATAGTAGATTTGATTTTATACACAAACCTATTGTTTGTGTAATCATTATATAAATAAAATAAGGATGTATTTGAGGCTTAATATTAATTTATAAGAAAGCAGAGTGGGCGTTTCAAGGGTACTGAAGGACATATAGGACATATCAGACTATGAAAACACATTTTTGTACTTGAACCCCTAAAACTCACTCCAAATTTTTTTAGATAGCTGTCCACAGCTTTTCCTAGATAAATGAGGTCATTGTTTTTAGTGCCTTTGATTTATACACAAAATAGTTTTTTTCGTAAAGTCAAAGCATAAAATAAATAAAATAAGGGTTTTTTTAGGCGTTATATTTTCGTAACAAAAAATGATAAAAAACATTTGTTTGCGAAAGCACGTATGACAAGCCACTCAGTATCCTTAGAAACCCCTTAGATTCCCTTTTAATCAGTTTTTCGTGTCAAACAAATTCTTATTTCATTTATATTATGCTTATGATTTTACGACAGAAATAGGTTTACGTATAAAGTCAAAGAACCACAAGATTTTAAATAAAATAGGAATATCATTTATGTAGGAAAACTTATGGAGTGCTATTTGAAAACAAAAAGTTGGGAGCCAGTTTTCGGGGTTGACGTGCAAAAAAAATGTTTTGAATGCATGCACTTTACAGTAGTTGTTAAGCAGTATTTGTGAAGATCTGTGAAGACAATTTAATCCTAGCTCGTGAAACTTTTAAACTTATAGCAGTATCAGTATGAATTACCAATCTCCGTTTGAAGTGTTTGATGCATATTACAAAAGAATCCTTTATCGTGAAGATATCTCGATGTATAGCGCGTAATCCCATTTCATTATATCTTTTAGAAATTACAACACAGGTATGCGTTCCGTATCTATATAATTACTATTGCAGAAGGGTGCACAGCAACTATAGACGGTATACTTGGCTAGATACACGTAAAACCAAAAATTTAATGAAAAATCCCTGCGGGTATTTGACAAACGCGGCCCGACGGTCGCTCGGCGCCTCGCGTGACGTCGACGCTGTGGTGGGGATACACCATCAGGCCCGGTAGCTCTCGACGGTCCCGGTCAAATGCTGTCGGAAATTGGATTGCGTTGACATGACCGCCAAGGCTCAGCTGACAGAGCGTCGGACTAGAAATGCGGAGGTCACGGGTTCAAATCGCGCTGGCAGTCGGTTATTTCTATGGTTTTTTTCTGGTAGCATCTTGATGCTGCCTTAGTTGCTCAGTTTTTTTTATATCCTATGAGCCAACCAGCGTGCTTGATTTGAGAGTCTGACATACAGCCAATAGCATGAAAAGTGGTAATACATTTAACTCCCCACACAGAAGTCTCTGTGTGGCTCGACCTAGTGGAGTCGAATGCGGTCGGAGACTGGATTGGGTTGGCATGACCACCAAGGCTCAGCTGACAGAGCCTCGGACTAGAAATCCGGAGGTCTCGGGTTCAAATCCCGCTGGCAGTCGGTTATTTCTACGGTTTTTTTCTGGTAGCATCTTGATGTTGCCTTAGTTGCTCGGTATTTTTATATATAAGCCAACCAGCGCCAGCGTGCTCTAACGCCTACTGCACGTTTAATCTACTATGGTCATAGCTTTAGTTGACAGAGCCTTCAATTTAATAACATTAGAACAACATGCAAACCATGTCAGCCAACACTGATAGAGCCGATATATGAAAATCTGAAAGTGGTAACGTATACTCTCTTACACATTAAAAATAATCACCCTGTAATTCCGTAACCGGGATACTGGATATTTAATCTGGAGCACGGTTTTTCCACTCCGTTTTTTAATTACACACAGTGTAGGACGGCTGATATAAAGGGAATGCGGAATGCGCTCGACATGTCGTGCCTCGGTCTTTCGGTGCTATAAATGCTTAATTGGCGCTGATCAATACTAAACCTGCCAAAGGTACTGCTTTGTATGCTTTCTGTCGGAAGATTCTCATTAGCGCTGGTATACTTTACGTTTGAAGGTGATTTAGACAACATGTATACTTTCTTTTATTATGGAGGGTTTAGGAAATCAGAATTATTGCCAGGCAGAAGCACTCCTACACCCGGAAGTGTGAGAGAAAATCTGCCCGCTCCGACGTTGCACCGGCTGCTTGAGTCCTCTTATGCCATGTCCAACGGACTCGGTTGCGTCCACCCGACATGTCACCACAGCCCGACCGTTTAAAACCTGTCCCCCCCTTACCTCCTCTATCACCACCTGTACCGGGCATCATCATGAACGATAGTATTCGGAGCGCAAGATGAGGTATTTTCTATTCCATGTGTCTGCGTTCTTCTTACCTGCTTTCAGGATGCTTTCTATCACCTTTCGTACGATATTACATCGTACCTCGCTAGATAACGTCACTGGCACCATATTTTCAGAGGCGAGATACTCAAGCTATTTTGCTCTCGCTTCCTGTCTATAATGAAACCATCTACTGCAGTCAAACAGTGTGTTCTCCACAGTGATGTCACATCTCGTCAACCGCTCTGACTATTCTGTATCTATACACCCTGCAAGGTCCATGGCCTAACAACGCCTGAGTGAGGAAATCATACGTTATTCTGTGCTCACATTTAAACCACTTCTTTAAGAACGGTATCAGCCTCTTTGTCCATTGCGCCACCTCCGATGTATCTGCCCATAGCTGCTGCCATTTTTCTAGTGTGCTGAGTCTCGCAGTTGGGAGATCTTATTTGCCTGTATGGATACAGTGGTGGAGTAGCCGTATTGACCTGTAGAGCTCTGGTCGGTGCGGTGTGGTATGCACTAGCTACCCTTAGCACCGCTTTCCTCTACAAACCGTCCAACGCCTGTTGGTTTTTCTTCCTCTTAAATGCGTTTTTCCACACTGTGGCTCCATAGAGAACCACTAACTGAACTACTGTGTACAAGACTGTCCTTTTCCTGCTACTAGCTCCACCGACGTTTGGCATAAGCCGGAAAAGAAATTAACACATTCTTTTCTGTTCTGGCTCTCACTCTCTTGAGATGCTGTCCGAAAGTCGATGCTGGTGTCGCTGGTTCGCTGCTTATTATAACTAATACGAATGGATTATTGCCTATGATGAAAGTAAATTTAATCGATTCCATTTATCTATTCAATATTATATATTGCCGAATGTTTTTTCTTAAGCCGTAGGTATATAGTCAACGTATGTAAAACTACGGTTTGCGTTTCCTTCGAAATAGTTCATGAATAGGACCGCTAAGAAAGGAGACCAGCAATTTTCTACACGAGTAGCAAGACTATGCAGTGATTGAGTGCCTACTTACCTGTTGTTGAGAGTTTAGGATTTCAACCGGCCATGAGTACAAAGTAATATTTCATTTCAGATGATAAGGAATACAAAATTTACAAGCAAGAGATTGCATAATAATGAATAGCCCTCTGCTGAATAAGCACGGCACGTAATTAATTCCTGGAATAAGATGTCGAAAAAAGACCCAGGATATACAACCATAAGTATAGCACGTTGCATTGAAAAGAGTCTACGGCTCCAGCGTAACACAGTATAAACACAGGTTATAGTTCTAATTTTGATAAACGGAAAATATTACCACGAGAAAGTAACTTTAAAGAAATATCAATGAAATGATCCACCAAATTCAATAAAAATTTTCGATCCACTATTAAGGGTCTAGGGTATAGCGCGCAAAATTGAGAATCCAAGAAATACGTATTTCCGTATTAGCGAGGAGGCGTATCCGCCTGTTCCCTTTCGCTGGTATGTGTGTCTAAGATGAGGGGAGATACGTCCAAAAATCCAAAGGCAAGGTCAAAAGGTCCAAAGGTAAGGTCCAAAGGTCACCATAAAAATGAATTTCGCATTTCCAAGCTCCTGATGTTACCTTTAAACTTAGTACAGTACAGTACAGTACAGTACAGTACAGTTACAGTAATGACTCAAAGAGCAAATTGAAGAAGTAAGCTTGCACTTGTGCAACTATTTAGCCTTTTTGTTAAATTACAGGCATTTATAGAATGTATGATTTTTCATTGCGAGTTTTTTTGAAGATTGAAAAACTTTTTTGAGAAAATCGAAAATAGTTGTCATCCATAAAGGTCTTAACCGTCGCCTTCTGCAATATTATAAATGTGGTTTGAAAATAGAGTGAGCTATGCGAGAAATTGTGAGTCCGTGTTTTACATGGCAAATGCGTATGTATAAATGTGTGTATCCAGGCCACTTAACACTTAATAAGGTAGGGCTTCTGCATCTTGGTAAAATATTTGTACAGAGAGTTTCCTAAGTTGGGACTTTTTTTCAAAGAGCACATAGTACTCGCCAAAAGCTGTGATTATTTCCAGTAATATATAATCTAAATGTTTAGGGATATCAAGATATTGACCAATATGACATCTTCATTTCTAACTCCATCTACGTGCGATTATATCAAAACAGTGGTAAAAAACGAAAAAACCCTGTTTGCAACGCAGCGGAGCATAGATGTACGTAGCGGCGTATTTGTGTCTTCTCGAGGGTGTTGACGTGCTACATTGGACGAATGTCGCGAAAATGCCTCTCAGAGTTCGCGAGTGTAAGCTGATAGTTTCCTTGACCTTGACCCTGCACCCTGTCGATTTGTCTATCTCGTGCAAAGAGCTAGAGTCATAGGATGTTCATATCACATGGATACGCTGGAAGACCTAAACAGCTTCGAATGGTCCAAAGTGAAGAAAGAATACTTGCGCAATGCAGTTTTACGGCGCGCATTTCGAACTGTGACAGGATCGCACTCAAAGCTTTTCAGCTAACAAATAGTAAGCATTTTCGGACAATTTTTTCATTCTTCTGCTAGTCTAGTTTAGATTATCGACTGAAATCTACGAAAGGCTAGTCTAGTTCTACTTAAATATCCATCCAAAAATCATCCTTATTTTTTTTCTTAGTCGCTTTATGACCTTATTGATAATCGTGCACGAAACACCTCTCACCATTAACTGATTACTGAAAACTATTTTCGGCGCTGCCACATGTGAACGCCTAACAAGGTTTGTAGACATCGGCAAATTGGATTTTCTTTTGATCTTTTCTGATTTACCGTTCGCTACGCTGGCCAGTTGAACCAAAATTTATTCGTTGCAAATGACTACAAATTAACATCTACACTTGAGGAATGGAACAAATACAAACCAGTGCGAACAAATGGCAATATTTCTCAGCTGTATTCCCAGCTTAACATTTAAGCGCTAAGGTGCATTCTATGACATTCTGAAATTTGACCACGCACCTCATCTGGGTCGTGAGGTCTCAGGTACCTTTCGAAAAAGTCTTGATGCTGTTTTTCAGTTAGTCAGCAATGATTTCCAAATTGTATTGTAGCGGTCTCTTCTACCTCATATTAGCGATAGTGTACCTACTGCAGATGAATATGGAAGATTTCCCTTTTTTCATTAGCATCTACTATGAGCAGGTTTCCGGATCGTATGCATCCCAGTAACCTAAGAGATGAAGAATGGACAAAGGTAACGAAAACATGGCATTTACTGAAAGTGATGATGAGTTGGAAGATTCACCTATAACAGGAAATACATGAAGAAGACTCAGACGCAGACTGTAATCGAGATGAAGATGAAACGAAAGAACTACAGGGCGAGACAGCAAATGAGACAGAATATTTTTGCCACCCGAAGAAGGTTTAAATCGGAAAAAATCAGTTTGGTATCAAAATTCAGGGTCTATAGTTACACAAGATGTGTGTATGAAATATTGTAGTGTCTCTTATAGCATGTTATTTTTTCAGACAGGCTAGCCATCAGTAATTGTTAGAACCAGATCAACACTTTAGTAATTTTACCTAGGCAAAGATCTGTATATAATTTGTTATTGATAGGGAGTAGCTGCTATGTCTAAAAAAATAATGGTTGTGATATGTTATTGCTCGTTTTATGTATCGGTTAATGTAACAGAAGTTTTTCGATAATGTTATATTTTCTCTAATCATTTATGAATAAATATTTATAATATAAAAGTTGCTTTACTCATAAATGATAGCGGTATCTCATACCGCAGGTTAGTGGTTATGTACCATTTCCGCACGTTAGCGCACGCGATCGTTAGTACCCTATAGATGGGCAGCAATGTAAGCTATTTTGCTCAGATTTTTTGATGCCTTTAAACTTTTATCTACTAATCCAAATTTGCTGAAAGCCAAACCGGTGCCGTAGTCAGCACATCCTTCATTCTTAATTTCCAACTTGAAAATTCATGGCTGGCAAGGTCATAAAACACACCGTTATCCAGAACACACAGGTTAACATTTGGCGGTAACGCGAAAATGTATGTAAGAAGTTTGGCGTACGTTCAATGTGAAAAAATTGCGGATGAGCGTTCACGCTCCGCGAAGCACGATTTTCAGGACTGCTTCCTTGACGATCGGCGGAATTCGGTATTGCGCTTGTTTGAATTTGAAATTTCCATTCGGGAAGCCCGGGGAAGATGGATGCACGTCTTGCGCTAGGTACAACCGGTCGGGGAGGCCTCATTTACCGGCTGATAAATCAACGGGCTGCAAACTGCAGTGAATTTTATTCGTTGGTAAAAGTATTGCTGCCACGTGGTCTGACGAAAAATCTGCTTTTATGACATGAAAGATTTCTTTGGTTGATACGTTGCATAGAGCGTGAGCCAGCGATCGGCAGACCTAGGGGTTTTCAGCAAACCTCATGTTGATGCCAGGTATACTACTTCACCTGCTACGGCTTATTTGGGCATATCCGGAAGTCGAAAAGCCTCAAAAGTGACTTCCAAAATGTGGTCTAAGCAAGTCATCTATTTTAATATACTGAAGTAGATACCTTTTCCATAACGAAGATCCACGTCATTGATTTCCGCCGGTCTATCTGTCCGTCGGTCTGCCTGTCTGTCTGTCTGTACGCGTTTTTGTAGCCTCGTAATCTCAGTAACCGCTGCATGGATTGTAATAGTAGGTAATGCTCGTATAATTTTGGAAATCGGTGCATAGGCGGCGGAGTAATTAGCAAACAACAAAAAAATTCAGGCATTCCTCAAACTTCGCCTTTTGCAGCCCACAATATCTAAGTTCCCATATTCTAGTACATTGACATGCAGAGAGCAGGTATGCCTCTCACGAATTTGGATAGGGCACACTCGTTTAACATCATAATTAATGTTATTAAATCAAGATGCTCCCAGTTGTGACATATGTCAAGGACGTTTAACTTTGAAGCACATCATCCTTGAATGTCCACGCCACTCTCATGCCCGTACACTTAACAAAATACCGCAGACTCTTCGTGAATGGTTTAACAACCAGAAGATGTGCAAAAAACTATTACACTTCATAAAGTCCATAGGGCTTTTTAAACCTCTATAATTCTGAGCCACGAGGCTAATAACCTCAGGAGTTGATGCCGCTAAACTAAACAAAAAAAAACTTCTTTTTCAGGCGTTTTAGGGGTTCCTGGCCATTTTCTACTTTTTTTGGGGGTGAAATTGGCGGGCTGGGTGGTGGCTAAAACTGAAAAATTTGTTGAATTCATAATAGGCTGTCCTCTGACATGTAAAAGGGAGACATAGCGTCACAATACACTTTTTTAGGTCCATCCGAACATTGCCTTGCCTAATTATAGAAACCAGGGGGCTTACATCTTCTGATGTATACATACGTTGATTGCGGGTGATAGTTCTGTTTCGTGTAAGGTGGAAACCATTAAATTGATTTTAATGAAATTTTTACACAATATTAGTACCATGGCGAAGATGGACAAAGTTTATGATTTCTAGAAATCGTGTCAGTGGCGGCGCAGCAATAATGAAAAACTAAAAATGTAAAAACGGCTCAAACTTCGTTTCTAGGCATTTCAGGGGTTCCTGATCGTTTTCTACTTTATTTTATGGGGGTGAATTTAGGGTGGTTGGGGTGTGAGAGCTAGTAGAACTCAAAAGATTGTTGTATTTATAATGAGCTATCCATTGAACTGTGAGAGAAAGACGGCATGACACCCTTTTTTTTTGTTTGGTGGGTGGTAATTTGGTTGCAAGGGGATGTCAGACTATAATAGTTTGATGTTATGGGAAATAATAAAGTATAATGTACGAGAAGTACTGAGTCAATCAACTTAACTTCATTTTTTCATTCAAAAACTCAATGGAGGATACGTATTCCGGTTCCTAATATGTTTCATAAATGTTGAAAATTTCATAAACATTTGCATTATTTTAGCAAGGATGAAAATTGTATGTCTTATTTTAATTATTATTATACATATAGTTTCTGAAATGTTTCGCTTTCTATATACAGGGTGTTGTTTTCTTTAATCTTTGTTATTTTCAATATCGCCAGAACCGCTGCTAAGAAAAATTTAAAATTTGGCACATAGGATGATCCGTGATAAATCACAAAAACCAGTGATGGAGTTATGGGTATACCATTGCCCTATTTAATAAAAAACTTTCACGTAACTAACTTTCTTACAAATAACAACGATATTGGCCGATGCTCTATGCTTTTTGGAAACTTTTTTTCGTGCGACGCACCGTTTTCGAGATATCGATACCTCAAGTACTGCTAGTAGTCGTAGATTAAATGCATGCAATAACTGCATACAATTAATAATAACAACAGCAACAAAAATGGTAAAAATATGAATTAATGTAACAGCATCAAATGAAAACCATTTTGTTCACTGCACAACTGACCACCTCTTCTTATGAAGTCGTTTATACTAAGTATCACTTCAAGGTTAATTTGAGTGTGCTGAAATCTACACAAGAATTCTCTCTCTATAGGGCACCAGCGTTGCATAGATCTGAAGAACATGCTGGACATTAGTGATGTCAGTTTCGTAGCTACCCAGTATGGAATACCCGTTATACTGCTAAATACCCGGTACCTGGTAAACGCTAAAATAAGTACCTGTTGCTTTGGTATTATCCTTGTATAATTGAGTTTCAGGTTTCGACTTATCTTGGCGCAGCATTAGGTACTAATACCTAGCAGAGCTGGTACAGGTACAGGTACATAGTTATCAAGTAAAATATGGTTTTGGATTACGCTCATAGCAATCCGGTTTGTGTGATTTAGTATCCTCGATCAGTACCAATTATTATCCCAAAGCCAATAATACCGCAGCCCGGGAAAAGCGATTCAAATACTATCCGGTACCTCTGCGAGTTATACAGGGTGGGCCAATAGTGCGTGGACGGAGGATTGTGGGCTTACTAAAAAATATTTCAAAAATCTGTCACTTGACCATGGTAGGGACCCTTGAGGGCTATAACGTAAAAATATTTTCACTTAAATTTTGACGTTTATACAGGGTGATTCATATCAAACTTACATTTTTTTTAATGGAACCCCCTATATATTATTGCACATTTGGATTCCTTGGTCAATTCTAGTGTGACTTTATGTATCACACGTGGAACCTTAAACGAACCGTTTAGGCGCAAATCACCATTTTTGGTATAAGTAGGTATCAGAAAAAAATTGAATATCGCAGCGATTATAAAACTTAGAAGGCCGTGACTTTGCGGTACGACTAAGCATGAAATACGTCACCTAAGGTCAGACGGCTAGATTTGAATTCTTTTTGTACTTGGAGAAATCAGTAGATTAATTAAGGAAACTTCAATCACAGATAACTTGATTTTTTCAAATGGGAATGCATATTTTGGTTTAAAGAATCAAATGTAAAATTTGATTACCTTTCTAACGATATAGCATTCTTGATATCAATCTGTTTTGGTTTTTATTTTATTTCAAATTTTCACTCAAATCGGTGTTTTTCAATTTTCCTGTGTGCAAGCAACCTAGTAGGCCATGAAAAATAAACAAAAGCTCGTTAATATGGAAGAAAACAACTAACTTAGTAGAAAGTTGCAAACGAACTCGAGTAGCGAGGCAAGAACATGAAAATTCCTTACAACACATCAGCTTTAACCGGAAACTACTGCGGCAAGATATCTAATGTCAATAAATAGCTGGGGAATGACAGAAGTGTTTGTTTTTCATAGCCTACTAGCTATTGAGGTCTACTAGAGCTTGACAACTTTCCAAAACGATTAAAAATTTTGAAACAAAAGGAAAACTATCAGCGACTATCAGTCTATCATGTTTAGAATGAAATTTTACATTTAGTGGGATACAAAAATAGTCATTTCCGTTTAGTTAAGTCAGAAGTAAAGATATCTCCAACTGGAGCATTCTGAACATCTATTGAAGTAATTGCTAGAATTTTTTAATTACGCTATGTTGTAATTGTGACTATTTCATGTAGTTTTCTGCAAACTAACTTATGTTTTACAATTCAAACAGACTGCAATTCAAGTTTCATTCTCCGCGATCTTGCTAATAAGTAGAAGTACCTACTGAAGAATTTGAAGGGTTTCAGTCAGAGGTATCATTACTTTTGACTTACGGAAATGGCTATTTTTTTATAGCATTAAATGTGAAAATTTATTCAAATTTATTCAGAAGAGAGATATTCTACTGCCAGCAACAATCACTAGTAGTTTTCCTTTGATTAGATATTTTTTTACTGAGTTTGGAAATTGGCTAATAGCTAGTAGGCTGTGAAAAATGAGCGTTCTTGTTACCGCTATTGTTTCTGGTTAGAGCTAATATGTTGTAAGGAATTTTCATAATCTTGCCTCGCTGCTCTAGTTAGTTTGCATTTTTCTACTAAGTTAGTTGCTTTCTTCCATCTTAACGAGCTTTTGTTTATTTTTCATGGCCTGCTAGGTTGCTTGCATACAGGAAAGTTGAAGAACACCGATTTGACTGAAAATTTGGAATAAAATGAAAACCAAAAAAGATTAATATCAAGAATGCTATATCGTTAGAAAGGTAATCAAATTTTACATTTGATTCTTTAAACCAAAATAGGCATTCCCATTTGAAAAAACTAAGTTATCTGTGATTGAAGTTTCCTTAATTTATCCTCTGATTTCTCCAAGAACAAAAAGAATTCAAATTTAGCCGTCTGACCTAAGGTGACACATTTCATGCTTAGCCGTACCGCAAAGTCGAGGCCTTCTAAGTTTTATAATCGCTGCGATATTCAATTTTTTTCTGATACCTACTTATACCAAAAATGGTGATTTGCGCCTAAATGGTTCGTTTAAAGTTCCATGTGTGATACATAAAGTCACACTAGAATTGACCAAGGAATACAAATGTGCAATAATATATAGGGGGTTCCATTAAAAAAAATGTAAGTTTGATATGAATCACCCTGTATAAACGTCAAAATTTGAGTGAAAATATTTTTACGTTATAGCCCTCAATGCTCCCTACCATGACCAAGTGACAGATATGTGAAATTTTTTTTAGTAAGCCCACAATCCTCCGTCCACGCACTATTGGCCCACCCTGTATTTAGCACCGTTTTTTGCATACGCTGAATTCTGATTTGCCCTCGAATACCGGTAACGGGTACTTTTTACAGTATTACTCGGTATAGGTAATATCGAAAGGACCTGTATTTGACATCACTACTAGCCATCAACTGAACTTTCTCGACCAATCTATCTACCTCAAAACTACTATTCAACCTGCCAAAATGGGCTGGATACCCATCAGGTTGGAATCAGGCTTGCCTTCTCGTATCAAGTCGAATGTCATACCACATATTGGGATTCTCAGTTTCCAAAAATTCCAGAAAGTTTCTAGAACTCAATCGCTGTCAAACTTATGTAGTAAGGCCAAAGAGATTACCATTGTAGATTCTCAGCCAAATATTAATGCTAAATTCATGCTGAAGCTTTCTTATTTAATGAGGATTTTCATGTGCCCATGTCGGTCATAAAAAAACGGTCCGCCATACGTAAAAAATACAAGAATACCTCCTTTTTTCAAAAATCACGATGCATTGAGTAATATTATTATTATTATTTGAAAAAAAAGACAGTGGCGCAGGAGTTTCTAAGAAAGGATATTTTTATACCAATATCTCCACCACTGGTTTTTGTAACTTATGACCATATTCCCTAGATTAGGAAGAATCTTTCTCTTATCCTGTGTGCTAAATTTCAAATTTTTTTATCCAGCGGTTTACGAAATATTAAAAATTCTTCTTTTCTCTTCTCTCTCTTCTTTCAAAATTTGTACACCCTGTACCTCGAAACCTAGGCTTTCCAGTGAATGTCCATATTTTAACTTATCTGTGATGTACTGAAGTATTGCCATCATAAAGTGGACTACCCCGTGTAACTTTATATATTATGTAAAGTCCAACGACACAATTGTCTAATTATTTTGATAAAGTAACCTAGACGAATACTCGATTAAAAGAATAAAAACCTAAGGTCATCAAATGGTCTGGACAATATGTATCTCAATGGTATAGTCTGAGAAGAGAGAAAATGACCTACATATACCTTGTTACCACAATTGATGACACTAACGCCATGCAGATATCTAGGTGGTTTGGACACTAGATGAAGGATTAGAGACTCTCATTCACAGCTTATGCATACCCTGATCTTAATACGATTTGCAACCCCGTAGTAGGTTTGTTGAAAGGGCACCTGACTGTATTGCTTTTGCTCAGCTTGTATTCATTTGGTGTCAGCAATTGTGATAATATGGTATAGCTCGGGTTGTGATTGCGGTGCCACAAATCAGTCTGTTCAACATATCATCGAAGACTGCAGGCTGAGAGCATATGGTGGGAGCCCTATAGATTTCTTCAGCCCCATCCACGCTCCAAACGCTTGAATGGCTAGATTAACTTGATATTAGACTATAGTATTTCATATGATCACATATGTTTACTGTTTGTCTATTGTGTTTATATACTGCCCCTTTAGCGTATTGGCATTATCTCCTATTCTACGACGTAACCCTAGAGACGTGTATGCCGAATTACAGGAGACAATGTACCACGATTCGCTAATAAATAAGCTCGATATTCTCTCCTGCGTTGGGACAGCATGCGCTAGATATTGAAGCACCTAAATGCACTGGACATTGTCACGAAATATTTTCCTATTAACGTATGCTACAAAAGTTTTGAGAATTTTTTTCAAAACTCGGGAGGTAGTTTCACCGTTGGAAACAATTCAGAAATCGTTACCATGGTAACCAGTCAACATCTAAACGTAACAATAAAACCATTTTGGTTATGATATAAGTTGACAAAATGTCGTACAAATTAGATTTTCGGAAGAGTATTTACAGTCTAGACGACTTGAAAAAAAAAGAAATAGTTCGCCTATATCGAGATCAAAATATTTCCGTTGTCACAATTTATCGAGCGATCCGTGAATGTGAAGAAGGTATTCCTTGTATAAATTTACCAAAAAGTGGACGTCCAAGAGCATTGAATGCTGCTACAGTTCAAAGAATGGTCAACAGAAGTGAACATCGAGTTGGAACTTCAACACGAAAACTTGGAAAAATTCCGAAAAAGAAGAAAATGTCCAAAGTATTCCCCAAATCAGTAAGAAAAAATTCCTCCATGCTGTCGCAATTTATGTACTCATTTTGCTAGCAACATAAAAATTATTCCTGACGATGAAAACTATTTCACATTTTCGAACTCGGAAATCAAAGGTAATGATGGCTTTTATACAAGAGACTTTAAAGCCTGTCTAGATCATGTAAAATTTAAACGAAAAGAAAGGTTTGAAAACAAAGTGTTAGTGTGGTGCTCTATATCAGACAACGGTATTTCACAGCCGTACGTTGGATGAGTTAGGGCCGAAGCGGTTACCGCAGAAGTCTAGACTCAAGGATGTTTGCCTAAACCACTCAATTTTGTTAATACCCACCTTGCTAATGACAATATAATTTTTTGGGCAGATTTTCATCAAACAGGACCTATCGAAACCTTTTCGGCTCAACTGAGTGCCAAAGTTTATAACAATGGCTGGGAAGCTCAAAACGAACAGCAATTAAGAAGAAGAATAATGCTAAGGATCAGAGAAATTGATTTAGAATCTGTCCAAAACCTAATGAGGAACATTAAGAGGAAATTGCGGGCCGTGGAAGATCATGGCCCATTTTTATTAGCAGTACTTCAATATCATTTTTATATTAAGATAGATTGTTATTTTTTGTAGTTCTTGTTATAGTTCAAATATATTATTGTGAGGTATTTTTTTAATTTTTTTGAAAAACTTCTCAAAACTTTTGCACAACACGTTATGTGAGGAAATATCTCCTGTATAAAAATCGACATCAAGTGTTCTGCTGTTCTGCTCCATAAATTTATTATGTATTCAGTTGTGATAGATACAAAAAACAAAACATTATTAATTAACGAGTTTTTGCATTAGTTGTGTTTTTGTTTATGTTAGACGATAAGTTCTTCTTTTTTTTTTAATGGATATCTTATGTTTAAATTCATTTTTCTAGGGTATACCTGAAATACAGATCGATTTTTGCATCTAGACTTGGATGTCGGCTGCACCCCAATTTGCTGCCTACTGATGCAACACGTTTTTTTTTCTAATTTGCATATGGGAAAGATATAACTGAGTGGCATTAATATTTTATTGATTAAGTCGCCATTGGGGTTATTAAATCATTAAAATACTTTGAATGTGTTCCTCCATTTCTGATTAAGCTACGTAACGCCAACAACACACTGCAAAAAACAACGCGGACACAATGGCGCCCAAAAACGGAATATATTTTAACCGTCCTACTTAAAATTGTCTCAAAATTTAGTCTAATACATTTAGGTGCTTCAATATTTAGTTCATGTTGTCCTGATGCAGGACAGAATGTCAAGATTATCATTAGCAAATCCCCGAGCAAATTCTGGTACATTGTCCCCTATGATTCGGCGTACATTTTTCTAAGGTTGCATCGTACTGTAGGAGATAATTATTCTAGTAAAAGTGTTCGAAATTAACTCTATTGATTATGATTTTCTTGTGCATGCCATACGCAAAATAATTAAATAGAGAAGGCAGTCTGACCTGGCTATAATCAAAGTAATTTAGATCGGCCTTCAAGCCACGGGTGTTAAACGCTAAACAACAACATTGGAACTTTGGAAGCTCAGTCAGCTACAGTTATCCGCATAGCATGCATATTGTGGCTTGTAGAAATTTCCATATTCCAGCCAAATGTTACGCCAAAATAATAACAATAAAACGCGAAATATGCCACTGCAGCCAGTGCAGCCGTTGCCAAACAGTGAGATATAAGGCTGGCCAACTACAGCGCGAAAAAGTCACTTCGTTAGTGGGATTGTTCTGATAACTTAGTTACTCGCAGACATAAATTTTACTCTGTTAAGTGCTGCCAGTTCTCCAGACGAAGGAAAGGGACATTAAATGGCGCCTCGGAAAGTTTTCCGAACACAAGACGTGCAGTTTTAAAAAATTCGAGCATAGAATTTTTAATTACATTTTGTTTCTGCGAAGCGTACTGTTGTGTAACGAATAGAAATTAAGCAGTGGTGGGTCGGGTCCTTTCCGGATAGACTAACAAGCCATCTCTTATGTCATTGCATTGCAGTAACTTATGTAGTTCTGTGCTTGGATTGCTGATGACACAACTTTAATAAACCAACAAACCTCTATTGATTTACTCTTAGCCGATACTCAAAACCATAAGTCTCCCTGTTAGAGTGGTTCTCTGCTAACAAACTCACTGTCAATGCTAATTACTTTACGTAAACGGGATGTTGATTCTATGAAATCAGTTAAACCCTTAGGTGCTCATATTGATGAACACTCAGCCTACTAGCTTACTAGCTTTACGCAATTCTGTACAACCCCACTTTCAAAATAATTTTCATATTGGGACGTTGTGGCATCTTTGGATAACCAGAAATAATGAGTTTCGTGACTAGTGTTATTTCGAGCATGCACGCACACAGAAAAATCTATGATGTCGTTCTGTCAAAGACTTACGCTTGGTTTCAATGGGACGTTACACTTAGCATTCCTCAAATACAGCGATGTTTTATCCAATGGGAAGTGCATAGTTGGTAACTAATTATATCGTATTGTTGATTCAACTACAAGATGGCATTGGATTCCAATGAACAATTCAATCGCAGTCTGTCGTTGAATCGAATCTGTGTTTGGTAATTGATTCTAAACTACTTTCTCTTCCTTGGACCAACAGATTTTATTGCGAGGACAGCTGATTGATTCGTTTGGATGTTTAATTGTGTGATTCTGTATGAAGTTATAAGGAGCATGATATAATAATTAGACATAAGCCTGCATCAGTTGTTGCATTATTACCTGAAATATAACTGTCTGACTAATCTAAGTATCTACATTCAAATTTGGGTGTTAGCTCAATTTCTCAGTAGGTCCTCCATTTAATATATAACTAGACACATTTAAATCACACAATTGCTGATGCAATACGCAAAACCATGAGATGAGACAACACGGCTATCACCGAAACAACAAAACGTAACAACCTCGTCCATGTTGACGGGTTCGCGGTGATAGTAACACTGAGACTATCCCCTGTTCTTTATACTTACCTTCATTGAATCGGGACATCAGTCCCGCCGAATACTGGTTATAGTTCAGGGAACGACAAGGGCCATTGAAACAAAATTAATTCTTATCAGATGATTTACCACGAACTGCTGTTGCAGTAATAATTTTTGTACATTGAATAGATTGTGTGCTTTGCTTAAATGAAACATAGAGTAAATTTCGGAAACAAAAGGATGTTTTGATTGCATTATATGTCAATACTGGTATTAGAAGGATTATACATATCGTTAGAACGAATATAAAATTATTTTGAATTTATTGGCGTACCTGTGATTACTTCGAATATAGGGATTGTATTCTTTCAATGACATGGATTTGAAACAACTGTAAATATATTCAAAGCGATGGAAAAACATCCAAATACTAACAATTAATTGGAAACGCAACAGTATTTTTTTCTGTGTATATAGCGATTGTTTACCAAACGTCTGTTCTTATACTTGCAAAACTGTAAAGACAATGTATAAGTACAGAATAGGTAACTTATTCCTCATATTCAACTTATTCTGTCCCTTATAGCCGAGTTTATGGCCAAAGTCGAATTTTAGTGCTTTATTAAGTCTTTTTTCCCTTTAAGAAGGAATTATGAGGTGAAATATTACATACGTATAGGGACAAATGGTCAAAGTAACTCATATTTCTCCTCCTTCTGGTTAGAGAGATTTATTTACGGCAACTTTGGGCATAAACAACAAAGCAACCACTATATTGCCGATTTTCTACTTCCGCTTAGACAATTTCAACAAAAACGTGTCTTGTCTATATAGGCGTAAATACTAGTGATACCTATGTTTTACCTTTAGATTACTGTAGTTCCATTCTCCACTTGGTGAATACCTATAACGTAGAAAATAGTTAATAAGACTTCTTCTCGCAGGGTCTGCATCTAGATTGGAAGTAAAAATAGGTATTTTCAACTTTAAATGTTTTTTGGGAGAGCTATTTCCATCTCATGTGGCAAACCCTTATTTAACCTTTTTAAGTAGCTCATTTTCAATTAAAACTTGGAAAGGTACTACTGAGTGACGAATAGTTGATAAATATTTTGACACTTACTTGTTAGCAGCTTAGAGTCTCTAACGATTGCCTTTCAAAATCTTTTGAAGGTAGAAAAAAGCATTGTGAACGTGCTACTGTGAATGATGTGCCTGTATGGTACCCACTCTAAAGGACCCAGGCCTAGCATATTTTATTGTCTTTCTCGGTTTGGGTGCGCAGCCAGGTTGTTTTGTATCTAATATCCCTGGCCTAATGCAAGCTTGTATATATATTTTCTTTATACCGTGAGCTGTGTAAAACTTGAGCTGATCTTTGGAAACTCCTTTACGTATGCAAGAGATGTAACGTTTACCATACATTTCAGTATTGAAAGCGACACCCAGCAAACTCGCAATGGGACTGACTGCCGTCTAGCAATCTCTGTGACGCTTTAAGCTGATTTGCGGGCGGTGGGACTAAAACGTAATAAAATTGTTGACTGTTAGATATTTATTATACATTACCATTCCTGCCGAAGCTGGAAAACTTCATCTCTCACTGCAACTTCGAAGCCTCGAAATGCTACGCAATTTTAAACTTATTTCGAGCTGCTTGAATCCTGTCAGAGGTAGTTTTGGTTGCAGATCATTATTATACATGAGAAACTAATGGTTTCTAGGTTTCCGGTGGACAAGTTTTCGGTAAATGCGATTTCCTAGGTAGCTTCGGAAGTGACGAACTTCTCTTTTGAAACATAACACGTCTAGAATTTTCTTCTTCTTCTTTAGGTGCCATCCCCATTCCGGAGGTTGGCAATCATCAACGCAATTCAAACTTTGGAAACCACCGCTCTAAATAGCTGGCTATTGGAGCATATATACCAATCCCTAAGATTCTTGAACCACGAATGTCTTCTCTAAAATTTTGGATGTAGGCAAAACTACAGATTTGGTGTGGATGTATTGTCTATGTGAGAGTAAGGTGCTATTTGTTAATAAATAGGTTGTTTACCTGCTGTTTTCCCTTACTAGCAATGACTTGCCCAAATTTCGCTCGAGTTTTCGGTTATGATTCGCCAAGCCATTTCTATCATATTCTCCAGGGCAATGAATGTAGGAAGTGTGATATTTGCGACTATTTTAGTTTCATATAATAACTTCTAAATAAGTTTCATGGCTTTTTAGCCGTTAAATAATGAGGTTTTGTGAATATTTAACGATATTCCTGAAAATGATACACCTAAAACTATTTGAGTTTTAGTGAGAATTATATACCTGAAATAATAGAAAAATGTGAAAATCAAAGCAAACTATCGCTCAGTGACATAATAATGGTTTTGTTCGAAGAGGCAACATTATTATATAATATGCATATACAAAGTGATGTCTCATTCTGACTGAAAACTATAAAAAATCCTATTTATGAAATCTGTTAATGTCGAATCGGGGTCGCAACGGGTCCTCACTCACCTAAATCTACTATTACTAAACTACAGTCACAAAGCGTCGCAGCATACTAAAAGATTGTGTATTTGTTGAGACATACTTAGATGCGATGCTGCCAGTATGTTCAAATAAAAAACATACTAGACGAAATCATCACTTGGGGTCTCTCTAGGACCCAGATTAGGGATTTAAGGCTTAATAAAGAAAAAATTGTAAATATTCATTCCTTTATGTCACTCAACTGCCTGCCACCTGCGTGTACCTCTGTAACTCAGAAAATATTGATGTAATGTTCATAAAAAATTTCACAGTAGGTTACTGCTAGATAAGAATTGAGCAGAATATGTTTTCGGGCAATCCAGGTGCCTATGATCGAGGTAATTTTTTATAATAAATTCAATTGGGATAGAATAGATAGAATTGTTGAGCTTACTTATAAGGAGCTTGACATAATCCTATAAAATCTTTACTCTGATAGCATGCTCTATAGTTTACAGTTCGAATCATCCTTACGTCCTGTGATTAACTTTTGAAGAAGGGTTGAAAATGTTTAATAGTTGTGGACTTGATATGTGATATCTGAACGCATTCCCATTATCGAAGGTGCACGAAAAATACATATCGTTTCAAAAAGTGGCGCAAAAGACTGCTAGAAATGTAGAGAAAAATTAGATGCGTTTTTATGAGGTTATCTAAATTTTAATCATTTATGCTTTCTACTCTAAACAGGAATTCTTTGATTGTACAAGTTTTGATATGTAAGCGTATGCCATTTTTTATTGTTTAAGGTTTGCATTTATTCTATAATGGTGTGGCTACGCTCTACAGGAAGATTTCAGTTACAATTTCTTCTACCACGCAATTGTACTTTCATACTGTTTTTGACGTGTTAGAAAATCTATACTACTCACTCCAATGAACTATGTGTATACGAATCTATATATCTAGTACTGTTTGTTTCACTGAACGTAGTGTTCTGGTACAAAAAATGATTATAATGTTATTGAGAATATTTTAAAGGCTCACATCCAGGCTAGCTTAGAAAATGGAAGTAATGTCACATAGATCTAAGCAAAAATATACAATGTGTTCCACCATCATGCTAGGCCGCACAGTAAGAGGCAGGCAGCTTGCGTGACGTCACAAACTTCGACCGACTTTTATATGTGTTTATGTGGGGCGCGCGGTATTTTTATTATATCAGCTTGCCGTAAATCGATACTTTGGCATAGTGGCATATATAATTTACTCATCAGCAGTTCTGCTATATTGTAAAGTATAAAAGAAAATAAAGATACCTACCCATAATTCTTAATTGGCTATTATAAAATAATGAAAATGTCGATTTTCAGTTAAAATAAGGCATTTCCCATTCTGGTTCAAACTATTTTATTAAGCAGGTGATATAAAAAAATAAAAAACTACACTAATAGAAAAATAACTCTTTAGGTGTTGAAAAACAGGAACAAACATACAAATCAAATAGTAATACAAAATAGGAACAAAAAATAAGGTTATATTTTCAGGTCATATAAAAATAACAATAACAGAAAAATAACTCAGCATCTATTAGGAAATATAGGAATAAACATGTAAATAACAAAGTAATACGAACTAAAAACGAAAAATAAAAACATTTTCTGGTCATATAAAATAAATAAGAAACTATAAAATAAAAACGACTCTTCTGGTATTAAAAAATATGGGAACAATAATATAAATCACCAAGGAATACAAATGAACAAAAATAAAAAAATATGTAGGTCATATAAATTGAAGTAAGAAACAACAATAACAGAAACATAAGTCTTTAGGTAATAGAAAATGGGAACGAAAGGATAAATAGTATTTTAGTTTGCGTTGCTCAAATCTACCCAAATGCACACTCGTCTGCGGTCTGCACAGGAATACAACGTGCCAGTCACAAGTGCCAGTGGTACTGCCAGCGTTATCCCGCGGAAATCGGACAGCGCGGCGGACGGCTTAGGTCGATATTTGTGACGTAGGCGACGACAGAGATAGATATATATGCCGGCCTGTCTTACTGTGCGGCCTAGCATCATGTCGACAAACTTTGAGGTATGAAAATACAATTAAACTTGGATGGATGTTTTCTGTCTTACTACATGAAATTCGTGGATGTAGCATTAAAATTTTCGACAGAATAGGCGTTTTTGTATTATGACTTCTGTATCACAGCGCCATGTGTTCACGCAGTTGTAACGCCATATCTTGATTATCTATCGAGCGATTTACGACTTTTGGGACTCATTTTATAAGGGAATGACTGGGTATATCAACTAAGGCAAAAAAATATAATATGTGATAATTTCTAAGGCTTAAAAAATTCACCAAACTGATTTTTTTTTTGTAATGCACTTGTTTTGGTTACTTGCAAATAATTTGAAAAAAAGCCGTATTAGTGCCTACAAACTTATTAAGACAGTTTAATGCTTAGAAGGATGTTTTCTGTCTAACGACACGCAATTTGTTTATGTAGCACTAAAATCTTCGACGAAAGAGGCTTTTTTATTACGATTAATTTTGAAATAAACGAGAATTTGGTATGCGCATTGTCTTTATTGGACTTCGGTACAGATTGTTACTTAAATGCAATTTACATGAACAGATTTTATTATTTTTATTTTTAGTATTATTTATTTAGGATTCAACCAAATGACTGAAAGGCAACTAATTGAAATGAGATATGTTGGAATCACTTGGAAATCAAACAAAACAGACTGGAGCGTAGCTTAGCGTCGAGTAACCCAGAGCGTTAGTTTCAGAAGTCAAGCGTGCCTAAATAAAATTGGCGGACATTTTGAAAATTTCTTTCATTAATTTAAATACTAAATAATCACATTTGTTCATGTAAATTACATTTAAGTAGTAATCTGTACCGAAGTCCAATAAAGACAATGTGCATACCAAATTCTTGTTCATTTTAAAATTGGTCGTAAGAAAAAAGCCTACTTCGTCGATGATTTTAGTGCTACATAAACAAATTGCGTGTCTCCAGACAGGAAACATCCTGTTAAATATTAAACTGTGTTTATAAATAGGCACAAATATGGCTTTTTTCCAAATTATTAGCAAGTAACCAAAACAAGTGCATTACAATTTTTTTTAAGTTTGGTGGATTTTTTTTGCCTTAAAAATTGTCGGATATTATTTTTTTTGCCTTAGTTGATATGCTCAGTCACTGCCCTATAAAATGGTTCCAAAAACTTGTGAATGGCTCGACAAATAATCAAGATATGGCGTTACTACTGCGTGAACACATGGCGCTGTGATACAGCAGTCATAATACAAAAAGGCCTATTCTGTCAAAAATTTTTGTGCTATATACACGAATTGCATGTACTTAGACAGGAAACGTCCTCTTAAACATTAAACTGTCTCAATAAATAGGCACTAATACGGCTTTTTTCAAATTATTTGCAAGTAACCAAAACAAGTGCATTACAAAATTTTTTTTTTCAGTTTGGTGAATTTTTTTAGCCTTAGAAATTGTCAGATATTGTATTTTTTTGCCTTGGTTGATATACCCAATCATTCCCCTATAAAATGATTCCAAAAAGTCGTGAATCGCTTGATAGATAATCAAGATATGGCGTGACAACTGCGTGAACACAGGGCGCTGTGATAAAGAAGTCATAAAACAAAATGACCTATTTGTCGAAAATTTTAGTGCTACATACACGAGTTGCATGTGGTAAGACAGGAAACATCCTGCTGAACATTAAAATGTCTTAATAAATATTCACTAATACGGCTATTTTTCAAATTATTTGTAAGTAACCCAAATAAGTGCATTACAAAAAAAAATTTTCAGTTTGGTGAATTTTTTCAGCCTTAGAAATTATCAGGTATTATCTTTTTTGCTTTTGTTGATATGCCCAGTCATTCTCCTATAAAATGATTCCAAAATGTCGTGAATCGGTCGATAAATAATCAAGCTATGGCGCTACAACTGCGCGAACCCATGGAGTCGTGATACAGAAACTGAAAATATAATAAAAAATTAATTAAAAGGTTGACTCTTCTTTTTACGCATTTTTCTCGATAACTTTGAATATATTTTCATACTTCAAAGTTTGTCGACATGATGGTGGAACACATTGTATATTCCGACATTTCTCCCTTCGATAGACCTTTTTTCTAGTAACCTTATAACCGACCGCGTAAAACACTAATTGCACTGCCGCCTTCCCAGGATCGGCTGTGCAAAAAGTTTTCAGCACGTCTGCAGCTGTTCTTACTTTTAGTCCGGTAATAGGACCGGATTGTCACACTAACCTTATGGAAAACTTTCAAACTGGGACAAGAAATCGCATAGAATGAGAAACTCTTTGCGAACCCTCTGGTTTATTGGAATAGGGTTGGAAGAAGTGGCTAAAATGCTCGACATAAGAGCAGCGAGCCAGCTTTCTTGGAAATATGGTGTTTCAGGTCTACGCGATTCTTAATATTGCAAATCATATTCCTACTTGTAAAGGAAACAAAATTAGCTATAGCTGGGAAGCGGCAAGAATATATTAACGCGGAGTGTACTCTTTAAACTGAATTCCAAGCTTTCGGAGAACTACGGCTCCATCATCAGGGCTGAAATTTTTAATTAACTTAAGCAGCAGGTAAGCAAAAATGGAGTTTATACTTACAAAGTTTGTTGAGATTGTTGCGTAGGTCAGAAAATACAAAATGGAACATATTGGTTAGACTATCACAAAAATTCCTTAAAATATTATGATATTTGATAATATCCTCGTCAATTAATTCATCACACACAACATTTAGGTTAAAAGATCTATAGATTGACAATATAAAATTAGATTTCTGATTCGTTCGAGGGCTGGCACCACAATGAAGAGTTTTCGAATGGAAGACAGGGAGCAAGGTTATAAAATACCTGGAGTGGGGGATGTCAATCAAATGTCACATCAGAAGTATCAATTATAATTCGAAACAGGTGTCGATGTTTCATCGATAGTCCAGGAACAATAATGCCAACCACAAAATAAAGATGTTACTTGTAATAACCTTTGAACTGATATTATCTAAATACTTTTATAATCTTTATAAGTGGTGATGGACGAGAAACTCAGTGGTACAGAAGTAGTTATCAGGCACAAAAATTAAACTATTTAATTTGTTAAATTTTTTTAAATTAAATTATGGCGAACTTGTTGTCGGTAACAACATCGGTAACACATTGAAAAAGGGATCAATATATGACGCTTAAGCTTCTCATGTCAGTTGTCTTGTTCATACAATTGTCACATTGACAGGTGTGGGCCATTTCTAGGAATGAATGGATGAATAAGAACCAGAGGCTATCCAGCACGGAATGTGGCTGGTGCATAGGCCACACGATGGGCCCTTTTGCGCCTCTATCCGCGCTAGTTCCTAAGACCTGCCCTTTTGGCAAAGGCAAGTACATTCTTAGGTCCTATCCATTTTATCTCTATTGGTTCCGAGGTTCTTGAGCCCAGCATAGTCTGCCTGTGATAACCCAGGGTTTCACAGCGACACAGGATGTGTGCCGAGGATTCTTCCTCTTCACCACACCACGTGCACGTTGGGTCGTTGACCACCCTCATCACAACCAAGGTTGAAGGTATTGTGACCCGTTAATAAGCCTACTAACAATCTCAAGTTACTCCTATCCAGAGAGAGACAAAATCGTCCTATTCTCTCTGCAGGCCCTGCTAATAGCTCCCGAGCCTGACAGAGATGACCAGAGATGTTGTTCCATCTCAGAGAGTGTTGATTCTGGATCCACTCTCCAGTTGTTTTCCTAACCAAATTTGCAGACAGTCCTAAGGCTGGTTCCAGGCCCACAAAACTGTTTCCGGATCCCATCCTGGCTAGATGATCCGCCATTTCATTACCCTTTACCCCAGCGTGCCCAGGTACCCACATCAGTGATACCTTGTGTTTAGCTGAGATGTCGTCAAGAGCCCTCCTGCACTCCAGGACCAGTCCCGACGTTATTTTCCAAGCACTCAGTGCTTTGATGGCTGCCTGACTGTCAGAGCAGATAGTAATCCGCCTCCTAGACCCGTCAATTTCCCGAGTACGATTTACACAGGCAAGTATCGCATAGACCTCAGCCTGGAATACTGTGGTGTGCCCCTCAAGAGGGAATGAAAGTCTTGTACGGGGCCCGTAGACTCCCGAGCCCGAGCCCTCTCTAGCGAGTGAACCGTCTGTGTACCAGACCTGTCCTCCTCCTTCGATGAGCTGTCTTTCCCTAGACTCCAACTCTTCCCTTGACGGAAACACCACCGTAAATTTGCGATTGAAGCGATGCGTAGGAGAAACTGTATCGCTCCTCGCCAACAAAATAGGACGATCCTCATGCAACTCTGCTAGAATCGTCGAATGTCCTTTGCCTGGATTCATAAAAGTCCAGCTACCCTGACTCCAGAGACGGAACCCAGTTTTTCTAGCTTCCCCTTGGATTACCAGATCCAAAGGAGGAAGATTCAATAGTGTTTCAATGGCGCTCAAGGGTGTTGTGCGCACTGCACTGGTTATACTAAGACATGCCAAACGTTGGACCTTATTAAGTTTGGCTCTTGTTGCCTCCGTCTTTATACAGGTCCACCACACTATGGAGCCATATATTAGTGACGGTCTGACTATTGTAGTGTAGAGCCAGTGCACCACTTTTGGGCTCAGGCCCCAGCTACTACCGACAACTCTTCTGCAGGCCCATAATGAGTTTCGAGCCTTGCTTACCTGATAATCCACGTGCTGCCTCCAAGTCAGCTTGTGATCCAGTATGACTCCTAGATACTTTACTGACTGAGACAATTCAAGTGTCGTTCTGAAAAAGGTAGGCCTCACGAGGCCTTCCATCTTCCTTTTCCTAGTGAACATAACGAGCTCCGTCTTTTCAGCGTTCACTGACAGATCCACCTCATTACACAACGTTTCCACAACACGCAGCGCGCCTTGCATTACCTCGGAGACTGTATTCATGAATCTACCCCTGACCACTATGCTCAAATCATCGGCATAGGCCTGTACGTAGACCCCTGTGTTGCTTAGTCTCACGAGTAGGTCACTCACCACTAAGCACCATAATAGAGGTGAAAGAACACCGCCTTGTGGGCAGCCTCGCGCCACTGCAACGCTATAGTTTATGTCATTAAGCGTTGCAGAAGCCACTCGGCCCTCTAGAGTAGTAAGAATCCACTCCACTAGGATTGGAGCAATTCCATGTCTCTCTAGGGTGCGTCTTATCAAATTGGTAGTGGTTCAGTTGAACGCACCCTCGATATCAAGAAATGCTACCATAGCCACTTCCCGTTGATCCAACGTTTTCTCCAGCCTGCTGACCAAATGATGAAGTGCCAGCTCAGCTGATTTTCCCGCCTGATATGCGAACTGATAGGCATGGATTTCAACCCTTTGTAAGGGCCCATCCCTGATATATCTATCAACCAACCTCTTCAGTGTTTTTAGTAAAAACGACGAAAGGGTAATCGGTCTAAAGTCCTTCGGACGAGTATAGCTACCTCTGCCCGGCTTAGGAATAAAAACGACCCTTGAATGCAACCAGCTCTTCGGTGTGAAGCCAGTACCCACGCAGGCGCGAAATATCCTAACTAGGTATGGTAGTACCCGATCCTGTCCATGTTGTAGCATGGCTGGAATGACTCCATCCTTGCCTGGACTTTTGTATGGAGCAAAAGTATTTATCGCCCATCTTGTGCGGTCATAAGTGACGACTTCTCCTGCCATCTGCCATTCCTCTCTATGAGGCCGGCGGAGTGGCCTATGTGCACCTGTCTGCTGAGCGGCAACCGATCCCGGAAGGTGCACACTCATCAGCAGTTCAAGCGTTTCCTCCTCGTTATTGGTTCTATGACCATTCGAGTCCGTCAAGGTCCCCAACTTGGACTTGGTGTCCTTGCTAAGGATCCTATGCATCCTTGCCGTCGCAGGAATATCATTGATGGACCTGCAGAAGTTCCTCCAAGATTCCCTGGAGGCCCTCCTGACTTCCCTCTTATATTCCTGTAGCTTTATCCTATACTCCTCCCATTCAGGAGTACCTTTCGTGTACCTAACTCTCGTGAGTAGTTTGTGCAAGGACTTTTTCCTGGTTTCTAATTTCTTAGTCCAGAAGGTGGCATTGCCCGCCACGCCCACTTTGCGTAGGGGACAGTTATTCTCAAAGGAGGCTCGGAGGTCCCTACACAGGGAATCAACTGCCGCCTCCAAGCCCTCCCCTTTGCTGAGATCCTGCTCTATAGGACGGAGCCTGCTGCCTAGGTCCTCTTTAAAAGAAGCCCAGTTTGCTTGCCTAGGATTTCTAACAAGGATTCCCTCTTTTTCCCCGTCAATCCTAAACGTTATATGTCTATGGTCGGATAGTGACGGTTACAAGGATACTGTCCAGTCCTTGACCTCATTACAAATACCGACCGTGCTCAGTGTTATGTCTAGGACCTCATCCCTCACATTGTTTGAGAAGGTAGGAGTGTTGCCAACATTCAGAACCTCTAGGTTCGACGTCGCTAGAAATTCCATCAGCTCTTCACCACGTCTATTAGTGTTAGAGCTACCCCATAGGGTGTGATGGGCATTGCTATCACACCCCACGATAAGCTCGAGATTATTATCTCGACAATGAGACACAAGGTCCTCCATCTCTTTTGAGGGAGGAGGATCTCCTGAATCATACGGTAAGTACGCTGAGCATACCACTAAACTTCTTTCGATTCCTTGTTCTCTAAGGCGAATCACCACCGCAACCATGTCCCTAGTTGTAAAGTCCATTAGTTGCCATGCATTCATATTATTACATAACATGCACACTCTAGGCTTTGTCTCCGGAGCGCTACTAAAAATGGTATACCCTGGAATGTTAATCCCGCTAATAATGCCATTCCTTATCCAGGGTTCCTGAATAAGAGCTATGTCATAGCGACCCCTAGTGATCGTCTGAGTAAGAACCCTAGAAGCCGCTATGCAATGCTGCAAATTAATTTGAATAAAAGAAATGTAACTCACCATTTTTTTTGGCAGTCCACCCTCGTGTGTTTGTAGCGATCCAACGTCTAGTTCCCCACGGTGGCGGTGGGGCCCCATTCGTTGCCGCTACCCTCGCTGTGACTGTGGCGTTGATCCGTCTGCCACAGCATCCTGGCTCCCTCCAGTGCTGAGTCGGAGTCACTATCGAGTAGCTGCCCCTCACTCACTGGTGTGCTGCTCTGTGGCCCACTAGTTCCTGGTGTGGGCACATCCCTGCCCAACTCCGGAGACTCCTGAGGAGTCTGTTCCTGCCGCTCGGTCCCCCTTGGAGGAGCCCGAGCAGCAACAACAGCCTCCCAGGTGCCAGCTGCCCTTGGTTCCTAGGCTCCTGGCTCTCGCCTGGGCCCTGATCACCGCCGGCAGCAGCAGTCCCGCGTTGCTCTTTATTCTTGCTCAGCAGAGTAAACACTGCTGAGCTCGCTCCGCAGTAGAGCCGCAGCCCCCTGCCTTCGATTACGCCCCAGCTAATGGAGTCAACGCTGAGGACCAGACGTACGCCTTTCGGCTCCATCTTGACCTCCATCGCGCTCCACGAGCTGGGGTGTATCCCAGGATTTTGCCTGTCTAACCTCCTCAGGAGGATGTCCTCTTTCACGTGAGGGCCCGGGAACCAAGCCGTCACCCTCCTGAAGACGGGCAGGTCCTCAAATCGCATCGCCCTGAGTTGTGCTCCTTCCCAGGGCCTCAGGTTGCCAACCTGAGCCTGCAGCCACGTCTGCGAGAACTCGTTCTCGCAAACAAAGATGGCCGCCCCCCTCGAGAAGTAGCAGTCAGCGAACCTTGGAAGGGCCCCTTCAAGTGGGAGCCCGTCCATCAGTCCGCTCACTGACTCCTGGATGCTGAAGACTTGCGTCTCCACCAACTGAGCACTAGGGTAGTCCTCGGGAACGAATACTACCCTGTGCCCGGTTTGCGCCACTCTAGCATAGCTAACGTGAGCGGAAGTGCGAGCTCTCTTCCGCGATGACGCACCCTCCGGTGTCACACCCGCCGACCTCGGACGTTTCCCAGCAATGCTAGGCCCCGCCGAAGCCGCAGCTGCAACACCCGAAGGCGCCCTAGCCCGCACAGAAGCCGCAGCGCCCCCCGAAGCAGATGCCCCCGAAGAGGCATCTCGACTTCCGGAGCCCTGCCCCTCCTGCGCCAGCCTTAGCCTCCGGGCCCGCTTCTTCTGCGCTCCCGTCCTACCCTTTTTCTTCAGATTCAAGGTGCCCACCCTCTTGGCGAGTTCCCTTGAAATGTCTCTCACTTGCTCTTCGCCAGTGAGGGTTCTATCTGGGTCCCCTGGTGGGAGGCCACCCGGTTGCTGTTCGGGGTCCCCTGAAGGGGGGCCCCCGGATTTGGGTTTATTATTATTGTTTTTTTTACTCATAATAAATCCCACGAGTAAGGGGGAACTACATGGTCCACACCCGCGGCGCCCCCTGCACGAGTGTAAGGCTTGTTACTCTGGGAGGTCGCCTGGTATCCCAGAGGCTCCGTTAGCGACGGTGCACCCCCACCGCCACGCACCCTTTAGCACGGATCGCATGACACATTGGGTTGGGTTCTTCAGTTATCCTAGAGGACGTTCGGTGCGATCTCCTAGGCATGGGTGCACTCACTTTTATCGTGAGTACACCCTCCCCCAGGAGCTGGCACCGATACTGGCAATGCTGTTGCCCATTACCAGGGAGCCTTTCGGGGCTCCAGCCTAGATCCGCCAGGATTAGCTTCGTCAAATTTGACGAAGACAGGGGCCACTACGAGAAAGGTGCATTTCTGCACGGGGTAGGTGACACATTTGTCTCCTACCCACTCCTGGACGGTCTTGGGGGGCCTTGCGACCCCCCCTGAGAGTGAAGAGGCTCGAGTACCTGTAAAAATCTGGTGATCTCGAGCCTCCGCACTTCCTTGACCCCCTTTCTAAGAATACACATTTTGTTGAGTTGGATTCACTATTAAGCATTCAACTGAAGTATAGTTCATAGAGTGGCCAGTACTCTGGACGAGTGACGCAAAAGCGCAACGCTCAGAATGCAACCTTGCATCACTTTTATGTGACACGATACGGCCTTTTAGGTTTCTAGATGTCTGCCCTATGTAAATTAAATTACAGGCATTACACGGAATTTTATAGATAACATTGGTTAAGCTAAGCAACGGAACTTTGTCCTTAAGTTTCGAAAATATATTGTTAATTGTGACGAGTGATTTACAAGCAATTTTACATTTCTCACCAGAAAACACTCTAGTTAGTTTGGGAGTTAATACTTTAATGTATGGCAACTTTGCAAATTTCACCTGGGGTCCAGAATTTTGTTCTATATTATCAGTTAGAGTGGATGGGTTCTGATTAGTAATCAGATGGGGTGTTATTTCCAAAATTTATATTCTCGCTCTTTGGCAAAATATTCATTTCAGTGTTAAATAGGATCTTGTTTACGAAGTGCTTTGGATAACCATTGCTAATGAATAATTTTGAAAGTGTGTGAAGATTAGAATTATGGAATGAGGTGTCAGATACTTTGATGACCCTTTTTTTCATCTGTTTTATAAGATTGATCTTTATACTCATCTTGTGATACGACATAAGATTTAGAAACCCTCCAGCACTGGTAGGTTTTCGGTACCAGTCGACCAACAAGACATTATTCTCAATACGGATCAATCTGCTGTCTAAAAAGGGGACTGAGGGTTTTAGTCCTCTTTTTCCATAGTAAATTGTATGTGGGGGTCGAAGCTGTTGAAAATATCGACTACTTAGTAGCGTAAATGTATTGATAAGTACCTTAGCTGTGCTCACGGTTTGTTACGTAGAAAGACAAGGGTACTGATTTTGAAACACTTTAAACGATACTACCTCCTGTCAGAGGAGCGAGGAAATACAACTTGCTTCCTATTCAAAACAATGCACCAGATATATCCACTGTTCATTAAACTGGACGGACGATGGACGACTCTAGTCCTCCCCCCACCACCCCTGCATTAAGAGTATCAATCGCCCTTCACCGGCCCCAGGGATGAATTATCCCAGTGCAAACTTGCTGAGCTTTCATGAGTCGTTCGCTTCGACGAACTACCCCCTTCCTCCTTCCAACCCCTCCCGCACCCAATTTTGCCCCATTTTCCAAACTGGCAGTTACTCGCGACCGCGACGCGGAAGCGCATGGTGGATTCTCTTACACGCTAGCCTTATTTGGCTTTTTCGTATCGTCCTCTTTGTTGTGGTTTCCCTCGCTGAGACTTTGACCAGAGGTCCACATTAAGGTAACCCACCAAACGGCTGGTGGGCTCTACTTTGCTCTCTGGCTTCATTTTTGAGCTACTTTTTTCTGTCTTGCTTTTCCTGCCCCAAGCTCCCCGATCTTCTTTTACGAGGTCAAGGCGCTTGGGTGAACATGTTCGCCGTGTTGCAAATCTTGCCCACAACACATTTTTGTAGGTCTTCTACCCCGTTTCTTTTACTTCTAAAGACTCATCAGCTCTAGCAGCTGGCTTTTCGGTCTCTTGTACTTGTTGATGTTCCTTGGGTCGTAGTTCACCGCCTCACGGACAAGGCGGTTTTCGTGCCGCTCAGAGTTCCTTAGAAATTTGATGGCGTGATTCTGCATCATCTCCAGTACTGGGAAATGGCGCAAGCCTTCATATAGCACTGTGTTCGGCACGTACCATGGTGCGTCTACCGCTTATATGAGTGCCAAGTTATGCTGGGCTTGGAGTTTCTTCTTCCATGACTTGGCTGTGGAGCCCCAGGCTGCCGATGCGTGTGTCATGATTGGCAGGAGCACCATTTTTATCAGCATGATCTTGTTCCTGATCGATAGCTCGCCTCTTCTACCCAGTAAGGGTCTAAGATTCGATCTCGCCATTTTTGCCTTCTGTACTTGGGTTTCTATGAGTGTTTTCCATGTTAGGGTCTTATCTACTATGCCTCGTAGGTACTTGCAGTGGTCTTTCCACTCTATCGTTTTCTCTGTTCATCAGACTGTAGTTAGGTGCCGAGCGACGCAGCCTCTTACTTTTTCTTCGTTAACTTTGTAGAGCCAATTTAACAGCGACTTACGCATAATCCTTTAAGTTTCCAAGTTTTTTGTTATTCTGTTGATCAACTGCCTTTCTCTTACACTTTTTATGCTTTTAATGCTTCTTAATTTAAAAGTAATCATTCAATGGCTAGCGGAGTATCTAATAAATATGCCTTTGATTTAAAATGTCAAGATTCAGGCGATGACCGGCAAAGAGTGAACATCGTTCTCACAGTGCTCCTGTTGAGTAAAAAATCTAGTGGTTACCAACTGTGTTGGCTGAGCGTGGTTTTCACGTATAATATCTGTATTTGTTGGTGTGTGTTGTGCAACGTTTAGTAATGGTGATTACAAGGGAAATCAGAGAGGAGATCAAAAACTCCGTGAGTACCAGCATCGCAAATTTATTAAAGGAAGATGAATTCATTTCTCGTATAGTTGAAAAAGTTACTGATGGTGTTATAAAAACTATCCATGAAAGACTGACTCGACTCGAAAACAAAGTGGATTCATTAGCCGATAATAGTACGGTAATTGAAGGCCTAAAAACAGAAATTAGTGTTTTAAAATCTGAAAACGATTACTTGCTGAAAAAGCAGGATGAGTTGGATCAAGATAGAAGGTCTAACAACTTAAGGATTTTCAAAGTAGAGGAAAAGGAAGGCGAAAATTTAATCCTGGATGTGACTAGGCTAATTGAGTCACACTTAGGGATTAAACTTAGCGATGGTGATATAACTACCTGTTATAGAGTTGGAAAAAAGACCCATAGCAAGTCAAGGGCTATTTTAATTAAATTAGCTAATTCAAGTATAAAACAAAATATATATAATGCAAAGAAGAAGCTGAAAGGTACGGGAATAGTCATCAAGGAGGATTTGACGGAAACCAGACTTAGACTTATGGAGGCTGCAATCGATAAGACTACGCTAAAAAGTGTGTGGTCGTATCAGGGCAATGTCTTTGTTCTGAAAAATGGTAAACGGTTTCCTATCCGAAGTGACAGTGACCTGCAAAACTTATGAATAATCTTGGTTCGCTGCTTCTTGTCTGTGAGTAGGATAATTTATTGTCTTTTTAGTTAATTAGTGTAATATCTCTGTGAGCTGATGATGGTGATATTTTCATTGTAGCTCTCTTTTTTTTTCTTTGTAATTATTTTTTTACTCCAGGAGTCTGGAAAGTTGGCACGTAGTTTATTTTCTTTGCCATTGATTTGTTTGCTTATGGTACAATTTTTATAATACTTCGTATAGTTTTTAGTTTTTGTCTTTTCCTGGGAACACAGGTGTTTATAAGTATTGTATTATTTGAATAGTATGAAAATTGCTCATTTGAATATACGTTCAATATTTACAGGTTTCAATGATTTTAAAGATTTAGTTTTAGTCAATGATTTTGATATTGTGCTACTGTCTGAGACATGGTTAAATCAGGACAGTGACTTTAATTATTTCAGTATACCCGGATATGCTTTCTTTCATAGAGAAAGGGATGGAAGAGGAGGTGGAGTAGGAGGTTTTGTCAAAAAGTCACTTACATGTGAGGTTTTGCTTATTGACCAACATGTACATAGCGACCTGGAGTATTTATTATTGAAAATAAAATGTAACCGCCGTACTGGTATTGTCGGCGTTTTCTATAGACCGCCAAATACACGTATCGCTGATACTGTGGATGAGATAGATTACATTTTATCACTGACATATCATACTGTTGATTATATTGCTTTTTTAGGAGATTTCAATATAAACTTTTTTAACAATAATAATGCCTTGATGCAGTGTTTTGAGGGCTATAGTTTTTCGCAGGTTTTGAATACCCCTACTAGAATTACGAGTACATCGAGTACGTTACTTGATCCTATATTTATTTCAGACGTCGACTGGGTTAATACTTGTGGAACTTTACCCGTACATGATATATCGGACCATGAGCTGACATTTATCGATATACAAATAACTGTTTCAGCTTGTAAACCTAGGTTTGTTGAGTTTCGTTGTTTCCGTTTTTTTGATTACGGCCAGTTTTTAGTAGATCTCATGTCGCAACCTTGGCATGTTATTATCTCTGAAATGAATATTGACAAAAAGATTGACCTGTTTAATGAATTTATTTTATCTGCTTTCGACAAAAATGCTCCTATTGTAAGAAAAAAGGTTTCGAAGCGGTATGCACCTTGGCTATCAGACAATCTTAGGCTATTGAAAATGGAAAGGGATAAAGCCCTTCGGAAATTCAAAAGAACACGTAATAATGAGGATTTTATTAGATACAAGGAGCTCAGAAATTGTACACTTACTGCAACCAGGAACGAGAAAAAGGGCTACTTAGATCATGTACTTAAGCAGAGTGATTCTAAAATTACTTGGAAGACTCTGAAAGATTTCAGTGTTACCCCGAATCGGAATTCGCAACTCCCAGATAATTTATCTGATGCCAGTGCCTTAAATAATTATTGCGCTAGATATTTGCAAACTGTTACTGGCATGTGTGATGACAAAATCAAATTTTATAATGATTCCACTTATAATGAAAATTTGAAATTTTCATTTCATCTTATTACAGTGGATGAAGTGGCGAACATTTTGAACTCCATTCAAACCAAAGCAGTTGGAACTGACTATATAAGTAGTAGAATGTTGAAATACTGTAGCCCTTTCATTGACAAGTATGTGGCTCACATAATTAATGTTTGCATTGAAAGTTCTTATTTTCCGGCATCTTGGAAGGTTGCAGTTGGTATTCCTATCCCTAAATGTAATACTCCCAAAGAATTTTCCGATTTAAGAATCATCAGTATTCTTCCTGCGATTTCGAAAGTATTTGAAAGATTTTTATATTTCCAAATTTATGAACATTTTGTTAATAATAATTTATTACCAGATTGTCAATGTGGTTTCAGATCAGGTAGAAGTACAGAAACAGCTCTAGTTACTGTCACTACTGATTTAATTTCTGCTTATGATGAGGGACTATCATCTGTTTTAGTATTGCTTGATTATTCGAAGGCATTTGGCACGATTAACCACGAGCTGCTATGTGCCAAACTCAGATATTTTGGATTCGATGAAACATCCCTCTTCCTGGTATGGAACTATTTAATAAGGCGTTCTCAAAGAATTCGAATTGGAGAATCGTACTCGAATAATCTTGAAATACTATCAGGTGTACCACAAGGCTCAATATTAGGGCCTTTGCTTTTTATAATATATACAGCTGACATACTAAGTAATATTCAAAACTTAAAAAAGCAAGCCTATGCTGACGATATTCAGGTGTACTGTAGCTTTAAAACTGACGAGGCACACATTACAGCCGAGGCAGTCAACGAAGGACTCGATAAAATTAAAAATTTGTCTCAACAACATAATTTGTTCCTAAATTCTGCTAAGACCAAAGTGTTATTTTTTGGTAGTAAAAATAATGTAAACATCTTAAGAAATAGTATGCAACTTAAAATTAACGATGTCGCCCTTCAAGTTGTTGACTCGGCCCGTAATTTAGGCCTCATCATAGACAGTGATTTGCGTTTTAATCAGCATGTGCAGTACATAATAGGTAAAGCTTATGCATCCTTAAAGGTTATATATAGTAATCGACATATTTTCAACATGAAGACTAAAATAATGTTATGTGACGCTCTTGTATTAAGTCATTTCAACAACTGCGATTTCATTTATGGAAACTGTCTGACACAAGCTAACAAGACACGAATACAAAGAGTCCAAAACAGTTGCTGTAGGTTAGTCCATGGTATACGGAAGTACGACCACATTTCGCACAAAATTAAAGAAACCAATTGGCTCAATATGAATAACAGAAGGCTGCATCACCTGGGTACGTTTACTCATAAGATTTTGAATAGTTCTGATCCTCCTCTTTTGGTAAAAAAACTGATTCCTCGATTCAAGATAAATCCTAGGGATATACGAGCAAAAAACAAATTAATCATGCCTCAGCACAGGACAGCTATGTATCAGAGAAGCTTCCTTTATAACTCCATTCGTTTAATAAACTCCCTTCCCGAAGAATTTAGAGCCTACAATATAAATAAGTTTAAATTTAAGTTTAAAGCCTACTTGATGTCTAAGCAGAGTTAGTTAATGTAAGATTAGATGTAAGGTTACAAATGTACGTGCATGTGTGTATGCATATGTGTAAATATGCTGTTTTTTGTTTTTGGGAAAAAGTGGTGGGAGGGAAAGTGGAAATTGCAGGCTTTGAATTATTTTTGCTGTGTTTGTAATTGCATTTATCTTCATACGCATGTGTTCCTATGTTAACAGTCTTGTATTTTTTTATATTTATTTTAGATTTTGTACTATACATTTACCAATATAAGCTTCTGATGGTTAAGTTGAATAGCTTGGCTAGACTTCGCCATCAGTTTATGGTGAATTTTGTAATGGTTATTGTTTGGGATGAATAAAAGACGATTTATTATTATTATCCGACTTTCTAAGTTCCTCTCGCATAATTGCGGTAGCGACAAGTGTTGACGGGCTGTGCCAAGTCAACACCCTGACTATTGATCGGAATTTAGGAAGGATCGCACAATATTACAGGTCTTTAGGATTACAGACTTTTGGAATACTTTGTGTAACTTTTCGTCCAGGCCCAACTGTTGAAGGTGTTGTGTAAACGTGTTTGGTGTAAGGCCTGAGACAGACATAATTAGGGGGACAATAGTGACTTTGTTTTGTTTCCAAAGTCGTTTTATTTCCATGGCAAGGTCCGTGTATTTAGATATCTTCCCAGAGTAGGTGTTTTGGATGTTCACATCATTGGGAATGGCAATATCTATCAAATAGGTAATTTTGTCGGCCTTTGACTGGAAAACTATATCTGGTCTATTGGCTGGGATAGTCTTGTCTGTATGTATTTCAACATCCCAGTATAGTTTGTATTGATCGTTTTCGAGTACTGATGTCGGAGTGTAATTGTAATACGGATCTGTGTTTTCTATTAGTTTGTTTGTTGTGGCTAATGCTTGGTGTATGACCTTCGCCGCAGAGTTATGTCTGGCTGTGTATTCGGTACCGGCAAGAGTTTTGCACCCGCTTGTTATGTGATCTACTGTTTCTTTTTGTTGTTGACATTTTCTGCAATTATCGTCTGTTATGGATGGATCTTTAATTATATATTTTTTGTAGTTTCGTGTTGCAATCACTTGGTCTTGGATAGCAAGCATGAAACCCTCCGTTTCTGGGAACAGCTGGCCATCCTGCAACCAGGTGTATGACAGTTTTTGGTTAATGTGGTCTTGGGTGACACGGTATCTATGTTTGCCGTGCAGTGCTTTCTGCGACCAGGTGTTTATTTTTTCTTGTTGTGATTGGATATGATTGTATTTGTCTGCTACGTGATCTGGACTAGAGAGGTTAAGTGGTGTATAGTTTTTGTCTGCTTTTACTATTGCCTTATGTAAGTTGGTTTGTTTGGTGTGGAAGAAATGTCTGAGTGTTTGTATTTGTGTTGTGCGAAGTGACTGTATGTCTATAAATCCTCTGCCCCCTAGCTTTCTGTCTATGGTAAGCCTCTCCTTGCACGTGTTCGGATGTGACATTCTGTGTTTTGTGAGTTCTGTTCTTATAAGTATATGGATGTTTTCTATGTCCGTGTGTGACCACTTGATGATGCCAAAGGAGTATGTGAGTACCGGTATCGCAAATGTATTAATGGCTTTTGTGAGATTCTTAGAATTCAATTTTGTTTTTAATAGTTTAATGAGGCGATCTTTAAACTCTTGTGTTAGTTGTGCCTTGACTTGTGTATGGTCTATCTTAACGTTCTGATTGAAGCCCAGGTACCTGTACGTTTCGTCTTTATCCATGTTGTCCAGCGGTTGGCCAGTTACTACTTCCTTTTCGGGTTGGTTTTTCCATTGGCCTTTATTGATGTGGAGCACCTTGCATTTACTCATTCCGAATTCCATCCTGATGTCTGATGTATAAACTTCTGTTATTTTGAGTAATTCTCTCAGTTGCACTTCTGTGGCGGCATATAGTTTTATATCATCCATGTACAGGAGATGATTGATTTTGTGTTGATCTGCTTTATGGTGTCTGATGTTGAAGCCATGGTTTGTGCTGTTAAGTGTGTTGGAGAGCGGATTTAGACAGAGGCAGAACCATAGTGAACTAAGAGAGTCACCCTGGAAGATGCCGCGTCGTATGTGTAGCTCATCCGTTTGAATATGGCCATCGTGAGTTTGAAGGTGTATGTTTGTTCGCCATGATTCCATGGTGCTCTTAAGAAACTGACGAAGTCCTGGGTTTATTTTATATATTTGAAGTGTTTTCATTAGCCAGCTGTGGGGTACAGAGTCGAATGCTTTTTTGTAATCTATGAAACAGGTATGGAGGTTCCTATGCTCTTTTCTAGTTTGCTCCATGATCACACTATCAATTATAAGTTGTTCTTTGCAACCCTGGCTGTGTTTTCTACATCCTTTTTGTTCTTCAGCCAGGATGTTATTTTGCATCAGGTGTTGTTCAATCCTTCTACATATTGTTGCAGTGATAATTTTGTACAAGGTGGGGAGACAAGTGATTGGGCGGTAGTTGGCAGGGTTCTTGGTATCTGAATTTTTGGGTTTTATGTACGTTATTCCTTGTGTGAGGAATTTGGGAAGCCTGTTAGGTTGGAGTATGGCTTTATTGATTTGGTCTGTGAGTATTTCGTATGTTGAACTGAATTGTTTGTACCAAAAGTTTTGCACATTATCCACGCCTGGACACTTCCAATTGTGGGTATGTTTTATCGTTTCAGCTATTTCTTCAGTTGTAAGAATAACGTTTCCCTGCTCCGTTATGTGTTGATGTTTTGTCTCTTCTTGTCTGATCCATGGAGCATTTTCATTATGGGTTCTGGGTTCTGACCATAGGCTTCTCCAAAATGCAGTTAATTCTTTTCTGCTTGGAGGTTCTATTGTTGTTATCTGGTTGTTTGATGTTATTTTTTGATAAAACTGCTTTTC
Source organism: Callosobruchus maculatus (assembly GCA_951848785.1). Taxonomy (NCBI): domain Eukaryota; kingdom Metazoa; phylum Arthropoda; class Insecta; order Coleoptera; family Chrysomelidae; genus Callosobruchus; species Callosobruchus maculatus. The sequence goes on from CATOUR010000228.1 coordinate 557,595, forward strand.
ACTTTTCTGAAATAGGTTGTTAGCATCCTTTCTGTCGTTGGATTCGTTGTATCTGCGGAGTCTAGCAGCATAAACTGCAAGTTTTTGTTTAAGTGTGTCGGCTATTTCTGGTATTGTTTTTTGTGGTGACTTTGATTTCAGTATATTTATTGTTCTTTGTATGTGTTTTGAAGGGTGGTTGTTATTGTTGGAGTATTGCGCGAGGTGTGCCAGATCCTTTCTGAGTGTGCTGATTTTGTTTTCGATTCTTATTTGCCATTTAGGCTTAGGTCTATTGCTTCGCTGGTCTTTAGAACGTTTTTGAAGTTTTTGGCCGTTCACTATGAGTGTTGTTGCTGCGGCAGCATATATAACGGTATGGATGTCCTCTAGGTTACTGTTGTTTGTTATGAATTGTGGTATTAGGTTAGTATTTATTGTGTGTAGTATCTGCTGAGTGTTGTTTTTGAAAATTAGTCTGGGCAGGGGATCTCGCAGCGCCGGATTGGTGCCACACCATTTGTTAAATTGTGTGTTCATCACCTGTTCCGCAGTTTGTGTGATGGAAGGTGATCGAGCATTGTTTTGGTTTTGGCTCTGTGTGGTTGTGTTGCATCGTTTGTTAGATTGCGTTGTTCGTGAGTTCGTCATTTGTTCCGGTTCGCCCGAGATGGAAGGCTGTTGAGCGGTATTCGCTGCTTCGGTAGGTTGTGTGACTGACGGTGGTTGAGAAATATGCTGGCTTTGTGTGGTCGTGGCGGGTAAGTTAGTTAATGTTATGTCAGGTGTATTTGGTGTATGTTCATGCTCTGAATCTATTTCTGACTGTGTGCTAATGTTGTTGGTTGTGGCTGTGTTTGTAGTTTGGTTATTTCGGGTATGGGTGTTTTGTGTCTCCGTGATTGATTCAGTAGCAAGCGAATCATTCGGATGGACAGTCTTTATTTCGTTGGCTACAAGTTTTTTTATAGCTTGTAGTTCTTGAGGCGTAAGGCGGTTGTTTTTTATTATGACTCGTTTTTGGTCAATGAGTCTTTGTTCAGTTACACGTTCTGCGAGGTGTGGGTATTGTGCTATAAATAGCCTGTGCAGCTCATGTCTGTAGCCTGTAGCGATGGTTTCTAGTTTCGTAGCGGTATAGTAACAGCGCATTACAGATTTGTTCATTTCAGTAGTCCACTGTAAGCGCTGTCGCGGTTTGCCAGCTTTGGTGGTTGCCGGCTGTGTCGGCAAAACATCCGCAGCTGGGTTGTGTGCTATTTGTTGTTGTGTTTGGGTTTGACATTCGGGTGAGTTTAATCGACGTACCCTAGGCCGTCGTAGGTTATTTATGAGATTAACTTCATCCATCGTGTTCCCACGAGTAGGGACGATCTAAATGTCGCTCTCCCAGGTGACGCCCATTCCAGGAGAGAAGGGACTTATATTTACTCCGAAGTTGGCCCAAGGTGCTCCGGAGGATTTGCGACTTTACTGTCGGGTTTTGTTGAGGCTTTCTCCTCGCGGGCCGGCCGGTTAAGGCAAGCCCCCCGGTTGCGTACCCCTCACAACGTTCCCCAGCCACGCCCTGCTGAGGTCGTTGAAGTGTGGGGCGCAATAACGGTATGTGACAGAAGGACCGGCGCTCAGTCTTCTGTGGCATTTCTCCCCGGATTTGCCAAATCCCTATCTGACCGGGGTCAGGATAGCTTGGGGAAAGGAGCTTGGTGCTCGGTAGGGTATATAAAGTCTACCTAGCCAGCTTCCTGAGTGTGCTAGCCTTGGCTGAAATGACTTTTTGATCACGAGCCCTGTCGGTATGACATCTCCGCGGTGGTATTAAAGCCTCCGATGAACCATCAACCGACATAGCTTGCCCATCAAAAAGTCACTTTCTAAGCCCCCAAACGAGCGACAACGTTCTAGCACCTGATGGGGGTTTGTTATGTGTTTAAAACAAAAAAGTGCAGCCCGGGCTCCGACACACCGGGCTGCTGTTCCATTACCCAATGACTACTCCTCACACCGTGAGGTGAGCAATCACTGGGTCCGCGAATCGTGCGCCCTAAGTAGACGAAGGGACCCAAGGATGACTGCCTTCTGCATTCTGGCGGCTAAGATGTGCGCCGCCGCACGGCACACCGGTATTTTGCGCAGTGCAGAGAGCAGCGTATTCCTCATTCCCCCTAGGGATCCAATGACCATAACCAGCAGACTTACAGTGTAGTCTGGCCAGAGCCTGCGAAGTTGTCCGAGCAACTCCTGATATTTGGTCCGCTTTTCCTCCTCCTTAGAGACGATGTTCACCTCGGCAGGCGCCGAAAACTCAATAACGAACATCGTCTTCTGTTGGTGGTCGAGAAGGACTATGTCGGGCTTGTTTGCCTGTACAAGCTCGAGCGTGGGGAACGAGTAGTTCCAGTAAATCCGGCATCTCTCGTTCTCCACAACAGACTCTATATCCCCTGGAGCGTATGGCAGCACCGGTGTCTCATCGATACCGTATGAGTGCCTCAAATGATAGTAGAGCACTCGTAGAGCCGCGTTGTGCCGATGGACGTAAGCCGTCCCAGCGTACGTCTTACACGCCGACAAGAGATGCATAAGCGTCTCTGGCGCCTGTCGGCAAGCTCTACAAAGGGTGTCGGGTACATCTAGACCCATAACCCTTTTACGGTACACCAAGGTGTTGAAGACACCGTCTTGGCAAGCCATTATAAAGCCCTCAGTCTCCGACTTCAACCCACTAGACCTTAGGAAAGAGAAGGTCAACTGCTCAGACAAGCCATGCTCTTCCAGATGTTTGTAGAAGATTCCATGCATTGGCTTATCTTTATGAAGTCTTAAAAGGAAGTCGACTTCGGCAGTTTTAAGGTGGGATTTTAATTCTGCGGGAGCAAGTTCCGTAATGGACTGCTGACACCTCCGCTTGAAGTCGAGTGTGAGGCTGAGCTCCTCGGCTGCTCGTTTCGCTGCGCTAAAAAGAAAGGCTCCTTTTCCCGCATTCTCGTGCTCTCGTACAAAGCGGATCAGGGGATCGGTGCTGTTCGTTACATAGCAGGCAGTGGCCAGTACTACTCTGTTGTGCAGACGCTCCAAACTCAATAGTCCACGCCCTCCCAGGTGTCGCGGGAGGTATATTCGCGGGACAGAGGACTTAGGATGCAGGCTTCTCTCCATATTCATCCTTTTGCGAGTCTTCGTGTCGATTTCCTTCAGCTCGTTCACTTTCCAGTGTATAGCACCAAAGGTGTATAATAACAATGGGACCGCAAGCATGTTTGTGGCAGCGACTTTGTTCTTGCCGGACAGTTCTGACGACCAGATCTGCCGGAGTCGGTGCAAATACTTGCGGCGGAGACACTCTTTAACCAATGCTGCCTCTTGGACATGACGCTGCGCCACTCCAAGGTAGGTATACGTATCTCCGGCATGCAGTTGTCGCAAGATGCTCCCATCAACGAGCTGTTCCTCATCTCCACTATCTCCGCTTCGTCCTTTCTTGAGATGAACCAATGCACATTTGTCTGTCCCGAACTCCATTCCGATAGCATGACTGTACTCCTGCACCACCCTCAGCGATTGTTGTAGTTCGCGTTGGCCGGAGGCATAAAGTTTTAGGTCATCCATATAAAACAGATGGGTGATCTTGTGCCTCCGGTTATTGGGCGTGCCACAGCTGTATCCTTTAGTATTTCTCAGCGCTATGGACAGAGGCAAAAGTGAGATGCAAAAGAGCAAGGGACTCAAGGAGTCTCCTTGGAAGACACCTCTTTTCAATGACACCAACTCTGTCTGAACCCGAGTTTCACCTGATGTTATGGTAAACCGGGTCTTCCAGAGTGGCATCAGTTGTTTGATGCATCCCACTATCTGATTATCCACCGAAAGACATTCCAACAGCCGCACAATGAGGTCATGAGACGTGCTATCGAATGCCTTGCGATAGTCAATCCAGGCCATAGAAAGGTTTCGCTTGTACTGTACAGAGTCCTGCGTGACACATCGGTCAATCAACAGGTTCTCCTTGCAGCCAGCTACTCCTTTCTTTGACCCTCTCTGTTCATACACGTCGAGAAATACAGGATTCACAGCTTGAAGGATACGCATGTACAAGATTCTGGTGAAGAGCTTGTAACACGCGTTCAGACATGTTATTGGCCTGTAGTTTTTGGGATCAGACAAATCTCCGGTCTTCGGGAGAAGCACGGTTCGACCCTCGACAAACCAAGCCGGAATTGGCTGCTCCTGATTTAGCCACGAGTTAAAAACTCTAGCTAAATGCCGGTGGCAACTGGGGAATTTTTTCCACCAGTAGGTGTTTATGCCATCCGGGCCAGGAGCTGCGAAATTCTTTGCGCCTCGTAAGGCGTCAAGAATTTCTTCCGTGTTTATCGGGTGACGCAGTACATTCAAGTTAGGAGTCCTCCTACAAACGGACTCGAACTGCGCCAAGGCCGGAGTGTCTGCTGAGAGAGGTTTGGGTTGTTCGTAAATGTCCCTCCAAAAGGCCTCCACGCGATCAGCAGTTGGCGGCTGCTCTATGGCTGGAGGCGGCTGTTGGAAAAGGCGAGAAGGTCTTTCGTAGAACATTCTGTTCTGCTCCAGACCTCTCGCCCGCGCCACCAACGATCGCTTCGCAGCGATTAGCATCCGTATCCTGTCAAGACAGTGTTGCTTGACAACAACCAGTACCGCTTGACTGAGTGTATGATGGTCGCGCCTCAACCCGTAGGCTATCTGGCGCACTCGGCGCGTAAAAGGCTTCCCAGCCGCTCTATATTCCATCACACACTGGATACGGGATGCTTCCTGGCGAGCCAACTGGATTTTCGCTTCCATTTGGCGCACCCGTCTCTGTGCTCTCTCAACAGGAGTGTCTCTCACTCTCCCCTGTCTAGCTAGCCTCAGAGCCGCAGCGTAAATTTCGCAATTGATGCTCCAAATGTCAGAGGCCTCCGATAGACGTTCACCAACAACCTCATCCTCTCTCTTTAAATCTGCCAGCTTCAAGGACCTTCCGTTGTTATGTAAGGCCCTTCGGTCTCTGAAATCCCCAGGTGAGACGACTTGGTCGATTTCCCTCTCAGCGGGCCTTACCGGCGAACTTTCAGCCTGGTTAACAGGCCTTCCGTCCGCCGAAGGGGCAGGCTGAGCTGGAGCACGAACATATCCCTGCCTCCGGAGGTACGATACATAGTCTCGCAGATTCTGAGAGGTAAGCGTGCTATGCTCTGGGTGCATTTCACACCACCTCTCATACATGCGGGACATGTATCCCCTACGGCGCGGGCTACTGCTCTCGTAGCAGCTCAGCAGGTCATCCTTGAGCTCCGTCGTCCACCTAAAACGGTCCATGTCATTGCGGGGGTCGTCAACAGGGCAATTCGAAGCACCGCCACCTTGCCCAACGCCGGCTTCCGAAAGCGGCTCGGTGTGGGTGCTTTTCTTGCGGGGTGGTCGAACCCGAAGATAGGGCCCGTCAGGTGGTTGGCCTTAGGGCCCCCAGACGACATTTCCGGAGGCAGCCGTCCAAATTGCCTCCTGAGGATGCACCTGTGAAGGTTGCCGGCTGGATTACATCCTTGGGCTTCGGTATACCCTGCGGTGTCGCCACGCACCGGATAGCCTACTGATGTTGGATGGCTTCCTGCGGGTGTGTTATCAGCCGCCCCTAACATGGAGTCAGACGCTGTCGGAGTACCGCTCCTCACATGGAGATCCGTCGTGTCCTAGTTATTGAGGAATAGCCGATCCTCTGGATGCAGACGCTATTCCTCCGTGCTAGTTTTGGTCCGCCCCGGGTATTTGATTTCCCCGGTACCACCCATATCTGGGAGGCGTTCCCCTATCCGCCACCTTGGGGAGGCGCCACTAAGGGGATCTAGCAACCCCTCGCGGCTTATGTTAAAAACAAAAAGGTGCAGCTCGGGCTCCGACACACCGAGCTGCTGTTCCATTACCCAATGACTACTCCTCACACCGTGAGGTGAGCAATCACTGGGTCCGCGAATCGTGCGCCCTAAGTAGACGAAGGGACCCAAGGATGACTGCCTTCTGCATTCTGGCGGCTAAGATGTGCGCCGCCGCACGGCACACCGGTATTTTGCGCAGTGCAGAGAGCAGCGTATTCCTCATTCCACCTAGGGATCCAATGACCATAACCAGCAGACTTACAGTGTAGTCTGGCCAGAGCCTGCGAAGTTGTCCGAGCAACTCCTGATATTTGGTCCGCTTTTCCTCCTCCTTAGAGACGATGTTCACTTCGGCAGGCGCCGAAAACTCAATAACGAACATCGTCTTCTGTTGGTGGTCGAGAAGGACTATGTCGGGCTTGTTTGCCTGTACAAGCTCGAGCGTGGGGAACGAGTAGTTCCAGTAAATCCGGCATCTCTCGTTCTCCACAACGGACTCTATATCCCCTGGAGCGTATGGCAGCACCGGTGTCTCATCGATACCGTATGAGTGCCTTAAATGATAGTAGAGCACTCGTAGAGCCGCGTTGTGCCGATGGACGTAAGCCGTCCCAGCGTACGTCTTACACGCCGACAAGAGATGCATAAGCGTCTCTGGCGCCTGTCGGCAAGCTCTACAATGGGTGTCGGGTACATCTACACCCATAACCCTTTTACGGTATACCAAGGTGTTGAAGACACCGTCTTGGCAAGCCATTATAAAGCCCTCAGTCTCCGACTTCAACCCACTAGACCTTAGGAAAGAGAAGGTCAACTGCTCAGACAAGCCATGCTCTTCTAGATGTTTGTAGAAGATTCCATGCATTGGCTTATCTTTATGAAGTCTTAAGAGGAAGTCGACTTCGGCAGTTTTAATGTGGGCTTTTAATTCTGCGGGAGCAAGTTCCGTAATGGACTGCTGACACCTCCGCTTGAAGTCGAGTGTGAGGCTGAGCTCCTCGGCTGCTCGTTTCGCTGCGCTAAAAAGAAAGGCTCCTTTTCCCGCATTCTCGTGCTCTCGCACGAAGCGGATCAGGGGATCGGTGCTGTTCGTTACATAGCAGGCAGTGGCCAGTACTACTCTGTTGTGCAGACGCTCCAAACTCAATAGTCCACGCCCTCCCAGGTGTCGCGGGAGGTATATTCGCGGGACAGAGGACTTAGGATGCAGGCTTCTCTCCATATTCATCCTTTTGCGGGTCTTCGTGTCGATTTCCTTCAGCTCGTTCACTTTCCAGTGTATAGCACCAAAGGTGTATAATAACAATGGGACCGCAAGCATGTTTGTGGCAGCGACTTTGTTCTTGCCGGACAGTTCTGACGACCAGATCTGCCGGAGTCGGTGCAAATACTTGCGGCGGAGACACTCTTTAACCAATGTTGCCTCTTGGACATGACGCTGCGCCACTCCAAGGTAGGTATAAGTATCTCCGGCATGCAGTTGTCGCAAGATGCTCCCATCAACGAGCTGTTCCTCATCTCCACTATCTCCGCTTCGTCCTTTCTTGAGATGAACCAATGCACATTTGTCTGTCCCGAACTCCATTCCGATAGCATGACTGTACTCCTGCACCACCCTCAGCGATTGTTGTAGTTCGCGTTGGCCGGAGGCATAAAGTTTTAGGTCATCCATATAAAACAGATGGGTGACCTTGTGCCTCCGGTTATTGGGCGTGCCACAGCTGTATCCTTTAGTATTTCTCAGCGCTATGGACAGAGGCAAAAGTGAGATGCAAAAGAGCAAGGGACTCAAGGAGTCTCCTTGGAAGACACCTCTTTTCAATGACACCAACTCCGTCTGAACCCGAGTTTCACCTGATGTTATGGTGAACCGGGTCTTCCAGAGTGGCATCAGTTGTTTGATGCACCCCACTATCTGATTATCCACCGAAAGACATTCCAACAGCCGCACAATGAGCTCATGAGACGTGCTGTCGAATGCCTTGCGATAGTCAATCCAGGCCATAGAAAGGTTCCGCTTGTACTGCACAGAGTCCTGCGTGACACATCGGTCAATCAGCAGGTTCTCCTTGCAGCCAGCTACTCCTTTCTTTGACCCTCTCTGTTCATACACGTCGAGAAATACAGGATTCACAGCTTGAAGGATACGCATGTACAAGATTCTGGTGAAGAGCTTGTAACACGCGTTCAGACATGTTATTGGCCTGTAGTTTTTGGGATCAGACAAATCTCCGGTCTTCGGGAGAAGCACGGTTCGACCCTCGACAAACCAAGCCGGAATTGGCTGCTCCTGATTTAGCCACGAGTTAAAAACTCTAGCTAAATGCCGGTGGCAACTGGGGAATTTTTTCCACCAGTAGGTGTTTATGCCATCCGGGCCAGGAGCTGCGAAATTCTTTGCGCCTCGTAAGGCGTCAAGAATTTCTTCCGTGTTTATCGGGTGACGCAGTACATTCAAGTTAGGAGTCCTCCTACAAACGGACTCAAACTGCGCCAAGGCCGTAGTGTCTGCTGAGAGAGGTTTGGGTTGTTCGTAAATGTCCCTCCAAAAGGCCTCCACGCGATCAGCAGTTGGCGGCTGCTCTATGGCTGCTATTATTATTATTATTATTATTATTATATGTTAAAAACAAAAAAGTGCAGCTCGGGCTCCGACACACCGAGCTGCTGTTCCATTACCCAATGACTACTCCTCACACCGTGAGGTGAGCAATCACTGGGTCCGCGAATCGTGCGCCCTAAGTAGACGAAGGGACCCAAGGATGACTGCCTTCTGCATTCTGGCGGCTAAGATGTGCGCCGCCGCACGGCACACCGGCATTTTGCGCAGTGCGGAGAGCAGCGTATTCCTCATTCCACCTAGGGATCCAATGACCATAACCAGCAGACTTACAGTGTAGTCTGGCCAGAGCCTGCGAAGTTGTCCGAGCAACTCCTGATATTTGGTCCGCTTTTCCTCCTCCTTAGAGACGATGTTCACTTCGGCAGGCGCCGAAAACTCAATAACGAACATCGTCTTCTGTTGGTGGTCGAGAAGGACTATGTCGGGCTTGTTTGCCTGTACAAGCTCGAGCGTGGGGAACGAGTAGTTCCAGTAAATCCGGCATCTCTCGTACTCCACAACGGACTCTATATCCCCTGGAGCGTATGGCAGCACCGGTGTCTCATCGATACCGTATGAGTGCCTTAAATGATAGTAGAGCACTCGTAGAGCCGCGTTGTGCCGATGGACGTAAGCCGTCCCAGCGTACGTCTTACACGCCGACAAGAGATGCATAAGCGTCTCTGGCGCCTGTCGGCAAGCTCTACAATGGGTGTCGGGTACATGTACACCCATAACCCTTTTACGGTATACCAAGGTGTTGAAGACACCGTCTTGGCAAGCCATTATAAAGCCCTCAGTCTCCGACTTCAACCCACTAGACCTTAGGAAAGAGAAGGTCAACTGCTCAGACAAGCCATGCTCTTCTAGATGTTTGTAGAAGACTCCATGCATTGGCTTATCTTTATGAAGTCTTAAGAGGAAGTCGACTTCGGCAGTTTTAATGTGGGCTTTTAATTCTGCGGGAGCAAGTTCCGTAATGGACTGCTGACACATCCGCTTGAAGTCGAGTGTGAGGCTGAGCTCCTCGGCTGCTCGCTTCGCTGCGCTAAAAAGAAATGCTCCTTTTCCCGCATTCTCGTGCTCTCGCACGAAGCGGATCAGGGGATCGGTGCTGTTCGTTACATAGCAGGCAGTGGCCAGTACTACTCTGTTGTGCAGACGCTCCAAACTCAATAGTCCACGCCCTCCCAGGTGTCGCGGGAGGTATATTCGCGGGACAGAGGACTTAGGATGCAGGCTTCTCTCCATATTCATCCTTTTGCGGGTCTTCGTGTCGATTTCCTTCAGCTCGTTCACTTTCCAGTGTATAGCACCAAAGGTGTATAATAACAATGGGACCGCAAGCATGTTTGTGGCAGCGACTTTGTTCTTGCCGGACAGTTCTGACGACCAGATCTGCCGGAGTCGGTGCAAATACTTGCGGCGGAGACACTCTTTAACCAATGTTGCCTCTTGGACATGACGCGAGGGGTTGCTAGATCCCCTCAGTGGCGCCTCCCCAAGGTGGCGGATAGGGGAACGCCTCCCAGATATGGGTGGTACCGGGGAAATCAAATACCCGGGGCGGACCAAAACTAGCACGGTGGAATAGCGTCTGCATCCAGAGGATCGGCTATTCCTCAACAATTAGGACACGACGGATCTCCATGTGAGGAGCGGTACTCCGACAGCGTCTGACTCCATGTTAGGGGCGGCTGATAATACGCCCGCAGGAAGCCACCCAACATCAGTAGGCTATCCGGTGCGTGGCGACACCGCAGGGTATACCGAAGCCCAAGGATGTAATCCAGCCGGCAACCTTCGCAGGTGCATCCTCAGGAGGCAATTTGGACGGCTGCCTCCGGAAATGTCGTCTGGGGGCCCTAAGGCCAACCACCTGACGGGCCCTATCTTCGGGTTCGACCACCCCGGAAGAAAAGCACCCACACCGAGCCGGTTTCGGAAGCCGGCGTTGGGCAAGGTGGCGGTGCTTCGAATTGCCCTGTTGACGACCCCCGCAATGACATGGACCGTTTTAGGTGGACGACGGAGCTCAAGGATGACCTACTGAGCTGCTACGAGAGCAGTAGCCCGCGCCGTAGGGGATACATGTCCCGCATGTGTGAGAGGTGGTGTGAAATGCACCCAGAGCATAGCACGCTTACCTCTCAGAATTTGCGAGATTATGTATCGTACCTCCGGAGGCAGGGATATGTTCGTGCTCCAGCTCAGCCTGCCCCTTCGGCGGACGGAAGGCCTGTTAACCAGGCTGAAAGTTCGCCGGTAAGGCCCGCTGAGAGGGAAATCGACCAAGTCGTCACACCTGGGGATTTCAGAGACCGAAGGGCCTTGCATAACAATGGAAGGTCCTTGAAGCTGGCAGATTTGAAGAGAGAGGATGAGGTTGTGGGTGAACGTCTATCGGAGGCCTCTGACATTTGGAGCATCAATTGCGAAATTTACGCTGCGGCTCTGAGGCTAGCTAGACAGGGGAGAGTGAGAGACTCTCCTGTTGAGAGAGCACAGAGACGGGTGCGCCAAATGGAAGCGAAAATCCAGTTGGCTCGCCAGGAAGCATCCCGTATCCAGTGTGTGATGGAATATAGAGCGGCTGGGAAGCCTTTTACGCGCCGAGTGCGCCAGATAGCCTACGGGTTGAGGCGCGACCATCATACACTCAGTCAAGCGGTACTGGTTGTTGTCAAGCAACACTGTCTTGACAGGATACGGATGCTAATCGCTGCTAAGCGATCGTTGGTGGCGCGGGCGAGAGGTCTGGAGCAGAACAGAATGTTCTACGAAAGACCTTCTCGCCTTTTCCAACAGCCGCCTCCAGCCATAGAGCAGCCGCCAACTGCTGATCGCGTGGAGACCTTTTGGAGGGACATTTACGAACAACCCAAACCTCTCTCAGCAGACACTCCGGCCTTGGCGCAGTTCGAGTCCGTTTGTAGGAGGACTCCTAACTTGAATGTACTGCGTCACCCGATAAACACGGAAGAAATTCTTGACGCCTTACGAGGCGCAAAGAATTTTGCAGCTCCTGGCCCGGATGGCATAAACACCTACTGGTGGAAAAAATTCCCCAGTTGCCACCGGCATTTAGCTAGAGTTTTTAACTCGTGGCTAAATCAGGAGCAGCCAATTCCGGCTTGGTTTGTCGAGGGTCGAACCGTGCTTCTCCCGAAGACCGGAGATTTGTCTGATCCCAAAAACTACAGGCCAATAACATGTCTGAACGCGTGTTACAAGCTCTTCACCAGAATCTTGTACATGCGTATCCTTCAAGCTGTGAATCCTGTATTTCTCGACGTGTATGAACAGAGAGGGTCAAAGAAAGGCGTAGCTGGCTGCAAGGAGAACCTGTTGATTGACCGATGTGTCACGCAGGACTCTGTGCAGTACAAGCGAAACCTTTCTATGGCCTGGATTGACTATCGCAAGGCATTCGACAGCACGTCTCATGAGCTCATTGTGCGGCTGTTGGAATGTCTTTCGGTGGATAATCAGATAGTGGGGTGCATCAAACAACTGATGCCACTCTGGAAGACCCGGTTCACCATAACATCAGGTGAAACTCGGGTTCAGACAGAGTTGGTGTCATTGAAAAGAGGTGTCTTCCAAGGAGACTCCTTGAGTCCCTTGCTCTTTTGCATCTCACTTTTGCCTCTGTCCATAGCGCTGAGAAATACTAAAGGATACAGCTGTGGCACGCCCAATAACCGGAGGCACAAGGTCACCCATCTGTTTTATATGGATGACCTAAAACTGTATGCCTCCGGCCAACGCGAACTACAACAATCGCTGAGGGTGGTGCAGGAGTACAGTCATGCTATCGGAATGGAGTTCGGGACAGACAAATGTGCATTGGTTCATCTCAAGAAAGGACGAAGCGGAGGTAGTGGAGATGAGGAACAGCTCGTTGATGGGAGCATCTTGCGACAACTGCATGCCGGAGATACTTATACTTATTATTATTTTTTTTTTTAACAAAAAAGTGCAGCCCGGGCTCCGACACACCGGGCTGCTGTTCCATTACCCAATGACTACTCCTCACACCGTGAGGTGAGCAATCACTGGGTCCGCGAATCGTGCGCCCTAAGTAGACGAAGGGACCCAAGGATGACTGCCTTCTGCATTCTGGCGGCTAAGATGTGCGCCGCCGCACGGCACACCGGTATTTTGCGCAGTGCAGAGAGCAGCGTATTCCTCATTCCACCTAGGGATCCAATGACCATAACCAGCAGACTTACAGTGTAGTCTGGCCAGAGCCTGCGAAGTTGTCCGAGCAACTCCTGATATTTGGTCCGCTTTTCCTCCTCCTTAGAGACGATGTTCACCTCGGCAGGCGCCGAAAACTCAACAACGAACATCGTCTTCTGTTGGTGGTCGAGAAGGACTATGTCGGGCTTGTTTGCCTGTACAAGCTCGAGCGTGGGGAACGAGTAGTTCCAGTAAATCCGGCATCTCTCGTTCTCCACAACGGACTCTATATCCCCTGGAGCGTATGGCAGCACCGGTGTCTCATCGATACCGTATGAGTGCCTCAAATGATAGTAGAGCACTCGTAGAGCCGCGTTGTGCCGATGGACGAAAGCCGTCCCAGCGTACGTCTTACACGCCGACAAGAGATGCATAAGCGTCTCTGGCGCCTGTCGGCAAGCTCTACAAAGGGTGTCGGGTACATCTACACCCATAACCCTTTTACGGTACACCAAGGTGTTGAAGACACCGTCTTGGCAAGCCATTATAAAGCCCTCAGTCTCCGACTTCAACCCACTAGACCTTAGGAAAGAGAAGGTCAACTGCTCAGACAAGCCATGCTCTTCCAGATGTTTGTAGAAGATTCCATGCATTGGCTTATCTTTATGAAGTCTTAAAAGGAAGTCGACTTCGGCAGTTTTAAGGTGGGATTTTAATTCTGCGGGAGCAAGTTCCGTAATGGACTGCTGACACCTCCGCTTGAAGTCGAGTGTGAGGCTGAGCTCCTCGGCTGCTCGTTTCGCTGCGCTAAAAAGAAAGGCTCCTTTTCCCGCATTCTCGTGCTCTCGCACAAAGCGGATCAGGGGATCGGTGCTGTTCGTTACATAGCAGGCAGTGGCCAGTACTACTCTGTTGTGCAGACGCTCCAAACTCAATAGTCCACGCCCTCCCAGGTGTCGCGGGAGGTATATTCGCGGGACAGAGGACTTAGGATGCAGGCTTCTCTCCATATTCATCCTTTTGCGGGTCTTCGTGTCGATTTCCTTCAGCTCGTTCACTTTCCAGTGTATAGCACCAAAGGTGTATAATAACAATGGGACCGCAAGCATGTTTGTGGCAGCGACTTTGTTCTTGCCGGACAGTTCTGACGACCAGATCTGCCGGAGTCGGTGCAAATACTTGCGGCGGAGACACTCTTTAACCAATGCTGCCTCTTGGACATGACGCTGCGCCACTCCAAGGTAGGTATAAGTATCTCCGGCATGCAGTTGTCGCAAGATGCTCCCATCAACGAGCTGTTCCTCATCTCCACTATCTCCGCTTCGTCCTTTCTTGAGATGAACCAATGCACATTTGTCTGTCCCGAACTCCATTCCGATAGCATGACTGTACTCCTGCACCACCCTCAGCGATTGTTGTAGTTCGCGTTGGCCGGAGGCATAAAGTTTTAGGTCATCCATATAAAACAGATGGGTGACCTTGTGCCTCCGGTTATTGGGCGTGCCACAGCTGTATCCTTTAGTATTTCTCAGCGCTATGGACAGAGGCAAAAGTGAGATGCAAAAGAGCAAGGGACTCAAGGAGTCTCCTTGGAAGACACCTCTTTTCAATGACACCAACTCTGTCTGAACCCGAGTTTCACCTGATGTTATGGTAAACCGGGTCTTCCAGAGCGGCATCAGTTGTTTGATGCATCCCACTATCTGATTATCCACCGAAAGACATTCCAACAGCCGCACAATGAGGTCATGAGACGTGCTGTCAAATGCCTTGCGATAGTCAATCCAGGCCATAGAAAGGTTTCGCTTGTACTGCACAGAGTCCTGCGTGACACATCGGTCAATCAACAGGTTCTCCTTGCAGCCAGCTACTCCTTTCTTTGACCCTCTCTGTTCATACACGTCGAGAAATACGGGATTCACAGCTTGAAGGATACGCATGTACAAGATTCTGGTGAAGAGCTTGTAACACGCGTTCAGACATGTTATTGGCCTGTAGTTTTTGGGATCAGACAAATCTCCGGTCTTCGGGAGAAGCACGGTTCGACCCTCGACAAACCAAGCCGGAATTGGCTGCTCCTGATTTAGCCACGAGTTAAAAACTCTAGCTAAATGCCGGTGGCAACTGGGGAATTTTTTCCACCAGTAGGTGTTTATGCCATCCGGACCAGGAGCTGCGAAATTCTTTGCGCCTCGTAAGGCGTCAAGAATTTCTTCCGTGTTTATCGGGTGACGCAGTACATTCAAGTTAGGAGTCCTCCTACAAACGGACTCGAACTGCGCCAAGGCCGGAGTGTCTGCTGAGAGAGGTTTGGGTTGTTCGTAGATGTCCCTCCAAAAGGCCTCCACGCGATCAGCAGTTGGCGGCTGCTCTATGGCTGGAGGCGGCTGTTGGAAAAGGCGAGAAGGTCTTTCGTAGAACATTCTGTTCTGCTCCAGACCTCTCGCCCGCGCCACCAACGATCGCTTAGCAGCGATTAGCATCCGTATCCTGTCAAGACAGTGTTGCTTGACAACAACCAGTACCGCTTGACTGAGTGTATGATGGTCGCGCCTCAACCCGTAGGCTATCTGGCGCACTCGGCGCGTAAAAGGCTTCCCAGCCGCTCTATATTCCATCACACACTGGATACGGGATGCTTCCTGGCGAGCCAACTGGATTTTCGCTTCCATTTGGCGCACCCGTCTCTGTGCTCTCCCAACAGGAGAGTCTCTCACTCTCCCCTGTCTAGCTAGCCTCAGAGCCGCAGCGTAAATTTCGCAATTGATGCTCCAAATGTCAGAGGCCTCCGATAGACGTTCACCAACAACCTCATCCTCTCTCTTTAAATCTGCCAGCTTCAAGGACCTTCCGTTGTTATGCAAGGCCCTTCGGTCCCTGAAATCCCCAGGTGAGACGACTTGGTCGATTTCCCTCTCAGCGGGCCTTACCGGCGAACTTTCAGCCTGGTTAACAGGCCTTCCGTCCGCCGAAGGGGCAGACTGAGCTGGAGCACGAACATATCCCTGCCTCCGGAGGTACGATACATAATCTCGCAAATTCTGAGAGGTAAGCGTGCTATGCTCTGGGTGCATTTCACACCACCTCTCATACATGCGGGACATGTATCCCCTACGGCGCGGGCTACTGCTCTCGTAGCAGCTCAGCAGGTCATCCTTGAGTTCCGTCGTCCACCTAAAACGGTCCATGTTATTGCGGGGGTCGTCATCAGGGCAAATCGAAGCACCGCCACCTTGCCCAACGCCGGCTTCCGAAACCGGCTCGGTGTGGGTGCTTTTCCTTCGAGGTGGTCGAACCCGAAGATAGGGCCCGTCAGGTGGTTAGCCTTAGGGCCCGCAGCCGACATTTCCGGAGGCAGCCGTCCAAATTGCCTCCAGAGGATGGACCTGTGAAGGTTGCCGACCGACTTGCATCCTTTGGCTTCGGTATACCCCTCGGTGTCGCCACGAACCGAATAGCCTGTTGATGTTGGGCGGCTTCCTGGGGGTTTATGAAAACAGCCGCTTCTAACATGAAGAACAGACGCTGTCGGAGTACCGCTCCTCACATGGAGATCCGTCGTGTCCTATTAATTGTGGAATAGCCGATCCTCTGGATGCAGACGCTATTCCACTGAGCTAGTTTTGGTCCACCCCGGGTATTTGATTTCCCCGGTACCACCCATATCTGGGAGGCGTTCCCCTATCCGCCACCTTGGGGAGGCGCCACTGAGGGGATCTAGCAACCTGTTATTATTATTATGTTAAAAACAAAAAAGTGCAGCTCGGGCTCCGGCACACCGAGCTGCTGTTCCATTACCCAATGACTACTCCTCACACCGTGAGGTGAGCAATCACTGGGTCCGCGAATCGTGCGCCCTAAGTAGACGAAGGGACCCAAGGATGACTGCCTTCTGCATTCTGGCGGCTAAGATGTGCGCCGCCGCACGGCACACCGGTATTTTGCGCAGTGCAGAGAGCAGCGTATTCCTCATTCCACCTAGGGATCCAATGACCATAACCAGCAGACTTACAGTGTAGTCTGGCCAGAGCCTGCGAAGTTGTCCGAGCAACTCCTGATATTTGGTCCGCTTTTCCTCCTCCTTAGAGACGATGTTCACCTCGGCAGGCGCCGAAAACTCAATAACGAACATCGTCTTCTGTTGGTGGTCGAGAAGGACTATGTCGGGCTTGTTTGCCTGTACAAGCTCGAGCGTGGGGAACGAGTAGTTCCAGTAAATCCGGCATCTCTCGTTCTCCACAACGGACTCTATATCCCCTGGAGCGTATGGCAGCACCGGCGTCTCATCGATACCGTATGAGTGCCTCAAATGATAGTAGAGCACTCGTAGAGCCGCGTTGTGCCGATGGACGTAAGCCGTCCCAGCGTACGCCTTACACGCCGACAAGAGATGCATAAGCGTCTCTGGCGCCTGTCGGCAAGCTCTACAATGGGTATCGGGTACATCTACACCCATAACCCTTTTACGGTATACCAAGGTGTTGAAGACACCGTCTTGGCAAGCCATTATAAAGCCCTCAGTCTCCGACTTCAACCCACTAGACCTTAGGAAAGAGAAGGTCAACTGCTCAGACAAACCATGCTCTTCTAGATGTCTGTAGAAGATTCCATGCATTGGCTTATCTTTATGAAGTCTTAAGAGGAAGTCGACTTCGGCAGTTTTAATGTGGGCTTTTAATTCTGCGGGAGCAAGTTCCGTAATGGACTGCTGACACCTCCGCTTGAAGTCGAGTGTGAGGCTGAGCTCCTCGGCTGCTCGTTTCGCTGCGCTAAAAAGAAAGGCTCCTTTTCCCGCATTCTCGTGCTCTCGCACGAAGCGGATCAGGGGATCGGTGCTGTTCGTTACATAGCAGGCAGTGGCCAGTACTACTCTGTTGTGCAGACGCTCCAAACTCAATAGTCCACGCCCTCCCAGGTGTCGCGGGAGGTATATTCGCGGGACAGAGGACTTAGGATGCAGGCTTCTCTCCATATTCATCCTTTTGCGGGTCTTCGTGTCGATTTCCTTCAGCTCGTTCACTTTCCAGTGTATAGCACCAAAGGTGTATAATAACAATGGGACCGCAAGCATGTTTGTGGCAGCGACTTTGTTCTTGCCGGACAGTTCTGACGACCAGATCTGCCGGAGTCGGTGCAAATACTTGCGGCGGAGACACTCTTTAACCAATGCTGCCTCTTGGACATGACGCTGCGCCACTCCAAGGTAGGTATAAGTATCTCCGGCATGCAGTTGTCGCAAGATGCTCCCATCAACGAGCTGTTCCTCATCTCCACTATCTCCGCTTCGTCCTTTCTTGAGATGAACCAATGCACATTTGTCTGTCCCGAACTCCATTCCGATAGCATGACTGTACTCCTGCACCACCCTCAGCGATTGTTGTAGTTCGCGTTGGCCGGAGGCATAAAGTTTTAGGTCATCCATATAAAACAGATGGGTGACCTTGTGCCTCCGGTTATTGGGCGTGCCACAGCTGTATCCTTTAGTATTTCTCAGCGCTATGGACAGAGGCAAAAGTGAGATGCAAAAGAGCAAGGGACTCAAGGAGTCTCCTTGGAAGACACCTCTTTTCAATGACACCAACTCTGTCTGAACCCGAGTTTCACCTGATGTTATGGTGAACCGGGTCTTCCAGAGTGGCATTAGTTGTTTGATGCACCCCACTATCTGATTATCCACCGAAAGACATTCCAACAGCCGCACAATGAGCTCATGAGACGTGCTGTCGAATGCCTTGCGATAGTCAATCCAGGCCATAGAAAGGTTTCGCTTGTACTGCACAGAGTCCTGCGTGACACATCGGTCAATCAACAGGTTCTCCTTGCAGCCAGCTACTCCTTTCTTTGACCCTCTCTGTTCATACACGTCGAGAAATACAGGATTCACAGCTTGAAGGAGACGCATGTACAAGATTCTGGTGAAGAGCTTGTAACATGCGTTCAGACATGTTATTGGCCTGTAGTTTTTGGGATCAGACAAATCTCCGGTCTTCGGGAGAAGCACGGTTCGACCCTCGACAAACCAAGCCGGAATTGGCTGCTCCTGATTTAGCCACGAGTTAAAAACTCTAGCCAAATGCCGGTGGCAACTGGGGAATTTTTTCCACCAGTAGGTGTTTATGCCATCCGGGCCAGGAGCTGCGAAATTCTTTGCGCCTCGTAAGGCGTCAAGAATTTCTTCCGTGTTTATCGGGTGACGCAGTACATTCAAGTTAGGAGTCCTCCTACAAACGGACTCAAACTGCGCCAAGGCCGGAGTGTCTGCTGAGAGAGGTTTGGGTTGTTCGTAAACGTCCCTCCAAAAGGCCTCCACGCGATCAGCAGTTGGCGGCTGCTCTATGGCTGGAGGCGGCTGTTGGAAAAGGCGAGAAGGTCTTTCGTAGAACATTCTGTTCTGCTCCAGACCTCTCGCCCGCGCCACCAGCGATCGCTTAGCAGCGATTAGCATCCGTATCCTGTCAAGACAGTGTTGCTTGACAACAACCAGTACCGCTTGACTGAGTGTATGATGGTCGCGCCTCAACCCGTAGGCTATCTGGCGCACTCGGCGCGTAAAAGGCTTCCCAGCCGCTCTATATTCCATCACACACTGGATACGGGATGCTTCCTGGCGAGTCAACTGGATTTTCGCTTCCATTTGGCGCACCCGTCTCTGTGCTCTCTCAACAGGAGAGTCTCTCACTCTCCCCTGTCTAGCTAGCCTCAGAGCCGCAGCGTAAATTTCGCAATTGATGCTCCAAATGTCAGAGGCCTCCGATAGACGTTCACCCACAACCTCATCCTCTCTCTTCAAATCTGCCAGCTTCAAGGACCTTCCGTTGTTATGCAAGGCCCTTCGGTCTCTGAAATCCCCAGGTGAGACGACTTGGTCGATTTCCCTCTCAGCGGGCATTACCGGTGAACTTTCAGCCTGGTTAACAGGCCTTCCGTCCGCCGAAGGGGCAGGCTGAGCTGGAGCACGAACATATCCCTGCCTCCGGAGGTACGATACATAATCTCGCAAATTCTGAGAGGTAAGCGTGCTATGCTCTGGGTGCATTTCACACCACCTCTCATACATGCGGGACATGTATCCCCTACGGCGCGGGCTACTGCTCTCGTAGCAGCTCAGTAGGTCATCCTTGAGCTCCGTCGTCCACCTAAAACGGTCCATGTCATTGCGGGGGTCGTCAACAGGGCAATTCGAAGCACCGCCACCTTGCCCAACGCCGGCTTCCGAAACCGGCTCGGTGTGGGTGCTTTTCTTCCGGGGTGGTCGAACCCGAAGATAGGGCCCGTCAGGTGGTTGGCCTTAGGGCCCCCAGACGACATTTCCGGAGGCAGCCGTCCAAATTGCCTCCTGAGGATGCACCTGCGAAGGTTGCCGGCTGGATTACATCCTTGGGCTTCGGTATACCCTGCGGTGTCGCCACGCACCGGATAGCCTACTGATGTTGGGTGGCTTCCTGCGGGTGTATTATCAGCCGCCCCTAACATGGAGTCAGACGCTGTCGGAGTACCGCTCCTCACATGGAGATCCGTCGTGTCCTAATTGTTGAGGAATAGCCGATCCTCTGGATGCCGACGCTATTCCACCGTGCTAGTTTTGGCCCGCCCCGGGTATTTGATTTCCCCGGTACCACCCATATCTGGGAGGCGTTCCCCTATCCGCCACCTTGGGGAGGCGCCACTGAGGGGATCTAGCAACCCCTCTCTCTCTATTATTATTATTATTATTATTATTATTATTATTATTATTATGTTTTACTTGTTACTCGAAACGGTTTGGATATGATTCCTACTGCATGCTATATTCGGTAGAATGTCAATTGTATAGACGAATCTGTGCTAAAATTGATACTTAGAGACAAACTCAGTTGAATCAAAACTCGTATATAAATAGAGGGAAACAGAGCGTCCAACATATTTGTGATCCCATGACTTGTGAACATCTGGTCGAGAATTTCTCTATCAGGTTAAGTCTTTTTCAATTTAACGTTGAAGCAACGGTTCTGTTTTAAAATCTTTATGTATTAAAATACTCTTGAAGCCCCTTGACAAAAATGTTTGACACAAAGTAAGTTGGAGTAGGTGAAACTTATTGATTAATCAGCTATCCCAGGCTTCTAGGTTTGATATTGTGAATTAGCTTCGTAGCTTCCTGAGCTGATGATTATGCAGGCTTAACGAATTCTTTCAATTGCATTGCTGATAACTAAATAATGTAGGCTGCAACAGCATAGATCTAAGAAAAGACAGAAACGTATCTGATTGGGTATCCTTCCTGGACAAATATATCGCCAACCCTTTGGTTGTGAATATATTAGTTATATTGTTCTCTGAAGCATACCAAAGTGGCTCACAATTTGCCAAGAGATTACATAAAGGACAAACACAACTGGACTCCGTTGTGATCCGTTAGATCCCTGACTCAAATACATTCACATCCGATGTTCTACAATTTCTTCAGAGTATGTTCACCAAATTCGCTATAATGTACTGCTTACTTATTTTATTTTAGAGTAATTTTTAAAGAGTAGGAACCTCTTACCCCTTTAATGAAATAAGGAACAATAAATTGGTGTACTAAAATCTAAAGTCATCCAGAAGGCGTTAAAATAGTGAATATTGTATGTTATATCAAATTTTTTTCTGTCATTACTATCCTGACTAAACAAAATATTAGCTTTGAGTGATCATAGTGTTGTTTAGTGTTGGTTGAGTACTTCAGGGCGTTTCTTTTGTTATAAGTTATATTAGTATGTACCTGTGAAACTCTTATTGTATATATTTTATTGATATCTCGGCATCTACTCGTATATGTGACCGAATTTTTGCGTATTTCTAAAGAAAACACTGGAAATTAGGTCTTATGTCGCTAATATATCTACATGCAAACATACTGGTGAAATGGAATTAAAATTCAGTTGAGAAAAATATTGGATATATTTCGCATCAACAGTTAACCATATTTTCCGAACAGCAGCCTTTTTGCTAGGGTAAGATATGGAATTGTTAGCTAATTCATTTGCTAAAAGCAGGAATTATACGAAGCGGAATGAGCTAATTTTTCCTTAATAAGTTCCGGAAAGTTTTTTCTTTTAATTGAATTCTCAGCTAATTACCAGTTTTCCTGGAAAGCCTGCAACTCCCTAACACTTAAATTTTCTTTTGCATTAACCCAAATATTTTTCTCAGAAAGCAAATTAGTGATTAAGGTGTTTGTCTGTTAAAGAAAAGCGTGTATTTTTTTATATCATGCCACCAGCCGCGCTGGCTGTCTATTCCTTATTATAACGCCTCCATCTTGCAGATAACACAAACAGAGTGAAAACAGATTTGAGAGAAAGTAGAACAAGTACTAGACGGAGATCAGTTTTACATTTTGAAGCAAAATAGAGACAAAATGAGCGATTCTAGAACTGGGAAACAGTCGGCCAAGAAGAGTAGCCTTAAATACAATGTCTTGTGATATTTATCGCGCTTTTAATCAGCTAGAGTGCTGTTTACTATCTCGAAAAACCCATAACCTGGGTAGGGAAGTAATAGCATTTTTGAATATCTAAAGATTCTAAACCCTAATAATAGGCATTAGTGGTAGCAGAAAGAAACTATTAAACGAGACTGCCAACCCATAGTTGTTCAACATTTTCATCGAATCAGCTTTTAAATGAAGTGAGTGATTTCACCGAGAGGATTATAATTAACTTGACCAATTGACCGGCAATTTACCAGAGAAGTAATATATGGGGAAGAGATAAGTTGGACCATATCCTGATTCTCCCCATTCAAACCATCAGGGTCGGACAGCATAATTATGTCCAGCCGTGCTTCAGTGGGATCTGGAATATTTTATGCCGCACCTGGTGGGAATATTCAGAGCCTCCTTGGCTCTAAAGTATGTATATACCCAGAACGTGGAGAGAGGTGAGAGTGGCCTTTATACACAAACCAGGTTGGACTACACATTATCGAAGGCACTCCGACCAATAAGCTTTAAATCGTTCTTCCTCAAGACGACGGAAAGCTATGCCAGAGGTATATAAGGGATGAGCGCCTTATTCATCCAGACCAACACGCATGCACTTCGAACAGGTCCAACGACTCGGCACTGCATCATGTAGTTGGCAGAATCAAGAGATCACTTGACAACAAAGAATCTATCCTCGGCGTATTCATGGACATTGAGGGATCGTTTGGCAAAACAGCATTCCCAAAAATTGGCCAGCAACTCCAGACTAGGGACATACCTAGGACTGTGGCTGAATGGATACTTAGCATGCTCTCCAACAGAGCAATAACAATGAAGGTATGGGACACTTCTGTTGAAGGTGTTGTTACCAGGGGTTGTCCTTAGGGAGGTGTTTTGTCACCACAGCTTACAGCTTTGAATCGTGGTTCTGGATACCTTCGTGGATCACCTCAACGTCAATGGACTCTACACGATAACATAAATATGCGGATGGCATAGTCGTCCTACAAAAGGGTAGATTTGAGAACACGCTATGTGAATGATCTCAAGTAGCACTCAAATCGATAGAAAAATGGTGTTTAGAACACTCATCGTCTATCAATCCCAATAAGACTGAGATGGTCCTGTTCACCCAAAAAAGGTATACCAGGGTCCTAAACCCCCCTAAACCTCTCAACGTCAGGCTAAATTTTTCTGGAGAGGTAAAATATCTTGGTACTATCCTTCACAGAAAGCTGACGTGGAACTCTTACAGTAGGACGCACTTGGAGCCTGTCGCCAAGAGTGACCCACTGGTCACCCAATACCACAATCATTAGGCCTACGCTAACGTATGGACTCACTGCCTGGGTACCGAAAGTTTTGCACGCGACAGCGATTAATAAATTATATAAAGTAAAACGTATGGCCTGCACTAATATAACAGGAGCATTGAGTTCGACACCGACTACTGTTATGGAAGTAATAATTGGCATTCCCCTCTAGATATTTATATCAAAAAGATAGTATTAATCCCGATGTAGGTATGGGACGGCTGAGGCAGCTGGTACGGCGGAAAGCGCTATACGCACTACTCATGATACAAGCAACCAGCGACTCATTTGAACCAGTATCCATTTTTAGGAAATCTTACAAAACATAAGTCAAACAGAATGCCTGCTAAATGTGACAAATGCAATTTACATATACACAGATGGCTCCAAAATAAGCGAAGGCACTGCATGTGGTGTGTACTCCAGGTATCTAAACCTAAGAACAAAGCGGGCTATGTGTAAAATTGCCAGTGCCGTTCAAAGACAACTGGCTAACATTTCAATAGCTGCAAACGAACTAACCAGGAGAGATGTATCTGGCAAGGCTGTAGTAATCTGCACAGATAGCAGCCAAGCACTTCTTATCCTGAAAAGATATCAAATCACATCAGGGCTAGTAACAGAATGCATCCAAACTTTAGCCCATGTTACAGGCAAAAAATATAATATTGTCCCTAGATGGGTTAAAAGGCACAACAGGAACAAAGGCAACCATATAGCGGACGGTCTAGCCTGGAACGCTGCTAGCCAAAGTATTTTAGCACCTTGTAGCTTTTCTGAAATGTCGATAACCACAATTGCATAAATATCCAAAAAACACTCCCATGCCTAAATGGTAAAACGATAGGAAGAACTACAAGGATGCCAATTTGCCAAGGAAGTCCTTGCATGATTTGGCATGGCAATATCCAAGAAGTACTTGACGATGATCAGGTCAAACCTGCGTCTCATAGTAGGATTCCTGACTAGCCATTGTCAACACAGAAAACACCTCCACATTATGGGTTTAAGTGATACACCAATATGCCGAATGTGTGCAAGCGAAGACTAAACTGTGGAGCAGAGTCACCTTCTATTAGAAAGTATTCGTTTGGCGAGTCTTGGCCTACACCTGCTCACATAAGGAAGATGTCTCCTGGCGACTTTTTCACCTTTCTAAAGTTGGCAGGATGGACCATGACCTGAGGAAGTAGTTATTCCCTCAGGCCACGGGGAGTTCCCCGTGAGGATGTACAATGGGCCAGTTGTGGCCTAAGTGCAGTGGGACTGCCCACTCTCTCCACTCCACAGATACAGATATAGAGAAGCTTTTGTCTCAACTTCCTTTATTCAATGAATATGTAAGATTGCTAGATCGTTGAGGTAAGAATGATTAGATTATAACAATACAGTACACAACTGTATGAGGGTTAGCCTTATAGGTCGTTTATAAAATCCAATCAAAACTGTCGAATAGTAGTATCAACTCCGATAGAGTTTGGCAATAAAGCATTACAGATTTTATAATTTTATGCCCATTTCATGGAGCGAAGTTCCTACATAATGACATTAGTAACTTTTGTAAAAATTGAAAAAATACTAGTTTTGTACAACGGTTTAATACTTGCGTGAGCATTGTTACAAATGATCTCACGCAAAGCTTTCAGCAAAAGTTATCCCACCCTGGGATAATCTTAAAAATACCCCACAGTATGATGATCACATCAATGTAGGACAATAGCTCCTCTAAATATAATTTCTGAGATACTGGACCTCAAAGTGAGGCCTGGAACGAGTTTCCTCGTGGTGAATGATATTGTAATTCTGAAAATACGAGCATATAACACCATTTTGTATACCTACTTACGCAGGTAAATCTACTTGACCTCATTATTATGATCAACGGTTATTGGCGAGGTTATTGATGAGCGTTAAACTAAACTTCACCAAGAGTTCAGTTATCCTTTAGCACAGATGAGTAAGTTGTTACACTGCTCAGTGGTCATATAGCGGGTGGCATACGTACTATATTTTTCTACTACTCTACGACAAACGCCACTAGAGGGCCAACCAAGGATTCTTATAATCCGAGTAACCTTGACTTTTATACCAAAGTTCATAAATTCAAGTACTTACAGTGTCAAGGTGAACTAAACTTTGTTCAGGAATTCAGCAACCTTATATTCGTGACAACAGTTTTAAACAAAAACGTTTATTTTACAGTATATAGGCGGTATTAACTCATAAGACCCACAAACTTTCATTCCATGCTATGCTGCCCTGGATTACAAAATTGCGTGACAGGGAAAAAATCAAGAAAACCTGCATAGTTAGCTAGATGTGCTACTAGCGTTTTTATTTAAAGCTAATATCCACTGGGCAAAGTTGTTCAGTTAGACTTGTTAAAGTAAGAAATTGTTTAAAGGTTATACTTCAAAAACCGTACACCTTTTTGTTTATGGCTATACTCATACCATACACATGCACTGAATTAGTAAAATTGAGTTTCAGCCTACACTTTTTTAATCGCATCAGGTGTTTGTAGTTCATCAGTAGTAACTACCACAAACGTACCTTATGTGCTGGAAGGTTGACTGTGGCTAGTAGACAGAGGTATCGAAGTCGCTGCGAGTTTTTGTTTAAATCAATGAAGTAATCCTATCTAGGTCGAAGAGTTCAGAGGTCTTTCTTCCTAACGTTTCACTGGCGCGAGTGGCCAGCGTCTTTAGAGGTCGGTGTTTTTCCTACGAAAGCTACCAGTTGTCAGGTACCAGTTGTCAGGTAGCTTTCATAGGAAAAACATCGACCTCTGAATATACTAGCCACTCGCTTTAGTGAAACGTTAGGAAGAAACTCCAACAGACGACGGCCTAAAAACCTGAGAAGACCTCTGAGCTCCTCGACTGACGACAGTCGTGAAAGCCTCAACACCTTCAATCCTATCTAGATTTTTCGGCTGACAAGGCGATAGAAACTTTCTTACATTATTGGTGGATCGCCGCAAAAAATAGGAAGACCTGCAAAGGACAAATAACAAATAGGACAAGTATCAGTTTTTAAAAGGTCGCTATCCACTGATTGAAATGCAATAGTGTGGAATATACAGGGTGTCCCAAAAAATAGTGTCAAGCAGAAATCCAGAAATAGAGTACACCTAGACGTATCGAAATCATCCCCATATATGTTATGCAATTGTTTGTAGTTTTCGAGTTATGCTTTCTTCCTCTCAATCCCTGACTTGCACACAGGTAGACATTATTGAGATACATGCAAACGCACAAATATCTGTCTTCAAACTTGATACCATAGAATTATAAAAAGTTAGGTACGTGATGTCTAGATGTGGTTTCAATACCGTGCATTCAAATTTATGCACGCGTGAACTAAAGAGAAGAAACAAAACCATTTCCAACCAAACCTTTTTCGAAAATCTGTTTATTCTGAGAATTAAATTAAGCTATCTTCATGATATCAATTAAATATTTAGACCAATTCATGACAAGTCGAAAAATGTCATTCTTAAAATGACTAAAAAATGTGTCCAGGTTTGGATGCAATCCCGTTGATTCATAGAAATGCTGCATTTGTCTGTATGAAGCTGCACAGAACTAAGCCTGAAGACTACCTAAGAGGGGTATCGATTTGCCAGAAAATGCTGCGACGTCAAGCCCAAAATGAAACTTTTTGACAGATAGAGCGGGCGCTAGAGGTAGTTGAGTATGCAAAATCCGAGTACCGCATTTTGGCAACGGATTTGGGTAAACAACTGATTAAAGATTAAGAATGTGGATCTTGCCGATCAAGTTTTTGGTCCAATTTTGTTTATCCCCTCTACACTTATTCGTAAAGATAATGTAACGAGTACATAAGACAAAATATTTTTATGAATATTATCGTAATAATTTATAGTTTATTCTAATGGTAAAGTCAGGATGGATCCCTAAATAATGAAAAAAAAAATGAAAATGAAAGTAACAATTATTTAATTAATAAAAATGTATCAGTTATACACGAAAATCCAGCAATTCAAACAATTACTCATTTTTATTTTGACATTCGTTATTGATGCATTTGCATAATGAAATACAATATGAATCTGTTTTTCACAACTACAAGACATTGTGCGACAATTTGCAGTACATTTATAGGGTGTAGTTAATGATTCTGGTAAAGACGGCTTGGTCGTTTGTCGTAGACGTAAGTCACCATCCATCTTTTCATACCCAAATGAATAATAATAGGTGGTAATTATGTTTGGTGAGAATTTTTCCATATAAATGTTTGTACTGTAGCCCTTAATAAATGCAGATGCTTTGCATATCACTTTCATGAAATTGAAATCAAAACCTCTATTTTGAGATACTTATTAGTTTATATCTAAGTTCATCGGCAGATAATTTTTTTTGAAAATAAATATGTGCAAACTATTTCCAACCGTTTCAATTGCTCATTATTTAAGTCAAGGTTATAAATTTGAGCTTAATGTTCGGTTTTTCACGTCATTTTCGTTAAATGTCGTTAAAAAATGGTCAAAATTGTTTAAAACGATTGACGTTCTTTATACATATTTTTGGGAGATCCAACCATAACATGTATCAATTTATTCCATTTTTATTACATTCAACCGCAATTTTCAACCCCTAGAGGGGTAAAATTATAAAACGCCGGCACCGTCCGTATCCTTTCAGAAAGCGTTCAATAAAGTCACCCCCTATAGCGGTTGAAAAATGGGATTAAACATAATAAAAATGGATGAAATTGATGCATGTCATTATTGGACCTTCCAAGAACATGTATAAGAAAAGTAATCCGTTTTAAGCAATATAAGTAATTTCTTAACGATTTCTAAAGAAAATGACGTGAAAACTCGAACTTTAGGCTCAAATTTGTCATAAACTGCCCAGCAGAAACACATGACGGTATTTTTTGTGATAACTACACAAAAAATTCCACCCAATTCCGACCGGTTTCGTCGCGATTTCCTTATTTTCATTTAAAAAAAAAATCGGTACGCGCAAACCGCCCGTGGATTTCGGATGACTATTTTTTTGGAAAATTTGCTAGTAGGTGCACTGAAAGACTACCGCATTTTCATTCAGTTGCTTAAATATTTTTTTACGGTTTAACACTGTCCCTCTATTTCCGATCCCTCGCATCTTGGGGTTATGGTGCAATGACAAATTTTACCCCCTCTAAGGGTTGAAAATTGCGGTTAAAGGTAATAAAAACGGATATAATTGATACATTTTATGGTTGGACCTTCCAAAAATGTCTATAAAAAAACCTTTTAAACAATTTTTTAACTATTTTTAATGAAACCGACGTGAAAAACGGAACATTAAGCTCAAATTTCTTATAACCTGCTAAGCAGGAACGAATGAGTATTTTTTGTGTTATCTACAGAGAAACAAGGAATTAGCCATCAAGTTCCGACCGGTTTCGTCGTATTTTTTTTATTTTCATTTTAAAATAATCTGTACGGGCAAAGTGCCCATAGATTTCGGGTGACGATTTTTTGGAACATTACCTGGGTAGATGTACTAAAATGTTACCGCATTTTCATTTGATTACTTAACGATTTTCTTTGTTACGTTCAACACCCCCCTCTCCCTCTATCTCTGATCCCTCTCATTTTGAAGTTATGGTGCAATGACAAAAAAGTTTCCAAACTGCCTCTAGAACTCAAATACCAAGCGCCATCCGGTTTCTTTCTGGACACTAAAACTACGAGTCATTGCTCTGAGTCTACTGAAAGGCAGGAGAGGGGCATGTGATGGGAGAGGGAAGCGACCATATCATCTGGTGGCAAGATGTGTTTTGTTATTACTTAGGGTCTCAGGTATAAGAATCAGGTCATAGTTGCCGGTACTCGAATTTTGCATACTCAACTACCTCTAGCGCCTGCACTAAGAACTGTGTGGACAGACGAGTCCTATTTTAAACGATGTGGACTATTCGATATCGATGAATGCCATGACAAGACAAGAACAGTTAAAAGTAGACTTGTGATCTGGGATATTAAATGGGAAATGGATTTGTCGGCTTGAACTACCGCACCGGACTGATTGAACAGTAAAAATATCACGTTTCAAAACGATGGTGCTTCATGTCACTTTGCGCAGATTGTCAAGCAGTATTTTGAAGAAAGATTTCCTGACCAGTGGATCACTGGCCGTGGAGGGCCCATTGCATGGTCGCCAGGATCCCCCGACTTGAATTCAATCGAATCCTATGTATTAGTTAATCAATTGATATCAAAAATATTGCCGAATAGGGTACTTGCAGAGGTCGTGAAATCGCCTCGGGAGTATACATAGCGTAAAGAAAACCATATCAGGAAGCAGTAGGAAACAAAAAACATGATTTTGCTGACGGCCAAAAAAAGATATTTGCAAAATAAAATAAGGATATATTCAAATTTTTCCACGTGACTTAAAACAAGGGCTGACGTCACAGATATCTTATGGACATCGACAATCGATACTGCTACAGGTTTGCCAACTGCGCATTCGACTAGAGATGATCTGAATTCTTTAACAATGCGACTCAATTTTAACGTCATATTTGAAACAGGCAATTAACCCACTAATATTTTCGTTGCAATACATTTTTATAACTGATAGGTATCACAGTTCATCCTGTTTGTGACCGAGATTCGCAACTAATCGAAGCCATCATTTTATTTCGGCGCATCCCATTATGAATGAATCCAAAGATAGAATCTAATTCAAGCCCATCCCTACAAAGTGAATTAGTAATCTAGCCTAACTTTTATTCTTTTGACTTCTGTATACCCTGTTACCCGATACTTTAAACTGTCAGCCGTGTCAACAGCGAACAGCTGTTCGGCCAGTGAGAACTACAAATACCCCAGATTGAGTCATGACGTATCAATCTTAAGCTTTGAAAGAATGCAGTGCTGTATTAAGTGGAAGTATTACTAATAACAAGTAAGTGACACTTGGTGACGTTTTCATCTATGCTCTGAGGTCTATGCTTAATTTACATTTTCTCGGAAAATCCGGCGTGTCTTTCAGTATATCAGTATGGCTGGTCTGAATGATGATGATTAGGTACACTTTAAATGAGGTAAGAATGAAGATAAAAGCATTTTTAGCTTAAGCTTCAGTTAAACTACCTTATTATATTAATCTTACTCCATGTACTTGCTTTATACTTTTCTCCAATTGTACCTTGTACGTTTCAACCAATAAATATCCCACTAGTGATGCAAGCTATCCATTGAAACGTCCTTATTGCTAAATATAGGAGTATTGTGATAGTCTCTAACAATATACAAATCAATAAAATAATCTATTTCTTTTAGCTAACCATTTTTGCTGCGAATTTCTGGATATTGAAGCAATTTCTTGTTTACAACAATAGTCATTACTTTTTGGCAAATATTCAATAAGAATATTACTAATACGATCCTGATCGCAGGATTGCCAATCAACACCACTAGTAAAAAATTAAATTTGAGATACACTTCTTCGTCAGCTGATACCCATCAAATAGGCGTCAAGCCAGTTTAAAGTATCAGGTAACAGAGTATACTTTTGTGTGTGACTGTGTTTTGTGGTTATAATGATCAGTGTCAAAATGTTAGGTTAGCACTGGCTACCGATATCGAATATCAATACTTTACATCACTATACGATATCACTGACGTCAGAGGTTGTTTGCGCGGCATTTTCCGGGATTTGAAATAATTTTTGGAATATCTCTCACAGCCGATTCCAAAAAACCAAACAAGTGATTTTGTCATGCTTACTAGGCTCTAAGGAACGCGTAAACGACATATTTTTTTCTGCAAGTACCCTATTACGGATGACTTCACAGTCTTTCTGACATTTTTTTGTTCCTCTGCTGCCAATTAATCGTGCTTGTCATTTTCTGAGAAGGAAATACCCAGCTTTGAAAATACCTTGTATTGGACTTTTCCGCGTGATAGGGGTTTCGGAAGGTTTTCTCCGTATAACAGTATTTTCAGTTGAATCGTATTAATATTCCCCGCCAGTACCCCCAAGTCCATAACCGAGAGCTAAACGTGGCTCACCAGAAAGGAAATCTGCAGAAAGAAAGGCCGCCTTGAAGGCTTTCGATTGTGTAACTCCGAAAAATCCCGCATATGACGCGTGGCGGTCACGCATGCCGCGCCTTCCAAGTAGGTCCTTCGAGTGAATGCAGAGCATCGGCAGAAATATTTTATTCAAAGCCGGAACCTTCCGGCGGCTCTTGAATGTCTTCAGGCTCGACCGGACCGATATCGGAAAGGAGACGAATTCGGGCCGTCTGTGGTTTGATGAGGCAAGAGGAATTTTTAGAGGATTCCTCATATCTCCAACACAAATCTGAGTAATCCAAAGGAAACGTCACCTTCTAAACACAACCATCAATAATAGGACAAAATCTACTTTATCTGTCAAGACACTGATTTGTGACATGCACAACGATAAACGTGAATATGCGTTTTTACTTTTATTCAGAGCAATGACGCGTAATTTTAGTGTCGAGAAAGAAACCGGACGACACTTGATATTTGGGTTCTAGAGGCAGTGTTTAAACTTTTCTGTCATTGCGCCATAACCCCAAAATGGGAGGGATCGGAGTTAGAGGGAGAGGGCTATTAAAACGTGGAAAAAAATCGATAAGTAACTGAATGTTAGTACTATTACCAACTAATGTTCAAAAAAATCGTCATCCGAAATCTACGGACGGTTCTACGTACCAATTTTTTTAAAACGAAAAAAAAAGAATCGCGACGAAACATGTCGGACTTGACGGAAAATTCTTTGTTTGTTTTGTAGATAGTGAAAAATACTGTCATCCGTTTCTGCTGCACAGTTTATGAGAAGTTTGAGCTCAAACTTGGATTTTTTACGTTAATTCCGTTAATAGTCGTTAAAAATTCTTTAATATTGCTTAATACAGTTGACCTTACTTATACACGTTTCTGAGAGCTCCAGCTATGACATGTATCACTGTCATCCGTTTTTATTACGTGTAACCCCATTTTTGAAACCCTATAGGGGATGACATTATTGAACACCTTCGGTATCCTTTCAGAACCGCTTCTAGCCTCGCTTTTATACTTAATATCATACGAAAATAGGTAAGTTAGTGTAAAATTGTCATCTTGCATGTATTGTATATATCTGAAGCCAATCGCAACATTCTGAATAGTAACTCCATGAATAAAGGACTGCTCATAGAACTGAATATTGCCAATGGCCTCAAAGATCCACCAATATAAAAACTAATAATTTTACTCTAACTTACCCATTTTCGCGTAACATCAAGCGTAAAAGCCAGGTTAGAGGCGGTTCTGAAAAGATAAGGAAGGCGTTCGATGTCACCCAATATATGGGTTCAAAAATTGGGTTTAACACAGTAGAAGCGGATAACATTGATACATGACTTAGTTAGACTTTCAAAAAATATGCGTGAAAAACATCATCCATTTTAAGCGGTATTAACAATTTCTTAACGATTTTTAACGAAAATGATAAAATCGAACATTGAGCTCAAATGTCTTATAAACTGTCCAGCTGAAATGGATAGTAGTATTATTTGTGTTATCTGCAAGACACAAACAGAGAATTTTCCATCAAGTCCGACATGTTTCGTCGCGATTCTTTTTTTTTTCGTTTTAAAAAAATTGGTACGTAGAACCGTCCGTAGATTTCGGATGACGATTTTTTTGAACATTAGTTGGTAATAGTACTAACATTCAGCAGCGCCATTTCTATTTTCACATTTCTGAAGATCCTGCTGTAACAGCCAAATATGTGAAATGGACCAAGAAATTTGAGGGCAGTAATTAACCGAAAATATGTTGATTCATCTTACCTTGATTGCTTCTGAGAATTAGGAACAGTCATAAAAACTACACAATCTATCCACTCAGACAGATTTTTTCAAGTCCTATACATACATATTTCGCGATATATGTATTTCCAGAAGAAGATTCAAGGCAGTTTAAGCCTTCTCCTGAAGATGCTTAGTTCGTACGGTAGTAAAGTGAAGTCCTCCCTCTACAAAGCATACATTTCTTCTTCTTGAAAAAATCCGACGAAAATCCTAAGGAATATTCCTTCTTTTTGCTTAATCGCCTCATAATTAGTAACAATTCTCCATCTCAGCCCTTCGACGCTATTCACAGGTATCCCGTATACAATAGTCTTGAGGTAGCCCAAAAATAAGATATCAATCTATTGGGTTTAAGTCAGGGAATCTAGGGGCCCACTGTACGCATCCTATCCATCTGTCAGGAAAATGTTTATTCAATAATTCTCCAACAGCTAAACTAAAATGCTGTGGCATGCCATGTTCCATCAGAAACATTGCATTTCTTAATCCAAGGGTACATCTTCTAATAGTTGGTTTCTCAGAAAATTCAAGTACTTCACCATGAAGTCTTTGCCGAAGGAAATGCGGCCCCAACTAAGTCGTTCTCTGTAATACTACCTACATGTTGATGGAAAAAATATTTTCGTGACAGAGCATTATGAAGGTTTATTAAAGCTATTGCAAACGAAATTTTGGCCATCATGATGGCCTCTACACATCTATTTTTTATGACAAAATTATCACACTGGGGTCTGACTGACCCAAAGTAATTTTTCTCAATTTTCAAATATATCTTATATAACTAGACAATTTAATTCAGTTACTTACTAAATGTAGAATAAACAAAATACATGATGAACTGTTTACATAAATGTAACAAAGTCTAAATACTTAACCGAAAATTAACACACACTGATAAATGAAAGCAAAATAATGAAGACGCAATTACACACACACAAAACTTTTGTGATTCCAGTAATGTCTCTAATGTACTTTTTTTGAAATTAGTAATTTCCTCCTTACATTTTGGCACCACAGTTCAGACAAATTGAGTCTTTATGTTAGTCACAAATGGCTTTGCATACGGGGTCCTCAACAAGGTTCTTCTCTGCATTTTCAACTACAATGAATTTCCAACTCGTAATGCCTCTAAGGTACCTATCTTTTATTAAATTTAATAATTTTTCATATCACATTTTGGCTCTACAGTTCACACAAATTGAGTCTTTATGTTAGTCCCAAATGAGCTTTGTACTAGGGGTCTGCGATATGGCACTCCAAGTAAAATATTCTGAATTTCCAAATCTCAGAGGGTGGTGTAAGTCATGATCGGATATTTTTATTTTTGGAAATATTCAACTGACAGAACGGCACACTTCAAATATCCATCTTTAAAAACCACACTGGGGTCAATTAGACCCAAAGATAACTTCAAACGCAAAAGGCTCCATAGCTCTGCTCTAACATATTCACTCTCTCTCTCACTACTACTATGATATGAAAGATCTGATAGGAAATGGAGTTTAACGTTTTTTATATGTTTGTTGAAAAATAATATACAAGATGTTTGCTACAGTCATGGGAAAAAGTAATTTTTCATACACCGATATCTTAAATATGTAAGATGGAACCCCCTGTATATTCTGGCTAGGTCGAATTCGCTGCTTACTTCTCGGCGTTTTCGTATAAACATGTTATATGCCTGAAGCTGGTAGATTCCAAGTAATGTAAAGTTGTTTAATTCAACTCCATGTTTTTCTTGATTAAATTCGAAATGTTGTAGACGGAGCGGATCTCCCTGTATATTTTAGGTTTATCGAATTGTCTGATTAGTTCTCTGCGTTTTCATATAAACATGTCCTGTGCGTAAAGTTTATAGGTTCCAAAAGTGAATTGTTTTAACTAACACGATATTCCCCTCATGGAAATTAGAAGTACGGATAGTAGGCTTGCAGTGACATCATCAGACATTCGAAGCAATACTGCACCTGAGGACTTTTATCAAAACGAGTATTGTCATTGTATGTCTTCAAGAAATGTTTACAGCGTACACGAAGACTTTACGTGTTCACGAATGTTATATCAGAAATAATCGAAATTCACTATTGGAAATATCGAACATTATATCCCAATAACAGAGCGCCAACTAGACAAATACGACACAGTTTGGAGGGAAGGCCTTCTTTTCAAACTCCTGAAAGTAGAACCGTGTGGCCGAATAACGTCGCTATTAAACAACATGCTTTGCGATAGGCCCTTCCAAGTAATAACGGGTGACAGTAGAAGTAAAATGAGGCACCTAAATAATGGTTTACCCCAGGGCTCAGTTCTTGCTCCAGTCTTATTCAACCTATACATTTCTGATATACCCAACACCACTTCAAAGAAGTTCATGTATGCCGACGATATTGCTCTAGCCGCTCATAGTAATACAATAGAGGAAGGCAGTAGTATCTTATCGGAAGACCTTAGTGTGATGGGAAGATATTTTGCAGACTGGAGGCTGATTCCAAATATGATGAAAACTGAAGTGGTATGCTTTCACCTCAATAACAAGCAAGCTAGAACTGAACCTCAGGTATACTTCAATAACAACTTAGTGCGCTACAATCCTCACCCAAAATACTTAATACTTGGGGATAACAATGGACCGAACATTATCATTTAGAAAACATCTAGAAAACACAGCAGCAAAGCTTAGCACCAGAAACAATATTATTCATAAATTGTGTTAAACAGCCCTCATGCAAAAATGATTGACACCAAACTGAATGAGACAATGAGAATAATTAGTGGCTGTCTAAAAACTACCCCCCTACCGTGGCTGCCCGTTCTGTGCCATATCACTCCTCCTCATATCCGCAGACAAGATAAACTGGTGAAGGAATACAACAGAATACTATCCAATCCCCAACTTCCACTGCATACTGACCTAGATGATGCAGATCTTCGGAGGTTGAAGTCTAGAAATCCCCCATTACCATTTGCAGAACGGCTCTTGCGGGATGGCTTCCAAGTTGATGAGCACTGGAGGAGGAATTGGGAAGTCCAGAAGCCGGTACAGGCTCCACCCACTATGGACCCCACTTTAACCCTTCCAGGAATGGAATTGCCTCGCCATACATGGAAAACCCTTAATCGAGTCAGAACGTCGCATGGCATCTGTCGTGACTCGTTCTTTAAATGGGGGATATCCGAATCACCGTCCTGTGACTGTGGAGAGCCCCGGCAGACTGTTCAGCATATTGTCACCGAATGCCCGATTACCGCATATGCTGGACAACAGTCGGATTTCTTCGAAGCCTCGAAGTCTGTAGTTGACTGGATAAATGGTCTTAATTTTAAAATCTAAAAACTATATATTTTTGTTTGTCTTAAATTTAATATTTGTATTTTATTTTGTTGTTTAAGACTTATTGCCAATTAATCCATGTAGCCATACGCTAAATAAATAAATAACTAGACAAATATTTCCAAGGAAGAGGAATATTGGGTTGGATTGAAATAATGCAATCATGTTTACATATAGGACATGTTTATACGAAAACACAGAGAATTAATTAGACAATCAGGCAATACAAGATACACAGGGGCTCCGTTCCATCTACAGTATTTCGAATTTGATTAAGAAAAGCATGGAGTTGAGTTTAAACGCTTCAGATTATTTGGAAACTATCAAATTTAGCTATAGGACATATTTATATGAAAACACGAAGAATAAAGCAGCGAATCCGATGGAATAAATATATACATGGGGTTCCATTTGAAATGGTTAAGATATCGGTGTTTCAAAATTTGCTTTTTCCAATTGCTGTAGCAAAAATCCTGAATGCTATTTATCATTAAATATACAAATGTGTTTAATTCCATTTACTAGTAGATGTTTTTATATCATTTTAGTAGTGGCATGTTGTGTCTTACAGATCGGCGAAAATGTGATTTTTAGAAATATCGATTTTTCGAAAAATAAAAATATAATTCCGATTTGAAAAACCAGACAGAATTTGAAAAAACTTAACAGCATAAATACTTTGAATTAACATCGTAGTCTGAAAATGGTGAAATATATGGGGTGCTCCCTTTGAAATAAAAAAATCGACACTGACACAGGTACGACGACGTGCAACTCTGTATATGCAAATATATGACAAAAATAAAATCCAAATTATATTAAAAAACTTTCATATTTAACTTTTTATCTTATCTTGTATAGTTTCTGAGATAAGGTAGTGGGTTATCTTACGTGCCTCTCCCTGTACAGATGAAGGTTTTCTCCGCGTTTTGTTTCATGTACGGAGCTCTTTGGAATGTCCTCCTGAATACTGATTTTTTTTACACTTACATTGGGATTATGGTGACCAAATTTAAAATAGCTTTTGCTGTTCTTGTATTTGGTTGTCGGACTACATCCAAAATTCTAGTTTTGAACGAACCAAATTGTCGTAGTCTTCGATAAATAGTACCAAACATTCGCGTTTGGGGTAGTTTTCTATTTGGAAATACTTCGTCATACAAAGGCAAGAGCATTACCAGCAGCTAAACCGCCAAAATAATGCATTTCCGGAAACGCTGAGTTAGAGTAACTGTTTTTTTTTTTTGTTTTTATAGCGGCGTAACTGCTTTGGTCATTGCCGCTTTCTTCAGTGTTTACCTGCAATCATGGTGTGTCTGTTTCTCTTCACAGTTTCCAAAATAATCCTATACTTTTTAGGTACGTTATTAAGTTTTTAATATGAGGTTCTTGAAGACATTCACACAAGTTGTTCGGAATCCTGAGTTGTTGCCTGGCAGGTGCATAGGCAGGGCATTCGAATAAAATGTGTTGGATTGAAAGTTGGCATCTGCATGTCTCACATCTAGGTGCCCTTGTATTTAGTAAAATGTGGCAGTGTGTTAGTCGTGTATGTCCTATTCGTAATCTAGCTATTATGACTTGTTCTTTTCTTGTAAGACCTCTATATATTTCTTTATTAATTTGGTAGTTATTTCCATCCTGCTGCGGTTGTGGTGTACGAGTGAGTGCGCATTTTATATATGATTTCATGTCATCTAACCGTAGTGGGATTTTGTCTTCACTTCTATTGCTGCTAGCTTGTTTCGCAGCCTTATCTGCAGTTTCGTTCCCTGTTATGCCCACATGCCCCGGTACCCATACGAAAACTACTTTTTTATTGAGCTGTGTGAGCCAATGATATGTCTCTTGGATTTGTTGTATCAGAGGGTCGAAGGTGAATTTTTGTTGTATGGACTGCAGAGCGCTCAGGGAATCGCAACCTATAACAAACATATTGTTTTGCTCATACTCGATATACCTCAGAGCCTGCCATATGGCGTAAAGTTCTGCCGTGAATATGGATGCAGCGGGATGTAATTTCCAACTATAGACGTCATCATTGACCACAAATGCACATCCAACCTGTTCTGCTGTCTTTGAGCCGTCTGTGTAAATGTGGATTGCTCCAGGGTAGTTGCTTACTATTTCTAGAAATTTCTGACAGTAGAACTCGGCGCAGGTATTTTCCTTCCTATATAGACTGCACTCTAAATGCATTTTTATAGGGGCATAAGTCCATGGTGCTGATACGTGGTATGTTTGTGAGTATAAGTCAGGTATATTTATATTTGTCTCTTCGCATATTTGAACTACTCGGATTCCTATTGGTTTTGTGATTGTTGGTCTGTTGTTAAAGATTGATTGCGTTTCCTGATCAGCTATGATTACGTTATAATTGGGATGTCTTGGTTGCGACCTGATGTTTGCTACATAATTTAACAATCTAGTTCTCATTCTGATCTCCAGTGGTGGTATGTCCGATTCGTACAGAACCGAGTTGACTGAACTTGTGCGATAAGCTCCTATTGCTATCTTTATTCCTTGGTAGTGAATTGATTTCAAAGCGTGCAGTGTTGTTTTTCTTGCTCCTTCAAATGTAAGACAGCCATATTCTAGTTTTGACATTATTGTTGCTTTGTAGAGAGCTAATAGACACTCCCTATGTGCACCCCATTTCGTACTTGCTAAGCATCTGGTTATATTAAGGTTTTTCCTACACCTGTTCGCTAGGTCCACCATATGCAACTTCCAAAGCAGTTTGGAGTCGAAAGTGATACCCAAAAATTTGATTTCTTGTGCCTGAGCTATTGGCAATTCATCCAGTGTGTGTTGGCATTGCCTTTCGCATGATCTAAGGCGACAGAAATGCACAGTTTTTGTTTTAGTTCTAGAAAAGCAGAATCCGTTATTTTGGGCAGCACGACTGACTGTATCTATAGCGTGTTGTAAATCCTGTTGTATATTTTGTAGTTCCCTTGACGAGCAGTACATAACAAGATCGTCCACAAATAAAGATCTGCCTATGTTAGATTCTAGGGAATCTAATATTGGATTTATTGCTATAGCGAAAAGAGTGACACTCAGAGTAGATCCCTGTGGTATCCCGTTTTCCAATATATATTGTTCAGATAGTGTGCTACCTATTCTGACCCTGATTTTTCTTGTAGATAGAAAGCTTTGGATAAATTTCGGCAGATTTCCTCTAACATTCCACATGTACAGAGTTTTTAATATGCCATACCTCCATGTGGTGTCATAGGCCTTTTCTAGGTCGAAAAATACTGCTGTTACGTGTTCTCTTTTTCCAAAACTGGTCTGTATAGTATTCTCTAAGGCTGCTAATGAATCTGAAGTTGATCTGAACTTGCGAAAACCTACCTGAGATGATGCCAGCAATTCATTGTCTTCTATGTGCCACATTAATCTAAAATTTACGATAGACTCTAGAGGCTTACTCAGACAGTTCGTTAAAGATATTGGGCGGTAACTGGATAAGAGTTGTGGATCTTTATCAGGTTTTAGAAAAGGAATTACGTATGCTTCCCTCCATTGCTCAGGATATTCATGACTATGCCAGATTGAGTTGTATAGACTCAGTAATGTTTCTTTCGCGCATTTTGGCAAATTTTTTAACATAGAGTAAGTGATGCGGTCTGGTCCTGGAGCTTTATCCTCTGCATGATGTAACTGCCATTCCAGTTCCTCTATTGTAAACATGACATTATAAACAGACGTTTCTGTTTCATCGAAGTCTATGGGGAGTTCATTATCTTTTTTTATCTGTTTGAAACTTGGATGGTAATTTTCGGAAGAGCTAATGGATTGAAAATACTTTGCAAATGCCTCCGCAGTGTCACCAGGATTATGGAGTATGGTACCTTCTACCAGTAAGATGGGCATTTCTACAGGAAAACGTTTGCCTGATATGGCTCTTATTTTGTCCCATATTTCTTTGGTTGTAGTTTCAGGTGTTATCTTTGAAACAAAATGTTGGAAGGATGATTTCTTGCTAGATATAATTAATCTTCTAGCTATTGCTCTTGCTCTCTTAAAGTTAATCATATTTTCTATTGTGAGGTTTCTTCTAAAACGTCTTAGAGCTCTTCTTTGTTCTTTGATGGCATTTGCGATATCAGATTTCCACCATGGAACCTTTGGTTTCGTGTTGGTTACAGATGTAACTGGTATTGTTTGACTTGCTGCTTGAGTGATCGCCTCCGTTATTTTGGTTACCGATTCCACTATTTGTTCGTTTACCTGTATTGGTGGTAACTTTTCTACATATTGCGTCCAGTTTGCTTCATGTATCTTCCATCTAACTGGAGATTCTCGTATTATACGAGATGATGCAAACTGGATTTGAATAGGTACGTGATCGGAAGGTAACTCATCCTTAAGTGTATGCCATACTAGTCGGTGCGCTATCTCTGGAGAGCATAGAGATAGATCAATGGCAGATAATTTTTGCGAGCGTGAATTGAGGTAGGTGCCTTCACCAGAATTGAGTAGTACTAAATTGAACTCATCCATTATAGTTTCGATCAGTCTCCCTCTGTTATCGAGCCTTTCTGAGCCCCAGATAGGATTATGCGCGTTAAAGTCACCAAGAATGAGAAATGGAGTGGGTAGCTGCTGAATAATGTTCCTGATGTTTTCGCCTGTCCAGTTACCGTCTGGCAGATATATGTTAACTAAGGTTAATCGTATAGGATATGATACCTTTATTGCAATTACTTGAAGTTCCGTTTGTATAGGTACTTCTTGTGCACTGATATTATGTTTTAGCAGGATGGCTACACCTCCTCTGGCTCTTGCCTCATGCAGTACATCTTTCCGGTATACCTTATAACCTTTTATTGAAAAAGGCTCATTTATTTTGAGGTGCGTTTCCTGGATGCAAATACCCAAAGACTGTTTTTCCGTTAGAAGTGATCTTAGCTCGCAGTATTTGTGTTTTAGTCCATTACAGTTCCACTGAAGAAGATTTTCTAAAGAGAAGTTGTTCATGTGAATGTGTTTCTTATTAAAGGTATTTAGCTAAGATCTAGTT
The DNA here is from genome assembly GCA_951848785.1 of Callosobruchus maculatus. Taxonomy (NCBI): domain Eukaryota; kingdom Metazoa; phylum Arthropoda; class Insecta; order Coleoptera; family Chrysomelidae; genus Callosobruchus; species Callosobruchus maculatus. Next base: position 599,231 of record CATOUR010000228.1, read on the forward strand.
AAAATTATAATAAATAGTTATATAAATAAATAAATAGATAAATAAATAAATGAATAAAAAATAAACAAATATATAGACAAATAAAGAGATAATAAATATATAGACAAATAAATAACGTAAGAACTATTTACAAAGTGGTAAAATCTTTCTAGGTGTAATATAATAAATATATAGTTTTATCACAGAGTAGTATCACAGGTTATAAATATTACAAATATGTTTTTATATCGAAACCTGAGTATTTGTTCGAGTGTTTCGAGGTTGACCTTTTGGCCAGCCTTTTTTCTTTCTTGCCGGTTTTTGGCTGCCACTTTCTTCATCTGATGTAGTCTCACTGAATTCTCTTTTTTTTTTTGTTCTGACTGGTTTGTGGACACAGAGTCTGTTCGTTCTCTCTCTCTGAAGCGTTGTGTTACTACATTTGGTTCTTTAAAACTTCCAGATTTGGTGAATAATTGCGTGAGGTTGCTTTGTAGTGCCTGTATGATTTTTGCCAATAAAGTATCTTCTATTAAACGCTCTATAGTTGTGGATGTTGACTTAGCAGCTGCTTCAGCGTATGAGGTATTATTTTTTGGGGTGCTAATTTGTACTTTTTTCTTCGCCTCACTGTAAGTTATGTTATCTATAACTTTAACCCTTTGTATTGCTTCTTCCTCCCTATATTTTGGACAACCCTTATATCCAGCTGAATGGGGGCCATTACAGTTTACACAGGTTTTCGGGTCTTCACAGTTAGCTTCCCCATGTGGTGGTTTGCCGCAGGCACAGATATTTGGTTTTTCACATTTGTCAGACGTATGTCCAAATTCCTGGCACTTGAAGCATCTTAAGGGAGGCGGAATATATGGTCTCACTTGAAGCTTCTTATACAATGCAACATCTATTTCCTTGGGGAGATTAGGTTTGTCAAAAGTCAGAATATGATTTGCTGTTTCAATTAGCCTTCCTTCTCTTCTGGTCTTGATTCTCCTTACATCTATAATTCCTTGCGCAAAAAGTTCTTCTTTAATTTCTTCTATTGAACAATTCAGCAGATCCCTACAATATACTACGCCGTTCGACTGATTTAGAGTCCTATGTGGCAAAACTTCCACTTCGAAGTCAATAACTCTTTTTACCTCTAATAATCTTTTACTTTGTGCGTTTCCCCTTGTCTGTATTAGTAGTCCTTCTTTTGTTTTCTTTACCATTAATGTATCTCCAATTAATCCATAAATTACTTTAGAGATAGCAAACGGACTGACCTTTGTGAAGCCCTCCTCGTTTACATCTCCCACTCTCTTTATAAGAAGGTACCGAGGGAGGTTTCCCGTCGTCGCCTTGCTTACGTGGTTTTTGCCCGTTTTATGGAGGTCGGGCGCCTCCGCCTGTTTATCTGTTGGATCATCCATTTATGTCCCACGAGTATGGGAAGAACTAAAAGTCGACTGCAGCAGTGCTCCCTTACTGCAGCAAGGCTATCTGACTCTAGAGGTTGCCAGGTATCTAGAGTACACCGTTCACGACTCACTGTCGTAGAGCCATCCACCCTTCGGCACGGTTCGTATGACACCTTGGGTTACGGAAGCCTGAAAAAGGTCCTGAACTCGGCTTCAAAATTCAGGGACCCTACGCGGGCCGGCGCATGATGGAGATGGTGGCAGAAGAGCAAGCGTATGATGCCGTCCCTCCGCCAGCACCAGCATAATCACGCGCCGTACCGGGTAGGCGATTTGGTGGCATTTTATCTTTTCCGCTCCTTATGCGGGAGGTGACAAGACAAAGATGCCCCAGGTCGGGCGCTGGCAGTACGGTCTACGACCTTACCGTAGCATGGGAGCACCATCTAAGGCACAATTATTGCAGAAGATGGTGACTCCAATGGCCAGACGGTCTAGAGTAACTGTTGTACATTATTATTGTTGTATTGTAAATGTCAAACCTATTTCTCTACGAACGTGTTTCTAGCATGGCATATTTATGGTTGAAAATAAACTAAAATGATTTAGTATTCACCACATGCAAGCAACAACGTTTTAGCGTTTTTCTCGAAAACGGTTAGATTTGTTGAAACAAAAGTAGTAGACCTTCTAGCCACGTAATCTTAGTAACCGCTGCATGGATTGTAATGAAATTTGGGCAGCAATATGCTGTGGGATCGTAGTAGGTATTGCTGCTATAATTTTGAAAATCGGTGCATGGGCGGCGGAGTAATTCGCAAATTTCAAATATACCTCAAACTTCGTTTTTAGGCGTTTTAGGCGTCCCTGATCATTTTCTACTCTTTTTTTTTTGGTGGGGTGAAATTTGGGGTAGTTGGAGGGTTGTAAAATTGAAAAATTTTCTGCTTTTGTAATAGACTGTCCGCTGACCAGTGAAGGAAGGCCTAGCGACATAAATAACGTTTTTAGGTCCGTCCGAACATGGCCTTCCCTATTACAGAAACCAAAGGACTAAATTTTTTCTGGTGTAAACATACGAGTATTGCTTTAAACGTTCTGTATTGTGTAACGAGGAAACTGTTGAATTGATTTTAATGAAATTTTGACAGGGTATTGCTATCGCGGCGGGGATGGAAAATGCATATGATTTTTATAAATCGTGTCAGTGGCGGCACAGAAATAATAAAAAAACTAAAAATATAAAAACCGCTCAAACTTTGTATTGTAATACTGAAAAGTTTGTAGTATTCATAATATGCTGTCTATTGACCTGTGACGGAAAGACCTAGTGGAATAACACAATTTTGGGGGGGGGGGGGCGGCTGGGGATGACTTGGTTGCAAGGGGATCTCAGACTATAGCTTCATGCTATGGGAAAATAATGAACTGGTATCACCGCAATGTGTGGGAAGCACTGAGTCAATCAACTTGACTTCATTTTTTTTGCTTGAGGACGGTCGGGTAATGAGTTGGTTACAAGCGGATCTCATCAGACTCTCATGGCAAAATAATAAAATCCTATAACCGTTATGTGTGGGAAGTACTGAGTCGATCAACTTATCTCCATTTTTTATGTCAAAAGGAGAATGAAATAAGATGTATTCAAACTTCAGTTAAAGTACTGGCATATAAGATGGTAGATCTACGGTAGGGTCTGTAACAACCGAGTAAACTGTTAAAAACTAAAATTAAATTGATCCAATGTGAGCTTGTAGCTGCGAACTTCTTCCTAATCCTTTATTCTGTGCAAGCAGTGTCGCCTGTTCAGCTATATTACGTAGATACTGCCAGGCAAAATGAGGTGGCCAGACAATAAAGTTAACGGTTCAACTAATAAACGACATCGTATATTACTAAATATAGGACATCTAGAATTACACGTGTCCCAGGAAGGATACATCAGTATGACGAGGGCTGCTCCGGAATGAGAAAATCTAGAACTTTATTAAAATTCTCTTTCACACTATAAGCATTTGGCAGGGTTAATGACATTTTTGCTGTACGTTATTTGATACCTTCAGCTCGATGTCTTAATTAACACACGACCTTTGTCAAGAAAACGGCTACGTTAGTCCAGATCACGGACCTTAAGGAATTATTGGTACAAAATTGGTATTCAGAACAATTGGCACTTTCTGTGTAACCTGATAGTTTAGTCAAAGTGCGTAATAGTTCTAAAGCACTTTGACTTCGACTGCAGCGGTTATTTCTAGGATAAAGTATTAAATTAAAATGGTCAGACGTTCATTTTTATCGCAGATTCAGACTTTTACTTTAGATCTTAGCTTTGCTTGTTTTAAATTATTTATGCTCAACTTTTGTGTTACCCAAATAAAAGAAGAGCCTCTGGGGAAATTTGGATATTTTTGCAAAAATTTGGGTCACATTTAATGGTCCCCTCTTATCTGCGATTTAGAATAGAGCCCTCTAATTTTTTCATGAATCTGGAACTTTAAAAGATGTCATAAATGGGATTCTTGATTGGTCAGGACTATGGATCTATGTCTGTCGAGAATACCTCATTGCTAAATTTCTGTGAGGGATCTCATATTCAGAACAAAGTTCCTTACAAAGGTACTGTGTACGACTTTCGTGGCAATGATCCGATGAAATGTTTGTTTTTGGACTGTTCGGCCGGTGTCGACACGCTCCGCCGCCTTGGCGTCGCGTCGGTGCGCTTCGCTGCTTGACGTTTTGCTGACACGAGTGGTCGGCATCCTCAGAAGCTGATGTCACCTGTCCGGCGTGCTCCGAGAGACCAGTCTCGTGACGAAGTCGGCCGAACAGCCTAAGAACCAACAGTTCATCCTTACAGAGGCTTCATCAATTAGAAGTATAATCCGAAATCAACTTTAGATTCTAACATGACATTGGCCATCCCCCTAAGGTAATTGCGTATTACAATACCTTGCACACGTCAAGAGAAGATATTAAAGTCTTCCTCTCTTGAGTAGTTGATGAGCTTTGGAGCAAAATTGTAAGGACAACCGTTGACTGAGAATTTGGGAGTTACTAAATGAATTTTTAAATTTTTACAAATACATTTTTCGGAATAAAATAAAAAAAGGTGTTTGATATGAACCACAGATAATAAGAAATGCCGTCATAACTTCCCTAGGTGATTAATTATAACAACAGTAGTTGCTAAGAAACTAACTGTAGAAAATTTGACGTGACGCAGTAGATACACCCGTATATTGTGCTTCGACAAATAGGAAAAACAATAAGAATACAATCAAATGAACATCATTTCCAGTTTGTCTATTTGTGGAATCTACAATTGAAAGCTAGCAGAACTTTCACCAATAATGGCTGAAAATAACCCCAACCTAGAATTCAATTAAAAAAGAGCTACTTGTACCACACCAGGATATTCACCACGTTATTCGACACGAAACCTTATGGCTAAAGTATCTTATTAAAAAAGAAACAATAATTTCGGATGGATAGGAATTCATTAGAACTACATTTTTTTTTGTTATACACAGTGTCCTCAAAACACGAAACGTATCCAAATTGTATTTTTTGAATAGAACACCCTGTATATCATTGCATACCCAGATTCACCGACTAATTGTAGTATGACCTTAGATATCACATATGGGACTTAAAACGAACCATTTAGGGGCAACTCCATCTTTGAATCTTTTTTTTTGAATCTTTAATTTTGTTCTGAAGATATTAAGCTACCTACAATACTCGCTGATAGTTCTTGTTTCATTTACAAATTTTTAATGATTTTGGAAATTGGAAATCGCTAGTACATTGCAATAGCTAGTAGGTTGTGACAAATATCAATTTCTATCACACTCCAGCTTCTCTTTGACCTTACTTATGTTACCGCCGTTGTTTCTGTTTAGAGTTGTTGTAAAGAAGTTTTATAATATTGTCACCCTACTCCAGTTCGTATGTACGACTATCTTTCTGCTAAGTTAGTTTTCTTCCATCTGAAAGATTTACTGTTTATATTTCACGGCCGCTAGGTTACTTGTAGGTAGAAAAATTGAGAAACACCTATTTGATTGAAAATTTGAAATTAGATAAAAACTACCAGAGATTGATATTTAAAATCTTATGTCATCAGAAAGGTCATCAAATTTAGTATGAAATCGGATCAAAAAAATTAGGCATTCCCATTCAAAAAAATCAAGTTACCTCTGATTGAAGCTTTCTTAATTAATCGACCGATTCCTTCAAGCACAGACGTAATCTAAATTTGATCGACTAACTTAAGCTGACGCATTTCATGCTTCGTGATATAGCAAAGCCACAGCCTTCTAATTTTTATAGTCACTGAAATATACAATTTTCTTCTGATGTCTATTCATATCAAAAATGGTGACACACCTGAACGGTTCACTTGCTATTCATCCGAAATTATTATTTTTTTCATCAGATACCCTAGCCATAATGCTTCGTGTCGAATAACGTGAATAATCCTAGAACCAAACCGTAAATTGAGCATACACTGGGTCTTCGAATTTACTGCCTACACCTTTTCCAGCTGTAGTTTCTAAAGCCTCAAGTGACAATTCAAAACGGTCAAGTTAATTTTCCAACTCGCTTATAATTTCAAACTGTCAGGCGTAATTTATACCTGTCAGTTTGAATTTACAACTGACGAGTTGGAAAGATAACTTGACCGTTTTGAATTTTCACTTGATGCTTTAGAAACTACAGCTGGGAAAGGTGTAGTACATGATATAGTTTCTTAGTAGTTTTCGACAAAGCAGCCTCTTGGATATTTTTTAGCTCCTAGTGCTGCTGATTCTTGATTTCACTTTCTTTGGATAGTTGCACACTTCTTTGAAACCGATTTTTCGTACCAATTATTTATTACTCAGCAAACAAAATAGAAATTCTGTCATTTTTTGCATCATATATAAGTCTGGTAGGGCTCTTAGTCTTTTGCTTAATTTTTCGACTACCTATTTCTACAAACGATACTGCAGAAAATGTCACTATCCGTTAATGTCCAATAAGTTATCTTGAAGTTCAATCTCCTTTTCACGAATTTGAGGGTACGTTTTTGAAACTGCCCCTTCAAGCTGATCATCCTGAAATACATAGCGCTGTATGATTTGGTTTGCTGGTATGCAAACAGCATGACACATTTTTCCCAATAAAAATTACAGAGACTATACCTGGTTCGCATAACATAGACATCGCACATAAACAAAGTCACACATTTTGTACGTGATAACTCGCGGCGAAGCGTTATCTCTCTGAAACAGGTACCGATTCCAGGTCGGGATTAAGATAATTGACTTGATAATTATATCTGATTATCTGTCGGAAAGTTGGAAATTGACAAGACATAAAAAATACTTATATAGTGGCACAGAATATATATTCAACATTAATAGGAAAAAATAATAACAGTACTATAAAAAAATGATAATGTTGCATCCCCGCCACAGAAGTTATGGATGCCACGGCGTGATTGGATACCAGAAGCTATTTCAAAAATGGGTTATATGTTTTTACTTTAGGATTTCTTTACATAAATATACATTCATCAAATTGTCCATATTATCTATTAGACAAAACAAAATATCTAAAATATAAGAAAATCGGAAAGTGAATCTAACTAACCGCAAAAAATTTGTAAAAAATCTGGCATGCAACTTCATCATAGGACAAAGTGAGCATTTATATCATTGGTGGAACTTAACTCCTCTGACAAAGAGAAATTAGTTATTAATATTGACTTGCGGGAAGCCGAACAAAAACAGGAAGCAGCGATAACAAAGGGCTCTTGTTTGTTTTTCTTCTCACACCGATAGGCGACGGCACTATTAGTGTCCCATTATAAATTTTGAATCGGACGTCACGTGATCAAAAACAAATACCTCATTGGATAACACAATAATAAGAAAATATACTATATTTGCTCTAATTTAAACCCCCAAAATTATAATTCTCTGCTACTGCCCATTTCCGATATATTGCTTGTCTTACTCGTCGGGGGACACCCTGTATGTATCTTGATGCACAATCTATCGCTGTATGGCAAACACTAAACAAGTCCTCCTGTTCAAGAGGCGGCGGCGCGGCGCCCCGTGCGTTGAACGGCTGTCTCACACACACTTGCATGCAATTTCATTGGCTGTGTAGAGAGGCTCGACCAATTAGGGCCAATACAGTTAGCGGTTATCATTCAACCAGTATGGATACCGCATGACGACATACCTGTCACGCATTGATCATTGTTTTTACTAACTTTCTTTCTTGGGCCAATCTAGTATAGACTAGACAACTTTAATTTGAAAATATTTAAACCACTTTCAAAGCAACTATCTGACAATCATTTCTGCTCTCTCGCGCATCTGTTCTACTCCAAAGGAACTGACACGCCAGTTCACAATAAGCCATTAGCTATATTCGAAAAGTTAGTTTCCAACTAAACCTTCAGTAAACGTCGCTGATTTCCTTGCTTTGTTTTAGAGCAGTTATTCTCTATGTAATATCCAGAATGAACAGTGTTGCTGATCCAACCCACAAACCGAGCGGGATCCGCATATACGTCATAGAATGTTCAACTGCTGGAAACGTTTGATAATGTAACGGAATGCGTTCCGCGGAGCTTCACAACTGTAAAGTATAAGCGAGTACACATTGGCTGATATGGATTGTATACGAATATACCAGCCAACAAAAAAATTCGATTTATTGGTGTTGAAGAGATGCTAGGATAAACTATCCACTGGTTTCCAGTTCATGGTAGCTTATACGTTTGGTTAGGATACTAAAAGTAAGCACACTGAAAGAAAGCTGAAGGAATCTGCCTATATAGGGTGTAACTAAATAAGTGTAAAACATACAGTGATTCCTAATCGAAAAACATATGATCTTTCATATAATGAAACTTAATTGGAGAATCCCTTATTAAGATACAGCCCCTTAAATGGGGTACATAAAATTTGTTTAACAATTTTTTTCACAAGCACTCAAAGTTACAATATTAAAATTAAGCTCAAATTTTATACTACCAAGAAGACACTTAGTCAGTTATTTATTTGGTTTACCCCATGGTCGTAAGGGGTAGCAAACGCAACCCCTAGAATTGATTTCCAATGCAACTATTTGTGTTTTATTTATCTAACATTTGAAAATTTATTTCCGATAGCCTGTTTCATTCTAAACAAAAAATTTCTCTTGAATTGTTTGCCCAAAATAAACCAGTTCGCAGCAAAAAATTATTTTAGGAACAAGATACATATCGCCATCTTTTAATTTACCGACAGACAGACAGATAGTCTGACCAACAGACCGACAGACCGACAGATCGACAGACCCACAGACCGATAGACCGACAGACAGAAAGATAGTCTCATCGACAAACCAACAGACCGACGGAAATGAGTAACGTGGATCTTCGTTATGCAGATATCATAAAACGTCCAAAAAGCGTATTATTTCAAAATTAAACATTTTCGCGATCATAATACTCTCTACTCACATATCGGTGTGGGAAGTAAAAGAACCTTCTTGTGTAGATAGAGACTGAATCTCATTTTCTGTGCTGACTTATAAACGTGTTAGCTGAGCGCTGATTAGGTACTTTTCGTCGTTCTTTTCAATTCTACATTAGTTAAGGAGACAGATGTGGCCGAAACTTCAGTAAAATTTATCTTCCAGCATATCCAATTTTTTTATTACGAAAGCTCTGAGGGGCCATGTATATTAAAAATTAAGTGACAATTTCTATATAACTAAGAAGAAATTTCTAGATACTATGTGGAAATATCTACTTAGTAAGTAGAAATTTCTACTTAGTAACTAGAAATTTCTAGTTAACAAGTAGAAATTTCTAGTTATCAAGTAGTAATAGTAATAGAAATAGTAAAAAGTAGAAATTTCTGGATACTAAGTGGACATTTCTAATTAGTAAGTAGAAATTTCTAGTTACTTTAAGTAGAAATTTCTAGTTACTTTAAGTAGAAATTTCTACTTAATGGATAAAAGTTTGCACATAAAAGACATGTATTCGAGGTTATGTTTATGTACACGTATATAATATCAATAATTCTAAAGATACCATATTTGTCTGGTGTATCTGATTACATTTGTTTATTACATCAGTACAGTGACTATATATAACCCCCCAACAGATATTTTGGAACAATAAGTTCTTCCCTATGTCATTAAGAACAGCTATTGAGCTCTATTTTCGCCTCGGCTTAAATCAAAAGGAGATTAGAGCATTCCTTTGGAAATGGGATAATATTGCAATAAGCCGCAGAACTTTGAAACAACGTTTAAGAAGTTATGGCTTGTATAGAAGGAAAAACTTTACAAGTGTACGATCTATATTTACGTTTATTCAAGAACAAGTTCAAATGTCTAGCTAACTTCATGGATATAAGTGGATGCACCTAAGATGTCTCCAGGCAGGCTTTACTGTTACAAGGGAACAAGTACGTATTGCTTTAAAATTAATTGATCCTTCTGGTGTCGAAATTAGAACGAGGAAAAGATTACGAAGGCGCCAATACTTCAACATAGGTCCGAACTTCTTATGGCATCTTGACTCATACGACAAATTAGAACCTTATGGTATATGCATCAATGGATGTGTAGATGGATTCTCCAGGTATGTGCTAAGAGCGGCAAGAACAAATAGTGGTCCTAAAGTTATCGCGTCGTATTACTATGACACAATCGAATCATTCCAAGCTTTTCCACGAAGCATTCGAGCTGATAATGGAACCGAAAATGGACATATTGAAAAAATGCAGCAATTTTTAAATGAAGAAAACTTTGAAGAAATTTCGTTTCCTCCCTTTTTGTATGGAAGAAGTACTGGAAGTCAAAGGATTGAATCATGGTGGTCAATTTTGAGAAAGCACAATTCACAATACTGGATGAATTTTTTCCAACTAATGAAAGATGAAGCTAAATTTTTGATGGGAGTTTCCTAGATCAGTCTTTAATTCAGTTTTGTTTTATAAAGATTATACAGTTGAGTTTGACTCTCTCACAACTTCACTCATTTGCAAAAAAGCATATTTTGCTCAATTTTAACGTATACAGAGTGGCCAATTGGGTGACGTTTTTTTTTTTTAGATAGCCCGTCCGAGACCTATTCAAAACACTCCCATGTACATATGTGTAGCGATATTATTGATAGTTTTCGCGTTATGATTTATTTTTGGAAAATTTAGAGATTTTCCAGTGTTTTCAGGAAATTGTCAAAAACAAAAATGGTTTTTGGCTTTAATTAATTAACACTTTGTACAATTAATACATTTTATTAACAACTATTGTTTCAGGAAGAACTTAATGAAGTGGTTCTTGAGTGGAATTGTCATCGGATTTCTTCTACACGAAATGGAGTTGCCCCTGTTGGAAAACCTGTGTGCTTATATCAATTGCCCGAATTATATTTTACAAGAGATTACAAAAATGTTATTCGCAATAGTCAGAGTTTGAACGCTTGTAGAAATGAGTGCAAATTTCTTAGTTTACCATGCGACAAAAACCTGTACGAGTTATGTATAATAATTTTGAGAGAAAAACATTTAACTCTTTCTGATAATCCATTAGAAAATGTACAGATATATGTAACTCTTAGAAACGAATTGAAAATACTTCTTAGTTGAAACTTCGCCACATTTAATTAGGTGAAGGTAATAACAGCGATTCTAATAAATCCAGTAAAATTAGTATAATCTATTAAGATGTTACAAGCTTAAAATTTCTTTTTAAATAAATTGCTTATTTCTAAGATGTGTTCGTTCGTAACTACCTGCTTATAAGAAAAATACCTGCCTTTGAATTATAAGAATCTAATAATTGTCTTTGGAATCTCCGTCTCAGAACATTCCCACTTACACCCACTATAATAAATTGAAAACTATGTACCAAAAAGTGATTAAAAGCTTTTTAAACTTCTTTGTTGTCTGGGTTGACGTTCGGTGTTGGAGTTTTAGAAAATCAGATACTCTTACGTATTAATACAAAATAATATATATTTTCTAGAAAATACAAAAAAACATAATATATGTTATTCTTAGACTATTAGATAGCCATAGAGCTTATAGTGTAACAACTGTTTTTGTACAATTCTAAATTCTAATAAGTATAGTCTTTAGTGGCAAATAAAACATTATTACGATCCTTGGCGGCATCAGTCTCATTGAGTTCCTATAGAAAGAAAATGCACATTAGTAAGTCTGACAAATTATTATATTTCAGGGCACGATTTTATGCAGTATTATCTTTCATAGCGTCATACCAAAGGTTCATTCTACCGTTGATAACGCATAAATAGAAGAGTCTTGGGCCTTCAAATTCGAAATGATTAATAATAGGCCATTATTATAAAAATGGAGTACGAAAAAGTATTATATAATTGATTCTAATAGGAAACAGTTGATTTTATAGTTTTTAGATGAAACACATTTTTAACAAAAAAAAAAAATACAATGGTTCATGGAAACGATATCTAAAAGCACTGAGGTTATAACTTCAAAAAGGTAACAGAAAGAAAACAAATTCTGCTCCCTTTACCTTAGGCAGATCACTGTGCAAAAACTGATAATGACCTTAAGGTTTTAAGGTTAAATTTCACAGCGACATTACTGCTTCAATATTTTCAGGTAGGTATGATTAGAGTTAGATTATTAAATTTAACTAACATTATATAGGATACACTTCAAACTCGAATTTCCAACTTTTTTATTTTTTATTTAATACATATTCTACTTACCATGCAATATTTTATACAATGTCCATAATCCATATATTAGACGAGAGGACGTTGTTCATGTCACATCTGAAGTCTGTGTACGTGTCATACGCAAGAGGAAGAACTAAGGTACAGCTACACGTCTGTGCAGTAGGTGCTCTTTGGAATCCTTCACTGCTGCTGAATTCAACTGTTAACAAATTCTCCGTAATGATATCTGCCCCAGTTATCTAATATCTTTATTTGCCTCTCTTATAAATTTCTTAAAGTACGAAAGCACTTTACTCTGAGTTACGTTCAAGTCAGCTGGAGTTTTCAATATATTCAAAATATTTTTTGTGGTAGGTTCGCTTTTGATATAAATGTTTTTTAACGTTTCTTAAGTTAAACAGTTCTTCATTACAGTCTGCCAACAATCTACGATGTATTTAGGTTTTTGGAAAAGTTCCTTATGCGCAAGGTCAAAGACAATTTCTTTCATATTTGACTCATTTGGCAGGCGCTTGCAGTCTAGGGTAGAACAAATTTCTAGGAGTTCATCATAGTCTGTGGTTTTAAAATCATCAAGGGCGCGTTGCAACACATCCTTCTCTGATTCGCTCAGAATATAAAAAAAATTATTATTGGAAAATACTGTACGTGTGTCCATCCTACCTGTATAATTTTCGCAATGGCTTCCCATTTGTACTGGTTATAGTCATCGCGTATGGTCGGTATCTTGTAGTATGTTCCATTTGTACACGTATCATAAAAGCTGCTCCAAAATTCTGAAAGAGCGTCTATAAACACTCCTCCCACGTCCAGTCCAGCTTCTTTTTTTCCGTTAGGCATTATCATTTCAATAACTATCGCTAAATCATTTATTGGGGTCTGCATATCTATAAATGATGAAGTTAACTCCTTAAGTACTTGCCCGCGGTGTAGAGTAATATTCAGGACTGTTAATAATTTCGTTTGATCGTCCTCGGTGCCGTCAGTGGTATATGAATCGTTATATTGGAGCTCATTATTTAGGGTGGCTTGAATATCCTCGTATTGTGTCTCATTATTCTCATTAGTATTAGACTGATTTTTTTTCTCGTCCAAGAGACATACCTCTACAAGGTCATAGAAATCGTCTGTTACATGTGGTACGCCGACTTCTGTCGGGGATAGCAATCCTGAATTTTGTTTAGTTTCTTCATTCAAAAGTCTTTCGTATGCACCACTAGTCAAGGTTGCTTCAGGTTGTGACTTTCGAATGGTTGGCATACCATCATCGCTACTATCTGATACTATTGGTAAGCACTTCTTCCGACATGCTTTTCGTGGAGAATTCTTTGAAATAAACTCTGTGGTGAAATAGAACCTCAGACGGGATAATTTTGTCACTCGATATATTTCATCCACATCACAATCGCTGTCAACTGTGTTCATTTTGAAGTCTTTTAAGTCAACTAAAAAATTATCGAGTGGGCCTTTAGTTGACTGGTTATTGGGAAAGAATAAATCTTTCCCAATTTTTAGTGTGTCGTTCTTCCGAGCCGTTTTTGGTACATCTGTTTTTCTCGTGCCTCCTCCCAATTTCGTCCTAACTTGTTTACCCTGGTGTATCCACCCAATTTCTATGTGTCTAGTTTTTTTAGTATTTTTTTCAAACATTTGATTCTTTGTTTTATTTTCTTCATCACTGGAATCACTCGTCTGTCTCCTCTTTTTTGTATTAATCATTCTGCTTCGTAATCTGTCTATCAATCCTTTTTTACTTTTATTTTCATCTCGTATCTCTTTGCAAAAGTTTTCGATTGCGATACAGTCTCCCAATTTCGGAATGAACCGGGATAACTCTTCCGAACTGATGCATAAAAGCAGGGTACCATCAATCTGAAATAAAAAAAAATAGAGATGAAGGGGCGTTATAATACTTTCAATTTAAAGCAGCGCATTTCAAATCCCTTTAACTTTTGTAATATTTATAAGTAGGGCTTTTACTAGATCGGAGTAGTATTTCCAAAAAACTGTATTTATTTTATGTGTTGCTGAAATTCAGAAGTACGTAATGAATAACGATCTAGCGATCTAGGAAGAAACGACAAACCACATGATCAAAAAAAGAAGTTGTTTATAGCTGCAGGTAATACCATTCTAAAAAGTTAACATATGAAGCTATTAAAGAACTGCGTTTATTCTAACAGTTTAATCCTGATCGCATTATTAAAGAGACAAATGACAAATTCAGCGCATGAATAATCAGACGATGAACCAATGATAACCTCTTTCATCACTGTTCTGTAGTTCAAACTGACTGAGCTCGTTTATTTCGTGAAGCGCTATCGGTGTCACTCTAGCCAATCCTTTAACTCATTTTAAGCTACCTGTTGGAACTCGGATAACGATTAGCGAAGAACTTTTCTCACCAAAGCAAAAGTTGAAACTTTTTCGTTTTCTAGTTGTGCAATTGTTGTTTCCGGTATATTCCTCTTTTTTAGGAATTCCCTTACTTCAGGTTCCATTATACTTTGTCACACTATAAGTGTTTAAATTTTTTCCTGAAAAATGAAATGAAAATTAGTTAGTAGTAGTTAATTCGTCGAGTACAATAATCCATCAAGAGAAATAACGGCTCTCACCATGTGCCATTTACCATGCACTTTTAGAGAAATGCTTCTCATTTCTAGGAACATAATTTTAATACATTTACCAATTTATGAACTCGAACTTCAATCAATCAATCAATGATTGGCTATCATCAAAAACAATTAAATTGTAATAATGACAAGAAAAGTAGAGCAACTACAGATTTGCACAACGATGTGGCAACATCGCGTCGAATTCTTCATACATCTGGCAACCCTGCGGCGACCATGTTGCAACCCAAAATAATGGCCGCTAACATTGACATAAGTCATTCGTGTTTCCAGTCAAATAGCACGGAGTTGTGCCTTCTTAACCGTACCTATTTTGTGGGTCAAACAGTGTCAAGTGGGATTTATGATTCCATGGATTTAACGGACCTCGAACAACGAAAAAGTTAGTTTCGAAATAAAAAAAACAGATTTTTAAGAAAAAAAGCAACTTATTTGAATAATCCGATCGTGATCATTTAGCGTACAACGTACAAGAGAGAAGTGACCCTATTTCTGGCTGATCCTAGATCACTTTCCAAACGTCAGGATCAGTGATTCCATGATTTCCATGGCCGACTCTACCATGGTGATTCTGATCGTTAACCCACCGTTCAGTCCCGCTTGTTAGCAGTTAGTCTGAATTCGGCGGATCTATCGTCTGTGGCAGAGATACCTACCTAGTTTGTGGTCAATTTACGGGACTTAACACTTGCCTTTGTAGTTATAAACTGCAAACTACACGAACACGTATAGAAAATATACTAAAAAGACACAAAATAGCAGCACCAGCAAACCGGCAAGTGTATCAAACGGTACCGCCACGGGCCACGCTGTCAGCTCAGGGGGATCCTAGAACAGAACACAGAATTTCATAGCATAGAACATCTAAAATTTCTAGTTAGTAAGTAGAAATTTCCACTTGGTATCTAGAAATTTCCACTTGGTATCTAGAAATTTCTACTTACTAACTAGAAATTTCTACTTACTAAGTAGAAATTTCCACTTAGTACCTAGAAATTTCTACTTAATAACTAGAAATTTCTACTTACTAAGTAGAAATTTCTAGATACTAAGTAGAAATTTCCACTTACTAAATAGAAATTTCCACTTACTAAGTAGAAATTTCCACTTAGTATCTAGAAATTTCTACTTAGTATCTAGAAATTTCCACTTACTAAGTAGAAATTTCCACTTAGTATCTAGAAATTTCTACTTACTAAATAGAAATTTCCACATAGTATCTAGAAATTTCTTCTTAGTTATCTAGAAATTGTCACTTAATTTTTTAATCTACGTGGCCCCTCAAGGCGAAAGCCGAAAGTACTTTATGACCCAGTAAGCAACTGCATGTGAAAAAATCTCTTGGCGTAGAGAGAGCAATTGTCGAGACCGGCACTTGTGTTAGATAATCGCAATAAACGTATGCCCTTTGCGATCTACAACATTAGCGAATACTCATCTTTGACAAAACACCTCAGGGACTTGACCGGCAGCTCTTTGACCATTATGCGCACGAGATACCCTCGCATTAGGAGTAATGTGTTTTCCATCCCCAGGGAGCTTAAGCGGTCAATTTATTTAATTGTTTTTGCGTAGCTGACAGAGCAACGGCAAACTCATTAAACTGTACGTTACCCGGTGGCGTAGAAGTAAGTTATGCACGGGACTTTATCAAAATGAATAATTTAGAAAGTTGGTGTATGGAAACGACATACCACCTATCTTCTAATGCATATGCTGGTCGGGGTTTGTAGAGCTATTCAGATCTATCCGAGCAGATTGTTGATTACTGTGGGGAACGGCCGATCTTAGGCCGCTCTCACACATTTGTAACAGTTGAGGATATTCGCTCACGGATGTGGTTAGTTGATGAAATTACCTTTTTCAATGTTTCATGTCTAATAATCACATCGATTCTTACCCTAAAAAGTTCAACACTCCATATCGATCATTTCAGGAGATTACTAACAATTAAAAATAAGAATTTTAGTATGGGCCTTTATGACAGATTATCGTTTTCCTGTATTTAAAGATAGAGTAAACATATTTTAACAGTAGGCATAAAAATAAATGATGTTCACAAATATTCTTTCGGATATATAATTTATATTATTGCATTAAAAGGATGGGATTGACGACAGTTTGAATTGGTTGTTAATTATTTGAGTCCTGGTAGTTAAAAAATTTGTGACATAGACGTGTGAAATGATAATACAGATTGCGCATAAGTATCCTAATTTAAATTGCGAATTTACGCTACAAAAATGTTATGTGAGGTATCATGGCAGCTTTCGGTAACGTTGACGGATGTCATCCAAACTGCCTGTCAGGAATTTGGAAATTGCCTATAACATTACTTGGCAACGGCAGCATTTAAACACTTATTGCAATAAAAAGTGATATTTTCGTATGATTTCGTATTATATTTAAACAAGTTAAGATGTATAAAGATTCTAATTTTCTCTAAAACGAATCGACCGATTTTCAAAAATCAAACGTCAAAATAAAGGACTTCGACCACAGAGTTAACATCTCTAGAGGGAATGTAAACAACAAAATGCACAGGTCGCTGACCAGCCAACATGTAACGGAAGTTTTGACAGCTTGAGGGCATTACCAGTGACGTACGACTTTATATTAAAATTGGATGTTCATTAATAGATTCAATTATTACTGTGATGTTACAAACTGGTACAATTATTATTAGTATTTAGCTATACTTAGAGAGTTACTCTTATTATAATTTGATTGTAACAGTTGATAATTTATTATTACCATGAAGTGTTTCCCCATATTTTACGCTACTGAAAGCCAAAACAAAACCTATACTAACCTATGATAAGTGGTGTTCACCGATTCGTCGCTATTGCAGCAAACTATGGACCTTTTATTTCGTCCCATCATGCAATTATGACAATATTGTTCATAAATAATTTAATTCACACCACAAATAGTGACAGAGTCACTCAAATATACACCAAAACAGCAAAAATCACAACATACGCAATAATCACAACTACCATGACAGCCACACATGACAGCTTTAGGGGACGCCGATTGTAGGTTGCCAGATTTGCGACATATTAGAAGTTATTGCGACATTCCGTTATGAAATTCACCATTTTTGAGATTTCGTTAAATGAATACAAATTATCTTCATGTAAATCAGTTACATTGCAAGTATATTGGAATGTATAGTTAAATACCCAGTGAAATACTTTGAGGAACATGTGTTCAAACTGCGGAAACTGCCAGATTTTGAAGAAACTGAAAGGTCCTTAAGCGGACGAAGAAGAGTGGCAATAGCGCTATATATGTTGGCTGGCCAATATTCAAATTAGGCTCCCTCTAGAGATGTTAACCCTGTGACTTCGACATACCTTTGAAATAACTCGATACCCCTTGTCATTTAAAATGCTTAAGGAGATGATCTTATTTGTCTAAGGAGATGATCCTAGCGGGTAGAGGATACAAGGGCTGAAGTTATTTTTGGATGAAAAGTTGTCCCCCTTGACAAATCTTTTGTATTGTATAGTTGTTGTTTTGTCATAGGTGTTACGTATAAACCCCCACATAGTAATTATAGATACTTTATTGATCTTCTGGAGACCTCACTTGTAACAGCTATGACTTATACCGATAATATTGTATGCATGGGTGACGTGAACGTTAATTTTTTGGATAAAGAATCACCGTCAACTAAATACTTTGAATCTATGTTATTATCACTTGATCTATGCCAAATGATAACCGAACCGACTCACATAATGCCTCAGTCTAGGACCTTGATCGATGTAGTTTTTTGTGGTAATAAGTCATTTGCTCATTCGGCGTTTGTCGATAGTTCTGAGTTTTCTTACCATGAATGTGTAGGCTGCTCACTTAGTTGTGACAAGCCCAGCTTAGAACCTAGGACGTACACATTCCGAGATTTTAAGGGTTTTGATGAAGCTATGTTTCAAAATGATTTGATAAATAGCAATATTGAGTAGATATTTTACATTCATGACATTGATGAAAAAATTTCACTATTCAACAGTATACTATTACAATTGTTCAACAAGCATATTCCACTTAAAACCATAAAAATCGCTAGGAAAAAGGCTCCTTGGATAGATGATGAAATAAAGAAAGCTATGAGGGACAGAGATAAAGCAAAAGCGAAATTCCGTAAAAGTAACTCTGAAAAACATTTCAATGAATATAAAGTTATGAAGAACAAAGTCAATCACAAAATAGAATATAAGAAAAAGACGTACTTCTCTCATTTATCATCCAACACAAATACTAGACAACTATGGCAAGAAATGAAGTATTTAAGCATAGCAGGTAATAACAATTTAAGTAGCGTAGAGTTGAAGTTTCATGATCCAGATGTCATTAATAATTATTTTATTGATAGTATTCCAGATACTGGAAACGACCCGTCAACAAACATTTATTATGACAGTCATAAAATCTGTAATAATGAATTTAAATTTAGTCTTGTATCGGAATTAACAGTACTGCAGACCGTAGCTTCTTTAAAAAATACATCTCCAGGTCCTGCTGGTGTTTCTATTTCCCTTATCAAGCTTTGCTGTCCTTATATAGTACCATTTCTACTTAATATAGTTCATTCTATAATTGTGACGTCGAAATTTCCAGCGGAATGGAAACAGTCTCGAGTAACACCAATCCCTAAAGTAACAGATCCGGAGCAACTATCGGACTTAAGGCCTATTAGTATCCTATGTGGTTTGTCGAAGCTGGTTGAGAAAATACTTGCCAATCAACTAAAAGGTTATTTAAAGGATAATGATATATTTCCAGCTGCACAATCTGGTTTCCGTTCAGGCTATAGTTCGACAACAGCATTAATAAACATCACAGATGACATTATCGAAGCTCTGGATAATGGTGATTGTACTGCATTGGTTATGCTCGATTTTACTAAGGCATTTGACACCTTGAATCGTGTAACGTTGCTATCCATTTTAAAATCATGTGGGTTATGCAGTGAGCCACTTAGTCTACTGAAATCTTATTTAGAAAACCGTAATCAGTTTGTAAAACTAGGATCCAAAGTTTCTGCAATCAGAACAATAAAATCCGGCGTACCACAAGCCTCAGTACTTGGACCTTTACTTTTTATTATATATACGTCTCAGTTTACAAAATTTACTAAATATTGTTCGGTGCACAGGTACGTTGACGATACACAAATTTATAAGTCCTTTAGTATTACAAACATGGATAACGCAAATTCTGAGTTAAATAGTGATCTCAAAACCTTATCAGACATATCAAAAAAGCATTCTCTTCATCTTAATCCCAAAAAATCTGTAGCTATGATCTTTGCCAGAAAAAATGTTCGACCAATGTTAGAGTCAAATTTTAAAATCAATATTGGAAGTGAAAACATAAGCTTGGTTCAATCGGCGAAAAACTTGGGTCTGATAATTGATCAGGATCTCAGATTCAGAGAACAAGTCAGTCAAAATATTAAAAGAGCGTATGCTTCTCTTAAGCTACTTTATCCTCATAAGTCTTATATGACAATTGATACAAAAAGAAGTTATGTGAAAGTTTAGTTTTGACGCAGTTCTATTACAGTTCATCGTTATATGGACCCTGTCTAGATCATGAATGTTTGAGTAAGATTCAGCGCTTGCAGAACTCTTGCATAAGATTCATATATGGCATACGAAAATATGAGCATGTGTCCCATAAGTTAAAAGAACTTACATGGTTGTCAATACAAAATTTGTTCCTCGTCAATGCTTTGTCACTGTATCATAAGTTAATCGTTCTCAAAGAGCCGCAATATCTTTTTCGTAAAATTAGATTTAGGTCGAATATACATAGTGTTAATACTAGATACATAAACTTGTTAGATGTGCCGTCACATAAAACTGTTTTATTTGAGCGTAGCTTTAAGTACAATATAATTAAGTTATACAACAACCTCCCCCTTTCCTTAAAATCTTGTCGCTTAGTTACTTTCCGTGAAAAAGTCAAAGATCATTTCATGAACAAATCATAAGTATTTGTAAGTACATTTAGAGCTCCCACAGACAGTGTCGATGTGTTTAGTTTGTAGGTTTAGTTTTTTAGTTCTCATTTTTCCATTTATACTTTTTTTATTCACTAAGAACAAGGACTGAGTGGAAGATCACTATTTAAGTGAACTCCTCCTTGAGGTTTTTCCAGTAGAGTAGTATAGTCTAAGGATGTAATTTTCTTTTCTGTAGATCTAAAACTTGCTGGGAAAATAAAGTTTTTATTATTATTATTATTGTTTACAAAGTAGGTTTTGTGAAGTTGCTAAAGACTCTGTGATTCTTGTTTCTGATAAGACTATAATATCTCAACTGTCATATAAAATTTCTATGTAACACACATTTATTCTTCTTGATAATTTTTGTTCCTATATCGCAATGAATAATCTTGTTTAAAATCCATCCTTAATACCATATGATACTAGTTCGCTTATTATTATCATAAAACTCATTTTAGTTTTACTGTAAATGCGTTTTGAATTTATGATGCTAATTAATGGTGCTTCCTATTGCCTTACCTCCTTTCGCTGTTATTTCTTCTGTTTCACTGATTTTCTAACTACCTACTAATTATCAAAGCTTCTAAGTGCACAAAAGGTTCTACCTTTCGAAAGCGATGTACCTGGTCTATATTTATGAACGCTTCGTTGTACTCCTGACCTGCCTTATTTTCTGTTATTTATTGTTCACTTCGTTTACGAGACGTTAACAAATTTTGTAGTTCCTGCGGATTTCGTTAATATTCTGCATAATCTCCCGTTTGCCCTAGCATTACTTATTGTCATCAGAGTATAGTTTTTAAAAACTAATAAGATATAAAAATACTATGTAGAACATATTATTGACTAAGGGCAATCAAACTTTTCTAATACGGTGGATGAAATAACAACATTTTTAAAACCCAAAGTGGAAGTATTTAATCTTTTCACTACGTGTTAAAAACTGACCAATTCTGGCAAAAAGTACCACCTTCCATAGGGTAAGATATTACCACAGCTAAAGCGACACGTGTGGTGTTTAGAGGAATCAGTTTGACTGTGTAGCGTTTGTTTTTATGTGCCGAAGGATCCTGTGTCATATAAGAAGTTCAAAGTTATACTAATGGTTCGAAGTGTTGACTACGTCATTAGGAGATTCGTAAATATACAGGTGTAACCTAAGAAGAGGGCTCAACCGATCGACTGTATATATTTAATGAACACCGTGTCAAAAATAGTTTATGTGAATTTTTTCTTTCTCTATCCGCGATATTTAGATGTGGGGGAAAACCTAAGTATAAGCTTTGAAAAATATTTATTAATAAAACTTGGTAATCTGGAAAGCTTCAGCTACATGAACACTGATTTTTGTGCCAGTAATCAAATTTCCTAACTACAATACTTCTGGCATTTATGCCAGATGGTATGGTAGTCGTGAGTTACTCATACTACATAATATGTATTATATTTTCACAATTAGCTGGGGGACCGAAATGAGCAGAATTTTTTGACATTGAACTTCATGGTTGATGTCGTACTGTGAAAATATATGTTAAGCTTCGACAAAAACATAAACTAACCTCTACAAAGTTTTAAAACCTAAAAAACGGGCGTGGTGTACTTTGATACCATTACGTCGAATTCCGGCAAACGGTTTGAACAACGTTCGAGTCGTAAAAAGCTGCTTTTTGTATTTGAGCTCGTGCTCGTTAGTGAGCAGTTTTATGCGTCCGTTCACTGTCTGTAATCCAGTGACCAGTGGCGGTGCGCATTTGTATAATTTGGGAAATGCATGTCTCAAAAGTTGCTGATATACTGATCAGCAACTACCAGATTAACGGTTTGTTTTGATTGATGCCCAAAATGGAAATACCGTGTTATGCTGTTTTACCTATCGCGGAAGAACTTGCGCAACCACGCTGGCGAAGAAAATAGGATTGTGGTGGCCATAATCGAAAATTATTTTGAAAGTATGACACCTTGGGACGACGGCATACCGGTTTCTTTGTAATCTATGTTTCGGTCCTTAAAAAGTAAAGGCTTGGATTTCCAATTTTTGGTACGGTCGATGACGTTTAACGAGTCAGAAAGCAGATGAGTTTAGGTATGTTTCCCATTGTCGCTACACAAGTCGAGCGTAAAATAATTCTGCTAGATAAAATAGCGGCTGCTCAATAAGTGCCAAATGAGTAGCGGGACGTTTACTGACTCTGCTACCTGAGCGCTCAGGAGCGCTCATGAGCACACAGGTTCCCTAAACGTAATCAATGTCACGCCACATCCAGTCCACACGGTTTCTCGAACAAACTATCAACATATCTAGCTTTCAAAAACAATGACAGTCATTACGCCTCATCGACCAATTTTCAGCTGAAGCAGATAGAACATTGGTACTCAGCATGGACACGTACCAACTCGTGTGTTCTACGATACTTGTTGCGTAGTCTACATTTTTCAAAATGTTTCAGATTTACATCCCTTTACAGGGCAATACTTCATGACAATATTATATAATAAAAATAATGAAAGAAGTGTTAATCTAGTAGTAATCTTTTAGCGGTTGACTTTATCTCAGAAATGGTTCAATTAAAAATATCACAATGCTTGTAAATACTATTATAATTTGAACACATCACTCTTATTGGCGATTTTAGTAACAAGGTTGTTCGCGGTCCCTGGTAATAAAACGTCTGATAGTGATGAGAGTTATGATGAGGTACATGTAAGCTTATGTAACCCAACAACTCAGAACAGTCAATTTTGTTACACATGAGCTTATACAAAAATACACAGGATGAAATTATCCTCCTGAATTCCAAACTCTGAAACTCAAAACGTTTCAATAATGAATTATGATCTATTTCTTGTTGAGGATAAACGTGATCGACTTTATACAAAAGATATTTCGGATGGCTCCAAAGCAAGGGAAAGCACTAGATGTGTGTACTCCAGGTCTATGAATCTAAAAACAAAGTGGGCTATGGGTAAAAATACCAGTGTCGACCAAACGGAACTGGCTGGCACATCAATAGCTGCAAATAAACTAACCAGGAGAAATGTATTTGGCAAGACTATAACGATCTGCACCGACAAGGCAAGCACTTCTAACCTTGAAAACACCCCGCATCACATCAGGGCTAGTAATGCAATGCCACCAATCTATTCCCATGCTTCAGACAAAGACAACATCGTCCTGAGGTGAGTTAAAGGCACAACAACAACAAAGGCAACCGTATAGCGGGCGGCCTAGCCGGGAAGGCTGCTGTCCAAATAATTTTAGGACCCTGTGACGTTTCTTGAATGTCGACAACCACAATTGCGGAAACAGCCAAAAGACACTTCCATACCCAAATGGCAAAACGATGGGAAAACGATGGGAAAACGACGGGAAAAACTACAAGGATGCCGATTTGTCAAGGAAACCCTTTCAGGTTTTGGCGTGGCAATATCTAAGAAGCACCTGGCGATAACAGTGTCAAACCTACAACTCATGGTAGAATTCCTGACTGGCCATTGTCAACTCAGGAAACACCTCCACCCTATGGAGTTAACACCCCGACATGCAGAATATGTGTGTGAAAGTGAAGACGAAACTGTGGAATACGTCATATGTGAGCGCCCAGAGTTATCTTCTAAAAGAGAGTGTGCGTTCGTCGAGTCTTGGCCTATACCTGACCACATAAAGAAGATGTCCCCTATCGACTTGTCCTCCCTCCTAAAATTGTTAGGATGGACGATGATGTGAGGAAGCAGCTCTCCGTTAGGATGCATAATGGGTTAGTTGTGGCCTAAGTGTAGTGAGACTCTCACTGTACTGCACTGCACTGAACTTACCCTTCCCACAGATACAGATATATGTCATCATCAGAGCTTGAAATATCCACTTTTTAATCCATCATATTTTGCAGTCAAAACGGTGACCTTCCAAACTTCGCCTTGCCGTTTCTACTCTAACCGAAATTTCTCGTCCCTACCCCGCCCCTTCCATATGCATTATCACACGTCAAGTCTCGCCACGTCCATGCCCCGTCCTTGCTACGTCCTCGCCTATGTCCGTTCAGTGTGCATTGGGCCTTAGCCGCCAGAATTCCGATGGCATCCGTAGGTGTCTCCGCCTATTTAGGACGCACGATTCGTGGTCCCAAGGATTCCCCACATGACGGTGTAAATTCAGAGTCCAGGTTGAATCTCCTTTGCTTTTTAGTGCGGCTAGACATTTGATGCTAAAGGCTAATCTGATGTCATCAAAATCGTACAGAGTACTTCAGTCTAGCATAAAAATGTTTTAGCTTTTTTGCTATGCCACCAGTGTAGAGACGTTTAAATATTAATTTTATTTTTTAGCCCTGCTATAGTGGTGTCAAGGTGTCCAAATTTTAACTACAAAAATGAAGGTTCGTTATAAGCTTATAACGGATAACAAGATCAGAGCTTCATAAATTCTACGTTTAGCTGCATCTGAAGAATACAAGAAATTAACAGCGTCATCCTTTTGAGACATAACAGAAGTCTCTGGTAAATTTTTGTGTTACTGGAACATGTGGAAGGTAGTAGTAGCAGTGAACTGATCAATTACAGTGGAAGTTTGAAAATTACGTTTGAAAAATTGGCTTTTTAAGTACTTTTGCCAGATCGACAAAGGCAGTAAGTACCTAATTTATTAATTATATCATATTTCTACAAAGAAATGAGGTTATCAAGAAATAAAAGATACAGTAATCGTATCTGCGCATTAACGAAAAGTAGTTAATAGTATATAGAGTATATAAATAAGACGAAGAATAATTATGCTGCAAACGTCTAATCTTTTCTTTTAAGTGCTGATAGAAGAATGTGTGGAGAGGTGGAGAAACTTCTTTTACTTGTATTTATATTTGTTGTGTATTATAGCCCAACATAATTTATATTTTATTGGGCTACAGTGATTTGAGGCTGTTAATATATTGTATTTTTTTAATCTAGACGGACATCCGTCCATGTACTATATAACACGTTGTATACAGGGAGCTTCCCAAGAAGTCAGGAAATATATTTTTTGACGCGCCGCTAATACTCGTAGCACGGTTGGATCAGTCGCGTTGTTCAAAACTCCGTAAAACTACTACCAAAACGCACTCACCCCTTAAGGAAGCTTACAGCTTTGAGCTGCTTGCAAATTACGTGGTGGGCGAAGAAGTTTAAGGAGGGTTAGGAAGGCCCGGAATGACTTCGGAATCGACGAAGAAGTCCGTTGCTACCTGAGTGCTGAACAACGAAAAATGCGCCAAGCCACACTTCTTTGTTCGTCCGTGGGTTCCTGACGAAACACAATATGGCAACGCTACCGCCGCCGCCCTATAGGGCTAGGCCATGGCCGACTCTACACTAGGCCGGAGCCTTAGATATGGCAACGTCGCTTAGCTGTCAAATAGTGGGCCGGTTACCATGGGTCGAACAGCGGGCATTCAGCGGAAAATTTAAATTGTGTTATAGTTTTAGAGTAATTATTACATTTGATGTGTATTAGAGTTCATCTCGGTTGATAAATCAAGAAAAATACTTTTTGAAAAAATAAGAATGGTGAAAAATGCCAGTAGTATCAGTACAAAAATGTACATGTATTTAGATTTAGAGATTTTCCCTTCTGTTGGACATTTCTTATTTCCATTAGATTTCCTCTTTTTAGTTTTGTCAGTCTGTATTTTGTCTTGAACTGTTTCAGTGTAATTATTAATAAAAATATTTGCTACATTAACAACAATAATTCAATTAGAATTTCATCAGATTGAAGTTGATTACATGAACAAACGTGTCTAAAACAAACTCATCTGTATATTGATGTATTTTTTTGCAATTTTCATTAAAACTGCTTTACGCAATTGCCCAAAAACTTACTTTTATACCTATTGGCCTGAAATCAAAATTTTAACAATACCAATTGTGAATAAGGACTGTAATTTGTGCTGTATACTCTGATGGAAGGGTTACGCCTACCAACTATAAGCTGTATGTATTTAATATACCTATCAAATAATTTTGTCCTTCATGTTCTACCTATAATTTGTCTAATGACAAGAACATTTATACAGGCTGATATTTCATCAATTTGTAAAACAATGTACTTCTCCAAGAATAATAAACCCTCTTCAACAGTTTTAATGTAAGGCATATTTTCTGTCAGGTGCAATTTTTAAAGAACTGCAAAGTTTTGAGGAATATTTAGGATGGTGGTGAAATTGGCAACTTATTCCCTCTCACAAAATTGTAAACTTTCTTTGGCTGGACATAGAAAAGGTTTTAACATTAAATCAACAGAAAACCTATTTGAAACTAGTGTGCGAAAATATTTTCTATTTGAGACCAACAGGATATTCTTAATGACAGTGGTAAAATCTAACTCAAATCACCAACAAATTATGATTTATTGATTTAAAGGAATGTCTATATTCATTGATACTAATACCACCTACATCTGATGTCTGGTTCATCATAGTCAAACACTACAAAATAAAAATAAACGCAACCTGTTTCCTGCTGCCACTTCCACTTCCACTTAAATGAACACTCAATGTACTTTGTAAATTTTCACTTAAGCTAGAAAAATTCACTATTAGGCTGAAGCCATTCTTGCTGGTCTTGATTCCCCTTCACTATCAAATCTTTTCGTAGGTGTGCCCGTATGTGTTCTATTAGAACTGTGTTTTTCTGTGATATTTCGGAGGTAGAGAAAATATTGTAGGTACCACATTGTACTTTAAAATAGGTCTTATCCTTGGAAATGTTTGTAAATTCTTGTCTTTATTCTTATAAATATAACCAGCCCTTACGAGGAATACCTTTCACCCACTTCTGTTTGAAATGCTCAAGCACAATTGCTAGTGCAACCTGGTATTACACACTTTGCAGGCATCTTTTTATCTTTATAGTTTCGTTTGTGCCGGTAAATAATCAAAAACACATTAAAAATCACCTTCCAATCTTCTTTTTTACTCTGGAAGATTACAGTAATGACTTAAAAACAAATAAAAGCTTGGCCCGCTATTCAGAGTTGCCATATTTCAATACTCCGGCCTAGTAAGTAGAGTCGGCCATGGCTAGGCGCATATTACGCGGGCTTTTGCAGCACTTGTGAAGGAATGGATCGGTGCAAATTGACAATCGGACGCGACACAGCGCTATTGTCACAGTTTCTCGCGCCACGAATCTCGCGTCACACGTGCTCTCTGATCTTAACCAACAAATTTGGTAAACTGAATTGTTGTCCTGGCTCATATATTCTAAATAATAGGTTGAAAAATCTAAAATGTCTACCGAGGAAAAGGTAATAGAGGCAGTTAGGAAACAGAAAATCAGGTAATTCTGAGGTCATTTTAAACTGTGCGTGGCTTATACGTTTAGACAAGTAAAAGTCATTAGGGGATTTCAGTTCCTTTTCTGTTAATAACAGCAATAGTATCTCATCTTCAGCAGCACTATCCAAATCCGAATCCGAGCTTAAATCCAATACACATAATTTTAATTGTAATTTGTTCATATCAAAACAAATAAAAACGCTTTAAATTCGTACCGGAAAAAGTCAGCGGCCGGCAGGACTCGAACCCATGACCTCTAGACTTGTACTCCGGCGTTCCCACCAGTTGAGCTACGGCCGACCCGTCAGCTCAACTTCGAATGCGTCGACTGGTACTACGCCAGCGCCCGCCATGTCCTGGTACCACCAGCGGCCCCCCAGAGGACTCGGCGCGAGAGGGTGGTTCTAGTTCCAGAAGTCTTTCTTTTTCCGAGAATCAAGAATGGACTCAATTGAAACAGTTTTGACAGCATTCAGGATGTCCAAAAAGCTGTGACAGCGGCTTTAAAAAGGGTTCCCTTGGGGGCCTTCCAGGAGGCATAATAAAGCCGGTGTAAAAAATCTGTAGATGCTCAAGATGATTACTTTGAAGCATATTAGCAATTTGTGCAAATATCTCCAATACATTTTTGAAAAAAAGATATGTTTTATGAATTTCCTGAAGCTCCCTGTATACCTGTGGGAATTTGGTGTTTTTATACACAATGATTATAATTGGTAACTATATAATTCCACTAACTATTAACTTGGCTCCTTCTAATTCCAAACGAAATCCACAACTAACAATATAGATTAAGAAGTTTGGTGTTGCTTTAGGTAAAAGTGCATGTGATGATCGTTACAGTGCTTAAATTCTCTCATATTTTTTAGATCTTGAACCCTAATGTTTCACTTGTGTACTGAGTCAAATAATTTGTCTATGTATACGGCTCTTGTTTAAGTGATTTAAACTATACTTTTTGGAGAGCTATAAAAATTGTAAATATATCGACCATCAATTTGTGTCTTTATATTAACTGACGCTGTCAGTGCTCAATAACCTATTTAGGGATCAATAATTGGCATTTTTCCATCTCGTATAGCGTAACAACTATAGAACCTATCCCAAGGCTTCACCAGGAACCAACAGTCATGCGCATGTCGACTAGGCTAAGCTTAGAAGTATAAAAATGATGAAGCCAGCACGTTGAATTCAACACGACATTGCCTTAATGAGGGAATGATTTATTAAAAACGTACTGAGCAGAACGGCGCTTCATATAGCAGTAAAAGGGAACTAGGATGAACGGATTAATAATCCAACACCACTACCTGCGCTCGGTTATACCTATATTTTTTATTTGTGAAATTTCTTCCATTCTGCATATTGGGTTTCCCAGAATTCAGTTCTCTCGTAAAATCTCCGTCAAAAATATTATAATGAAAACTAAGTGAAATGCGTTAATAAGGTCCTAAAGTATCTATTGCATCGGGCTTTGAAGCACTGTGTACCCTAGTTAAAATTTTCCACCCACCTTATCTCTGGAATTATTGACAAGAATAAAAATCGCCGTGACACGTCGATTTTTATTTCACGTACCCAATACGTCATCATTGTGCCATCAACTTCTCACCTCCAGCAACCTTCAAAATCTTAAATGAGACCACCATACTTTTGAAGGGAACTAATTGATAAATATGTGTAATCGGATTGAATATTGATTCACTATTATGGATGTTAATAAAAAATATGGTGATTATCAAATTGAAATATTATTTTTATTACCTGAAATATTATCGCAAGAAATTTTCCAAATGGGAGCTAATATGTTCCCTACATACGTACAGGCGATATTCAAAATATCTTAGATTTTTTTGATGTGGACTGGTTACGATAGGCATTTTAGCATTTAAAATTTGTATATTCGAATCTCACGCGTTTTGACTTGTGAGTTTTTTGAAGTCTGACATTGACGCGGAAGAAAAGAAGAGTCGTACTTCAACTACCAAGGTGAACGGACGTGTGCCTGATATTCTTCACCCCGCGTGTAGCGTTTACCTCCAATAAGGGCGATCACAGCTTTACATCGCTCAGCTAACTCTGGAATCTGGATAGAGCAACGTAGTACCCAGCTGGGGAAGACATCCGACGCCAACCAACAAGGGGTAAGTCAACCGATTCATGATTAACTTCGATCCTCGTGAGTCATTTGCTGTTATTTGCCAATTTAGTTGGTCCTTCACAATTAATCTCTTGGCTACAATTATTTTATTGACAAATTATAACCAGGGACATTTGAAACCCATAATTTATATTACCCGGCCCGGTTATGTAGACGATCTCCACAGTGACTCCGGAGATGTTGAGGAATGTGCGAAGATATTTTGAATATCGAATATATGTCTATATGGAACAAAATACCTCCCACTTTGAACCCTTCTTTCGATAATATTTCAGGTAATGAAAATAATACTTCATTTTGGTAATCAACATATTTTTTATAAAATCTTCAAAACGATTACGAACGAAGAGCAGAAGTAGCTGCTGGTACAATCTGAATTCCGCTCCTGGTTGCTTTTTTGGGATTTTTCTTTATAAATTTTGACAGCTCATCAAATAATAAGCAATAAAGACATTTACATACATACATACATTACACTGTCGTATTTGTCAATGAATTCCCTTCAAAATAATGTACCACAGGTATGGTGGTCTCATTTAGGATTTTGAAGTAGGGGTTGCTGGGGGTGAGAGGGTTGATGGCACAATGATGAGGTTGTTCGGTTGAAGATCTCCCCCTTGAAATGCAAATCAACGTATCAAGGCGATTTTTTTTTCAATCATTTCAAATACAAGGTGGGTGGCAAATTTTAGCTGGGACACACTGTATATTTTACTTCCCGCTACTAACGAAAATCCACGTCACGCATTTCTGTCGGTCTGTATATCGGCCTGTCTGTCTGTCGTTCTTCTAGCCTCGTAATTTCAGTAACCGTTGCATGGATTGCGATTAAATTTGGGCAGCGATATGCTGTGGGGTTGTAGTCAGTGATGCTGCTATAATTTTGGAAATCGGTGCTTGGGCGGCGAAGTAATCAGCAAAAACAAAAAAATTCAAATATTCTTCGAACTTCGCTTTTAGGGGTGGTTGAGGTGCAGAAAAATACACTTTTTCCAATTCTATCAATAACGCTTTGCCTATTACAGATACCAAAGGACATTTATGATGTATACATACGAGTATAACTTTAGATTATTCTGTATTGTATAGCGTGGTAATTACTGAATTGATTTCGATGAAATCTTGTCACAGTATTAATACTGCAGCGAGGATGGAAACGCGATGGTTTTTAGAAATCGTGTCGCTGGCAGCGCAGCAATAATAAAAAAATAAAAGCAGAATTACAGCTCAAACATCGTTTTGAGGCGATTTTGGGGGTCCTCATCGCTCTCCACATTTTTTAGATGGGGTCATGTTGGGGCAACTTGGGGGTGGGGGGTTGTGAAAATGAAGAATTTGTTGTATTCATAGTGGGCTTTTCGTTGCCCTATAAACAAACAATATAACGTATTTTTCAGCTTTATCCGAATTCTGCCCTACCTTAGACAAAAACATTTTTGAAATTATATATTTGTAGATCTGTAATGTGTGTAGCTTATCGCTAAATTGATAGCAATTAAATTTCTAAACCGTACCGTGGATGTGGTAGAGATCGATAAAGTCAATCGTTTTTGGAAATTGTGTTAGTGGCGATGAAACAAAATTAAAAAAGGAACAGTACAATATAATAGACGTTCAAACGCTGGTTGTGGGTATTTTAGGGATCATTAAACATTTTCTACTTTTTTTGGGGTGGTTGAAATGAGCCGAGGTACAAGTTTCGGATGGTCTGGTTGGGAAGCACCCGGAATATTTCGTTGCCCTTGAAAAATTAATACTTGTGATATAATTGGTTTTTAAATACCAGCAAATCGGCAAGCTATGTGAATGGATATCATTCAGAGATTGCAGGGAAAAAAACCTCTATCGTCCTAGTTCCTCCGGAGCGAGGTGCAAGAAACTATTTACGACTTTTTGTGTTGGATGTTTTTTTGGAGGAGGGCGAGCGATGATTTAGTTGCAAGAGGATCTGGACTATAGCCTAATGCTATGGCAAAATAATAAAATGTTATCACTGCAATGTGGGGGAAGTATTGAGTCAATAAACTTGACTTAATTTTTTCTTCAATCTCAGCGCACCTCCAACTTCTTGTTCGAAGGATATCGAATACTCTTCTTAATACAAACGAGGCGAACAAATAAGATGTGCAAGATTTTAAATGACTTAAAACTCAAAATCAAATCATTACCGCTAAAAGAGATGAACAAACTTATGTACATCTGGGTCAAAGGTCATTCACAGATAAATGGCAACGAGAAAGCAGACCAACTAGCAAAAGAAGCGGCTTTCGCAGGCGAAGAAGTTCACTCCGTATTTAAATGGGACGTTATCTCGCCGAGAAGACGGCAACTGAAATCAAAATAGGAATCAGAATGGAGGGGATGTGTCATGAATAGTAACAACCAATATTATAAAATTTTTCCAAATTTACCTGTCAACGCCATGAATTCTAGAAGTGATCCCAATAGGCGGATAAGCTCTATCTATTTCAGGTGTCTTGTTGGTCACGCCACTGTTAAATCATATTTACACCGCATCGGGCTTGAAGAAGATGATTCATGCAGTTGCAAAGGTAACAGGGATGATTTAAATCATTGGCTGCTCCAATGCCAGTACAATGCTGTTGCCACAGAGTACCTACATGCTTGAAAATCTTCGTCGATTACTTGTTTCATTACCTCAAGACATATCATCACTACTTTACCTTTCCAACAAAAATACTGCAGTTCGATCAACTTTTTGGGATTTCATTAGGTCATGTAGACGTGAAATATAACTAAGTTCTGTTTGGATGTATGTAACAGTACTGAGTGATTAGTGTATGCTAGTGGTCAGATTTTTATCCTCTGTTTTACCATACCTATGTGATATTAACCTCCCTCCCGTTGCCTGTCTTGTTTGTCTTTGTAAAGTCGCTATCATCGGCACCTTAGCGTGAAGAGAATGTTCCCGTTATTCCCAACTGTCTAACTCTCCTGATTTTTTCAATTTTGTTTAGGGCTCTGCTTGAGAGTGTATGAGTGTGTGTCATTGTGCCAGTAATGCAGATCGAGCTTTGCTGGCTAGTTATTTAGGAAATACACCAATTTGTCCATGAGCTCGCCAATGACACATTCGTGGCTGAATGGGCTAATGATCCCAAAGCCATTAATAAAAAAATGTATGGTATAATAGAACATTTAGTACGTTTAGTAGCCTCGGCTGAAGCTTTTATGTAAACTTTTTTTCATAATGAGGCATTATTATTTCTAGCACAGTCGATGTATGACTATGCAAACATAGGAATACGTTTGATTAACAAGCTCCGCTTCACGCTTTGTTGAGCTCCGGGTCCAACAGAAGTGGAAAATTTTTTGAATTTGCTCGATCAAGATATATAAGGTATGTAATCCGCTAAGATGAGGTTACTTTTTTGCAAACTACATACTTCTGGACATAAAGACCAGATAAAGCTAAAATACTACTTTCAATTAACGCCTTCCTACAAAAATCAGGTTGCTCTATTTTAACCATGTTCCTTTTTGTAGTATACAGATCCCTCCGCTCTCACCAGAATACTGTTCAATGAATTATGTAAATTGGACAAAGGTAATACTGCTGACAGAGCTACAGTCATATTAGTGTTACTGATAATTACAGAAATGATCGCACTGACCGCATGATCACGGCTCAACAAACAATTTGTCTATCTTACTCACGGTCAGTTCCTTTGTAATGACGTGTTACAAATATCTGACATCAGCGACGCCATTTTGGGCTAGTTTCATTCTCCCTGACAGAGGCGGAGTGGAAAACAGTATACAGCAGGACAGAATTAAGAAATACTACTCAACCCATGCGGTGTAAAAGGCAGGTAAACACTAAAGATAACAAAAAGTTCACGTTGTCCTTAATGTTTATCTCCCATAAAGTACTAGATTTGCGGTGTGATCTATATTATTTATCTCTATACTCATATTCTATGTAAGCAGCTCACACCTTGAGTAAGACAGCTGATTGTTTGTTCAGCCGTGGCATGATGCTCAATTAGAAGAGGGAGAGGGAAAGACATATTTACAAAATGATACTTTCTACTGCTACAAAAGCTCATGAGTGTGTGTGCAGTTACCTTATCTGACCTAACGGAATGACAAAAGCAAAATGAGACAGAACGTAACAGATAATGCGGTAACTACAACTGTTAGGGACTACCTTTCTCTTGTACTCATAAGGAAATTCTAACCCCTACTGCGCTATTACGTGATACGTCCTGCACATCACTAAAATCGTTTATATAGCCCAGGAGATACGTGGATCGCAAGGCCTTTACGGAAACACTGATCTGGATCCGGATAGATCAGTTATATGTCAAACAGCTGTCAAGTGGCATTACTGGCATTTATGATTCCATGAATTTAGCGGACATCGAACGACGAAAAAGTTGGTTTAACAATAAAAAACAGATGGTAAAGTAAAGCAGCTACTGATCTAATCATCTGATGGCAATCACTTACTGTACAAGAGTGAACTACCCTATTTCTGACCGATCCCAGATCACTTTCCGAACGTCAGGATCAGTGATCCAACTGATCGGGTTAACCCGATCATAGTTTCCGTAAAGGCCTACAATTACACACTTTTTCTGAATCTGGTATTGTAGTAGTGCGGTGCCAAAGTTTCAAACAAAAAAATTTATACTGTATTTTATAATTGGGATAGAAGCATTAATTTTTTTTCATGTATTCTAAAAATTTATTATGTCAATGCCAAAGGTGAGTGACAGATACCAGTTGACAGCTTGATCAAACTCATGTTACTTTTGTTTAGAAATGGTGTGTATTTCGTGATGAAAAGTGGTGAAAAATGGCTCATCTGCAAGAAATATTATCATAACCCTCAGCATAGTGATTCTTCCTGTTACCGGTGGGTTGAAGAAATGTCAGTTGCGCAGAAGATGTTCCTGTGATCTGTAGTCTGCTGTGCTCAATGTTTACGGGGGCCGCGGAAACCTTTCTATAACTTCACTGTAAACCATTTTATCTACCTACTTATGTTTGTATCTGTGTCACTATTTCGTTATTTTAGACAATATTGTCAACGATTTTTGTCTTTTCTGTAACAAATAATACCAGAGCACATGGAAGAACAGCAGTGAGCTGGCCACTTTCTTTGGCTACTTCAACAATAATTTAGTGGAATTTTTTAATTGAAAAAGTTCTTTCTTGAAAATTTTCCAAACATTGTATTTGTTACTTGGCTTAGTATATGCTGTTGCTATTGTATATTTTTATTGTTGCGCACATTGGAGTTAGTTGTAGACTAGTACTACTAATAGTGGTAACAGAAATATCGCGTCTTCGGTACTGGATTATTAATTTTTATTTCCATATTACTTTTAATTATTGCAAAAAAAGGAAAACACATATTTTTGTTATGAAACTTATGCATACTTGCGAGCTTGACAAGTGTACCTTCAGCTCCTTACCATATTTTCCTACAAAAATGAGAAACTAATAAACTGTAACTTCTTTTCCAAAATTATTTTGGCTTTCTTACTGAAACTGTTTAAAAAATTTTGCGCAATCCTGCGATATGAAATGTTCATAACAATGTTAGTAGTATGACTGCTAGGCTGCTTTCATATAATTTACGCATAAACATTCCATCTCTTTGTGGTTTACAACCCTGTTGAATACAACCAATATGCAAGAAGTATGACTGCTTTTGTCCACAGCTATTGAAAGTCGAATCATGTTTTAACAACGCTAGTCTGTTTTTGATCCAGCCTAAAAAGCACAGGATATCCCTACTATCACTGGGTTAAGGACATCGGGAAAAAGTGGATCTTTTTAAGCCTCTCCCACTCGTCAACCTTCATCCACGCTGAATTGGACTTTTCAAAACAGATTGTAACTAACCAGAGACCTCTATAGCATCTAAGTTTGGAGTAGTTTCTGTACTTCTCGTCTTCGCAATGACAATATTCTCCTCACTTATTGTATTGGCAGTGCTATTGTAATAACTCTGATGTTTATCCAACTAACATAAGAAAGCAAAAAGCTATTCGTTCAATCTTGCAAATATTTAGGACTCTGTTTCCTGGGTTACAGAGGTACATAAGTTAGACCGTCTATCTTTTGCACATTTCGCGCGGAATTGAAGATAATATCATTGCTTGCGCTGACAAACAGGAATTGAAAATATGCCATGAGGGAGTGTTCCTCTGGAAAAGCACTATTGGCTGGGTCGTTCGTATCTCCTTGGTTACCATATTTGAAAACAAGGCCGCTCCGTGCCGACATATCGTGTCGCATTCAGGAATTATCCGGGGAACACTTTAGGGGACAAAATTGGGATTTTCATCTGAATTTCGCTGTGTCGTGGGATTGTTTGATTATATAGAATGAAAACTGGAAACGTACGTGGCCTTAGTACTTTCATTGTAAATTAAAAGCTTAAAGAATCGCTTGTAATTTCGCCATTTAAGGGGCATACAATTACCTATGTTAAACAGTAGCTCCATTTGAAATGAGTCATGAACCACTGTCGACACATACGTAGAATAGGACATAATCTTTGATAATATAAAACCAGTTATAACATCATACTTCACAGGATCAGCTGAAGCATTATTGTATTCCAAATTCGGTAGTGGACTGCGGCTAAGTTTGATTGGATATACTTCGGGGAAAGATCTGATTAACGTTCTCCAAGTGAAAGGGTGTGGCTAAAGACTTTTTCTAGGCTTTCTTGTTGCCAATGAATAAATGTACTAGTAATATTCAGTATCTTCATTGTTTAACGGTTATAGGGTAATATTAAAAGTATCAAAGCAATTACTGTCAAAAATATGAAGACATCAAAAATCGATACTTTTAAAATATTCCTAAATTAAGAATGGTGCGAATGAAGTGGATTGCTCTAGACTAAGTGGCTTCCGTAGCAGATTTATAAGTGTGTACAACAATAAAAACGAAAAAAGTAGCGGCAAAGGGAAGTACAAATTAGACCAGAGTTCGAGTAAGAAAGTAGCCCGGAAGCTTAAAACCACTACAGCTATGCTTGTGGACCTAATTTAACTAAATTTAAGTATAGCCTAGGCTATATTGCAAACTATGTCCTTTTTGGTAAGGAAATAACCTCATAATGGTTAAACAAGCAACGACAAAAAAAGAATTAACAGTTTGTCAAAGATGGTGCTAGTGACAAAATGTTGCCCAAACTATCGTACTTATTACACAGATGGTTTACAAATCAATTTGGGAGGTTTCAAAAGTAAATTGGTTAGAAATCTGCCACAATAAAACATGTTTTAGCTACGTATTGTGAAAGGAGACGTCGGGTGCTACAATTTTATTAGCATTTATCTGACTGCGTAGCAGATTATGTTGCAAGACGTTCTGACAATTACTTCGCGTCCAGTGAAGCGATTCAAAAAATATTTTCGGAGATAAATTGAACTTTAGAGATTTTCATTAAAATGCAGACCACCAAACGAAAACAAAATTTTGTTGTCGGACTTTGGAATGTTTGGTGTTACTCCTTAGTAATCATGCCACTACGTCATCATCGAATGAAAGAAAGTGATCATGTATGAGACACTTTGCGGGATGATGTCAAAAGCAGCATGTGTTGAAAAGTGAATTGAAGAAGCGTTACAAAAAAATTAATGTATCTTAAAAAGTCACGTAATCATTAACCGTGTACTTTAAGGTAAAACATGCCTATCTTTTTATAAATCCATTAGTGTCATAAACTATTGATACATGAGGTAAACACAGGCAATAAAATTGCATCTAAGCTCTAAAAACATAATAATCTCCGAGAGCGCAAAGTTTCAACAGTCCGTTTGGCAAAAAATTGTCATCTGCTTTCTAATTTTTATTATGGGTATTTGAATATTGTATCTATTACATCATGATTACTCATAAAAGTAGATCAGTTAACCAAAACTTTGGTATAGGCTCTCAAAATGGTATAATTTTAAATGAAATATTCAAATTGTAATTTAAAATGTATTCGTCTTAAAAAGCCGCTAGGTAATCTCTTAAAAGTTATAAATTGTCCTGTATCCATAGATTTTCACTTATGTACAAATGAGAGGTCGTAAGTCATTCAGAACGAAGTAGATCCTACGAGATTACTACGGATCGATCCTAAAGCTAAAGCTCAAACTGTAATTGTTGTAGATCGACAATAATGAACGTCCGCCTGCGCAAGTTAAGATCCAGTAAGCTGTGACAGCTGCGTCTCTACTTTTAGAACGAACAACGCCTCCGGTGCTCACGCGTGCACGGAAATCATCTACAAGTTCAGCATCATAAGTGTACGTACGTCCATGATCGATCTACAGTTTACATCTACATTATGTTGACAAATGACGAATATGCGGACATTGTGTTTATGTAGGGCTTATGCAGTAGAAGTGCGGCGGCTGCTCGCACGGAATATAGACGACGATACCCTAATCGCAGTCAGCCCAACCAAAGTATTTTTTTCTCTTTAGACGTCTACGTGAGGCAGGAACCTTTCGACTACGCTCCAGTGATGCCGGTAAACCTCGTCTATATGATCCCGAAGATGAGTGCCAAATTCTTCGAAATGGTGATCAAAATTTTACAATATTCACCTACACTAATGCAAATCGCTTCAATACGGTATTTTGCAGTGAAAGGTGTGATTCACTGCGCACACGACTGACCTGTATTCGCAGCATTACATGTAACAACATATCTTGATGAAAGACGATCCTGTCAGACGAAGGGATTTGTGTTGCCGAATATGAAACTTTTTCAAGTAGGAGTCTTTAGATGGATGAGTTCAAACATAACTTAAAATCTATGGATACAAGATACTTTATAATGTAGCCTACATGTTGTGCTTGCTTGCCTTGCAACTTTTTAAAACGAATCCATTTTTAATTATAACTTGCAGCTTTCTTCTAAAATCATACAGTATTGAGAGCCTATATCGAAGTTTTCGTTAACCGATGACTTTTTGTGACTAATCATGGCGCAAAAGCACAATACTCAAGTACCCATAACAAAAATTAGTAATCCGATGACAAGTATTCACCAAACGGTCTGTTGAAACTTTGTATTCTCTGAGATCTATTATGCTTTTGGAGCTTAAATGCAATCTTATTGCCTGTATTGAACACACAACAAGTTTATGGCAACCAGAAAGATGGGTATGTGTATGCTGAAAAGTGCACGGTTAATCATTTGGTGACAATTCAAGATAAATTCATTTTTTGTAACGCTTCTTCAAGTCACTTTTCAACACATGCTGATTTTGACACCAACTCGCGTGTTTGATACATGATCACATTCTTTTAGTCGATAATGAGGTAATAGCGGGTTATTCACGGCTATGACTCGTTCGTTAAGACCCGTTCAAATGGACGAGACTGGAACGACAGCCGCTGCGCTGTCAAGCCATTCCGTCACGATTGGTTTAGCTACTCAGTCATACCGGTTTCTAGTTGGATCTCTGTTCATCTACTCAAGGTTCTAAGTCAACATAATACAGCTCTCGCGTCGGTCGATCCGTCTAAATTTCGTTTACGAATCGCAGGTCATTAGAGTC
This sequence comes from Callosobruchus maculatus, assembly GCA_951848785.1. Classification (NCBI taxonomy): domain Eukaryota; kingdom Metazoa; phylum Arthropoda; class Insecta; order Coleoptera; family Chrysomelidae; genus Callosobruchus; species Callosobruchus maculatus. The sequence continues at coordinate 639,012 of CATOUR010000228.1, forward strand.
ATAAGATCACGAGACATGATCGATCGGGTCACGGGTCTTTGGGAAGGTTCGGTCATTATGAACGAGACATTCATGTATGAAACCTCCCTACTCAGTATCTCTCGTCTCAGCGATATCAGGCGATCAGTATCACGATAAAATGAGACCACATGAGTCGGTCCTCCGCACGGTGAGATACGCATCGAGAGACAGTATCGCGATACCGTCTCTTGATAAATATATTATAGTGCGCAGCTGCCTTTAGTCTAGGCGAATCGCCTGTGTCTTTTTTTCGCATCTCTGCTTACACTGCTAGGTTGTCGCTCGATCACTTTCGTCTTTGACTTCTGCTATCTAATAGAGGCTTGTTACGTGCAATTCTGACTATTCTTCTTTCGTTCATTCTACTGATGTGTTCGTTCAATTCCTTTTTTCTAATCATTCATTAATGTTTTCCACCTTCCACTTCTCTTTCTAACCAGAAGCATCTTTCCAGTAATTCTACGAAGTGCTTCATTTTGGTAGTCTCTAATAATTAAGTTTTCGCTGTGTCGGGTCGAGTTTCAGCGGTGTACGTCTTAGTCGGACTTACTAGTGCCTTCTAAATTCTTGATTTGGTTTCTATTTTTGTATTTTTATTTCGTCATACTGTGTCATTCAAACATCATGCTATTGCTGCTGTCCTCGTAGCTTGTTCTCTTACGTCACCGTCAACATCACCATAACTCAAAGTTTCTATGCTCAAATCTTATTTCCTGTTGGATAACTTTGCCTTCAACTTCTAGTTTGCATCTTATTGGCGTTTTTGATATTGTCGTACATTTAATTCAGGGCTGATATTGTCATATTGAGTGATTTACATTCTGTACATTTTTTATCACTTCGTTCAACATGATGTTGAAAAGAAGAAAGCCGAGGGAATCCCTTGGTCTAATGCCATGGGCCATAGCGTTGGATTCAGTCAGGACTTCATTATTTGACACCATACATTATTAAAAGCCTTTGTTAACGGATCAAAAGATATGTAATTGGAGCCGGATTCAACAAATCTCCTAATCTTAGGCATCTGTTGCTTCTCCCATTTTTCTTTTCCTGCATATACGCTCGTACATGCAAAGCTATTTTTTGAAATCGTAAACTACATGAAACACTGAGTGGAAATTTCTTCCTCCCCTCCTCTGGTAGGTCTACGCTCCTATATCCATAGATATTTTTTATTTGTTATAACTTTTACAACTGACCTTCAGGACATGTATTTATATCATTAATTTGATTCGAATGGGCAGTTCAAAAATGTGTATCTTTTATTTCCATTTATTATTCAAGCTGCGAGGATAAGTCACTAATTTTACTGTGCCGTAAACTAAATTGTTGTTAATAGCTGAATAAAATCATACGGTACTCACCATCGGTAATTCTATGCGACGGAAATCGGATACTATATATATGAACGTCGCTCAAATATTCATCAACAGGGGACATTTTGTCGTTGAACATGCAATAATTGAAACATTAGATACAAAGTGGATTAGATCAATAAATCAATAGTTTGCTTTAGAGCATATACATCAGTGGAATAGCTTGAATGCCTTTAACAATATCACAAAAGTTTGACTGGTCAGCTCATTCCTTTAAACTATGTCGTTTCCATGATGATTGTTGAATGTATGATGATCATTGGAGACTTGTAACAGAAAATAGAAAATATTTTGTTTTGTTCAATCGTCAATAAAAAACCACATACAATGGAAGATATACATTTATTTGGGACAATAATTGATCTTGTGACATGAAAAATCTTATCTTTGCTCAATTTTTCTTTATATATCGATATCGAGGTATCCGTGAAGAGACTCGCTTAAAAGTTAATTTAGTGATTGCGGTTCTGTTGGGCAGCTCTTGCAGCTGTAGTACGTAATATCTCAAACGTGAAAAAGGTGTACAGTATACAAAAACGAGTTAAAATTGTAGGTTTATACTTCGAAAGCGGTAGATCTACAAGAGCTGTCGCTAGACAATGCTGTTCATCTCGAGCGAATTTCAACAATAAGCGGGTAACTGAGCTGACGCAGACATTTTTAGAAACAGGATCAGTTTCCAATATAAAATATGAACGATGAGTAGAAGTAGCTGTGGATTTTGGGGTTTTGAATAAAACTATTTTAAGATCTAATTAACGACATCTCAGCTATTAAATTATTAAGGATCTACAGGGTTATTCACGTTACTCGACACGGAGCATTATGGCTAAAGTATTTGATAAAAAAGAAAATAATAATTTCTGATAGATAGAGACCCATAAAGGCTACATTTTAAAAATATTTTCATGTTATACAGGGTATCTCAAAAACACTAAATGTATCAAAGTTATGTTTTTTTAAATAGAACACCCCATATATTATTGCATATTCAGATTCCTTGGTGAATTCTAGTGTGACTTTATGTACCACACATAGGACTTAAAGCGAACCGTTTTGGTGTAAATCACCATTTTCGGTATAAGTAGATATCAGGAAAAAATTGAATATCGCAGAGATTATAAAATTTGGAAAGCTATGACTTTGTCGTATTACTAAGCATAAAATGCGTCAGCTTTGATGAGGCTGTAAAATTTAAATTACGTTTATGCTTGGAGAAATTGGTCGATTAATTAAGGAAACTTCGATCAGCGATAACTTGATTTTTTCGTAGAATTTGATAACCTTTCTAATGATATCAGGTTGTGAATATCAATCTCTGGTAGTCTTCATTTAATTTCAAATTTTCAAACAAATTAGCGTTTTCAATTTTCCTACCTATAGGCAACGTAGCAGGCCATGAAATATAAACAAAATCCTGTTCAGGTAGAAGAAAACAACTAACTTAGCAGAAAAATACACACGAACTAGACTAAAGGGACAAGATTATAAAAATTACTCACAACAAACAAAGTCTAACCAGAAACAACGGCGGTAACATATCTTTGGTCAAAGAGAAGCTGGAGTATGGCAGAAATGGATTTTTTCACGGCCTACTAGCTACTGCAATGTACTAGAGATTGACAATTTCCAAAACCATTAAAAATTTTGAAATAAAATAAAAACTACTAGATAATGTTGTAAGCGGTTTATTATTTTCATAATAAAATTTCACATTTAATGATATGAAAAAGTATGGAATTCTGTCAAAACTCAAGTCAAAAGTACCTCAGACTGGAGTTCTCAAAGTTCTTTAGTAAGATTGTAGAATATGATGAATGAATCAAAATTTGTTCAAATTATAAAACATAACTTAAGTGGCAGAAAATTTAAGTCTGATTTGTCAGTATTCCTTTTTTGCAATATTGCTAATAGATATTGAAAAATAGAAGGGCTCCAGTCAAAGGTATCGACTTCGACGCAAATTAGTATTTCCTTGCACCATTACATATGATTGACAGTTGCGTGCTGGAGCAACAGTCGCTGGTTGTTTTTGTTTCACATCAGGGTTTTCAATTGTCTTGGAAGTTTTTAACCTCTAGTAAATTGCGGTAGCCAGTAGACTGCAAAAAATATCTATGACTGCCATACTCCAGCTTCTCGTTGACCTTAGCGATGTTATCGGAGTTGGTTCTGGGAGAGTCGATTTGTTGTAGGGAATTTTTATAATCTTGTCCCTTTAGTATAGTTAGTGTGTATTTTTCAGCTAAGGTAGTTGTTTTCTTCTACCTGAACAGGTCTTTGTTTATATTCCATGGCCTGCTACGTGCTTATAGGTAGGAAAATTGGAAATCGCCGATTTGTTTGAAAATTTAAAATTAAACGAAAACTACCAGAGACTGATAATCACAACCTTATATCATCAGAAAGGTTATCAAATTCTACGTTTAACTGTATAAAAAAAATTAGGCATTCTCATTTGAACAAATCAAGTTATCGCAGATCGAATTTTCCTTAATTAATTGACCGATTTCTCCAAGCATAAACGTAACTCAAATTTGACAGTCTCATCAAAGCTGACGCATTTTATACTTAGTAATACGGCAAAGTCACAGCCTTCCATATTTTATAATCTCTGCGATATTCAATTTTTTCCTGATATCTACTTATACCGAAAATGGTGATTTACACCTAAACGGTTCGGTTTAGGTCCCATGACCATATGATACATAAAGTCACAATAAAATTCACCAAGGAATCTGAATATGTAATAATATACGGGGTGTTCCAGTTAAAAAAACATAACTTTGATACATTTCGTGTTTTTGGGACACCCTGTATAATATGAAAATATTTTTTAAATGTAGCCTTTATGGGTCTGTATCCATCCCGAAGTATTATTTTCTTTTTTATCAAATACTTTAGCCATAATGCTCCGTGTCGAGTAACGTGAATAACCCTGTATATGTCATTTAAACATATTGTAATATAATTATGTCGGTGTCAGATATTACAAGAACCTCCTCATTCCAGTATTTCTTTGTTTCCTATAAATTTTGCCACATTCAATTATCAAAAATCAATCAGAAACCTTTAATGCAACGTTGAAGCATGTTCAAATCTTTCATCATATTGTTGACTGCTATCGTGTTGGATTTTCAAAAACCGTAATCTGCTCGTCATTGACTAAATATTTCCCATCCGACTCTTCAGTTATGACATTTGGTATGTTATGTATGTTTAGAATGGCTTATTATTTGAAACGAAAGCTTATTATTTATAGAAAATACTTTCTGGACCCTTTATTGATATCTGTTTGTACTGTTAGCAACATTTATAGACAAAGGCGAGAAGTCTCCAAGCGGTGAGTAACAAGAAAGCGACTAAACCTTGAACGTAATGTGATAGTGAAAGATGGCACGAATCACAGGAGAGTGAATACTTTTAATATAAGATTAATGATAATGATTCTGGGTAAAAGCACACATCTCACCTAACTTCATGTCGGTTAAGGTTTTGTTGCAAGTAAAAAGTTATAACTATTGTGATTGGACACAAGAAATGTGTGTGATGAGTAAAAATCCTCGTCCACATATCTCGAGTTCATTGTAAAAACTTAAATATTCAACTCTACGTGTGTATGTACTTCTCAATGCGCATTTCCACATGTACAGCTTTAACTGTGCAAATAAAACTGTCTGTTATAACTGAGCATCTGTGGTCGGCTTTAGAGACAAATACCTAATAACCTGCACCTTCGCTGTACTATCACGTTCATAAGATGATCATCTAGTGAGTTACAACGAATTCGTTACGACCGTACAAGAACGAGATATGCTGCCACGAGCAATACAAAATTATGCTTCTCTTTGTGGAATGAATAGAACGGAGAAACTATAGAACACCAAATGAGTTTCATTTCTGTGGGGTATCATACGCCGAAGTTTTGAAGGAGATCGTTATCACGTATTCTCAGACAAAGTCATCCCTTTGAAGAACTGACTTCTAACTTATCCGAAATCAGTATCGGTTTATGAGGTGCGGAATCCAGAGCACGTTCTTAATTTAACAGTCTCCCCTAACACTTGAGCTCCGGCAAGTACTGTGCAGTGGTAGAGGATGGGTGTCTTTGAGAAAGGAACTAAAATTCTGTTGCTTTTATCACTCTAAATGCAATAAGTTGCAGATTTTTAAGCAACAAATAGACAGTGGAATATTTTGACTGATATTGGACATAAAAAAATTTCAACTGACAGATCCGTTTTTGTTGCCATAATATTTATTTATCAGTTTTTGCCTTATAGATGTTTTTTGAAAAACTGCAATAAGTTGCATGTTTTTAAGCAACAAATAGACAGTGGAATAATTTGACTGATACTAGACATAAACAATATCAACTGACAGATCCGTTGTACTTGCCGTAATATTTATTTATCAGTTTTTGCCTCATAGGTGTTTTTCGAAAAACTAAAATTCAAATATCTATTTAAATGCTAGCGGTACTATATTACAATGACAGTAAAAGGATGCAACCTGGAACACAACTTTTGTTCTCAGACTTGATTAGTTACTGTGCGAGTCTTATTGCAATAGAGAATCTTCTAAATACGAAAATGACTCTTGGTTTTAAAATTTTATTTGGGATACAAAATGATACAAACATTATGTTGAATAAGTACTATAAGAGAGATCTAAAAATTCAACTAAAAGCTATGTAAATCTAAAAGTTTGGCCTGGAGTGTAGAAAGCGCTCATTATATCAATACATAGAAGCCCTTAAAAAAGCTAATAGCTTTGGTGACAGGGCAGGAGATGACAAATATGCAAAATAGACCTGTAATGAGGTAACTAAAAGAAGAGAAAGAAACATTTATGGGGTTATATTAGCAGGGGATGGGACATCTGTTGCCAAATTACTTGACGATTGCTCTTTGTTCAGTAAAATATCATAGAACAAGATCGAAGTTGACTGTATGGCCTTACGCCATACCTATATTGTATTAAAAACAAACTGTACTTGACTATAACAAACTAACAAAACGTTTTATTACTCTATTATTCTCGATTACTGGTGCAATAATTGTTACATGGTATGATTTTGGGTGAAACAATGCAGTTGTCTGATTTATGTAGTGAAACATTTTCTCTTGAAATCCAAAATTCTTTCGATTACAGTGTTTTCCTATGTTTTCGGTAGTAAACGACAGACCTTATTAAGCTCTCTGTTTTTACCGAGGTAGCAATCCTCTCGAAGAAGACAAAACCTGAACTAAATATTTGGAGCTCCTTAACCACCTACGACTACTAGCAACGAATTAGAATAGGTTAGAAAAAGCAACGTCCATGCTCTAACAGGCATGAGAGTGTGCCCAACATCTCGTTATTATTGTTTATTTATTATTGTTTATTGTTCACAAACACGATGTTCTTTTTTACAGAAATTTGCAGGATCTAAATTTTATGGAATTGTTTAAAATAGTCTTTTAACACTTATGTACTCTTAAAACCCAAAGTTCATACAAATCTATAACAATTAACCCGAAACAATCAACCAAAACAAATTATCTATTTATATTATGCCTCTACATGAGTGCTGTTATTTTTAGGACTCTTTACCTGCTATCTGTGCAAAGGGTATATGGGTTTATCAGCGATTCAGCGGTCAGTGTGCCAGCTGCCGCGTTACGATTGTGAGCACAAACAAAAGCCTTGTTTACTTTTTCTAACCTATTCGAATTCGTTGACTACTACTGTTACCACCAGGACTATACCATAAGTTATTGAGTCCAATGCAGTACAGTTTAACTACTCGTTCCCATGATTAAAAGTACACGACAAGTTATTTACTGCCAAGTGACTGCTTTAAAGATAATACCCATAACGCTTTAAAGATAACGCTAGCAAGCGCCTACAGCCTCCAATTCTCCATACGATAGTATGATTAATGGTCTCTCTGGTACAATAAATATTCTTGAAGAGACGGACGGTTGGATAAAGCATATCTGGATTATTTATTATAGGTAAGTGCCGAAAAACAGTATCCAGCTTTACTACAAAATACAGTGCAATGTGCTTTCCGGAATGGATTCTTTTATTCTAGAAATTAATATTGAAAAAATGTTGCAGCCTCGTTCACTCAGAGGGACATTGTAACATGTATTTTGATGGTGTCTTAGCAATACATCCTCGTCTAGTATAGTTAGTTGCCGTATATGACGAGTTCGTATTCAATAAAACATGATTATTGCACTGCACACAGAAAAATCTGTCGTTCTGTCAAACACTTACGCTTGGATTCAATGGGACGTTACACTCAGCATTTCTCAAATACAGCGGTGTTTTATCCAATAGGAAGTGTACAGTTGGTAACGAATTATGTCGTATGATTCAACTACAAGATGTCATTGGATTCCAACGAATAATTCAGTCGCAGCCTGTCGTTGAATCGAATCTGTGTTTGGTAATTGATTCTAAACTACTTTTTTTTTCCTTGGACCAACAGATTTTATTGCGAAGACAGCTGATTGATTCATTTGGATATTTAATCGTGTGATTTTTTGTGAAGTTATGAGGAGCATGATATAAGAATTAGACATAAGCCTGCACCAGTTGTTGCATTATTACCTGAAATAGAACTGTCTGACTAATCTAAATACCTACATTCAAATGTGGGTGTTAGCTCTTCTAAGTCCCAATTTCTCAGTAGGTTCTCCATTTAATATATAACTGGACACATTTAAATCACACAATTGCTGATGCAGTTCGCAAAACCACGAGATGACACAACACGGCTAACACCGAAACGACACAACGGAACAACCGTCCATGTTACGTTCATTGAATCTGGACATCAGTCCCGCCGAATACTGATTATAGTTCAGCGAACGACAAGGACCATTGAAACAAAATTAATTTTTATCAGATGAATTATCACGAACTACTGTTGCAGTAACAATTTTTGTACATTGAATAGATTGTATGCTTTGCTTAAATGAAACATAGGGTAAATTTCGAGAACAAAAGGATGTTGTTTTGATTGCATTATATGTCAATACTGGTACTAGAAGAATTATACATATCATAAGAACGGATGTAAGGTAATTTTGAATTTATTGGCGTACCTGTGATTACTTCGAACATAAGGATTGAATTCTTTGAATGACATGGATTTGAAACAACTGTAAATATATGAATGGAGAAATATCCAAATACTAACAATTAATTGGATACGCAACAGTATTTTTTTCTGTGTGACGAACTGAATGAACTAGCTGACAGACAGCTAAAGATCGACTGTTGCAGAATGTTTTACAATGTGTATTTTTATTTATTCATTTACTTATTTGCTTTTACATCTGCTCTGTAGAAAAAAATCCAATTAGACTGCAGTCAAGATACAACAAACTTGTGCTTTAAAATTACAGAAACATATACAAGATAAAACTGATATCACAATTTTGATCAATAATAGTTGTAATTATACTGACAAAAAAATTGAAAATATATCTAATAAAACCTACAAACTTACAATTAATAGACAGAGGTCATAAATGTAAACCAGGGGACTTTATCTAAACGTAAAGCAAAAAGCAATGAACCAAACTAGATCGCAATAAATTACATCAGAGATCACACATGGCAGAAATTTCATCCTAGTCATGTCTTCTGAGATCCCCAATAGTGCGACAAAATATCACCACGATGGCCGCTTGTCCTTCACACCAGGGAATCAAACTTCGATGTACTTTCACGTTTTTGCTTCACAACTGAATACAGAATCACTTAGCCTTATCACAATCTCATCTCTCCGCCACACTCCTACGTCACTCATGGCACCTTATATATACCTCATAGAGATCTAGGGAATTCTAGATATCCAGATGTCATGCTAGAACGCTTATCTGTAATAACGAGGATGCTCGAAAGCTCCTGATGACTCCATGATGTTTACACATCACAAATCTAACCTATGCGTCTAATTTTACATACTTCACCTCTGTTACCTGATACTTTTGGACTTTCGGACCTTACCTTTGGACCTTTGGACTTACCTCCCCTCATTGTAGACACACATACTGGAGAAAAGGATCAGGCGGCCACGCCTCCTCGCTAACACAGGAATACCTACTTTCTTTGATTCTCCAGTTCGCGCTATTCCCTAGACCCGTAATGTATACGAATGATAATTTAGTGTAAAAGGAAACTTGATGTTGATTTGACACCGGTTCTCCAGAGCCATTAAGTCTGGTTCTAATCTTTCGCACTCACTTATGTTACCGATGCGATAGAACAGCTCTAAATCATCCGCAAATTAGCGATGTTATATCATTAACGGATATTCCAAATAACAATTTATAACACAAACCTTTGGGGCACTTCCGACGTAACGTGAACTTTTGTTTAACTGAAGCCGCGGGACTCTACACAAAAATGTCATAAGCTGCTGATAGATGTCATAATTTTTAAGTTTCGCAAGCAATATGCCGTGATCCACCCTATCCACGTATATACAAAATATTATTACTACTACTAACACTGCACCGCCTGTAAGATTTATATGTGGATAAAATTATTATGAATATACAGTACGATGAGTAGCTTTCTGAAATATTAACTCCGGTTAACACGCGTAAACATAGGTCAAGCAAATTCACCAAGTTGGCCTAAGACACACATAGTAGCAACATATAGATATTGGGAGCAGTACTTTAAAAAAGTATTGGTTCGCCATCTATCTACCAAAGCCGGTACCTGAGCGATTAATTTGAGGAACCGAGTACTGTTTATGTGACCCGTTTAAAAGCACCAGGTATAGGGACCTGCAGGATACGACAACAGACTCTTTTTTGTGGAATACTCATTTAACACTCCGGATATTCGGTTGATGCTAAAAAGCAACTTATTTATTCGTCTGAGACCTAAACCGCACTGATGAGCTTTAATAAAAGCAAAACGACGTAGTCTGTGATTGGTTTTCGGATGAATGTATACAATTGCTACTCTTTAATTGGTGAAGTTGCTTTTTAGCATAAACCGAATCTCGGGAGTGTTAAATGAGTGTTCCACAAAAAAGAGTCTGTTTGTTGTCGTATCCCGCAGGTTCCTATACCTGATGCTTTTAAGCGGGTCACATAAACAGTACTCGGTTCCTCAGATTAAACGCTCAGGTACCAGCTTCGGTAGATAGATGGCGAACCAATTCTATTTTAAAGTACTGCTTCCAATATCTATATGTTGCTAATACTAGCACGAGTTTTGCCAGCTAGGCACTAACAGGCAATTTCATTTATTCGTCTGAGACGTAAATCACACTGACGAGCTTTAATGAAAGCGAAGCGACCTCGTCTGTGATTGGTTTTCGGACGAATGAATGAAATTGCTACTCTTAACTAAGACACACAGCAATATTAGTTGAATTGAAAAAATGTCACCACACCCCCCTTGAACTGATTCCACGGCATGATACAAATAAGATATAAAACTGAGAATAACCAGTCAAGCAGCTGATTATATTCGGTGTCTAAATTCAATCATTTTTAGTATCAATAAATTCATATCCTAATACCAACATCAACGAAAAGTTACTGGGATTTGAGAAAGATAAAAACGTACCATTTATCAGCAGCAGTATTGGTGTAAAGACGTCTTTATGTTTTTTCCTCGCTGTAAGATGTCTTATCCTGGTTGTTACGAGTCTCAATTGTAAAGCAAAGAGATAAGGCGCGTCTTTCGCTGATAAGAAAGTTTCTCGGATAGTAAATTTAAAGCAATCCAAAGGAGAAGACAAAGCCGATACTATACAGTGGAAAGATAAAAGGTGTATTTTATGCTGGAGGCAAATTGTTCGCCATCCACTATCGATCCTTCTTGCCATGTAGCATAGGGGCATTACTGCTTTTCGCAAGATTTCATGAACTGCTGAACAGAGATATTAAGTTGTTAATATTTTATCCTTGGGTACCGTAAAGAATTTGTATTGAATATGATAATACAATATGCATGCTACAGACAACCGCCACTACTTGTAATATTTATGTATACAAAAATCATCTTTCTGCAGACCTTCCAAATATTCCTTCTGAAGACGTCACCTATACTTTTCTCCTTTCAAAGATGAGGGGACCATCGTGTATTCCTAAAATCCCATAATTTCAGTAGCTGCGAAACCGATTTTGATAAAATTTTAGTTGTGGCACAACGAGGGATCATAATATGTAACGCTGCTATATCTTCTTAATTTCTTGCAATTAGTAAGGAACCAAATTTGTCACGATTGCTATAAATTTCGTTTTTACTTCCTACACCGACAGGTGAGGGGATTATTGTGATCGCGAAAATTTTCGATTTTGAGATAATACGCTTTTTGGGCGTTTCATGATGTCTAAATAACGAAAATCCACGTCACTCATTTCCGTCGGTCTGTCTGTCGGTCTGTCTGTCGGTCTGTCTGTCGGTCTGTCTGTCGGTCTGTCTGTCGGTCTGTCTGTCGGTCTGTTCGCGTTTTTCTGCCCTCGTAATCTCAGTAACCGCTGCATGGATTGTGATGAAACTTGGGCAGCGATATGTTGTGGTGTCGTAGTAGGTAATGTTCCGATAATTTTGGAAATCGTTGTACGGGGGGTGAAATAATTAGCAAAAAACAAGAAATTTCAAATAAACTGCGGTGGTTAGGGAGTGGGGGGTTCTAAAACTCAAAAATTTGTTCTATTCATAATAGGGTGTCCATAGACCGGCATAATACCCTTTTTTTAGGTCCATCCGAACATTGCCTTGCTTATTATAGAAACCAAGGGACTTATATGTGACGTATTCATACGAGCGTTGTTTTAGATCGTTCTATATTGCGTAACGCGAAAATTATCAAATTGATTTTAATGAAGTTCTGACACAATATTACAGCCGCGGCGAGGATGGCAAGCGCGTGTGTTTTGGAAAAATCGTGTCAGTGGCGGCGCAGCGATAATAAAAAAACTAAAAATATAGAAGTAGTTCAAACTTTGATTTTAGGCGTTTTAGGAGTCCCTGATCAGTTTTTACTTTTTTTTGGGAGGGGGTGAAATTGAGGTGGTTAGGGGTGGGGAGCTGTAAAGCTCAAAAATTTGTTCTATTCATAGTAGGCTGTCCATTGACCTGTGAAAGAAAGACCTAGCGGCATAGTACCTTTTTTTAGGTTCATCCGAACATTACCTTGGCTATTACAGAAATCAAGGGACTTAGAATTGTCTGATGTATACATACGAGTATTGCTTTAGATCTTTCTGAATTTAGTAACATGGAAATTATGGAACCGATTTTAATGAAATTTAGACATGCAAAGAGAATATAATAAAATTATATCACTGTTATGTGTGGAAGTACTGAGTCAATCAACTTGACTCCATTTTTTTGTTTCGACAAGGGAGATCCAAACTTATTTTAATTCATAAGGACTATCTCTGATTAAAAATAACAACGTTGGTGCAACAGCACCACAACCACAATAGCAAGGATATAATAGGCCCATCTAGTCATTTTCTAATACATATAACACCCATTAATGCTGTAAGATGTATCTTGGATACTTGTACCTTGTTCGCTTTTCATGTACCGTTTCAGAATTGATTAGGAAGAACTGGAGAGTGGATCCAGAATCAACACTCTCTGAGATGGAACAACATCTCTAGTCATCTCCGTCAGGCTCGGGAGCTATTAGCAGGGCCTGCAGAGAGAATAGGACGATTTTGTCTCTCTCTGGATAGGAGTAACTTGAGATTGCTAGTAGGCCTATTAACGGGTCACAACACCTTCAGGCGTCACTGTTTGTGATGAGGGTGGTCAATGACCCAACGTGCACGTGGTGTGGTGAAGAGGAAGAATCCTCGGCACACATCTTGTGTCGCTGTGAAACCCTGGGTTATTACAGGCAGACTATGCTGGGCTCAAGAACCTTGGAACCAATAGAGATAACACGGATAGGACCTAAGAATGTACCTGCCTTTGCCAAAAGGGCAGGTCTTAGGAACTAGCGCGGATAGAGGCGCAGAAGGGCCCATCGTGTGGCCTATGCACCAGCCACATTCCGTGCTGGATAGCCTCTGGTCCTTATTCAATCGTTTCAGAAACCACACAGAGCTTACGAAATCAGTGCCTCATAAAAACCAGCATATAAATGCTCATTTACTCTTCGCATGCTGGCTGATACCATACCCCAATTTCGAAAAAAAATCAGAGGTATTCATCAAATTAAAAAATGTTATCGCACATCGTGGCGTCATGTGCAGACGTCAAATTTAACTATTTATTGCAAATCGAATCATCAGGTTTAGGGATAGAATTGGGACAGTGGCTGGGTGGAAATTTTGCTAACTCTGAAATTTTTGTTATTCCCATGCGACAAATAACATGAAAATACAGCAGAATAAGCTCTTCGTCTTTAGTGCTAATAACAGCTGACTACTAGCTTTCGAATTTTAAAGATACTACATACTTTTTTTCTGATGAACCTGAATCTTGCGTAGAGGATAAAAGTAATAAGTGATTATTCTGGATGATAGTGTTATGAACATTTAATATTGTAATAATTCAATCGAAAGGAAAACGACCAAAATAAATTAAGTAAGAGCAGGACGAAATATTTAAACAATAACTTACTATCTAATTTAACATCATTAAAAGGTTGGGCATGTATCAGAAAAGGCTAGAGATGGCAAATCTGGATATTAAAAAAAATATACCTGAGTAACCCATCCATCAAACAAGAAATTTAATAATAGACTACATTATGTTCAGTTAAAGAATTATTTTAGGCTAGTAATTGTTATAACAAAACACATAAACATAAGCAGATTACACGCTCAATAAGTCCTTAAACACCATTGGATAGATAAAATAATATACTGTGCAGTTATACGAAATATCATAATAAAATAGCTCCATCTCTAGGGTCATCGTTATTAAGGGTGAACTCGCAAAACACCTCTCAAAGAGGTAAAAACAACTAGGCTGAGAATTATGATAATTGTGTACTGAGAATTATCATGATAACTCTGAGGCTTTCACTAAGATACTAGGGGTCAACTTGCATACCATCCACTCCTTTGAAATGTTGAGTATGAAGGACCTACTCCCGACGTGCTTTGAGATAATGTTATTTTTTTTATATCGCAGACATTCAAAACTCGAGTTATCAAACCGCTAGTGGTATAAATGTGTATATATCTACTAAACAAGGCCTCGAATGAATTAAGGAAATAAATCAATATATCAATATTTAACGATACGATTAGTAGAATTGGGAACTGTGTGAGACAAAATCGGCTAGGTTATTGCACAGTCACAACACTTCTTTACTAGACGTGATACAACTTGGCGCTATGCAAAGTGATATTTCGATAGAAGAGCCCCGACCGACCTAATTTCGACCAGATACCAAACAGATATTATACGCAACTTCGGACCTTATTTTCAATGCGACGAACAGTCTAAATTATTGTGAAGCTCATCAGACTATTTAGAAGACAATATCGGCGGGATGGTGAGTTGTATTTCTGTTTTTCTTCATCTATTCGTCTTCATAGTATCATTTAAGTTGCACAAATGACTTTACTTTTGGATAATATTATTTTGGAACTATACAATTTTGTCACTGTGACATTTGTTACCATAATTGATGGCACCAACGGCATGTGGATATCTAAGTGCGAATCTATATTAGATTTGTGTGACAACATTGTTTTGACCAGCTCGCATTTCTTGCTGCCATGAATTCCAATAATTACCAGTCGTTTTCTTGCACTCCTTACTTTGTAAAAATCACCCATTTCCGCTGTATATATATAAGGTGATCCACTTTTTAGAAGCAACACTTTGACAGTCTATAGAAAAACTGATTTTATGGTGCAAATTATGTATCAACATGGTTGCGGAAAAATTTAGTTTTAAGATACAGTGTGTCGAAGTTTGGGGAAAAAGCACTGACTAGAGATAATTATCATTTCTAGTGGCATCTCGGAGGGCTGTCCCACCAACTAATATTACCAACAAAATTTACGCCACTAACTTTATGTTGTATTTCGGATTAATCAGATGCAACGACAACTTTTTGTGTCTTGATGCCCCTCAGTATCGAACTTTTTTTTCGAGGAAAAAGATAAAAACCATTTCATAGCCAGTCGAACAAAACAAGTTAACTTTGTTCTTCTTACTGACAGGTCGTAAATCCAAGAGCGAGTTGTTGATCCAAATTCAAGTAGAAATGTTCATATAAGCGTGATCCTAAAGTGTCTGATTTTCATGTTACGGGGCGTCAAAGTTCGGAAAATGAATGGTTTCTGATAGAATGTATCTTGAAGACCACCCTTTAGAACAAATGTTTATTTACATTTTTCTACTTTAATTTGTGTCAGAAATACGCATTTGGAATTACAACGTATCAATAAGAAGAACAAAATTGACTTTTTTTGTTTTAACATTTTATTCGACATGGTATGGAGTGGCCTAAATTTTTTTTCTCTAAAATAGTGAAATACGTAGGTACATCAAGAGACAAAAAAGTGGGGTTTCCATCTGTTTCATCCGAAAAACAACATTAATTTTCGTTAAGGTCCCTGGCATGCATTTTTTTACTAATATTTATCGTGAGACTGCCCTTTCACCAGAGACCACTTACTGTTGTGAAGAATACTGCCAAGTCGGCTCAATGATGTTTAAGAAATTAATAGAAACTCAATTCTTTCCAAACTTTGACACTCTGTATCTTGAAAAATGAAATCAAGGTGATTGACTTAGTACTTCCCACACATTACGGTGATACCAGTTTATTAGTTTCCCATAGCATGAAACTATAGCCCGAGACCCCCTTGCAATCAAGTCATTGCCCCCCCCCCCCCCTCCCCCAATGTGTTATGTCGGTAGGTCTTTCCTTCACAGGTCAATGGACAGCCCATTATCAATGCAACAATTTTTTCAGTTCTACAGCCTCCCAACCCCCAACCACCCCAATTTCACCTCCCTCCAAGAAAATTGTAGCGAAAGCTTCAGCACCCTATCATACAGGATGTTCCAGAATAACGGCCCTAAAGCAGATCCTTGAGGCACCCCTGTTGTCATAGGGATTCCGGTTCCGGCAATGCAAATTGATCTGGACTCTAGCTGCTTATAAGATTCGTTAGGTATTTTTAAATTTTTAGCTTTCTCAGTTCCTCCACAACTATGCTCCACGAGGCTGTATTAAAAGCATTGCGAACATCCAGCGTCACCAACGCACACCGTTTCTTCTTGGTATCTTCCGCAATCCTCGTTACCGTTTCCAAGGTATCGATGGTGAACCTGCTCGAGCGGAAACCGAATTGGCATGGCGAGAGTCCCCCTGCCTTTCCGATCTCTTTCTTGAACCTCTGCCTTATCAGGATTTCGTACAGCTTTCCGATGGTATCTAGCGGGCAAATTGGCCTGTATGAAGAGGAAAGCTCTGACGGTTTTCCGATCTTGCTAAGCAATACCACGCCTTTGGTACGGTTTGCGTACTCAGAAGGCGGTTGAATAGACCTGATAGCAGCAGTGGTATCTAAGTCTAAGTTCCTTGGTTACTCTAATAGGCAAGGAAACGTTAGGAAGGGCCTAAGAAAGTGTATCATGCCGCTAGGTCTTTCTTTCACAGGCAATGACAACAATTTTTTTTATTTTACAACCCCCCCAAACCCCAACCCCACATGACCCCAATTTCACCACCACAAAAAGTAGAAAATGATCAATAATATCCAAAATGCTTAAAAACGAGGTTTGAGCTGTTTTTATTTTTTTATTTTTTTATTTATAAAAACCATACGCGTTTTCCATCTTCGCCACGGTAGTGATACTGTGATTTCATTAAAATCAATTCACGTTACACAATACAGAACGGCGTAAAGCAACGCTAATATATCGTACATGAGAAACAATTCCTTTGGTTTCTGTTATAAGCAGGACAATGTTCGGATGGACCTAAAAAAGTTATTTATGTCGCTAGGTTTTCCTTTACAGGTCAGTGGAGAGTCTACTATGAATACAAAAAATTTTTCATTTTCACAACACACCATCCCCGAACCCCCCCCACATTTTACCCCACCCAAACAAAACTAGAAAATGATCAGTAACCCCTAAAACGTCCAAGAACAAAGTTTGAGCTGTTTTCATATTTTCAGTTTTTTGATTATTGCTACGCTGCCACTGACACGACTTCTAACAGCCTTACTCATTCTCCACCCTCACCAAGGTAATAATAGTGTATCAAAATTTCATTAGAATCAATATAATAGTTTTAATTTACAAAATACAAAACTATCTAAAGCAATAAATACTCGTATGTACACAGTGTAAGTGCTCTAGTTTCGGTAATAGGCAAGGCAATTTTCGTATGGACCTAAAAAGGTGATTTATGTCACTAGGTCTTCCTTCACTCAGTTGACTGCCTATTCTGAATACAACAAATTTTTCAGTTCTTTAACCCCCAACTACCTCAATTTCGCCCCACCCAAAAAACGTAGAAAATGATCAGGAACCTCTAAAACGCTTAGAAACGAAGTTTGAGCTGTTTTCATGTTTTTAGTTTTTTTTATTATTTCTACGCCGCCACTGGCAGTTTCCTCGTTACACACTTCAGAACGATCTAAAGTTCTTTACATCAGAAAGAATTGTAAGTCCCTTGGCAAGGCAATGTTCGCATAGACCTAAAAAAGTTATTTATGTCGCTAGGTTTTCCTTCACAGGTCAGTGGACAGTCTATTAAGAACATAACAAATTTAACAATTTTACAATCCCTCACCCCCAACCACCTCAAATTTCAACCCACCCAAAAAAATAGAACACCTAAAACGTCTGAAAGCAAAGTTTGGGGAATATTTGAAATTTTTGCTAATTACTCCGCGGCCAATCCACTGATTTTCAAAATTATAGCAGCGTTACCTACGGGGACCCCACCTCATATTGCTGCCTAAGTTTCATCGAAATCGTTAGAAAAACGCCAACAGACAGACCGACAGACGGATCGACGGAAATGAGTTGTTGCCCAAAGCAAAATTTTGAGATAATTTTTGAATCCTCTAAAAGAATAAATTTGAAATGTTAGACGAATAGAAAGAAATAAGGTAATTAATGTTGAAATGATAAGAATTATTTTCGTTATGTAGACATCATAAAACGCCCAAAGAGTGTATTATCTCAAAATCGAACATTTTGGCGATCACAATACTCCCCTCACCTATCGGGGTGGTAAGTAGAATGAAGCTGTTTCGCAACTATGGTATTTTCACCTTGAAGTTAGTGTTTCTATCGATTGATAAGGTCCTGCTACTAAAAGTGGACCATCCTGTATAACGTTTATCAAAATTATTACTCTTATTCCACTTAGAATGGAATAACTAAAATTTTCCGATCGAAGCCAGCGAATATCTCTCTGTATATTGAATGAGCTAACGAGTTTATGAGAAAATTGCGTCTTTGTGTCGCTGTCGATTTATTCAGGTAACTTTTTGAGTGGTTTTATATTTGCTTTTAAAAAGTTAGCTTGGTTGGCGCTTAATTAGATGCAGTTTTGATGGCATTAAAACTCGTTACTTGAAAATCAATCAACCTTACTAGGTACTTATAGAATATTTCAACTAGCTTCCAAACAGCGTAGAGGTTCTTAGAGTGCGAGTAGCAAATATGAAAGGATCCAAAGTTGAGACGTGTAAAAAGCCCAGGCCATAAAATCGTAAACTGTTTCACTAGTCAAGTTTAGTAACCAGGCTTCCTCAATTAAATTTTGTTCTGAAATCAGAAACAAAGGAGGGTTACTTTGCATATCGTGAAAATCGAATGTGAATTTAGAAATACAAGAAAACAAGACTAAGGCCCGATTTTATCGACACAGGCATTTTAACAATGGCTTTGACCAATCAGAGCAGCCCATTCAAGAAAATGCATCTGTCAAGGTTCTCTGAAAATTATTGATTTGTCTTGAAATTTACTTCAAAAGAAAAAAGGTGAAAAAAGGCATGCTTTACATTATATAATCGACCATTATGGACCCTCTAGTATCTTTTCAACTCTGATTTTCCATCCTAAATGGGTGAGAACTTGCATTTTCCTGGTTAACAAAGAGTTTAGCAATTGCTATTCTCAACTAATCAGATTCCACAAAACCGATACATTTGATCTCTGGATCAAATGTACTGTTAATGTAAAAAAATGATGACAAGAAATTCAAATTACTGCATTATTTTGATAAAACAATAATTTACAATCGATTATAATGATAAATACCTGCAATATACCTTTGCATTATAGCAAAAATGGGTAAAAAGTAACATTTTATTGCATTTCACAAAGCTAGACGCACAAGATTTAACAAGTGTGCATTACTGGTTGCCTATTCTCCTTTTGCTTGCGATCTGGCAAAGGTATAACGTATAGCCTCATTTTTCCTAAACTAGAAACATTTCGTATAGTCAGAAGGTGAATAAAGTGCTTAATATAATTTCCAGAGGGGGAAAGGGGAGAACCAGCAGGGAGGATTTTTATTCATATGCATGCCTCACAATGTGTTTCTGCGCTTTGGTCCCTTTTACGAAGTTCCTTTGCAATCTTTACATGTGTGAATATTTCTATAAGAAGATCTATAACAAACATGCATCCAGTCTGTAGTCAATCTGACTGCAATTACAATTGGTAATTATACAATCTAATGATTAGGTATAAGGTATACATAAAACATTAATTTGCAAATCAATCGCTTTGTTCTGATTTTCTGCTATGATTTTGATTCATGAATTCTAAAATATTTTTGATAAAAGTGTCATCCATCTTTGACATTTTGTTTCCTATATTGATAAAATACTATTGGATGATACTTATTAACATAGCCCTCAATATCCAATAGCTTTTGCTAAACAACATCCAATAGAAAAGCTTTGTCAAAGTCTTTGTTAAATATGCATGTTGATAAAATCGGGCCTAACTTTTTCAATAGTGTGGACTAGACAGAAACACTCACTTTAATTTTTTCTGTTCGAATCCAAATCAAACTATTTAGGCCCAATATCGAGCCACGTCTGAGTATTTTCTCTCGCAAGTCATAAATCCTCGATAGGGTAGGTGCTTGGACAGTTCACGCAGGTTAGAAAATGTTCTCCAATTTGTGACTCTTCGCAGTCACATATTATGTTATTTCCTTCTGTGATACCCCACCTTACCAGGTTAGTTTTAGTTGGAGCTACTCCATTTCTAAAGCCGTTGAGAATTTTCCACATTTTTCAGTCCAGATGGTATCCTAGTAAAGACTTTTGATGCAGGGGTACTTATCCAGTGGCTACATGGGGATTCAACTCAAAAAGCCGTGGTTTTGGTGTCCTTTTTGGTTCTGAGGCCTCGTAAATGGGGTGGCGATGATCGCACATTTGCCTCTCTCTCTCTGTGTCGGTTGCTAGTCAGCGAGTTACGGGAGGATCTCTAGTGGTGTGGCCTTCATACGTCCTGTTACTAATCTGCACGCCTCGTTAAGGGTAAAGTCGACACTTTTTGTGTGGGTGGATCTGTTACCTGTTCCAGACAGGACAAGCGTACTCCGCCGTTGAGACAGAAACAAATGTTCACTATTGGTTTACTAGTTCAAAAAAGCTATGAAACTCAAATCTTGTCTAGTCCTAGTTGAGGGTCTGGCAGTATTATTCTATTGCTGCACTAAATGGCAACTATTTTATTCTTGAATTCGGTGGGGGAAAAATTGAATAATAGGTATATAATGGGCAAAGATATGTCAAAAAGGTCAGCGTCAGAACTCAGGTAACTTCAAAAAGTCTCAAAAAATGTTAAGATATGAAAATTATTTACAGAAACTGTTTTTCTTCTCGTAGGAAACAAAACTTTGGCAGCCTCAATTCGTCATTGCTTGTTAGAGCGGTCCGGTGGATCTTAGCTCTTAGTTACAGTCACTCACAGTATATCCACGGAGTTAGAGTCGTGTCGGTCGATCGGTTTGTTAGGTCTGGTTACCCAGAGACTCGACAAAGTCATTTTGGCAACTCATATCCTTCAATAACGGCGACCAAAAACCAGCTGTCATCTCTCTGTAGCGCCGTGATGTTATTACACTCCCCATGCTGAAATACCTAGGGGCCAATAACGCAACTACTCGAAAACCTGCACCTCACAGTCATTTCTATACATGCATCGGCGCTCCTACCCCCACCTGTGCGTTTTCGGAACCCTGAATCCTGTAATTCTGTTTGTAGATATACCCTCCAAGATAACAATGAACTTCATCCGAAAAGATGATTTTTGACCAGAACCGGGCGACTGGTGGTCACGAAGAGTTGAGGTTCTTGGTATTTCACGCAAACTTTGAGTGACACCAGTAAAGCTTTTTTGTGGATCAGAACCAAAGGTCCGTCGCATATTTGGCGCACATTGTAGAGTACAACAGCACTTACTCTGGATATAGCTTTAATATTCGCCAGCGTTGCACAAGAGTAAAACAATCCGTCTCCTGCAACACAAGTTTGACACTACACATGTACCTATAGTTCCAGGGCGACAATGGGGTCAATGTTAAATAACAGGTTTTTGAAAATAAATCTAACAAATACCGTAGGCAAATACTAAAAAACAGATAATGGCTAATGGCTAACTGTGGGGGACCCACGTGGCTGCGCGGTGAACAGCGTCTGCCTTCGATAGTGGGGCAGCAGCAGCCTTGTGCGCGATTAGCGCTTGGGTGGTTGACTGAATTCCACCAGGGAGACAACAGTTTGGACTGGCTGTCGGTGTCGCCCACACGAGCGCTGAGCGGAGCATCTTACGCGGCCGGCACTTTGGATGATCGACCGGAAGGCCCGGACGGGGGACCCCCGTCGGACCGTCCGGGATGATGGTATCATTCCAACGGTGCTTGCCGTGCACCGCCCCCCCTTAAGTGCTGACGGCTCCCAGAGGAAAAAAAAATGGCTAACTCTGGTTTACAATTTCCAGTTTTGAACCAAATTCTGCAGTTTCCAGAACTGCATTGCATTGTCGTTTAAGAATATCAGATTATTTATACAAAATTGAGTGTTTTCAGGTTTTTTTCGCGATTTAAAATTACCAATAGTAACTCCAAAAGGTACTCTTCACGGATCGAAGTGACTTCAGTCAATTGCTCTTATACTATTAGAAATAAAGTACATTTTTTTTAAATTAGTTCTATATCAAAAATAAGAAAGAGGTTTTACTGTATTTCCTGTTATTGTCACAATGTAACGTTTTCATGAGATTTAAATATCACGAGTCAAAGGTTTCAAGTTTCGTAGCGGAAAGGGACGTGAGATACCGAAATATTATTAAAAATCTCACGAAACAATATCACGGCTCAACAAACAATCAGCTGTATTACTCAAGGTTATATTGGGTTGGATTGGTTCTGATTTTAACAGCGGCGGCACGGCTTGGATAACTACATAGAATATGAGTATAGAGTTAAATATTATAGATCTCAGCGCAAATCTAGTACCTTATGAGAGGCAAACATTAAGAACAACATAAACTTTATGTTATCTTCAACGTAAGGGTTGAGTATTATTTCTTATTTCTGCCATGTTGTGCACTTTTTCCACTCCGCCCACAAACTATCCCAAAATGGCGTCGCTGACGTCAGATATTTGCAACATGTCATCACAAATGAACCGACAGCTTATTGTTGAGCCGTGATAATATTTCACGACGTATTCATTTCATGCACGAGTCTCAACGTGCACACATGATGTGTCTTGTTTCATGTGAAATATTTATTTCACTTGTTGCACGTGAGTTAACGGTATTGTCTCCGAAACAAAATCAGCACACCACTGGGTTTACCTTCGATCTTCGGCATTGTTTGAAGATTAATGCAATAGGTACACTTTGTACAAAATAGTGATAAAAGGAAACCATGTGTTAAAAGTTGGTCACGAGACATGACACTGAAATTAATTGACGTATATGAATTCACTTCTAGTTTATGGGATTGTTCATCAGGACAATATTAAAACAGAAATGTACGGAAAGCCTCAATTGATGATATTGCGAAAGCAATGGAAATATTCGCTGAAGAAGTGAGTGATATATAGAATACTTGCAGTGGTACTAAATTTGGATTAAGTGTATGTCTAGAGGAAAAAAAATTATTTAAATGCTACCTAGAACAGAACTTTCACTATTGCTGCTATTCCGATGAAGAAATTTGTAATCATAATTTACGGTTTTTTCAGTTTTTTCCACGTGACTGAAAAAAAAAACGGTTGCTGACGACATAAGACGATCTGATGATCGATAATCGTAGCCTAATTATTAAATTGACAACACACCACCTCTAGCTATAATTGGCAACCCCTAGAAGCAGCAGCAATAAAAATACGACGTGTGTCAAGTTGTTAAGTGTCACAACCAAAATTATCGATCAGAATGTGTTCATGATATCTCATATCCAATCCTCATAATATCCAGTGACGTCAGAGGTCGTTTTTGCGACGTTTTTACTAGTTCAAATTTTAATTTGGAATAAGTCTTACAAGCAACTTAAAAAATCAAAAGCTTCTACTTTATGATGTTTAATACGTTAAAATGAATACATTCAGGCAAAATTATTTTTTGAGCGCAAGAACCCTATTATTCCACAGTGTAGACAGGGAATTGAAAAAACAAAAGCGGTGAAGCTGCAGATGATTGCACTGTACTGAGACATTCGAAGAAAGTTATCATAAGATTCCTCATTTTTTCTTATTCAATGTCTTACCCAATATCTAAAAGACTTTCTCATAATATTACTATATATTTTAACGACAAGGCCCTGCTGCATTTCTTCCAGCCCTTTTTGTTGACATTTTGTTACAAAATCAGTACACAATTCTTTTGACTACTCTGCGTTTGACACGGTACTGTCGAAACAGCATATTCTCAGATACCTTGAGATACAGATATCATTATTCACGTGTTCACAGAAATATAATATCATGTTCTCAAATAAGTCCACATGAAACAAATATCTCATGAGATTTTAGTCCCACTGTGGACACCCACCTCTAGAAATCGATAAGAAAAAAAAACATTTTTGCCGGACCTATCAAATCACTCTGGTATCCCCAAATGTCGTTCCCTGTCGCTGTAATAAGTTACCGCATGTGTTGAATTTCGGAGTTTCCAATGGGAGCAACTAAAATTCCATCGGTTGTACTCGGTGGTCTCTGACAGACCAATTACTACACGTGGCTCGCTGTGCAAATTGCCAACAATCTGATATCATTAATTACGGCGGGGCGCAAAGTGTTGGCCGTATTTATTTCCACAAATTTATATATGGTTATGTTGGAGCACCTGACGGATACACCGACAGACTATTGATCAGGCGCGGTTCGGATATTGCGGTAATTATAACAGTTCGGCGCTGTTACCAAAATTGACATAATTTATCGAATACCATATACTATTGCTACATATTATTAAACAGAATGACTTCCATGTAATTGATGCGTTACATAAATAAATAGACATTGGAAAGTACTGTTCATGCTGACATTGCTCCGAGAAAATCATGATTCTGATACATTTTTGGAAAAGGGTTTTTTTTACCTTACCTACCCCTCCCAGTTAATTTGAATGGTGAAGTAAGTCATCTGAGCCCTTGGTTAAATTGCAATATTTTATTATTTTTTACTCTTTCTATTATTAAACACAGCAATATAATAATGTAGGATGTAGAAAACCTCCCACCATGGATTTGTTGAAAACTGCTGATTAGAAGAAAAACCGCTCAGACATGTCAAAAGATTTGTCAAGGGGGGCAACTTTTTAACCAAAAACTACTTCACCTCCTTGTACTCTTCGCCTCCCAGGGTCATCCCCTCAAATATTTTAAATGACCAGGGGTATCGAGAAATAGCTTTTTTCAATGGTATGTCGAAGTCCTTTATTTTGACGTTTGCTTTTTAAAATAGACGGATTTGATTTCGAGAACATTAGAAACATTTCTAATGTATCTTAGTTTGTGGACCATATATCAGGAGTTGCTCAGGCAACTTCGCAGGCTCTGGCCAGATTACACTGCAAGTCTGCTGGTTATGTTCATTGGATTCCTAGGTGTAATAAGACATACGCTGCTCTATGCACTGCACGCAATGCCGGTGTGCCGTGCCGCGGCATATGTCTTACCTGTTAGAGTACAAATGGCAGTCATCCCTGGGTCCCTTTGTCTACTTAAGGCGCACTATTCGCGGACCTAGTGATTGCTCACCTCACGGTGTGAGAGGTAGTCACTGGATGATGGACAGCAGCTTGGTGTATCGGAGCCAAGGTTGTACCTTTTTGTAAAAAAAATATAATACTCATCTGGGCAGTGTACGAACTGCAACAAATGAACACAAAGCTCCACAAAGGGATAAATATGGAAAGAAGTCTACATCCTCAGTCCTGTGTCCCGCGAGTATACCTATCACGACACCTGGGAGGGCGCGGACTATTCAGTTTGGAGCGTTTTCACAACAGGGCAATATTTTAGGAAACAAGAGTAGTTGTAGTAGTTGTAGTAATAGTAATTAAAATGGAGACATGAAATCTCTTTCCAGCAATATGTTCCTCCTATGTTCTACCAGTTCGGCAATGGCTAGACGACGCGTTTCCAGGAAACTATATAGAGTGAAGGGCGCCTATAGAATGGGCTGCTAGATCTCCTGATTTAACGCCACTACACTTGATTTTATGAGGGCCTTTAGAATCTATTGTGTTTACTCCCCAGCCTGAAAGTTTGGATGACCTTTTTCAATGCATTACGGAAAGTTGTCATGATATCCCACAACATGTTTTTTGAACTGTCTGCCAGGAATTTGACTATCGCCTGTAACATTATTTTTCTAATAGCGGGCAACATTTTGAACACCTATTGCAATAAAAAATGATATTTTCGTGTGTCGTTTCATATGAACAAACCCAGAAGCATCAAGGTATTTTAATTTTCTTGAAAACGAATCGACCAATTTAAAAAAAATCGAACGTCAAAAAAAGGACCTCAACATACCTTTGAAACAAGCTATCAATCGATACCGCTTGTCATTTGATATCTTTACACGGATGATCCTGGGGGGCAGAGGGTACAAGGGGGTGAAGTAGTTTTTGGTTGAAAAGTTGTCACCCTTGACTAATCTCGGTGTCTTTTCTTTCAACTAGTGGTTTTAGATAAACCCTTATTGGAATGTTTTGAAATGACTGTACTACACAACGAAAATGAAACCCTTATACTGGTTTGTTCTAAGAAAAGGTTTTCATTCCTACTATTCGTCATTGTTAGTCAGAGCGGTCCGGAGAAACTTTTCTCTTAGTTGCGGTCATGTGGGTCGATCGGTCTGTCAGGTTTGGTTACTCAGAGACCAGACAAAGTCATGGACAAGTAAGGGACGAAAAAGAGAGGAAGAAAGGAGAAGAGCAAAGAGGAGGAAGTGTGTCGGTTGGATGGTATAGCTTGACATAGTCGAGTTGAGTTCGGTAATTTTTGGTTTTATCTAAAGGGTTAATTTTGATCTTCGGTATCTTAAATGGCAAAAATGTAGTTGTTTCCAAAATTGCACGATTTCATTTCAATCACAGTGTGAGCCGCGGCCTTGTGTGCTTGCGAACCTACTCGACTGTGTAGTCCACTGACTCGCGCAACAGAGGGTTGCTGTGCGATTCCGCTTGACTTCAACGTCGTTGCGCCTGCTATTTAATGTAATCCCTCAACTAATGTCAAGGGCCCTGTGAAGGTTTTCGTTAGAAACATACCATGGGGCGTTAGTTATTGTACGCAATGTCCTGCTCTGCAGAACCTGCAGGTTTCGCATGTGCGTCTTTGCGAGGAAACACCAAGCCGCACATGCGTAGATAATTGCTGGTCTAATAATCATCTTGTAAAGTCGAATTTTATTTACCAAACTCAACTTTGAAGTTATACGTAACATAGGGTGGAGTTGACGAAACGTAATTTCGAATTTTGTTTTTAACGCTTGAGAGTGTTTCTCCCAAGTCATGCCCTCGTCGAAGATAATGCTTAGGTACTTGGCTGAATTTTCCCATGGAATCCTAGCACCGTTCACTGAGACCTCTAACGGGGCGCCACGACGTTTTTTGGTACAAGATATAGCCTGCGTTTTCGAATGATTAATTTTGATGAGCCACCGATCCGCCCACTCTAACACTTCATCCACCGCAAGCTGCAACTCATCGCGGCTAAACACATCGCAATTTTTTTTGCTTACCCCACGAGGCCCTCTACCACTGGTCAAGGGCGCCTCCAGAAAATTGTACAGGGGGGGGGGGCGACTTACATAAATTGGGTGCTCAAATCAGGGGCGAAGGGGACAAATGTGATTTTTGGTTATACAAGTTTTTTATCTTCACTGTTTCAGGGGGGGGCACGCCCCCCTTCTGCTGGTGCCCATGCCACTGGTGCAACCGTCTCATCTAGACATACGTAATCAGTGGTTGGTTGTCTGGTCTGCTGTTGTGCCTGCGTTTCGTGCTATAGTTACTTCGCCATTCTTCAGTTTCTCCGATTTGCAAAACGTGCTTTATGAATCTTCTTCTTCTTTCAGTACCATCTCCTTAGCGGAGGTTGGCGTAGTGGCGGCTCACCTTAAGCAGCCAAGGAGCCATGGCACCACCACAATAAATCGAGTACCTAACTTTCTTTGACTTTCCTTGTGCTACTTTTAAATATTATATTGCATCCTATTTTTTAACAATTATTCAGCAAAAAGTAAACATTGACAAAAATCCAATATATTCATAATGCCCAGACTATTGCTATGAAAGGACGGCTTGTGGTGTGGGAGCCAAACAGATAGCGGCTCCAATTCTGCTATAATACCTCCAACCGAAAGGTTAAATGAGGCCATATTAATGCTATGCGCAGAGCGCGATTTCAAAATACATTGTATAGTAACAGTAACTCGTCTTCCTGTTAAAAGGGCTTATCTCAGAAATTGCGGACACGAGTTAGACCATTTGATAGCAGTAACCTGCAGCTACTCTCTTAATGGCGTATCTCGTAAATAGATAGTATTGAAGTTATGACGTGTCTTTCCCGATTTTGGTACGTAAAGATTCTCACAAAGTAGCCTATCTCTCCCATCTCTAGATAGTACCGTTGCAAGGAAACTCCTGAAAAATCATTCAAAATGTATAGATAAGCCCTTTTGTAAGAAGGGCGACGAGCTGATCCTCGGCCACGACAACAAAACTATGAAGGATTAAGTGGAAAGAAAATACAATGCTATTCAGGTGAATACCCGAATTTCGCATATAGCAGTCACTTACTTCCGACCAGTTCATAACTTGTATAGGAATAATACACGCAACACGGCGTCACTACGGCACCACCAAACCTATCTCACAGCCTCAAATGCACAACTTTTTACAATAGGTAGAAACCCTAAATCCTGTATCCTGTACCCAACTTTATTTATCCAGTCGTTGGGTATTTAACCATCGCTCTTCACTGGGTGGGTACATGCCAGGTACGTACTCAAATTTCATTAACCTTCCCACCCACCGTCCAACAGTGAGATCACGCTGCAAATGTAAAAAGATTTCCGAACGATACATATCCCAGCTGGTGGATTTTCTGACAGGGACCTCTATGTAGAAACGTTCACCTGATCTGACATCGCTGTATTACTTTTTGTCGGGTACTATAGCAACAAATGAATGTACCGCACGACTATGGCTACTGACGCTAAATCCGTGAACCAGGGGAGGATCAATAGTTCCAAAGTTCTGTTTGTGTAGACCACCAAAGGACACCCTGTGCATGATGCATTAATTAAGGCACACTGCGCCTTTGTTTCAATGTTTTGGCATCTGATACTCTTTTATCACTCCACGATCTATTCTCCTATTTCCTCTGCCATTTAATAATCTCTCTTTCGTCTGAGCCAACTATTTCTTCTTTTCTGAAAAGTTAACAATCTTCTCAAGTAGTAAGCCGATTGGGGGAGTTACCATCAATGAAGCTTTTCCTTGATACCGGTTTATAAGAAGGAAATACACCCAATGCTATACTCCGCTGATTTCTTCACATAAAACTGATGTACTCTTTACTTCTCTGGTAATAGGCGAGGCGAGAATTCCAATAGTTCAAGTCTTAGAATTTAGGATGGTAAGTTTTATGGAATTCTTATACAGGGTGAGGCCTAAGTTGATACTTTTTTAAACTGTGTTTAGAAATCGTTAGAATAAACAACATATCCAAATAACTGTTTTCCAATAAAAATGAAAACTAAGCGAGATACGGAATTAAAAATAGTAAATCTTCCATTTATAGTTTTTCGTTATTGCTGCGCCGCCACTTGTTAGTGTCGTTTTCGATTTTTAAAAATCATACGCATTTTCCATCCTCACCACGGTAATAATACTGTTTCGAAATTTCATCAAAATCAATTCCAGGTTACACAAAACAGAACGATCCAAAGCAATATTCGTATGTCTACATTAAAAAATGTCTTCGATTTCTGTAATAGGCAAGTCAATGTTCCGATGAACATAAAAAGAGAGAGCCTATTATGAATACGAAAACTTTTTTAATTTTTTAGTTTTACAACCCCCATTCCCACTACCTCCTTCACCCGCTACCAAAAAAAGAGCAGAAAGGGATCAGGAACTTCTAAGACGCTTGAAAACGAGGTTTGAGTTATTTTCGGTTTCTTTATTGTAGCTGCGCTGCCACTGACTTGCGTCAAAGTTTAATTAAAACCAATTCTAAAATTTCCACACTACTTAATACAGAATCTAAAGCAATACTAAACTTGTATGCATATCAATCATTTGGTTCACAGAAAAATCGTAAAGATGAAGGGTACCGGCTGGATTCGAACCAGCGTCTCCGGCATTCTAGGCCGACGCGTTACCAACTATACCACGGTTCCCCGTAACATAGCCGATTTACAGCGCCGACGACATGGTGTCGACGGGTCGACACCCACTACTCCACCGTATCTCTCTGCGAACCATGTATTTCAGTCATCCAGAGAGATCTAGTCTGTTGGGTGAGTGTGAATCTCCCACCGCTATTTGCACGACAGCTCTCTTTCTTACTGAAGTACGATACCTCAGTCGACCAGGACTGGGGATATTCGAGTTTTTTTTCTATTTGATGCAATATGATTAGGTTTGTTTCTATAGTCGGAACCGTGAAAAAGATATGAAGTCTCAATTTTTTGTATATTATTTTCGAAATCCCATATATAATGAATTTTAGTTGAGATAACATTCGAAAAATCAGCTTACCAATCTTTTTCCCTCCAAACACAAACGTCACAAACTGACATGTGAATAAAGTAATTATAGGTTGAGTGTTACTTAAGCCAAGGAAATCTTCGGCCTAGCTTTTTGGCATTAAAGCTCAAGTTATACTCGTATATGTCTATGAATAACAGCGGTGCAATTATTTTTTTTATAAATTTTCCAACCGGTTCTTATACAAACGCGAGGGGTAAACCGCTGGGGCAAAGTGGTGTACAAAACCCGGGCATTGCGGAGATTGTGATGGGCATTGCGGGACATTACGGTGGATTGCATAAGATTTTTGGGCATTGTTAAGAAATACAGACATTTAAATGGGCATTGCGGTCATTTATGTGGGCATTGCAAGAATTTAAATCTTAAAAGTATATGTCGCTTAAACCGAATGGCAGTTCGGCTCCTTCCGCGTCTCCAGATTTTACTCGTGACAGGCGCCGGTTGACCCCAGACCGACCGTACGCAAACCAAAAATGGGTCATGTTTGTACATTTTTTAGTCAATGACGTCCTGCGACGTTGTTTCTAGTTGTCTGTACCCTACTGGCCTACTGTGGCCTGTCGTGTCTGTCGTCATAGTCAGGTGCGTTGCTTGTATTTGCTGGTGCATAACGGACGATTTTTGAGGAAACAGTAAGTATGAAAGTTTAGTTAAATTGACATACATAACTCGGGGATCCATTTATTTCAAGTGGTAGTGGTACCATCCTGTAAGTACCTGTAGCTCTTGAATTAATCACTTTAAACCCCAAATGTGCTAGTTTGTTGGAATTGTTTTATCGGGGGGAACACAAAAAGTCACAAAATATATAGCGTGTCCCATTAAAATTTTTGAATCGGACGTCACGTGGTCAAAAATAAATACGTCATTGGGTGACACAATAATGGGAACAGATACTACATTTGCTCTAATTTACATCCCCAAAATTATAATTCGCTACTGATGCCCAGTTCAGATATATTGCTTGTCCTAATCGTCATGGGGTATATACTTTAAAGAAATACAAAAAATTTTACCAAACTTCTTGCATTGCTTCATTCTATCATTCGAGCAACTTTACAGAGTTTTCATCTAAGCTATTTTTTTGATAAATGGTAAGGTCATATAGAAATTTTATAACAAAACTATTCCTTTTCGCAATAATTCAAAAGTTATATCAAACAAAAATTGGAAAAAAAGGATTCTGAATCCAATACCGGAAACACGTCTACAACTACCGAACGCGTGTAATGACAAAATGTTATTTTTTCACCAACGACGTCCTATTCCGATACCTATTACCATTATCTTTTCTAGTTTCTCAGCTAATCTTGAAAATAGTTACTTGTGTAACTAGTGTTGCACCATAGACGATGACCGAAGAATTAGATTACAAATTCCAGCAATAAAGTACCTAATCAAATATGTTTTGTTGAGGCAACTTTTTCGGCAGCACCATGGCGGCGCACCGTGTAAGCGCGACGTGTTCGAGCCCAGGCCATAACAGCCCTTTTTTTAATTTTTTTTGCCAACAAATTTATCGTTATACTTTTTGCACATATTGCACAATTTTTTTCTACGATCGAAACAAATATGTTCTTGAATCAAATTTTATTAGACAGTTTACAAGTATAACGGATATCACTAATCATTTTAATTTTCTGGATTGAGTTCAACTTTGATATCGCAATCCGAGCAAATGGTGACTAACATTGACGGAAAAACTTCATTTCTACTGATTTTTGGAATTTTTCTCTGCCTCCGGTACTTACTTTTTGTACTAGTCTAATAAAATTTTATTCAGAAACACTCTATGTTTATCGTAGCAAAAAAATTAACATGTGTAAAAATCATATCAATACATTTTTTGCTAAAAGAAAATTAGAAAAAGTTGTCAGACCTGGGCTCGAACCAACACCGCTTGAAAACTGACACTGTCTGGTTAGAAGGCTTACGCGGTTAGGCGTAGCGTAACCACGGTCTGCCGAAAACGTTGCAACAACAAAACATATTTGATCAGATACTTTATTATTGGAATTTGTAATCTAATTTCAAACATTCAAAAAGATATATTGTCTATTGTGCAACAAATACACATTAGTTACATAAGTAACTATTTTCACGATCAACTGAGAATCTATAAAAAATAATGGTAAAAGGTATCGAATTAGGACGTCGTTGGTGAACCGACAAACGATAACATTCTGAAGTCACACGCGTTCAGGAGCTTCGGTACTGGATTCAAGAATCAATTTTTATTTTGATATAGCTTTTGAATTATTGCAAAAAAATAAAAAAAAATAGTTTTGTTATAAAACTTTAAGTGATCATCCCGTTTATCACAAAAAAAATTGTATCCAAAACGCCCGTCAAAATCCCAATTGTACTTCTCTTATATAAAGAATTGTAAGAGTTACTGGACATTTCAGGCATTGAGCCCGAAAATGTTGGGCATTTACCAAAAGTGCAGGTGCATTGTGGGCATTGCAGGTACATTGCGGGCATTGCAAGTGGATTGCTGGTTCATTGCGGGCATTAGGCATCAAAATTACAGAGTAATTCCCAAAATGGGCATTGGTGTACAAATTTTGGGTCAGTGGTTTACCCCTCGTACAAACGTTAGTAGTGTCTTCTAATACCTTCCTAATGTTAGATCGTATGTTATTCAAAAGGTCACCCTGTTTATTCTGTTCCAGAAAACGTAAACCATTATTATTATTCAGCGAATACTTCGGGCGAGATTTTGGGATAGTACAAAACTGTATTGGTGATACAAAAAACAAATTATCTACGTAATTATATAGGTATTCACGTGTTAGCTACGAGGCGTGGCCGCCTATTCGCTTTCTCCAGTGTGTGTGTGCCTAAGATGAGGGGAGATAAGTCCAAAAATCCAAAGGTAAGGTCAAAAGGTCCAAAGGTAAGGTCCAAGGGTCACCATAAATATGAATTTCGCATTTCCAAGCTCCTGACGTCACCTTTAGACATACAGTAATGAGTCAAAAAGCAAGTTGAAGAAGAAAGCTTGCGCTTTGTCACTGTTTTTGCCTGGTTTTGACATCGTGTTTGGTTTTTAAATTACAGGCACTTGAAGAATGCATGATTTTGCATTGCATTTTTCCCTCAGATGTCATTCATTAGGGTCTTATCTATCACCTTCTGAAATACTGTGTGGGTATGTAGTTTGAAAAGCAAGTGAGTTCTGTTCGAAATGGGAATCCGTGTTTTACATGGCAAATACATATGTATAACTGTGTGTGCCCAGTCCCATTAAATCACACATATTTTGCAGCTAACATATCTTTTCGTCATGAACCTTCATGAACTAAGTATGTGCAAATTTTCAACTTCAGTGAAATACCCCGAAATTTTTGGCAAGATACGCATACTCTCAAAATTTCAAGTCGCGGAGTCGTTTTCTACAAAATACTAATCTACAAGAAACTGTAAATTATCAGTATAATAACCCATAAAAATTTGCCGTCAGCTCCCCAACTATTATCTTGACAGTGACAGTAATTAGGAGAAATTCCAGATATAATTCAGCTGGTTGGTACTGGTTTTTCCGAGGGATTGTACCGAAAACCAAACTTCGTGCCAGCTAAGCAGCCACCGGATAAACCGGAAGACCTCGTCAGATATACGGAGCCAGAAAGCACATTTCCGAAATTATAAAATTCCATTCTGTAAATTCAAGAAGCAGAGGGCGAAGCTGTACACTGGTCGGTGGTACAGGTTTTTTAATATGAGCAATATAATTATGTATTATTTCCAAATGTGTGTTCAAATTAGAGATTATTCTTCCTATTCTATTACATAGTAATTATTATATGTATACGGCTTAGAATAGCACTAATACCACTGAATATTATTCAGCTGGTTTTATCCGACCGGACATTTATATTATATCACCGGAAGTGAAGATAGCATGTACTCTTCAATCTCTGTTACCGAACGGTCAACTGAGTGTGCTTCCAAACGGTCAAGAGATGAATATGGTTAGTCCCGAGAGATCATCCCAATATCTCGTCCGGTGACCCTTCATCTTATGTCAAAAATGCGGGTTTTACATCCGGAATAAAAGCCTGCATCAACCATGTCGACAGACATACTTAGAAAAACAAAAGTCAATCGATCAGTTACAGCTGATATAGTTTATATCAACTCATACGATAAAATAGTACACCAAATCACGAAAACGAACACCACCAGTATAACATTTTTCCTACTCCGAACCTGCGAGTCTCCTGGCACGCTTACACTTGGAGTGGATTCGCTTTATAATCTGTGATCCCATTAAAGGGCGAGCCGCTGTGTCTTAAAATTTTAGATAAGGTTTTTTTAAGGGTATAAAAAATAGCTTACTTTATGATAAGATTATTACAATTTAAGTTCTTTATTCATTTTTTTGAAATTGCTCTTGAGAAATTTTAAATCAATTTTTTAGGGTATCTAAGGATCATGAAGCAGTAAAGGTGATCATAAATGTATACCGAAACATGGTACTTAATCAACAGCCACCATTTAAAGACCGAGTCGTCACATATGCTATGCTGGTTTCTTATAGGTCTGTTTTTACAGAGAATCACAAACCAGTCAGAGCCAATCAGTATTCCCCATTGCAGTTGTCAAACTATTTCTGACTATTACTGGCCAATCAAATTGACGCTGACTAGTTTGTGATTGCTGTAAAAACAGACCTAATATTGTTGAGCCATGACCATGGTTTTCTGGAAATAAAAAAATACTAGGTTATCCTTGTACATACAGCGTTGGATAATATGATTCTTGAGGGCTTCTATTTCTGGCTCTAGGAGGCCCACAAGGTTTAAAACATCACGATGCATGTGTCTTGCAGTCTTGCACTGCTCATAGATGTGCGTATGTCTATTTTGGTGTTCGTAGGAATCTTTTCATTCTTCATTAAAAAGTTTAACCTAAACAATATTGCGGTTATACCATTTAGTGTGTAATTCTTTGATATCTCGCAAGGTGTACCTGGTAGAAGAAAATGCCATATACAGAAGTTATTTGGTTACTCAGGACGCATATCTTAAGAATATTTTGAAATATACAGGATGGAGCGGGAAAGTAGAGCAGTAATAAACTTGATTTTCTTAAATGCAACCATAACATTTTTTTAACCTCGATTAGTGTCCATTGGGTTACATTTAAAAAAATCAAAGTAAAATGACCTTCAAATTACCATAATTCAAAATTCTTCCAAGAACACCCTATAAACACACATGGTTAGTGACATCCAAAATAATATTCAACTGACATTCAGGTAACTATTTG
Organism: Callosobruchus maculatus; assembly: GCA_951848785.1. Lineage (NCBI taxonomy): Eukaryota > Metazoa > Arthropoda > Insecta > Coleoptera > Chrysomelidae > Callosobruchus > Callosobruchus maculatus. The sequence continues at coordinate 674,933 of CATOUR010000228.1, forward strand.
TTTAATATCATTGACAGAAGTCAAAGGAATATATCAATTTGGATGTATTTCTTGCGACCCTGCAAATCTAGAAATTAATAGAAGATGAATTATAACTTGGCAACGTCGCAACCGATCCCAGAAATATTTTCGAGTGAAATGGAGATTACTGATAGACACTGAACGAGGCTAAAAATGTTATGATTCGATTTAAAAAAATCAAGTTGATCACTATCCTACTTTCCTACAATACCCTGTATATTTCAAAATATTTTTAGGATATGTGCCTTAAGTAACCAAATAGTTTTTGTATTTAATATTTTCTTCTACTAGGTACAGCTTGCGCGATATCAAAGAATTAACACACTAAATGGACACCCTGTATATGGCTTGTTGTTGGCAGCCAGTAACATTATAAACCTAATTTTTTAGTATACTTTAATTTTAAACATGACATCAACCAGTTTTCCAGTCTAACATTTTTTACAATGTCATAATCAAATCCTTGTCTACTACCTAAATTATTGTAAATGTATGCCTTCATCCGAAAAATATACATATGTACCAGAAGAACTATCGAAAAAAATCTATCCTCTTTCCAGTGAGCAATCCTCGTACAAAGAACTCAACCACCAAACGACTTTGAGTGGGATGCACCGTTCGGCTTCGCCTCGAAATTACTTTTACGGTTTATTTTGTGTACATTGCTGGGAACCTGAATTGCCTGCAACATTTTCAACGGCTAATTTGAATATCCCTTTTTAGGATTGTTCTAAAGACGAAAGGCATGTTTAAAGAGAACGTCTTCGTTGCAAATGTGATTCAATTGCGCTCAGTAGCGTTGCAGTTGGTGTTGCCGATGTCTTTCAATTTCAATTTAATGTTGCGTGTTACGAGTTCTAAGAATATAGCTATGTATTTTGGCTTTCCTATTGAGTAACTTTGAAGTTGAATAAACGCAATGCTGTATTCTGGCGAATCTAAAAAAAATAGGATTTTAAAATGCTGCCAGAAAATACTGGGAAAAGAACGGACTACCAGCTGAGCCATGGCGGTTATGCCAACCTAGCCTGCAAACCGGCAATCGGATACGTCGAATCATCACGCAGACTGACGGTTCCACTGGCGCCATCTTCAGGTAATACAGAGCGGTTCATATCTGTGTCGTCGAAGGAAATCTGTTGGGTCAGTAACAATCTCCGAGCTCGTTCGACTCCATATATCAACAGATCGAGCCAGCTCGGCATTTTCTGATGGTATTCGCAACTGTGCCTTCATTTGGTCACCTTCGTGTCTCTAGAGTTTAACATCCCGATACCAAATTTGAATTTCTGCACTTCACTCTTCAGGCCTAGATTAACTACATTATGAAAAATTGCCTATGCCCCTTTACGCATTTTATTTTCAGTAACTATCTCGCAGAGGTCTAGAAAATTATACTATTTAATAAGTTTATTTAGTTTATTTGGATGTGTTTAAAAACACTGCCACTGCCACTGCCGTAATTTGAGAGCACACTGTATAATAGTGTTAAGTTATCATCTCTTACAATATTCTCTACCCCCGGAACGACACTTTTTTGTACTTAGCATCTTGGTTCATGCTAGTTCGTGAAATGTCTATCTATATAGGCCTACAGTTTACGATTTTTGTCAGTTTTACTAAACGCTGAGGTGCGACACAGATACTCAGCGACGAAATTTTAGTCTTACGTTACCTGGTTACCACGTTCAGAAGGATATTCGTACTAACTTTTGTAGTTTATATCCGAAAAGAATCTTAAAGGGGTGATACATGTACGAGTAAGTACGCGTACTTACGGCTCGACGACCTTTTTCGCCTGTGTGTCACCGTAAGTACGCGTACATTAAAACCGTCACGCAAACCGCCGGCGATCCAACTGTTTTGAAATCTTGCTCGTAGCTTGTCTCGGCTAGTACTGCAAGCAGCGAGCCTCCACTCTGTTTTAGCAGGCCATCGATGTGCAACGCCTATTGTGTTCGGCGTTTGTTAAAAGTTTTGTTTATTTAGGAAAATTATCAAAATGAGTGATTTCAGCTTCACGTGTGTCACCGCGTCGAGCCGAGTAAGTTCGCGAACTTAAAAAACCGCGTACTTAAAGTTCGTACGTGTATCACCCCTTTTACACGAGATCTTCATACAAATAATTGTGTACTTATGCTGCTCTGGTTTCCGCACAAAGTCGGCTCATCAGGTTTGTATGTACAGCTGAAATAATAAACACCTTTCTCAACTCAGCCCTCATTGCACGTTTATAATGTCTGTGATATTAAAGCCAGTAGGACTAAGGTTACACATATATCTCATATAACTGTCACTATTTATCGTTCCAAAATATTTATCCTTAGGCGTTCTCAACACTTTAATATTATAAAAGACCATTGGTCATTAGAGTAAACACCACCAATGGCTATAATCATACTAAAAGCAGAAATATATATACCACCATAGTAACACCGAAGACCATAATGCAAAGATATAACTGAAGTAAAATATTACCATATGCGCTCAGTTGATAAGAGCTAGACCAAATATTGTCGTTGATTTTATTACCTATTGGCCAATCAGTGTGTCAGCCAAGACTCAGCAAACCATCCCGCAATAGCTACACTGTGATCATATCTTTGAAGGAATGCAGTTTCAAAATGAACAAAGCTTAGATTTAAATCTCCCTTGCAATGCTGGCATAGTGCGGTGAAACTTCCTATGCTCTTATTATATTTTATCCACTCTTCTCTAAGGGAAGTGAAGTTATGTCTTTAGATTCAGATTTTATTAATCACAAATTAGCTAATATTAGCAGTTAATTTGGAACAATTTTGATGACTTGACAGAGTCAAACTAGTTCCACATTAACTGCTAATACCAGTGATGACTAAGATGAGTTGTTGGTGTCATCCAGTTGGGGAGAACCAAGCTGGTGGCTGTGCAGCGCTTCGCCTGCTTGGCTATTACTGGTGCTATGTCTTCCACATCAACACTGGCCATGGAAACTTAACCCCTCTACAGAGATAGAGAGAACTGCCAGAATGGTCTCCTACAGACTGCTATTAACTGGCAGACAGAACAAAAAGGAACTAGGGTAGGATAGGATACCTAGACACAGCGGGTGTCTGAGTAACCTCCCCCCCTCCGAGGATCATAGAATGGAACAGGAATCATCTCCGCACTCCGGGGTGGTCTGCTGACAACACACTGTCGCCTGAGAGACCACTTGGGAAAGTTACGACTAGAACAAACAATGGACGGTCATCTCTGCTATGCGGAGGACAAAACAGTGGAGCACATTTTGTGCTCATGTCCAGTATTGGAAAGAGCTAGGTTTCAGATTTTCGAATTCTCCCAACTGGAACCTACAGACTTCAAGGAAGCTTCATCCATCACTACCATCGCCTTTATCAAGAGGTGTGGATTGTACGGTAAACTCTAAATAGGCGTGAGCCCCAATAGGTAAAATAGGGTGAGTAGAAGGAGGCATAATTGCCCCGCTCACTTTCAACCTAAGCTAACCTATCCACTTGGGGAAGTTTACCGTTAGAAACATATCGTATCGTATCCTTAACTAATACAAATAATTATATTGTAAATCTTATATCCTCTATTGAAAAAGGAGCAGATACTTCACATAGAACTCCGGTATCTAAGTTTTCCAACATTATAATTCCAACCTCTTTTTATACTCAGCTTGTACAATTCTAACTGCATTTGGACTAGTTAGAGGAAACATTTTACTCATTATAAGCCTCAGTAATTTTTATCAAAGGTACATTTTGAACCTATTAAATAGTAGATACTAGGTTTGGAGGATGGTTGAACCGTGTAGTCTTTGTGGCTGCCGTACTTACTAAATAATCGTACCGTGGCAAACAGTATATAGAAACATCAATAAGCATACGCCGCATCGTACTGCTTGTTGTACCATCGTCCATCGACCATATGGACACAATTCAGCTTCTTTTTACTGGAGTATTTCACTGAGAGATAAAACTGCTCAGAATTCGGCGGCTGGCTGATAGGTTTGCATGCTGCAGCCCAATGGAACAACTTCCCTCGGAATATTCCAGTCCATTTTAATAAATCCTCACGCATCGTTAAGTTCGCGCTTCTAGCACGTCAAATTCTACGAATATATACGCATAAAACCAAAGCTCTTCCTTTTTTCACTGTCGGCCATCGGAACTAATGTCAGGGGGATTTTTTGCGGCTGTAGGTATCCCGACGACCGCAAAACCATATTTTTCCACATCATGCATCCATAACCCAGACGATATTTCACTGAGCAACATAATTAATAATATTTTGCGTTTGCGGTGGACAGATTACAGTGTTGCCAGCTTTTGCAACTCAGGCGAATAATGGCAGTTAAAGCAGGGAGAACAAGATTCTTGGAGTAGTCATTGACACCAAATTGAGGTTTATCGAGTACGTTAAAAGCCTTTCCCAAAAAACTAATCTAAGCCTTCGTACTTTTATTGTAGACAGATTTATTTTACATCATAAGCTACGTAAGAAACTCTGTGAGGCGTTGGTGATATCAGTCTCAAATTACTGTAATATTTTGTACTTTCCTTGGTTGGACTACCTCACTAACAAAATAATCCAAATTATACAAGTGTGTTCGATTTATATTTAGCATGCGTAAATTTGATCATGTTTCCGCTAAATACCCTATACTTAGATGGCTCAAAATTAATGACTTGATGATGTATCAATATTCAGTTTTTGTACATAAATTATTGTTAACGTCACAGCCTCTTTATCCCAGAGAAAAAAATTCATTCAACATTAATCTACACAATAGCACTCTGAGGAATAAAATTATTATAATACCACAACATACTACGACATTATTTAAACGAAGCTTTTCATGTAACGTTGCTACTATTTATAAATCTATACCAAAACCATATAAACAATATTCCTTATCAGTTTTCCTAAAAAATTCAAATGCTTTATACAGGGTGTCCCACGACGATTAAGACAAGCAATATATCGGAACTGGGCAGTAGTAGCGAATTATAATTTTGGGGGTGTAAATTAGAGCAAGTATAGTATCTTTTTGTATTATGTCACCCAATGGGGTACTTGTTTTTGGTCATGTGACGTCCGATTCAAAATTTTTAATGGGACACCCTGCATATTTGTAACTTTTTGTATTCCTGCCGACAAAACAGCCGACTGTATCACTACCATTATGAAACACTAAACCAAAGTAATACTGTAGTGGTATACAGGGTTGGGATAAAGTACGGAACTAAGCAAATAACTTTCGAATGGAAACAGTGATATTGCTGAAAATTTGCAGGCAAGTGTAGTGACGTCTAATGCATCTGAAGACAGTATGTTGACTATTAATGTACTTCCGGTTTAACCGGAAGTACCGTCAACTTTTTTAATTTAAATGGGACACCCTGTATATTTTTGCAGATTTTAATTTATCTTTTTTTTCCGAATAAGTCCATAGTGGGTTTAGTATTTGTTTCTTAAAAAATTTCTCTCACAAATTCGTCCGTGGCGGTCTGCGGTCTTCCCGTTTGATGTAGTTTTTTTCTATTTTTTATTTTAGTCACCGTCAAACGTGTTATAGGACCCCTGTCGGGACGTAAATCATTAAAAGTTGACACACTTCTTTGTGAGTTCTCACGCGATCGCCAAAACCGACTTTGAATGACCGGCATTTTAAACACCTGAAATGATAAAGGAGCTTTATCTTTCCCGTTTTTACAAAAACTAATGCTAAACCCACTATGGACGTATTCGGAAAAAAAAGATGAATTAAAATCTGCAAAAATATACAGGGTGTCCCATTTAAATTAAAAAAGTTGATGGTACTTCCGGTTAAACCGGATGTCACTACACTTGCCTGCAAATTTTCAGCAATATCACTCTTTCCGTTCCACAGTTATTTGCTTGGTTCCATACTTTATTCCAACCCTGTACATATGTTATAATCAATGCTAGTGGTACCATCCTTTAAGTACCTGTAGCTCTGGGATAAATAACTTTAGACCCCAAGTGTGCTAGTTTGTTAAAAATTTTTTATCGGGAGGAACACAAGAAGTCACAAATATACAGGGTGTCCCATTAAAATTTTTGAATTGGACGTCACGTGACCAAAAACAAATACCTCATTGGGTGGAACAGTAATAAGAAAAGATACTAGATTTGCTCTAATTTAAGTCCCAAAAATTATAATTTGCTACTACTGTCCAGTTCCGATATATTGCTTGTCTTAATCGTCGTGGGACACCCTGTATTTAATTCATCACTTATCCAATAGCTGCATCATTGTAGACATATAATACAAGCTATATTATATTTGTTTTAATCATTTTATCTCTTTTGATATTATAAGATTTGGATCTAATTCCTGTTCTTTGTAACTGAATTGTCCAACTCAAAATTACCTGTAATTTTTAAAACTTGTTGCTAACCTCATTCGTTAAGTGTAAGAGTAGCGCTAACTAAACTTCGCCAATGAGGTGCACTATAGTTTTTGTTACGATGTAATTGTAGCAAAATAAAGACGACATTATTATTTTTTCAAAAAACAAAAAGTGCAGCCCGGGCTCCGACACACCGAGCTGCTGTTCCATTACCCAATGTCTACTCCTCACACCGTGAGGTAAGCAATCACTGGGTCCGCGAATCGTGCGCCCTAAGTAGACGAAGGGACCCAAGGATGACTGCCTTCTGCATTCTGGCGGCTAAGATGTGCGCCGCCGCACGGCACACCGGTATTTTGCGCAGTGCAGAGAGCAGCGTATTCCTCATTCCACCCAGGGATCCAATGACCATAACCAGCAGACTTACAGCGTAGTCTGGCCAGAGCCTGCGAAGTTGTCCGAGCAACTCCTGATATTTGGTCCGCTTTTCCTCCTCCTTAGAGACGATGTTCACTTCGGCAGGCGCCGAAAACTCAATAACGAACATCGTCTTCTGTTGGTGGTCGAGAAGGACTATGTCGGGCTTGTTTGCCTGTACAAGCTCGAGCGTGGGGAACGAGTAGTTCCAGTAAATCCGGCATCTCTCGTTCTCCACAACGGACTCTATATCCCCTGGAGCGTATGGCAGCACCGGTGTCTCATCGATACCGTATGAGTGCCTTAAATGATAGTAGAGCACTCGTAGAGCCGCGTTGTGCCGATGGACGTAAGCCGTCCCAGCGTACGTCTTACACGCCGACAAGAGATGCATAAGCGTCTCTGGCGCCTGTCGGCAAGCTCTACAATGGGTGTCGGGTACATCTACACCCATAACCCTTCTACGGTATACCAAGGTGTTGAAGACACCGTCTTGGCAAGCCATTATAAAGCTCTCAGTCTCCGACTTCAACCCATTAGACCTTAGGAAAGAGAAGGTCAACTGCTCAGACAAGCCATGCTCTTCTAGATGTTTGTAGAAGATTCCATGCATTGGCTTATCTTTATGAAGTCTTAAGAGGAAGTCGACTTCGGCAGTTTTAATGTGGGCTTTTAATTCTGCGGGAGCAAGTTCCGTAATGGACTGCTGACACCTCCGCTTGAAGTCGAGTGTGAGGCTGAGCTCCTCGGCTGCTCGTTTCGCTGCGCTAAAAAGAAAGGCTCCTTTTCCCGCATTCTCGTGCTCTCGCACGAAGCGGATCAGGGGATCGGTGCTGTTCGTTACATAGCAGGCAGTGGCCAGTACTACTCTGTTGTGCAGACGCTCCAAACTCAATAGTCCACGCCCTCCCAGGTGTCGCGGGAGGTATATTCGCGGGACAGAGGACTTAGGATGCAGGCTTCTCTCCATATTCATCCTTTTGCGGGTCTTCGTGTCGATTTCCTTCAGCTCGTTCACTTTCCAGTGTATAGCACCAAAGGTGTATAATAACAATGGGACCGCAAGCATGTTTGTGGCAGCGACTTTGTTCTTGCCGGACAGTTCTGACGACCAGATCTGCCGGAGTCGGTACAAGTACTTGCGGCGGAGACACTCTTTAACCAATGTTGCCTCTTGGACATGACGCTGCGCCACTCCAAGGTAGGTATAAGTATCTCCGGCATGCAGTTGTCGCAAGATGCTCCCATCAACGAGCTGTTCCTCATCTCCACTATCTCCGCTTCGTCCTTTCTTGAGATAAACCAATGCACATTTGTCGGTCCCGAACTCCATTCCGATAGCATGACTGTACTCCTGCACCACCCTCAGCGATTGTTGTAGTTCGCGTTGGCCGGAGGCATAAAGTTTTAGGTCATCCACATAAAACAGATGGGTGACCTTGTGCCTCCGGTTCTTGGGCGTGCCACAGCTGTATCCTTTAGTATTTCTCAGCGCTATGGACAGAGGCAAAAGTGAGATGCAAAAGAGCAAGGGACTCAAGGAGTCTCCTTGGAAGACACCTCTTTTCAATGACACCAACTCTGTCTGAACCCGAGTTTCACCTGATGTTATAGTGAACCGGGTCTTCCAGAGTGGCATCAGTTGTTTGATGCATCCCACTATCTGATTATCCACCGAAAGACATTCCAACAGCCGCACAATGAGCTCATGAGACGTGCTGTCGAATGCCTTGCGATAGTCAATCCAGGCCATAGAAAGGTTTCGCTTGTACTGCACGGAGTCCTGCGTGACACATCGGTCAATCAACAAGTTCTCCTTGCAGCCAGCTACTCCTTTCTTTGACCCTCTCTGTTCACACACGTCGAGAAATACAGGATTCACAGCTTGAAGGAGACGCATGTACAAGATTCTGGTGAAGAGCTTGTAACATGCGTTCAGACATGTTATTGGCCTGTAGTTTTTGGGATCAGACAAATCTCCGGTCTTCGGGAGAAGCACGGTTCGACCCTCGACAAACCAAGCCGGAATTGGCTGCTCCTGATTTAGCCACGAGTTAAAAACTCTAGCTAAATGCCGGTGGCAACTGGGGAATTTTTTTCACCAGTAGGTGTTTATGCCATCCGGGCCAGGAGCTGCGAAATTCTTTGCGCCTCGTAAGGCGTCAAGAATTTCTTCCGTGTTTATCGGATGACGCAGTACATTCAAGTTAGGAGTCCTCCTACAAACGGACTCGAACTGCGCCAAGGCCGGAGTGTCTGCTGAGAAAGGTTTGGGTTGTTCGTAAATGTCCCTCCAAAAGGCCTCCACGCGATCAGCAGTTGGCGGCTGCTCTATGGCTGGAGGCGGCTGTTGGAAAAGGCGAGAAGGTCTTTCGTAGAACATTCTGTTCTGCTCCAGACCTCTCGCCCGCGCCACCAACGATCGCTTAGCTTATTAGCTTATTATTATTATTATTATTATCGGTAGTCGACCAGAATACATGAATGGGCCAAGCACATGAAGCCTTCAACGTTGCTTCTGTTACACGGCAGTTTGCACTTGTTTCCTAGTGACCGGCAAGTGTTCGTTGCACTCACGCTATCGATAAGCTGCAACGGTGACGAATAATTTTGCCTGTACGTTAACATGCTATGATTGGTTACATCTTTATCAATGGCGTACTCTGTTCACTGGTAGCTATATCAGTACCTGATTTCGGACTTTAGCAGGTCTGTACATACCTTATGGTACAAGTTGACGTTCAAATTCTTGTACTTAAATTGTTGTTGTAAATAAAGTTGTTGTTTGGATATATGAAATCGAAACTTTAAATATGGGGATGATTTTAGAAATAATGACAATAGATGGATGTTTCCTTGACGTACAATTTGAATGTACTGAAATTTTTTTTGAGGCTGGCGCAAACCGTTTGAAATGCTCCCAGTATCCAATCTGGCAGATCAAATTGCGATTCGCATGATAAATGACGCCTAGTGATAGTGCGAACATATTGAGACTACATTTAGAAATATGAACATACTTAAACCCGTGTGCACCGTTTGGCGATTCAAATCCTAGTTCCCTTATCGCGTTTTGCTAATCTTTAACATTTAGCCATGCAGCGTCAACAGATTAACAGATCCAGATTGGAGATACGGCAAGGTCGTGTTCGCAAGATTGTTTTGACAGTTACAGTGTCAAATTTGTCAGTTTGCGGTGCATAGTAAACAAGTAATCTAATCCAGGTTTATGTAACTAATCGCGCAATTGAGTTACGGTGCATACGGGTGTTAATAAATATTTTAGTTGATGGATTTGCTAAAACATAACCTGGCGTTGCTCACATCATATTTCACTGGCGCTCTCATGAGAGCCACAAATGCTTAAAGATCAACTAAACTCTGATGTTTTGTCTACTATGGTAAATAAAATATGTCCTCCTTTCCAGGTGTACCTAGTGGGTCATATTCCCCCAGGATCAAACGAACGCCAGAGAGGAGCCTACCCACCCTCTCACATATCGTACTCAGACCACCACAACAAGCGGTACCTCATGATTGTACGTAGATATGCTTCTATCATCGTTGGACAGTTCTTCGGACATTTACATTCAGACACCTTTAGGGTGATTTATGGAGAGAACGGTGAGTTGATTTCTTAAAGCGTAAAGTTATTAGTTGTGCGTGATGAAGGAGACGAGAGACCATTTTGATTGCAATGGGGCGGATTTTATCAACATGGAAGTTCTAAGAAAGGCTTTGACAAAGCTTTTCTATTGGGCGTTGTTTAGCAAAAGCTTTCTATTGGGTATTGAGCGCTATGTTGATAAGTATTATCAATAGTATTTTGTCAATACTGGAAACAAAACGTCAAAGCTGGATGACATTTTTGTCAAAAACATTTCAGAATTCATGGATCAAACTCATATAGCAGAAAATCAGAACAAAGCGATTGATTTGCAAATTAGTGTCATATTTCTCATGCTTACCTTATAATTATTGTATAACTAGGTGACCCGATAGACGCTGTTCTGTCTTAGCTATGGATATTGAAATTGAACTTCATTCTGCAATAAATAATAATTATCTGAAAAGCATACTGTTCATTAGAATAGTTTTTGATATTCAACATGTTTTGTTTTGTTTTCGGCCGCGTAAATAAATAATGATGATTTTGTTAACACGGAACAGGCCACATGACCATGTGGAAAACATGGATTATCAAGACTGACCCACAAACATTCAACAACTGCCCTCGCGATTTAGTTGTCACTGAAAATGCAAGCCGTACTGAAAATACAACCGTTTAAAGTCGAATGGCATGCTGTTTGGAATCATAGGGATGCGCGTGGAATCAAGACGTCTTCGCTTTTGTATTCCCCTGTTTGTACGTGCCTTGTCTGAGCGTTATCATCGACCGTTATCTAATGATAAGCCGTAATTTTGAAGGCATCTGACCCAAATTCAAGTAGAAAAGTTCACTTAAACATGTCTTAAAGTCTGGTGTTTAAGATAGATGGTGTCACAGTTTGGAAAATATTGGATGTATGCCACTGATCTTAAAAAAATTAATAATGTTTTTCAGACAAAATAGATGAAAACAGAACTTTTTTTTATTTTGGTGTATCTTCGTATCCCACTTTGTTTTGCAGGAAAAAAATAAAAACCACTTCATAGCCCGTCGAAAAGGTGTAGCTATGAAATGAAGTCGTTTTTATTTATTTGTTCCAAAACAAAGTGAGATACGAAGAGACATTAAAAGAAAAAAATGTGTTTTTATGTGTTTAATCTGAAAAACAGCATTTAATTAATTCAAGGTTAGTGACGTACATCTTTTTGCTAATGTTTTCGTGAAACTGCCCTCCGACACGCCACTGGAAAGGATAATTGTCTTCTAGTCAGTGGTGAATTAGATTCTTATTGCAGTGAAAAATAGTGACAAATTGAAATAACGACTCATTTATGTTTAAGACATTGATAAAAAATCAATTTTATTTCCAACCTTTGACACTGTATCTTGAAATTCAGATTCTTCAAGATACATATTTAATCATTGTTTATTCAGAGTCACCTCACATTATTATTGACATTGAGATAGGAACATGAAGCCTTAATATGCGTAATTTTCAAGATATTCAAATTTTCACTTTTATTTTGGATTTTTTCTCAATTATTCCACAATAAAATGGCACGATTCAAGATTACGCATCGGGAGGTTTTTTGAGGTGAGAAATCCAAATTCAACCACGGTCTTGCTAACATGAATAAAGGGAGCCACCTACGGCACATCGAACTCTTTTAAATCAGCAAAACTTTTTCCGTTTTCGTGCATCAACATGAATATAAAAAAGTCGTTTCCTCAATATGTGCTATGTAAAAAAGGGTTTACTTTGTAAGTCGCTAGGGGTAACCGTTTTCGAGATAACGTTTATTAAATTTCCAAGGCACCCCAATTACTTGTGAAATGTAATCGAAATAATAATCTCGATTTTCTGGCACAAATTAGTGATAGGTAGATCAAAAATATTTTTGTTTCAAATATCTAATTTTTCAAAATAGGTGGTGTTGAAGTTTGAGAATACTTCGTAAGTGGTATGTAGAAATATGAGCCTAAGCCTAATATTCATTCGTACAGAAATACCGATGATTCTTTCGATCGCAATTTACAATTCAGTCGCATTGGACATTTCAATGAAGGTTATCCCGAAAACTGTTACCTCTAGGGACTCAAACAAATCATAACTTTCTCACGAAAACATATGGATGAAACGATTTTCTTGATAATCACATTGAGGCACCAAAACAGAAAAAAGTTTTGATAATTTAAATGAGTTCAGTATGCCGCGGGGGGGCAAATCTATTCATGATAGTAAAACTGTGGTTAAATTTTGATTTCTCGCCATAAAAAATCCCCCGATACGTAATTTTATATCGTTGTGCCATTTTATTGCGAAATCATTGAGAAAAAACGAAGATAAAAGTAAGACTTTGACACCCTGTGTCAGAAAAATTAAGCATTTTAAGGCTTCATGTTCTTATCACAATGTCCATAATAATGTGAGGTCTATCACCTGTCAAGCGTTGTCGGTCGATTATCCGGACACCCTGTATGAGCATTTCTATTTGAACTTCAGTCATAGGTATGCCCTTGAAATTACGGTCTATCAATTATTAACACCCTGTATACGTATTCGTCATAATTTCCACGACGCATACTTGACAGGCTCGAAATTTCCAGATGATTCCTTGACGTTTAAACATGTAACATCTAACCTGTATCTTTGGCAGCAACGTCATACCTGACAACAATAACAAACAAATCACTAACACTATACAGTATGTTACACCTTTCGTAGTCGTTAAGTTTTCTCACATTTGTCTAAATTTTCTGATATTCGGTATAATTTTCCTTAGATTTCTTCCCGTAAGAACCTTCTGATAAGTAACGGAAAACTAAAAAAAGATGGATGAAATTGGTCAGGTAGTTCTCACGTGATGCCGTGACCAAGGGAAAAGGGATTCATTTTTATATATAGAGATTACTAATTGCAAACTGGGACAGTATTTGTGACAAAATTATGGAAGTAGCGTCAATCACAGCCATCTTAATTAACAATTAATAATCCCACCTTATTCAGTCAGATTGATTATAGACAAATACATACTTTTGTGAAGAAACTTCCATCTACTGGATGCATGTCTGTTATAGGCCTTTTTATAGAAATATTCACAGAGGATGTAAAGGTGCAGCGGGGCGGCAGTGGGTAAAGGACATATAAATAAAAATCCCCCCTGCTAGTTCCCCCTTTTCTCTGAAAAGTATATTTATGAAGCACCTGATTCACTTTCTGACTATACGACAGGTTTCTGGTTTACAAAAACTAAGGTTATACTTTTGCCAGCCTGCGGGCATAGTAAATTATTGTTTTATCAAAATAATGTAGCATTTTAAATTTCTTGTCAGCACTATCATTTGATAGACCAACAATCCAGAGATGAAACGTACTGCTTTTGTGGAATCTGATTGGTCTAGATTAGCAATTGCTAAACTCCTTGTTAAACAAGAAAATGCAATTTTTCATCTATTTAGGATGGGAAATCAGAGTTGAAAAGATACTAGATGGTTCATGATGATCGATTGTATATAAAGCATGTAATTTTTTACCTTTTTGAGGTAAACTTCAAGAGATATGTTTCAAAAGGCTGTTTACGACTTCCATTTTCCACACGATTTTTGAATGTACAGCGGTTCAATTGATTTTCGACCTTTAATCGTCTCCATGAAAAAATTGGCGAATATGTTTCTTTCACAATTATGTATTCTCGTCTTGATGACGTGTCGTTTTTCATGGCATTTCCTATTGGCACCGATTCCTGCTGATGTGACCGTTCGATGATCACTGCTAGACCTCAAGCCCGTACTGGACACTACGCCGACCAATAGGAGAAAGTCATGGAGAACAAGTTGTCAGCAAGGCGAGAATACACAAATAAAATAAATATATTAATATTGTATATAACAAACACCCGTTCGTACGCCACTGTTTAAATAAACACCACAGTAAATTGCTCCGATATACGACTCAAATTTCTTGAACTATATCGAGCAGAAAATGGTTTAAGTAGTGACAAAAGTGCCCTAAAACAACCAGTGACCGAGTACAAGTATTGGTAAGCTATATTTTATCCTAAAATCTCAAAAGACAATAATCCAAAGATTTGGTAAGCTAACCTATCTCCGAGGGGTCGACCCGCAGCCTAATCACGGATGGAATCGCACAGCGGCTGCTAGGCGGTAGCGGATAAACATCCACAAAACATCCTCAAAACATCCACAAATCAGCGATTGCGGCAGCAGCAGCGTTTGTATCTCCTAATTCTGCGGCGTGCTGTCACATGACAGTTCTGGCCACAAAACGTTCTGGCCAACTACTGACTTCATTCAGCCTACATTTTAGGTTATGTCCGTGATATTATTATTTCGAGTGCGTCGTTTTAGAATTTAGAAGTAAATAGGGAACACTGAGTGTTAAATGGTCAAATAAACAAGCTTTTGGACATTTTGATGGAAAATATATCGTTGGTGCAAGGCGTGGGTCTGGATCTTAGCCTGCATGTGGCAGGAAATTGCAGGCAGGCTCAATGCCCCTGGATTTGGGTATTCAAATATTCAATCGACAGTGAGCCGACATCGGAGTGATCATATTTATATTGCATCTGCTTATGGTGAGTAAAAATGTTATAGAACATTAAATATTTTCAAAAGTGTAGAGGTCAACTAAACACATCTTTATTAAACCTTTACTCCATGTTAAAGTAGAAAAAACGTTTATTCGGTATTTAATAATTGTTAATTTTAGATGTATATAAATGTTCAAGGAATGGATCAATTAAAACATTAATCTTTTGATATCCAATATCCAGGTGCCTGCAGATATGTGCAATAAAAAAAAATATGTTTATTATGACTTTAAACACATTGTATATTCACTACTTCAAAAATGCTTGTTTTTGGCATTATAGGTTTGAAGAAAAAATTCATCAGCATCCCAAGTATTCAAGACACAAAAGGCAGACTGATACCAGAAGGCGAAGAGCACAGATGGTTACGAGTTGAGAGCCTCCATCATGATGACTTTCTAAAAATGTAGATTCAGACGTGTTCCACATACTGTGTATACTAACAGCACTAATAAATGCTTATGTTATCTGTCAATAAAAGGTATAGAAACATTTATTGTTTGTAATCAAATAACAAGTATTTCATATTATAAATAGTTTCATACCCATATTCATAATTTTTTCCAAATATGTAACTTTGAATAGTATCTAGTTAAAGCATGCCTAGAAAAAACATGTATTTTTAGTAGAAGTTTGCTAAACATGAACATAGAGGGTGATTAATTTCTTAATGTTAGTGGTTATCTAAAAAACACTTATTGGGTGATTGTAAAATTGCACACACTAGAAGCTGAGGATTATTACTTGAACAAAACTATTGTTGAATTTTGCTATATTTTTATTATACATATTTTCCTTTGATATCCAAGAAGGGCTGACTCTGAACAGTAGGAAATTCATTGTATCGGAATCGTGATTGTCGAAGTGGAATGGTGGAGTGCCCAGGCAATTTGATCTCCGACTCTGAATACTTTGAATGTATTAATGTAAATCCTTCTGCATTATGTTAAATATATGGAATATTAAAATGTTCACCCATCTTTTTCTGCCGTATTTGGTTATTTATTATTTTTTATAATGATTTTAATAATGTTTAATTTTTTACCCTAGATGAACATATACTTTAATATTTCCATAGTATATCCATAATAAAGTGAAAATTGATATTGAGCATCGTCTTCTACAAATGCACAAATCCACAAATATTTTAATTTATTTATTGCTTAGAAAATTTCAAAAAATGGACTAAAATTAATAATACGTAATTTTACAATAACATTGACAAAAATGTATCTAGGGACCCTAATATGACATTAACAATGTAGGCTTTTGGTACAAAATATGAGATAAAAATTTCAGTACGATTCATTAAATAGTTTGACAAACATGTTCTTTCCAATGCTATATTGCAGAAAATCTTAAAGATCCAGATCCTATGGGCAGAATATCAAAGAAGAAGGCTCAAACTTTATACCTAATTGAATGGCAAAAAATAATTTTACAACATTGCAAAATAATGTAATGCTCTATATAATTTTGTACTTATAAACAAAGAGAATAACAGTTTACATAATTTTTTTCATATGCAAAAAGCTGGCATTGCTATACATACTTTAAATTGAAAAAAATATATATCATAATTCATAGGTCAATTTGGGCCAAAGTTATCATTTTTCTTTTAAAATTTACAGCTCCTTTGTTTATGACAATTAAGGAACCTAATTTGCGCCATTTAAAAGATATATATCAAAAGCTTTCATGTATTTTGTTAAGACATTGCATGTTTCCAGATGAACCAGCAAAGCTTCAAAAATGAAGCTCAAATGAAATTTGCTTAGAAATGTGTGCGCTCAAAAAATTAAATATAAAATAATTAAAGTTGGATCAGTTTATTATATCTCTGCATAATTATATTGACAGAATTTAACGATTATTTTTTTAATGCATATGAATATGCATGCACATATATGTTCCCTTCGCGTACATTACAAATATGAAATTTGTTTACAAATTTAATATCTATTTACTCGTGTAAATTATTTAAATAGTTTTTTGCAGAAAAATCATTTCTTTGCATGTTCCAGTTGATCAATGTTGAAATAAGTGAACAAAGATATATTTGTTATAAATAATCCATTAGGGTAACAAAATAAATGCAACAAAACTTATCGTTTTTTTATCATGCAATTTTCATTAAAAAAAAAAACATTTTTTGTTTATTAAATTTATTTCATATCAAACCATTGTTAAATAGTATATATTATATAATTCAGGATAATATACATACAGGGTGAGTTTTTAGTACCGGCTCGGTCGATAACTCCACTACTGTAGAAGATAGCGAAAAAAGTTGTATACAAAAGTTGTAGCCACGGGTATGTTCTTTGCTCAGAAAATATTTATATTTATACAGGGTGATCCATAACTACGTGGTGATGCAAACATATATTTTTTTAAATGGAACACCCTATATATTATTCCACATCCAAATTCTACTAATGATTTCCGTTCCTACAATATAGGTTACTGTTACATTATATACGGTATTTCAAAAGTTATTACCATTTTTATATCCATATCGCGGTCAAATGAACGTACTGTATTACAAAAAGTAATGAGTCAAAAATTATTTTTTTTTTACATGAATAGATTAAAAATATCCTCTAGTTTTAAAATCGTCTATAAAAAAAGCCCGTGACGCATATTCGTATACAGGGTGATGTAGAATGCAAAATCTAGATTTTCTCTCTTTTTTTAAATGTAACTCCTAATATTTTATTATACCAAAGAATTGCTTTTAATATGCTCTTTCATCTTTGCATAGCACTTGTTATGGCTGCATTCATTAGTTTCTGAGATATTTCGATTTTTCTACAAATTTTAAATATACCTCATATTTGTTTACTAAAATTTATTTATTTTGAGAAAATACTATCAAATTTAATTTTTGCTTAACAAACAACTAAAATATAAGACCATAATAGTACTTGATCAAGTCAAAACAATGAATTAACGAGATAATATAGGTCAAGTGTGCTGAGGAAACAATTTTATAGACGTCATGCATAATTATCAGGCAGATGTATCAGGTAGGCTATGAAATATTAAACGACACAGTCCAAATAAAACGATTCTTCAGTCTTTCAAAAGCATTAGTTTTAGAGTGCCTCCGTTGTGGATGTTGCTTTTCATAGTTGATATATTCTAGAGGCCAGTAGACAGTTTCTCAAAGATTCTCCTAAATACCCTCAATGGAAAAATTAATTTTTAAAGCCGGTTTTTCACATAGTACGGAATTGTTGAGCAGGTTATGAAAACTGACAATTTTTCAAAGCCTACTTGATAAATCTGCTTGATAATTATGCATCACGCCTACAAAATTGTTTCCTCGGCATACTTGACTTCATTATCTAGATGATTTAGGGTTTTGACTTCATCAAATAGTATCATGACCTTATAATTTAGTTGTTTGTTAAATTGAAAAACAAATTACATAGTAATTTCTCAAAATAAATAAATTTCTGTACACAAATAGAAGCTATACTTTAAATTAACCAAAACATTTAAATATCTCGGAAATTGATGGACGTAGGTACAACAAGTGCTATACAAAGATGAAAGAGCATATTAAAAGCAATTCTTTGGAATAATAAAATATTGGGGGTTACATTTAAAAAAAAAAGAGAAAATCTGGATTTTGCATTCTACATCACCATGTATGCAAATATGCGTCACGGGCTTTTTTTATAGCCGATTTTAGAACTAGAGGATATCTTTAATCCCGGCATGTAAAAAAAATAATTTTTAATTCATTACTTTTTGATATACAGTACGTTCATTTGACCGCGATTTGGATATAAAAATGGTCATAACTTTTGAAATACCCCGTATAATGTAATAATACCCTATATTGGAAGAACGGAAATCATTAGTAGAATTTGAATGTGGAATACTATATAGGGTGTCCCATTTAAAAAAATGCATGTTTGCATCACCACGTAGTTATGGACCACCCTGTATAAATCAAAATATTTTCTGAGTAAGGAGCATATCCGTGGGTACAACTTTTATATATAACTTTTATCGCTATCTTCTACAGTAGTGGAGTTATCGACCGAGCCGGTACTAAAAACTCACCCTGTATATTAATGGTAATATATAATAGTATCTCAATCCTAGATTTTATTGGAATATCTTCATAATACAGAACTTAATTCATCTAATCAGTAACAAAATAAACATAGGTACATAGTAATGAGATTGGAGACTTCAGTAATATCAATATTAGGTTTGGCTCTAGGTGACTTGAATGCAACATTATCTTGAGTGGTATAAGGAGGCACAACAAAATGAACTTTTTCAAGAATTTTGACACTTCAAATCATAATAATGCTGTGTGTGTATGTGTTGTTGTTATATGCATCTCGTTTTTAGTTTAGTGTAAATCAGTTTTGTATAATTTTGCATTATAATTGATGAACTTATATAACTGAACTCTAACCTTTAAAGGAATAAATTGTTGTTTTGATTGCTATTTGTGTAAACTAATCTTGTTATTAACATAATACAGCATTCAAATATGAAATAGAGTTTACCTTAATAATCTTATTCCTATATTTATATTTTTCAGAAATAATTTTGTACATTGGACAAAATTATGTCTCATGGAAAAAATCCAGTAACACC
The DNA here is from genome assembly GCA_951848785.1 of Callosobruchus maculatus. Lineage (NCBI taxonomy): Eukaryota > Metazoa > Arthropoda > Insecta > Coleoptera > Chrysomelidae > Callosobruchus > Callosobruchus maculatus. Next base: position 694,582 of record CATOUR010000228.1, read on the forward strand.
ATTCTATTCCAAATAACTCAATGTACATTATCAAGCAACCTGTTTAACAACAAGCTTAAAAAAATACTGATATTACTGTTCTAAGTGATAAAGACAAGTTATACATTTAAAGTATTTAAATCCTACATACAAAAGTAATAAAGACTGTAGTACAACAAACAGAAAATCCGTTATCAAATTATTATTATGTATTCCATATATTACAAAATGAAAGTCACTTAGGTATATTATATAAGAGCATAATCATTGCTATAAAATTTCAGAGCAAAAACATACATATTTGATATTTATAAACTAACAGGCTTAACAAATATAAAACATCTCATTACCTGAAAGGATTTAAAACCAATGTGTCATGTAACTGAAACATTGCTATATATTATATTATTATTACTATTGCTGAACAGGCAAGCTGTATAGCCGATGAGGCTGTTTATGATAAAATTGGTAATTAAATATGATGGAAGATGGAGCTTATAAAATAGCATATAAAACAAAATAGAGTATAACTTAAAAATAGATTAAAAATATCACAAGTGCTATCACAGCATTATCAAAGATGTGTACGAATTAATTAGGTGATCTAAGACATAAAGGTTATTCCACATGTACACTGCTCAGTGACACATTTTTTGTGTCGTTATGGCTTGATATATACAGGGTGAGTCCTAAGTTGATCCTTTTTATAAACTGTGTAAAAAAATCGTTAAAACAAGCAATTTTTTCTAAAAACTTTTTACCGAAAACTGATAAATACACGAGGTACAGAATCAAAAAAAGTAAATCGGCGCTTGTGCACCAAGACGTACCTAGCTGTTTATAATAATGCGCCACTTTTAAGATTCACCAGTTTAAAAGTAACAATTATAAACAAGAAGTGGGTACTGCAATATCTAAGAGGTACAATGCCTAATCGATTTGACAAATCCGAGCAAAAAACTAAACATAAACAGACTAGGTAGTCTTGATACACAAGCCCAGATATACTTTTTTTTATTCTGTATCTCACTTATTTTTTTCTGAAAATTTGTTTATTTTATCGACTTTTATACACAGCAAAAAGATATCAACTTGGTACTCACCCTGTATACGCAACCAATATAATTATGTAATCTAAACTTCTGCCAATCAATATAAAACTGTGATACTTCTCTAATCAATGGATATTGTAAATTTGTTAGAGCACATACTGTCCTGAATATCATTGAACTATAATCTGGTTCTAGTTCTGGTATAAAATATAAAATTTCAAAACCTTGGATTCTACATATTGCCCTTTCTACATGAAGTCTTGCTCTTGCAATACTTTTTGTCTATTGTATCTGCTCTGATGTTAATTCTGGAGTACTGAGAAATGGTGGAATATTTAAACTTACTGCATTAGGTACAATATCACTTATAAAAAAACCTTGATCTGCCAATATTAGATCTCCACTTTCTGTGTCAAAATGCTGCTGAACAATATTTTTATCGATATTAGATCCTGGGTGGAGCATACTAGCATAAATCAGTACGCCATTAGGACCACACCAACTAACCTTTTGAAACTGTTTCTATGCTTATAACTACTATAAGTAAGACTTTAGTTCTTCATTGATTATCATGATTCTTGGTACAACACAAAATACAAGTACAATCTATTATTATTCTACAATTAGTGAATTTGGTAAACAAGAAGGGTTTTTTGATCTTTTAGAAATGTCTTTCATAAACCTCAAGAACAAGACTTCATATAGAGTTTGTACAAAGTAACGACAATATTTGTAACAGCAACTTCAGATATTTTGAATCTGAACGCTAAATCTGTACAAGTAAAATTATGGTGCAGTTTCAAAGTTTCATTAATGTCAAGAGTAGCTGACCAAATCACTTAATTTTTTGAACATTCCATTTCAATTAATAATTTATCTTAATATCTTTGATCAATTCATACACTTTCAAATATTGTGTGACTTGGCAATCGAGTGTAGTAAAAAATATACTTATCACTGTCACGAATTTATACGTCGCTCATACTTATACCTAGAGATTTGATTATCTTATCCTTTCGCTCTAGTCGTAATCCTTGCCAATAATTTTCTTCGTCCAATAACACATTCGAACCTTAACATGAGGGAGTAGCAGCGCCTGCATCAATAACATCTCGGCCACACCTAGGCCTATCTGAGGCTAAAGAAGAACTTAGTTGGTCTAAAGAGGATATGCTTGAGTTTCTGTAAACAGAAATCATAAAAAATCATACAGTATGTCATATATTATTTATAATTATTATAATAATAAAATAACAAATCTTTATTGCAAAATAACTCTGCAAAACACATAATGTAGGTACTCACAGAATTAGGTGAAATAGAGTCAATATAACAAATGGGAACAACAAAATTTAAATAGTCTTCAAGAGAATAGGGTTCCAAATTGACTAACATTTTGTGTACCTTTTTTTTTGAAAGTTGTCAAATTGTTCACAAGACCAGATGGTAGATAATTGAAGATTTTCATTCAACTATACTCTACATTCTTCTCAGTTAAGGTGAGATGATGAACTGGATACCTATAATTAAAGTTCCTTGCAGGGTACGATACGATTTTTTTTTAGTGGCCTCCACATGAGATGTCCACCTAAGCGTCTCATCTATATATTATATATACTCCAAGGAATTTGGTGTTGTCTACTACTGTCTACTAAATGAATTTGAACATCTTTTCCCAAGCTCATTTTAACTGGTGGACCCTGGCATCTAGGATTTTTTGATTTGAATAATAACAAGTTCGTTAATGTAGCATTTAATATTAAGGTGGCCTTTTGTTCCAACTAGCTTATAAATTATTGGAGCAGTAACAAGCACACTAGTGTCATCTGCATATTGGGTAACTATCATCTCAACTGAACTATCAATATCTAGGAACAAATCATTAACTTAACATATATTATAAGTAAAAGTGGACCTAGGATGCTATCTTGTGCGATTCCTAATGATGTTTGTTGATTGCTTGGTATTATAATTTTTTGTAGTCATAATTTTTTGTTTTCAACATGTGAGATACGATGTATTGCACTGCAAAAACGTTCCACCTATTCCATACTTTTCCAGTTTAAATAGTAAAAGGTCTACATAGTCAAAAAGCTTACCAAGGGGCATATTTCCTTTTTTTAAAATAGCAATAATTTGGCGATTAAAATAATAAATATCTGTAGTAGTCGACTTGCCTTTTATAAAACCATGCTATGCTTCAGTTATTAGGTTGCAGTTGCTCAAATGCTTCAATACCTTTGTTTGAAGTACAAGTTTCACAAATGCAGAGAGTAAGCTTATCGGCCTATAGTTTAACATGTCTGCTACATATCCTCTTTTGTAAACTGATATTAATACTTACTTCTGTGTCATCGGCATAAACTGCTCTGGTCATCAGGCCCATGTTCTGTATAGCCTTTTTTACTGTTTCCTGGCGTCATTCTAGGAACAGCACTGTATTGCTGATTTTAGTTTCTCTGGAAATTTACCAAATTTTAAACAATTATTGATAATGAAAACCAATGGACTAGCAATATGGTAAATACAGGATATCAGCAAGGTTTTAGGAAAATTATCCTCACCACTGCTGAATTTATTTGTGGGTTTATTTTTCAAATTTGGCTCAACTCCTGCAGTTTTTCAGTTGTTATTAACTCTGTAGGTATTTATATATTCGGTTAGACTATATTGTATGAAAAGGGTATAAAAGGGAGTCCTTGGTTACATTTGAAATATATATATATGCCTTTGCAACACTTTCTGAATTTCCAGGAATAAGTACATCTGAATCAATTGCATACCCCTTAATTTCACTGACTATGTTCCACACACACACACTTTATCTTGTTATCAGAGGTAACAATTCTATTAAAAATATTTTTTCTATCACCTAATAGTTTGTTGTAAACATTTCACACATCATTGTAAGCTTCTTTAGACTTTTTATCAGCAAAACTTGAAACATAGAGTATATCCAACTTTTGTTTACATTCTTCGATATCTAGCCAGTTTGAAAAATTTTTCACTGCACACCAACATCACTTTCCGATACATCCCACTTTATACTATGTAAGTCCTCTATAAAATTATCTTTGTTATTTTTGCTGAGACTTCTACATAATTTTTCAATTTTTGATAAATGTGTATTATAGTTGTTATATTTTTGGTGGTATGGTCAGACATAATCAAATATATATATTTAAAACAAAACTGTAGGTATTGCTGGGAAGCAACAAATTAAACAACAATATCTACTTCTTTCTAGCTTTTAGGATTGTATACCATTTTCTCAAGGCTACCAAACATAAAATTATATATCAACAACAAAAAGTTACATGCGCTTGTTACTGAAAGATATTTGGTAGAAATCCAAGGCGCATGGAGACTCATCATTTTGTAAGACAACTTAGACAACCTTGAGTGCAATATATAATATATAAGTATTTACCTAGGTATTTGTGAAGATGTTTTGCCCCATTTCTGGTCTCTGTGGAGAAAGATGATGCAGGTCGAACACTCCTCTACATTATGTGTTTACAATTCTGGCCAATTAGTCTTCTCTGCTTCACAGAAATAGCAATCACAACCTCTTGCTTCTGATCCACTAAAAATTGGATAGGTTATATAACAGCTAGTGAGTAGCCACAATAAGGCAAACAATCACTTCAGAATGTATAAGAAATTTCTGTAACTTAGAAAACTCAACTACTTCTGCAAGTGTCTTATTTTTGGGAAACCTGTAAAAACTGCAGAAATCTCTCTGATTGTTGTGGGCCCAACTCGGCAATAAAATAAACATATTCACATAACCTCAAAATGAGCGAGTATATAATATTCCTGTTTTTACAAAGATTCCACCGTTAAATCGTGATTCGGCATTAGCAAGCGGTGAAAATATTAGTTCACTTACCTGTTTTTCTACTTTAGGTGGTCACATTAAGTTTAAAAACTTCTTACCGAGGATCGAGGATGAATCACTGTTACATTACAAATCACATGCTATGGCGTATTTATTAAATGGGGCATGGGCGTAGGTAATAGGTATTATATGGTCTCTGACCGTTCTACGCAAAAAGCACTTCGACGTCTTGTCCGCTCTCATATTTTCATAATTGTACTTTGTAGCTCTGAAATTTAAAAATTTTAGAATACAATATGTCCGCTGTAATGTCGCTTCCTGCCGCATATTGTGCTGCTGCGGCTGCGGCTGCGGACATGCTGCTGCATCTGCTGACATTACATGATGCGAATTTGACTTTGACAGAACCAATCGCCAAACATGCGGCTGCCGCATAGCGTCTACCTCCTTAGATGATACCCCCGCCGGTGGGTGATGCTTGGCGCCAATTTGGTAGCTAAGTGTGATAGGCAACATATTATACACATTTAAACGAGAAGTATCTGGCACGGTTGTACCGGTAGTACCACGCTTCGTATAGGAACCTGCGCTCGGCTTGCAGTACAAAGTACAACTGAATAGGTAGCGCGGCGCTCTGTTGCCAAATAGGACATAAGCGCACATAAAGGGTGGAATCTGTTAATGGCAGATAGAGGTACATGGCCTAGTGCATGGGACTCCGGGGACAGTTCGACAGACGATAGCAAGAGGAAAAGACAAGACAACACAGAAACATCACCTTTTAGCAGGAGCAAAAAGACCAAACGTACACCAGTCAAACGAAGTGACAATAAAAAGGAAATGGAGGAGATACGGGATTTCATGGAAAGTATCAACGAGAACCTGAAGGAAATTAGGAAGGAAAACCAGGATTTTAAAGATGAACTAATGGCACTAAGGCAAGAAAACAACCAACTAAAGGAAGAAATATATAAGTTGCAAAGTAGAGTTTCACAACTGGAAACCATCGAAGAAAGACTCGAACAGGAAGACCGAATGAAAAGGAAAAATAACCTGATTATTAGTGGTTTGAGAATTGAATCTTCGCAAAACGAAGAAGAGCAAATCAAGGTCAAAGTTAACATACCGAAAGTGATAAAAGTAAACAGCCAGATGCACGTTGCAGAGATCGAAAGCTTCGATGAAAAATTGGAAATCATGAGAATAAAAGGAAAAGTCGACACGCTCAAACAAAACAAAATATATATCAGTAGCAATCTGACAAAAAAGGAAAGGGCAATCCAAAAAAACATAAGAGACCGCGCCACCCGGGAAAGAAGCAATGGTAACACTGTTAAAGTTGGCTTCCAATATATGATCTTAAATGGAAAGAAGTATTCGTGGAACAGAAAAAATAGCACATTGGAGGAAAACGGCGAATCGAAGCCCAAAGGCCATGTCTTAAAAAACTAACACAGCCGAAGCTCAAGGATAGTTTGGAAACGACAAGGCGAGAACAAGCTACACGAAACACAAATAAGCAGAAGGAGTGGAGACCTGCTACATGGAACATCAGAGGAATAAATGGTAAAGAGGTGGAATTGAGTGAGGAGTTTGACAAAGCTAAACTTAACATACTAGGAATAGTAGAGACAAAAAAGAAAGGGAAAGGAGAAATTGTACTGCAAGGCGGTCATTTGATGATTTACTCAGGAGTTTCCATGGAAAAGAGGGCAGAGGCGGGGGTGGGTTGTATAATAAATAAGGACTGGGTTAAATACGTGCAAAATACCCAGTATGTAAACGAGAGAATAATTAAAGTAGAGCTCAATGTAAACAGCGATGTAACATCCATAATAACCGTCTACGGCCCAAGTGAAAGTGAAAAAATAGCAGTGAAGGAAGATTTCTGGAAAAATCTATCGGTTATCACTGAAAACAGTAAGGGAAATGTGTATATCATAGGGGACTTTAACCGAAGAGTAGGGAAAAATACCCAGACCGTGCAGGGAACCATTGGCGCAGAAGGAGAAGATACGAAGAACAACAATGGAGAAAGGCTTATCCAGTTCTGCATTGAAAATCAATATATAATAACAAATACATTTTTCAAGCACAAGGACGTACACAACTATACCAGGGAAGTTAAAGGCAGGGGAGAAAAATCTATCATAGACTATGTTTTGGTACCAAAGCATAATCGGAGCGCAGTCAAGGATGTTAGGGTTAAGAGAGGCTCTTGAATTATTTAGCGATCATTATCTAATGGTAGCTAGGATAAAAAGTGGAGTAAACATATAGAAGAGAAAAGAATTTGCAGAACGAAAAGTAAAATTTGAAACCATAAAAATGTACAAACTAAAGGAGCCGGATGTGGCTAAAAAATTTATGGATGTCGTGGAAGGAAAAATGAGTTATATGTATGACAACGCTGGGGACTGGTACGTCGAAAAGACATGGCTGATTCTTAAAAAAAATCTAATAGATGCTGCTAAAGAAGTATGTGGGGGTAATGAAGGTGAATAAAAACATCAAACAAACAGCTTGGTGGACAGCGGAAGTCAAAGAAGAAGTCGAAAAAAAGAAAAAGAAGTGGAGGGAGTACCTACAAAAGAAATCAGTTGAAGCATACAATGATTATAAGATACAGAGAAAGAAAGTAAAAGATTTGGTATATAAGGCAAAGGCAAAATCATGGGAAAACTTTGGCAAACAGATGGAAGAAAACAGTCAAGGCAATCAAAAACTATTCTACAGTATATTGAACAAATCACGCGATAAAAAACCACTTAGATCAAGCACGGTCAAAGATACTCTAACTGATTTGAAAGACGTGGAAATGAGATGGAAAGAGTATTTTCTCGAGCTGCTCTCTACTGGAGACCCTGAAAAATCAGCAAGACCACAAATAGGGAACATAAATAATGCTCTAGAAACAATAGAGATGCATGAACTCTTAGAAGCAATACAGAACATCAAAGTAGGAAAATCTGCAGGACACGATAATATAAAACCGGAAATCATCAAAGCTTTGGGACCGAAAGGTAAAGCTATGTTATTGAGTCTGTATTTGAAGGTCTGGGAATCGGGAGTTGTGCCAAAAGACTGGGAGGTGGGAGTCATCATTCCGATTTTCAAAAAAGGCGACCCTAAAGACTGTGGAAACTACAGAGGCATTACCCTACTAAGTACCGTAGTAAAAATCGTTCGAGAGAATCTTGGAAAGAAAACTGTACAGCAAAGTTGAACATGAATTACTGGACCCACAAAGTGGTTTTAGGAAGGGTTTTAGCACGCAGGATCACACTTTTACCATAAAACAAATAATATCTAAAACTCTCGAACAGAACAGGGAGGCATATATAGCATATTTAGACCTCGAAAAGGCTTTCGACAGGGTAGAGAGAAACAAAGTATGGGAAATACTAACAAGAAGGAAAGTGGGCGGGAAACTTATCCGGGCTATCCAAGGTTTGTACCAGGTCAACAGAAACTATGTGAGGGTAAATGGAATTGAAACTGAAGTATTTACCACAGAGCAGGGTTTACGTCAAGGCAGCGTTCTCAGCCCGATTTTATTTATCATAGTCCTGGACGAAGTAATGAAAGAGACCAGACAGACCACCAGAAGATTACAGGTTGGTTATCGAAGTTTACAGCCCGTAGAGGTATCTGAATGTGCGTTTGCTGATGACCTAGCTATATTTGCCAACACCGAAGTAGACTTACAGAGAAATCTGAATACTTGGAATAATATACTTGAACAGTTTAACATGAAAGTCAATGTAGATAAAAGTAAAATAATGACAGTAGCAAGATACCATGCAGCTACAAATGTCAGCATTGATGGAAAGAAGCTAGAGAACGTCGATACATTCAAATATCTGGGGACGGTGATCGATTCTACGGGAAAAGAGGACCAAAATTTGAGTGAAAGGATCAGCGGTGCTGGGAAGCTATACTGGGCACTAAATAGATCATGCTTTAGTAAGAGGGAGCTTTCAATCAAAACTAAGTTAAAAGTGTACAAGGCTTTGGTGCTGCCGGTATTATTGTGGGGTTCTGAATCTTGGGTACTATCGAAAAGAATGAAGCAACAATTACAGGCGATGGAAATGAAATTTCTTCGGAGGATTAAAGGTGTGACAAGAGCAGATAGAATTAGAAATGAGGACATTAGGAAGGAACTTGGCATAGAATCAGTTACGGAGGTGCTTGAGAGAAACCAATTAAAATGGTTTGGCCACTTGTGTAGAATGGATAGTGACAGGCAAGTCAGAAAAGTTTGGGACAGCAAAACTTTACCTAGGAGAGGAAGAGGACGTCCAGCTACATCATGCAACCAAGTGGTGGAAGAAGTTGTAGTGCGCAGAGGGCAAACGGTTAGAAATGCAAAGAAACTCGCTATGGACAGAAAACAGTGGCAGAGTTTAGTGTATGGTGCGAACTGACTGTACCCCTTACACCGTATAATATGGTAGATAGGGTTAAGGACAATATATATATAGAACAAACAAGTCGTCGCACTAGATAAAAAAAAAATTAAAAACATTCTAATAGAGTAAAAGCTTTGATACAATTATTAAGTCTGGCAATTCGACACAAAATTTAATTACAATCCAATCCAAATCTATAATTTTGAGTTTTACAAATCTTGATAATTTTGAGAATTTTGAAAATATCGTAAATTATCTGAATCTGCAGAACTTAAGAATGTACAAGATTTTTTAATATATTTCGAGAGCTTCCCAAACCCTTCCATTTTTTTCTGAAAATCTGCTATACCCAGTCACTAGATCTTTTTATTACTATTAAGTATATACCATCGCTACAAAAATTCAAATGTATGCAATACCTGTGACGTTTGGGAGGATTATCGAGAATTCTGTGTTCCATCCCGTGATACATATACCTTTACATTCCACCGTATTGGAAGAATAAGCTTAAGTAAGCCAATTCGTTCGTTTCCGAACAGTCCAAATCAATTAAAAGTTCTAACTCAAGTTACTCAAGACGGATATCTGTGCCGCCTTTGCAGAGTTTGAGTAATCAGTAAAATAGTTTTGTTCCTTTTTGCTAATAATACAGTCTATACAAAAGTTGAAACAAAGGATGATAAATTTCCATCTGCCTGGTAGAAAATATGCTGACGATTGATTATCAAACACTGTCTCTGAAACTGATTTTAGCGTTCATATTTTTCCAGGTATGAAGAGAGTATCGGTCTGTCACTTTTCGGGTGACTCGGGAATATTGTTGTACTGGCTTAGCTTTGAATACTCTTGCGATTATAGAACTTGCTTTCTTCTTACCGTTTATTACTACCTACATTAGGCATATCTGTCACTCATTTTGTCTGTCTTTCGGTGTGTCATTCTTTTCACAGCATACTGTCAATAACAACTGCACCAATTTTGTTGCTGGATCAAAGACGGTAATGCTGCTATAATTTTAGAAATCTCTGTTGGCTGCGCTATAATCAGCAAAAAACGGACTCGCTCCAAATTCTGTCTTTAATCATATGGGGTTCCTGATCAATGTGATGCGTAAGGCTTTCGTCGCTACGGTCTGATAAAATGCTGGGCCTCGGGCTGTTCGGCCGACGTCGCGTCGACATGCTCTGAGGCAATTCTGATCCCAGTAAGGGTGAGATAGAGAGACCTTCCTAGTGCAGACACCCCCACTCCTGCCGCGTATATATGGGGTATCTTAAAAAATACTGTTAGGCGGAAGTCCAGCGACAACGGTTACCGAGATGTATCTGAATCGCCCCCACATACAGGGTGAGTTCTTAGTACCAGATCGGTCGATATCTCCACTACTGAAGAAGATAGCGGAAAAAGTTGTAGCTAAGGATATGCTCCTTGCTCAGAAAATATATTGATTTATACAGGGTGATCCATAACTACGTGGTAATGCAAACATACATTTTTAAACGAGACACCCTATATGTTATTCCATATTTAGGTTTTAATAATGATTCCCGTTCTTAAGATATAAGGTATTGTAACGTTATACAGGGTATTTCAAAAGCTATAACCATTTTTATATCCAAATCGCTCTCAAATGAACGTACTGTATATTGAAAATTAATGAATCAAAAATTATTCTTTACATGGAAAGATAAAATTTATCCTCCAGTTTTAATACAGGCCGCAAAAAAAGTCGCCGATGCATATTCATATACAGGGTGCGGTAAAACGCAAGAACAGGTTTTCTTTTTTTTAAATATAATCCTCCGTTTTTTATTATACCAAAAAAATTGCTTTCAACATGCTCTTTCATATTTGTATCATTTCTTATGGCTACACTCATCAGTTTCCAAAATATTTCGACTTTTGTGCAAATTTTAATTATACTGTAACATACTGTATATTGTGGTATTCGCGTATTTGTATTACTTGTCATTGGTTGTCAAACATGATGTAAAGTCAAAGTGCTAGGTTAGATCTTTTGAAGTGTAAACGTCATCGAATCGTCTAGAGTTTTCGAGAATGACGGATGGATTCTAGAAATGTCATCGAATCCTCTAGATGGTTCGATGAAGTATATATAAGGCTACGGGTAGCGTAGTTGAGTGAGTTGAGTGGAGATCTAGTTGAGATAAGGTTAAGAGATTTTGTATTAAGTTCTGAAGTAAAACGGTGAAAGTTACGTCGAGTTTGATTCCCTGGGTGAAGAAAAAGAGGCCGTCGTGACAATTGGTGTCAGAAGTGGGATTATCCATCGAATCAAGCCAGGAAAAGGAAAGAAGAAGTGAGTACAGCGTCAATTAATGCCAGTTACTAGAGCTATGGCCTCCGAAATGAGTGCATTGATGGCTATGATACAAGAAATGAAGGCAGATATGAGAAACAGCTTCAAAAAGAGTGAAGAAAAGTTGAAGCAGCATCAGGACGAGCAAGCAGCTGTTATACAAGCGACCGCCATGAACCTGGAAGAAAAGTTAAAGCACCACCAAGAGGGTCAGGCAGCCGTTATGCAAGCAACTGTCGTGAACCTGGAAGAAAAGCTAAGGAAACATCAAGACGAGGCAGTCGCAGATTTGAAGAGTGGACAGGAACTTGTGATGGCTAGGCTGGAGGAACAGAAGCAAGTGGTAAGCCAGGCGTTACAGGATCAAGACCAACGTATTAGTGCAATAGAGACGGAGCTGCAGTAAGTGAAAGACCAAGTCAAGGAAATCGTGAGAGACGAAGTGCGAGAACTTAGTGGAGGTGAGCGTGAACAACTACAGCAGGTGAAAGATCAGGTCAAGGAAATGACCAGAGAGCGTTGAGCGTTGTTTAACAGCTGTACCACCCGCTTTTCCTGATAGACACAGTGGCGTAGTAGCAAAGCCCTATCCGTACAATGGCAAAACGTCCTGGGACATTTATTATATGCAATTTGAAAATATCGCACGTATGAATAACTGGTCAAATGAAGAAAAAGCTTGTGTGCTGACATCCATGTTAAAAGACTCTGCCGCAGCTATTTTGGAAAATCTCTGCGCATCAGACCTACGTGACTATGATAACATCTGCATTAAAGTTACGCTTTGGAGATGCACACTTAACAGAGCTGTTGCATGGCCAGTTGCATAACCGGACACAACAAGCGAAGGAAGATTTAACCACATTTGCATACGAAGTCCAAAGCTTAGCTAAACGAGCATTCGTCAGCAGTCCCATCGAGACACAGGAATACGTCGCTGCTCGCCAGTTTGTTGAAGGCATTGCAGACGCGGAAGTTCAACGAATGGTAAAACTATCCAGTCCCATAAATTTACAAGATGCTGTGATCAAGGCTTTGCAAATTGAAGCTGACATAAAAGCCATGCGAATGACAAGGAGGGTGCGCGCTGTCGAGCAAGATACTGAAGCAGAAGTCAGGGCCACACCGTTTATTTCAGGAAGAAGAGGTGCTAGCTTCCAAAGAAACCCAGTTCGCACAAGCCTAGAAGGAGCTGAAAAGTTTACATGCTGGAAATGTGGACAGAAGGGGCATCTTAGGGTAGGCTGCCGCACCCAGGCTGCTAAGATATAAGCGGATGTAGAAAAAGCGGATGAATATGCGAACAAAATGAAATCTATGCAAGACACGATAAACTCAATGAAGGAGCAGTTTGACAGAGACATAAAGAATTTAGTAAAGAAGAATGAAGAAAGTATTGCCAAACTTCAACAACAACACGGAGTAGCCATGAGGGAACTTAGAGCAGACAGGGATAGGATGAAGCAGTTGCTTGCCTCTCAGGAAAGGAGAAGTATGCATATTAAAAGCAATTTTGAAACGAATAGAAAGAATTTGCTGAAGAAGGACGAACAACACGAAATAGCCTTGAGGAAGCTCAATAAAGAAGTCTTTGCTTTGAAGGGCGAAATCAAGAGATTGAAAGCTTTGAATCAGTTGAAGAAATCAGAGAGGGAATACGACCAAGTTAAAGATGAAAATGCAATGCTCAAACAGAAGATAAATCAGATGGAGGCTGAGTATGCATTCTGTAAAAAGAACTTGAACAAAGCGAATGACAAAGCCAAAAGGGTCGGTATCAAGAAGAATGAGTTCAGCGAAAGGTTGGCGCAGCTTGAAGCAGAAAACAAGAAGCGGAGAACAGATTTGAGCGCCGAGGTCGATGATGCGAAAAAGCGAAAGGAAGATTTGTCTAAAGCAATAGAAGTTGATGGTAAAACTAAACAGCGACTGATGAATTTGGAAAATGAGAATGCTCGACTGAAAAAAGAGCTGGAAAACGCATTGACTGAAGTAGAGTATGGTAGCTCCAAGATGAAGCATATGAAGAATGAAAACAGTAACGTGGAGCAGAAGACTACACAGCTGGAAATTGAGATCGATAAGAAGAAGAGAGAACTGAGTAAGGTTACTGGGGATACAAAGAAGGGTGTGTCCGCAATATTAGCGAAGCCATTTTACGATGTAAAGTTAGAACAGAGATTGGCGCAACTGAGGAAAGAAAACCCGAGGATAGGAGCAGAGTTTGGCGCTGCACTCAAGGACGCATCATGGGGTTTGGACCAGACCACGCAACTCAAAAGCGAGAATGTTAAGCAAAAGAACAGGATTGTGCAGGTGGAAGACGAACTCAGCAGGCTCATAGAGGAAGTGGAGAATAGCCTGAGTGATGGGAAGAAGGAAGTGTCGAGAGGTGACAGTCGTCAAGGCGAAAAGGTGCAACTGAAGAAAATGATAACAGAGCTAGGAAAAGAGAATCCTGCTGGAGCTGAAAATGAGAATCCCAAGTTGGGCAAAGAATATCGCAGTTACGAGATGATCTGGTATGGTCTTGCAACAGACAACGGAAGGAAGGGTAGATGTCCGAAGCTACAACGCCATGAGGAGGAACCCTACGTGGTGATGAAGCGCCTCAACGACGTAGTCTACAGGTTATGTACGGAAAGTGGAAAACCGAAGGTCGACTATGCTGATGTCTGTGGTGATACAAGAATCGAAGTTGTTCGTCGAGGACGCCGAACGCTAAGGGGGGAAGAATGTAGCATACTGTATATTATGGTATTCGTGTATTTGTATTACTTGTCATTGGTTGTCAAACATGATGTAAAGTCAAAGTGCTAGGTTAGATCTTTTGAAGTGTAAACGTCATCGAATCGTCTAGAGTTTTCGAGAATGACGGATGGATTCTAGAAATGTCATCGAATCCACTAGATGGTTCGATGAAGTATATATAAGGCTACGGGTAGCGTAGTTGAGTGAGTTGAGTGGAGATCTAGTTGAGATAAGGTTAAGAGATTTTGTATTAAGTAAAACGGTGAAAGTTACGTCGAGTTTGATTCCCTGGGTGAAGAAAAAGAGGCCGTCGTGACAATACTTTCTATTTATGTACTGAGATTCATTTATTTTTTAAATTATAAGGCCATAATAGTATTTGATGGAGTCGAAACCCTGAATTATCAAGATAGTATAAGCCAGGTATCCTGGGGAATTAGTTTTATAGACGTGGTCCATAACTATCAAGCGGATTTATCAGGTAGGTTTTGAGATATTGGCAGTTTCCATAACCTGCTCAAAAATTTTGTACTTTGTGAAAATAGGGCTTTCTAAAAATGAGAATTATGCCATGAAAGAATAAATAGAGGGTATTTAGGAGAACCTTTGAGAAATGGCTTACTTGCTTCTAGAATATATCAACTATTAACAGCTATATCCAAAACGGAGGCACTCTGAAACTGATGCATTTGAAATATTGAAGAATCGTTTTACTCGTTCTGGTCAGTTAGAGGTCTAGGGTATAGCACGTGAAATTGAGAATCCAAGTAAAGACGTATTCTCATGTTCCCTTTGTCCAGTGTGTGTGTGTCTAAGATGACGGGAGATAAGTCCAAAAATCCAAAGGTAATGTACAAAAGTCACCATAAATATGAATTTCGCATTTCCAAGCTCTTGACCTTACCTTTAAACATTCAGTAATAATTCAAGAAGCGCAGTGAAGAAGAAAGCTTGCACTTTGTCACCTATTTGGCCTTTTTTTGATACCATGTTCGGTTATTAAACTACAGACATTTGAAGACTGTATGATTTCGCATTGCGAGTTATTTTGCACACTAAAAAACTTTTTTGAGAAAGTCGCAAATAGTTGTCATTCATTAAGGTCTCAACTATCACCTTCTGAAATACTGTGTATGTAGTTTGAAGAACAAGTCAGTTCTGTTCGAAATGGGAATCCGTGTTTTATCATCGCAAATACATATGTATAACTGTGTATACCCAGGCCCCCCAATGTTTCATAGACTACCTGGCAGATCTGCTTGATAATTATGCACCACTATAAAATTCTCCTCGGAATATTTGACTTGTATTATCTGGATAATAAATAAAGCAGTTTTTTTGTATAATAAAATATGAGGGTTACATTTAAAGAAGAAAAAAGAGGAATTTTAGTTGTTACCCTGTAGATGAATATGTGTCTGCGCCTTCGTTTGCTGGAAACTAGGGGTATTTTTCATCTCTCCATGTAAAAAAATTATTTTTGATTGATTAGCTTTCAATATACAGTACGATCATTTGACAGCGATTTGGATATAAAAATAGTCATAACTTTTGAAATACCTTGCATAATGCTGCGATACCTTATATTTTAAGAACGGGAACTAAATATCAAATAATATAATATACGGTGTCTCATTTAAAGAAAATGTATGTTTGCATCACCACGTAGTTATGGATCATCCTGTGTAAATCAATATATTTTCTGGGCAAGGAGCATATCCTTGGCTACAACTTTTATATCCAACTGTTTCCACTATCTTCTGCAGTAGTGCCGTGATTGACCGATCCGGTACTAAAAACTCATCCTCTATATTATGGGCTGATTCAGATCCTTGTAGGTGTGCTCTACCACTGGACTTCCGCTTGACACTACTTTTTGGGATACCTTGTATAAGTGTTATATGTTATGTTAATAAATTTATAGTCTATAAGAGGCAGTCGTATAAATTGAGCATTTCAGTCCTTGAGAATATAACCTCAAATAATGTAGATACGACGTTTTAGCTTGACAGCTACAGTTTTGCGGCTACCCTTATATATAAAAAAAACTGCACTTGAAATTTTTTGGTATCAAATTTTCAACCTAACCTGACTAAATAAGCCACTATAGGTACTATCTCATACTGCCTGTGAGATCTACATCAAATTAAATTAAAGTAGAAAAGTTCCTATAATGTCCTGCAAAGTCTAGTTTTCAAGATGCATGGATATAAGTTTGAAAAAAATTATTTTTGATTAATTTCCTGAAGACCACTGACATGATTCACCATAATAAGACGCCAAGTCAGCATTGACTAATACATACAGGAATAATATTAGCAAAAATAATGGGGTCAAGTTGATTGACTCAGTACTTCCCACACATAACAGTGATATCATTTTATTATATTTCCTTTGCAAGAAGCTATAGTCCGAGATCACTTGCAACCAAGTAATCGTTCGCATGTCCTCAAAAAACATCAAACTATACAAAAACTAGTAAATAGATTCCTAAGTCTCTCCGTAGGAACTAAAATGACACAATTCTTATTCTGCCAGCCTCAACTGCACGAAACAATCAGGAACCCCCAAACTGATTAAAAACGAAGTTTGAGCTATCTTGATATTTTTAGTTTTATTGTTATCGCTGCGCTGCCACTGACACGCCTTTTTAAAACCATACGCATTTTTCATCCTCGCCACGGTAATAATACCGTGTCTAAATTTCATTAAAATCGATTTAATTATTTCCATTTTACTAGATTTAGAACGATTTAAAGCAACACTCGTATGTATACATCAGACAATTCTAAGTCCATTGATTTCTGTAATAGCTAAGGCAATGTTAGGATAGGCCTAAAAAACGTCTATTATGCCGCTAGGTCTTTCTTTCACAGGTCAATGGGCAGCCTATTATGAATAGAACAAATTTTTGAGTTTTACAACGCCCCACCCCCTAACTACCCCAATTTCACCCCCACTCCAAAAAAGTAAAAAATGATCAGAAACCCCTAAAGTGCCTAAAAACAAAGTTTGAGCTATTTTTATATTTTTAGTTTTTTTATTATTGCTGTGCCGCCACTGACACGATTTTTTTCCAAAACATACGCGTTTTCCATCCTCGCCGCGGCAGTAATACTGTATCAAAATTTCATTAAAATCAATTTGTCACGCAATATAGAACAATCTAAAACAATACTCGTATGTATTACTATGTATGTATTATTAAATTCTAAGTCCCTTGGTTTCTATTATAAGCAAGGCAATGTTCGGATGGACCAAAAAAAGTGTATTATGCCGCTAGGTTTTTCATTCACAGGTCAGTGGACAGCCCATTCTAAATACAGCTAAATTTTCAGTTTTACAACCCCCCACCCCTCAACAACCCCAAATTTACCCCCACCTAAAAAAAGTAGAAAATGATCAGGAAACCCTAAAACGCCTAAGAACGAAGTTTCAGGAATATTTGAAATTTTTCGTTTTTTGCTAATTACTCCACCCCCCGTACAATGATTTCCAAAATTTTCGGAACGTTACCTACTACGACACCACAACATATCGCTACCCAAATGTCATCACAACCCATGCAGCGGTTTCTGAGAATACGACGTTAGAAAAACGCCAACAGACAGACAGACCGACGGAAATGAGTGACGTGGATTTTCGTTATATAGACATCATGACTCGTCCAAAAAGCGTATTACCTCAAAATCGAAAATCTTCGCGATCACAATACTCCCATCGCCTATCGGTGTGGGAAGTAAAAGGTGTACCACAGTCTTAAAAGAATTAAGTGTTATTTTTTTAGACTAAACGTACCTTTTCAAGATACCCGTTGTAAAAGTTTGTTAATAAATTTTTTTTTTCTGAAACCACGTACCTTTCCGATGATTGCAATAATCTCAATATAACATGTGTAAACAGTTTCTGTTGTTTCTGTTTATCAAATGAGAAACTATATCTGGGAAACTATTATTTCTCCTCTTTTCTCCCAAAAGCTACTATTAACTAATCAGTGGCATGGAAAATGTGTACAGTTCAAATGAGCACACCGATATTATCGGCTTCAAAGGGTATCGTTCCATTGAACACTATTACCCATTGCACGTTTGTGTTTTGGATAATTTAGTTAAAATGAATGCATTCTGAGTATTGAGTTTTTCCTGCAATGCACGAGTTTTAAAATAAAATACGGTTGCAGTGAATTTTATACAAGAGGTGGAGGGCATCAATTTGTTATTTTGCAATTATTCACGATTTATTTAAAGAAGCCATGTGGCAGCTGTGCTGTGCAGTGTAGGACCTGGGATTCAAGCCAAAGGTTCAAAATTGGATCTCTACAGTAGACGTCCGATCTACAATTCAGTATGAGCCCTTCGGTAGCCGAGCGTAAGTAAGATCTCACTTACTCGAAAGCTCACGAGCCAGTAGCGCTGGAAATAACGATTGCGATACTCTTTGTATTTGCCACCTCTGCACTTTTGGATAAAAATGGCATCATTTATCTATGCTTAGCACTTCCCACACATTATCGGTGCTAACAAAAAAAATGTTCCGAGAAATTGGGTCTTTTTCTAGATATGCAAAACACTAATAGACAGACAACTCGCTACGTGAAAAAATGAAGTCAAGTTGATTGACTCAGTACTTCCCACACATTACGGTGATACCAATTTATTATTTTCCCATAGCAAGAAGCTATAGTCTGAGATCTCCTTGCAACTAAATCATCGCCAGCCCCCTCTTCTCAAAATTGTGTTATGCCGCCTATTATCAATAAAATATTTTTTTCAGTTTTGAAACCCCCCATATCTTTAGTTTTTGGATTAATGCAGCGCCACTACTGAAACGATTTCAAAAACAATACGCGTTTTCCATCCTCGCCAAGGTAATAATATCATGTCGAAATTTTATTAAAATCATTTCCAGGTTACACAATACAGAACGATCTAATGCAATATTCGTATGTATGTACATCAGAAAATTCTAAGTCCCATGGTTACTTTTCGCCTACACTTCTGACAATTTGTCCCTACTTTCTTGTAATAGTTTCATTTGTAATGCAAATTTTCACACCTGTGCTTCATCATTTACTATGCGACACAACATTGCATATTGAACCATACATCCACGACGCGTTCTGACGTCCCACCTATCCCTATGTTGATACCTACCGAACCTGTAAATGACTAAGTTTTTACTTTACCGAGTGAATTTTTACTTTCCACACCGATAGGTGAGGGGAGTATTGTGATCGCGAAAATTTTCGATTTCGAGATAATACGCTTTTTGGGCGTTTCATGATGTCTACATAACGAAAATCCACGTCACTCATTTCCGTCGGTCTGTCTGTCTGTCGGTCTGTCTGCCTGTCGTGTTCTTCAACCCTCGTAATCTCAGTAACCGCTGCACGGACTGTGATAAAATTTGGACAGCGTTATGCTGTGGGGTTATAGTAGGTAATGTTCCTATAATTTTGAAAACCGTTATACGGGGGGCGGAGTAATTACCAAAAATCGAAAAATTTTAAATATGCCCCAAACTTCGTTTTTAGGCGTTTCAGGGGTTCCTGATCATTTTCTACTTTTTCTTGGGTGGGGGTGAATTTGGGATGGTTGGTAAGTGGGGGGTTGTAATACTGAAAAATTTGTTGTATTCGTAATTGGCTGTTCATTGATATATGAATGAAAAACCTAGCGGCATGATACACTTTTTTAGGTCCAGCCGAACGTTGCATGCTTATTATAGAAACCACGGAACTTTGTGATGTGTACATACGAGTATTGTTGTAGATCGTTCGATATCGCGTAACGCGAAAATTGTTCAATTGATTTTAATGAAATTCTGACATAGTATTACTCCCAAGGCGAGGATGGAAATCGCGTATGTTTTGGAAAAATGGGTTCAGTGGCGGCGCGGCAATAATAAAAAAACTAAAAATATAAAAACAGCTCAAACTTTGTTATTAGGCGTTTTAGGGGTTTCTGGTCATTTTCTACGTTTTCTTTTGGGTGAGGGTGAATTTGGGGTGGTTGAAGGGTGGAGGGTTGTAAAACTGAAAAATTTGTTGTACTTATAATGGGTTGTCCATTGATCTTTGAATGAAAAACCTAGCAGCATAATACTCCTTTTTACGTACATCCGAACATTGCCTTGCTTATTATAAAAACCAAGGGACTTAGAATTTGTGATGTATACATACGAGTATTGTTTTAGGTCGTTTTATATTGCGTAACGCGAAAATTATTGAATTGATTTTAATGAAATTTTGACACAGTATTACTACGGCAGGGAGGATGGAAAACGCGATTGTTTTGAAAAAATAGTGTCAGTGGCGGCGCAGCAATACTAAGAAACACAGCCGAATACAACAGAAAAGAACAGAAAAGAGCTCAAAACAACAGAAGGCAAGCAGATAGCAACTGTAAACGGTAGAAAACGACCAAATACAACCGAACAGAGTCAAAACTAGCTCAAAACGACAGAAAGCAGGCAGATGACAGCGGGAAACAATAGAAAACGACTAAACACAGCCGAATACAACAGAAAAGAACAGAAAAGAGCTCAAAGCAACAGAAAGCAAGCAGATAACAGCTGTAAACGGTAGAAAACGACCAAATACAACCGAATAGATTCAAAACTAGCTCAAAACGACTTTGTTTTTAGGCGTTCCACGGGTTCCTGATCATTTTCAATTTTTTTTTTTTTGGGTGGGGTGAAATCGGGGCGGTTGGGGGGTGGGGGGTAGTGGAACTGGAAAATTTGTTGTATTCATAATAGTCCGTGTACTGACCTGTAAAAGCAATACCTAGCGGCATATTACACTTTTTTAGGTCCATCCGAACATTGGCTTTCCTATTACAGAAACCAATTTTGTGATCTGTACATACGAGTTTTGCTTTATTTCGTTCTATGTATATTGAGTAAAGCGAAAATTATTGTTAATGTTAATAACATTATGACACAGAATTTATTACCGCCGCGAGAATGGAAAACTACTCTGTTTTTGAAAAACAGTGTCAGCGGCAGCGCAGCAATAGTAAAAAAACCAAAAACATAAAATCAGCTCAAACTTCGTGTTTAGACGGGTTGGAGGCTCTTGATCGTTTCGCATCGTCCAGTTCAAGCGTGCAGAAAAAAACTGTGGCGCCCTAGTTTCTAAGGAGGGAGACGCAAGAAACTATTCACGAGGGTTTTTGTGTTGGATGTTGTTTTTGCGGGCGGATGGGCGATAATTTAGTTGCACGGGGGTTCTTAGGGGGGGATTTTTTTAGACTATAGCTTCATGCGATGGGAAATAATAAAATGGTATTATCATTATGTGTGGGAAGTACTGAGATCTTTTACTGTAATAGCCATATTCCGTTCAATAATGTATTTACATTGGCTGTGCTCCACTGGGTCATATAGAATTCAGGAAATAATTTTAGTTCCACCATACAAATGCCTAAAAGCAATAGCCAATATCTAAATTTATTTAACAAAAGCTTGATAATGGTTATGGCATGCTGCAATAATTTATCGCTAATTTTAATTACGAGTGGAAATATTTGTTGTAGAATTACTACATTATTTGTTTTAATCGAATGACCAATTTATTATCGAAGTTTAATAATATATCAATCAATTAGTGCAATATTGGTTTTTTACTGTGAGCTAAAATTTGGATTTTTAGAGGCATAGCTGACCATGTCGAATACACATTGAATTAATAACAGTAAATAAACAAAATAAATCGGTATCAGTGGAGGTCGAAACGAAACCTCGCAGACGTTTAGATATACAGGGTTATTCACGTTATTCGACACGGAGCATTATGGCTAAAGTATTTGACGAAAAAGAAAGTAATAATTTCGGATGGTTAGAGACCCATAAAGGCTACATTTTAAAAATATTTTCATGTTATACAGGGTCTCCCAAAAACGCGAACTGTATCAAAGTTATGTTTTTTTAAATGGAACACCCCGTATATTATTGCATATTCGGATTCCTTGGTGAATTTTAGTGTGACTTTATGTATCATACATGGGACTTAAAGCGAACCGTTTAGGTGTAAATCACCATTTTCAGTATAAGTAGATTTATGAGGGAAAAATTGAATATCGCAGAGATTATAAAATCTGCAATGCTGTGACTTTGTCGTATTACTAAGCATAAAATGGGTCAGCTTTGATGAGACTGTCAAATTTAAATTACGTTTGTGCTTGGAGAAATCGATCGATTAATCAAGGAAACTTCGATCAGCGATAACTTGATTTTTTCAAACGGGAATGCCTAATCCTTTTTATACGGTTAAACGTAGAATTTGATAACATTTCTAATGATATAAGGTTGTGAATATCAATCTCTGGTAGTTTTCATTTAATTTTAAATTTTCAAACAAATAGGCGTTTTTCAATTTTCCTACCTATAAGCATCCTAGCAGGCCATGAAATATAAAAAAAAAATCTGTTCAAGTAGAAGAAAACAATTAACTTTGCAGAAAAATAGACACGAACTAGACTAAAGGGACAAAATTATAAAATTAACTCACAACAAACAAAGTCTAACCAGAAACAACGGCGGTAACATCTCTAAGGTCAAAGAGAAGCTGGAGTATGGCAGTAATAGATTTTTTTTACAGTCGCAGGCTACCGCAATTCACTAGAGGTTAAAAATTTCCAAGACAATTAAAAACCCTGATATGAAACAAAAACAACTAGCGACTGTTGCTCTAGCGCGCAATTATCAATCATATGTAATGGCGTAAAAAGGTAATAATTTGCGTCGAAGTCCTCTGAATAAAGCCCTTCTATTTTTCAGTATCTATTAGCAATATTTTAAAGAGGAATACTGATAAATCAGATTTAAATTTTCTGCCATTTAAGTTATGTTTTATAATTTGAACAAATTTCAATTCATTCTTCATTTTCTGCGATCTTGCTGATAGATTCTGAGGAATTTTCAGAACTCCAGTCACAGGTACTTTTGACTTGAGTTTTGACAGAATTGCATACTTTTTTATATCATTAAATGTGAAATTTTATTATGAAAACAATGAACTGCCTACAACATTGTCTAGTAGTTTTCGTTTCATTTCAAAATTTTTTATGGTTTTGAAAATTGCCAATCTCTAGTACATTGCAGTAGCTATAGTAGGCCGTGAAAAAATCCATTTCTGCCATAGTCCAGCTTCTCTTTGATCAAAGATATGTTACCGCCATTGTTTCTGGTTAGACTTTGTTGTGAGCAATTTTTATAATCTTGCCCCTTTAGTCTAGTTCGTGTATATTTTTCTGCTAAGTTAGTTGTTTTCTTCTACCTGAACAGATTTTTGTTTATATTTCATGGCCTGCTACGTTGCTTATAGGTAGGAAAATTCAAAACGCCGATTTGTTTGAAAATTTAAAATTAAATGAAAACTACTAGAGACTGATATTCACAACTTTATATTATTAGAAAGGTTATTGAATTCTACATGTAACCGTATAAAAAAATTAGGCATTCCCATTTGAAAAAATCATGTTATCGCTTATCGTTAAGTGTAAACGTTATTTAATTTTGACAGTCTCGTCAAAGCTGACGCGTTTTATGCTTAGTAATACGGCAGAGTCACAGCCTTCAAAATTTTATAATCTCTGCGATATTCAATTTCTTCCTGATATCTACTTATACCGAAAATGGTGATTTACACCTAAGCGGTTCGCTTTAAGTCCCATGTATGATACATAAAGTCACACTAGAATTCACCAAGGAATCCGAATATGCAATAATATACGGGGTGTTCCATTTAAAAAACATAACTTTGATACATTTCGTGTTTTTGGGATACCCTGTATAACATGAAAATATTTAAAATTTAGCCTTTATGGGTCTCTATCCATCCGAAGTTATTTCCTTTTTTATTAAATACTTTAGCCATAATGCTCCGTGTCGAGTAATGTGAATAACCCTGTATATAGGGACCCCGATACGGACCAAAGACTTATAGATGGCAAATAAAGTAGCTCGAAAAGAACAAAAAGCTCATTTATCAGGTACGTGTGAGCAACCTTAGAGCTGGTACTTTCATACAGAAATTTACCGCTTAAATTATAGCTTTTCTGACGTTCTAAGGTTCTGCTTTTGCGGCCATCTTTGGTACAGTATAGACCAGAGAACTGTTGTCTATCGTCGCCGTCGCCTATCGATTGTAGATTCAGAAAATTCTAGCGCTTCCATTGCCTCCTTCAAATGATGAAAATATGGCTGTCTGATATAACGTGTTAAAATTCTCTACTTTCTCCAAAACATCAGAAGTCAATTGATGAATGCCCTCATTATTCTAGCTTTCATATCATCGACAGTAGTAGGCCGAAAAGCGTAAACTTTATCTTTGATACAGCCCCACAGAAAAAAGACACACTTCGTCAGGTCAGGAGATCTAGCTGGCCAGTTGATTGATCCTCTCTGTCCGATTCACTTGTTTTCAAAAAGGGTATCCAACAAATTTTGAACATCAGCTGTACTGTGAGCTGGAGACCCGCATCATTTGCCTAGTTGTCAGAGGGACGGATTCCAGTAAGTTATATAAATTGGTTTCTGGAAATTGTATTTTCTCCCCATCAGTTGGCTATCAAACATAAAATCATTATCTCTGCTATAATAATGGGAATTATGTCAGTTAGCAAGTCCATTTTTGTAGAATGCGGTTTCGTTTGTCTGTAAACAAGACGTACTTAAAGAAGTCTTGATCCTCCCCAACGTTGAGCAAAGCCCACTGACTGAACTGTCTTCTAATTTCAAATTCACTTTCAAATAATTCTTGATGTAATTGAATTTTGAAACGGTGATACCTATGTTTTTCAAAATCCTCCGAAGAGATGTTCTACTGATGCCTGTTGCTCAACTCATGTCCCCTGTGCTAGTATGAGGATTTTCAGCTACAGGTCCCAGAACCATGGATTCATTTTCTTCCGTAATGATCGTACCGGTCAGACTTTAAGGCCCGATTTCATCAACACGGGCATTTTAACAAAGGTTTTAACCAATCAGAGCAGGCCATTCAAGGACTTGCATCTGTCAAAGTTCGATGAAAATTATTGATTTCTCTTTAAATTTGCTTCAAAAAGGTGAAAAAAGATATGCTATTGAGAACTCTCTAGTATCTTTTCAACTCTGATTTCTCATCCTAAATGGGTGAAAACTTGCATTTTCCGGTTTAACAAAGAGTTAGCAATTGATAATCTCAACCAATCAGATTCCACGAAACCGATACATTTGATCACTGGGTCAAAAGTACTGTTAATTTAATGATATTGATGACAAGAAATTCAAATTACTGCATTATTTTGATAAAACAATAATTTACAATCGATACTAATTATAAATACCTCCAATTTACCGTTGTGTTATAGTAAAAAAGGATAAAAAATAACACTTTATTGCACTTCACAAAGCCATTATAGACACACACGATGCAAGTGTGCCTATCCTGCTTAAGAGCAAAGCCTTGTGATCTGACAAAAGTATAACGTATAACCTTATTTTTCCTAAACTAGAAACCTTTCGTGTAGTCAGAAAGTGAATAAAATGCTTTATATAAATGTGTTTCTGCGTTACGGTGCCTTTTACGCAGTGCCTACAATCTTTACATCCTCTGTGAATATTTCTATAAGAAGGTCTATTCTATAACAAATATGCATCCAGTCTATAATCACTCTGACTGCAATTGCAATTGGTAATCATACAATAATTATAAAGTAAACGTAAACATTAAAAATCTAGCATTAATTTGCAAATCAATCACTTTGTTCTGATTTTCTGCTATGATTTTGATCCATGAATTCTAAAATATCTCTGATAAAAGTGTCATCCAGCTTTGACGTTTTGTTTCCAATATTGATAAAGTACTATTGGATGATACTTATTAACATAGCCCTCAATACCCAATAGAAAGCTTTTGATAAACAACATCCAATAGAAAAGCTTTGTCAAAGTCTTTGTTAAATATGCATGTTGACAGAATCGGGCCTTAGTGTTGTAGTTAACCGATTCTTTTCTGACAAATATCTCCTGAACTCTCTTAAAAGACACAGGTTGCGGATGTCGACGATCAGTAAAGCGTTGCGCATATACTCTGAACGCTAAAAAACAATTTCTGTGACATTCGCCAAGAACAAGTACCATGTCTATCATTTCTTCAGGTCCGACGTACATTTTAATGCGTAGAACCAGTACATTTTTGCCACAAACTCAGAATATAATCAATTTGACGTCTTTCTACAAAAAAGGGGACGTTTGAGTAATGAAATATATTTTCCATAGCCTACTTGTTTGACTTCGCCTCTACAAAATGCAAAATATGCTCAGAGGTCATTAGATGATTTTGAAAAAAAGTATTATTTTAATAATAACTGTGAAGTTAATTAATTGGATATCATTTATATCTATACCTTATCCACCGAACAAACGGAGTAACCATGCACCATATACGTAAATGTTTACTGTACGGTCAAGGGTTATATGCACACCGTCTACAAAACTGCATACTGAGAGCAGTGGTGTTATTATAAACAGAAAAATTAAGTTCGATTTATCCGAGTAAAGCTCCAAAATATGGGTTTGAAATAATTTTTTACTCCGTTTCTTCAGTGAATGCAGTATAGTTCCATTTGTTTAGATATCTTCTATAAAGTTGTACCTTATAACGATAAAGCAAATTGAACTGATGCCCGTTACTAAAGAAACTCAATAAATTCAGATTTTCTCTACAACTAGTAGTGACAGAACACTAAAGTGCCAGATCAGTTCAAAGGAAATTAAATTTTACATTAAATGGTGCTAAGAAAAGAGGCAATGCTATTAAAAAAACTAGTTATGCGTGTTTGAATATCTGAAAAGTTGGCAGCTGGAAGCTACGCTTCGAGGAGAAGAAACGAAATCTGTTCATAACGATTTAAATGGCGCTTTCCAAGCTGAGAACAACGTTCAAACCAGAACTATTAAAAATTCTGTTTTCAAAAATATTTTAGAAGTCGGCGAAAAGAGAGAAATACATAAAACAAACGAAAAACTCAAAAACCGTGGATTTTAGAACCTAGATTAATTTAATAAACTTATTCTCAAATGAAGTGTAGAATTCAAAAGTGCAATAATATACAGGGTATGCTATTTGAAATAACAACGTTGTTACGCCTCGTCTAACTAAAAAACCCTGTATAAGAGGACATAGTATTGCGTGGTAGAGACTTTAGTTTTGAACAATTTTTGTGAAGAAACGTTTCTTGTAACTTTAACGGTTTAGCCGCTATCCTTCGCACACGCCCAATTTAACCCGTCAAAAAAAAAAAAGAGGAGGAATGACGAGGAACCCAAATTACCAAAAATATGATATTGGAGATATTCTGTTACTTTTCTAATATTTTTTTAATTTCTTCGCGTAGTATGCAGCGATAATTATTAGTTATTATTACCCCGGTTGTTACCTACTGTAACATATCATATCGGGCAAAAAGTTGAATCGAAACCGATGCAGTGGTGATTGAGATCATGCGGCTGAAAGAGTGACAACAGACAGGCAGACCGAGTGAAATATGTTTTCGTCCTATGAATCTATTATCTCAAAATCTTACATTTTATCGATCATAATGCTTCGGTCATCTACCGGGTGAAAATTAGTATGCTATCAGAATTTGACTCCTTTGTGAGTCTAAGGATACATTGATGTAGCCAGGAAGTGGATCACCTGCCGTCAGTAGGAGCTAAAAGCTACTACACGGCCCCTCAACTCATCAAATCAAAAAATGTGTGAATGGAGGGTCACCCCATAGTCAAGTCACCTTCCGTAAATCTTTTGAGGTTCAGCGTCAACAGTCACATATCCTGGCACGACCACGTGGTCAGTGTTGCTAAAACGGCACCCCAGAAGCTTGGAGTTTTGTTCCGCTGTAGGAATTTGTATACACCAGAGCAACTACTGCTGCTCTACAAGATATAGGTCCGCCCATCGCTGGAGTATTGCTTCCATGTATGGGGATGCGTTCCGAAGCTCTAAAGCTCCTGCACACTATCCAGAAAAGAGCAGTTAGACTAATCGATACGCCTAACCTCACAAAGGACCTCCATAGCCTGGAACATCGAAGAAGGGTGGCTGACTTGTCCCTATTCCACAGATTCTATCACATCTTCGAGGGAGCTCTCCCAGATAATAAGACCGAAGGCCGTCCGAAAGAGGAACACAAGAGAGGCTTTGCAAGCTCGTCATTACCAGGCCAAAGTCCCTACTCCCCGAACCAGTCTTCTCCAGCATTCCTTCTTTTTAGAGAACTCCGAAGCCATGGAATGAACTGCGCTTGTACAGCGTCATAGGCTTTCAGCCGTTTCGGGAGACTAAAAACCGTATGCGTCTTCCATCCTCGTCACGGTTATAACAATCTGTCGAAATTTTCGAAATTTCATTAAAATCAATTCCAGTTTTCACAATCTAGAATACATGTGAAAATTCTAGGTCTCTTGGTTTCTGTAACTGGCAAGGCAATGTTCGGATGGACCTAAAATCGTATGTTATGCAGCTGGGTTTTGCTTTGACAGGTCAATGAGCAGCCTTTTATGAATACAAAAAAAATCAGTTTTACAACCCACCATCCCCTTAACCACCCCATTTTTATCCCCACGTAAAAAAAGTAGAAAATTATCGGGAACCCCGAAAACGCCTAAAAACCAAGTTTGGGGAATATTTAATTCTTTTGATTTTTGCTAATTACTCCGCCACTTCTGTACGGACTTTCTAGTTATAGCAGCATTACCTATTAGGACCCCACAACATATCGGTACCCAAATTTTGTCACAATCCATGCAACATTTACTGGGATTACCGGGTTAGAAGGACGCGAGCAGACACACAGACAGACAGACATACCGACAGGCAGACAGATAGACCGACGGAAAAGAGTAACGTGGATTTTCCATAAAACGCCCAAAAAGCGTATTATCTCAAAGTCGAAAATTTTCGCGATCACAATACTCCGCTCAGCTATCGATGTGGGAAGTAGGAGCTAACAAACACTGTGTTGCTGTAGCTTAACCCTTCCTAATGTTCGGTAGCTTTATCGGCCTGATCTGATATCCTATCCATGGTGAGTGGCCATACTGAAAATAAGTTCTCTAGTCCTAATTGTGAGTCTTAGCTGCATGAGAGTTTTAATTTCATGAGAGCTACTGCAGACAGGTTGTCGAGCCTTGATCGTGACGTCTATATGAGAGTTTCAGATACATAAGAGCTTCAGCTGTATGAAAGCATATCTTCCAAAAGTTGCACTTACCCACCCTATAGTTTTGTAAATAGACAACAAATCAGGACAGGGGAAATTGGAGCTTCCAGAAAATAAACAACGTCGCTTTCCGCGAGATAGACGGGCAATCTCTATAACTAAAGCTCGTATCAAGATTGCCTTAAATTGACTGAACGACGCCTTCGCGATTTTTAATGGAATTGTCTGGTTACCCCTAAGTAACAACTTCCTAGTAATTCCGCTATAAACCTGTCAAGCGTAAGTGTTCTGTCTTGCAGCTGCTGTGCTATATACGAGGGAATCTCGTTAAGATATTGGTTGCGGAACTAGCTGAAAAGCCCCGGAAATTTGCTAGAAGTGCGGATGGACCGTTTTACTGAAAATTTAGATTTCATGTTGGTGAACTCAATAGAAGTTTTCCAAACAGAACGATATAGATCGATGCCATATATTTTACACATAAGTAATACTTCTGCTCTAAATATACTGAATGTATCTATTCGCAGACCATTCGAAACTTTGAACGCCAAATATGTAGGTGATCGTCATTGGAGGCTTTGAGTATTCCCTGTGGACTCAAAGATGTGAGTAATCATATAGCTCAGAAAAGTAGCCTGTCTTGGATTGACAGACAAGCGTCGATCGGCAGGTTGTGCTTTTAAAGCGGCTGGCAGCAGTTATAGGTATATGATTTGAATTGAGTCGAGTATGGACAGAAAAGTGTAGAAAAAACAGCTTCCCGGAAAAAGAATCAGTACTTGACGTTAGGCTCTATATTATATCATTGCTCCACTGCCAATGCATTAATCGTTAATAATATTACATACCCTTAGCATCTCGTATTACAAATTTCATCAATAATGATAGGCTATATTATTATGCAGAATACAAAAATACATGTCATAATTTTGTTATTTCAGTTGGAATGCCCTATTTATTTTTGTTGCAATGAATATAACATATTGTGTTAAAGATGTTTGACACGTTAAATTATGCGAAGTGTTTGGACAAGAATAAAAGGTACTAGAAGTAAACAATTTGATTACTTTAATCGCAATGATTAAGACTTTTTCCAATCGAGCCAACTGGAATGGGACGTGGCTCGTAGTTCTTTATTATTATGTATCATCGTAACGGAGAGACTTATTTTAATAATTGTCGGACATTTGCGATAAATAGTGGTTTTCGCGGTCTTAAACAAACGCACCATTAATATAATGCTATTGTCGGTCACCGTTACAATGTTATGATCGCTCCATCCATGCACTATTCGCTTTTTGTAACCTGTATAGTGTATACCTTTATTCCAGGTTGCTCTGCTAGGGGTTGGTTCTCCGTTTTTCTACTCTTACCTCTTTGTGTCTTATCGCAGAAGTTTGTAGATTTTCTAGAAATTTTCTAGAAATATTTAACTTATCTGCAAATCTCAACGAGTAGTCTTAAGCCCGATTTTATCAACATGCTTATTTAACAAAGACTTTGACAAAGCTTTTCTATCGGATGTTATTTAGCAAAAGCTTTCTACTGGGTATTGAGGGCTATATTAATAAGTATCATCTGATAGTATTTTATCAATATTGAAAACAACACGTCGAAGCTGGATGACACTTTTGTCAAAGATACTTTAGAAACTCATGGATCAAAATCATAGCAGGATATCAGAACAAAGCGATCGATTTGCAAATTAGTGCCACATTTTCCATGTTTCCGTTATAATTATTGTATAATTACTAATGGAAAACTGGATAATTTGTGATAAAAGTAGTAGATACCTATATCAATCACAGCAACTACCTACCTTATTTGATAATTACAAATCCCAAGTCCGTCAGTCAGATGAATTATATGAAAATACATACTTTTATGAAGAATCAATCTTTCATTTACTGGATGCATGCTTGTTATAAACTTTCTTATAGAAATATTCACAGCTGCAGCGTACATATTTTACATAAGATAGGGTTATACTTACACAATCAAAGGAACTTACCTGTGACTTTCGATTGTAATTATATGAGGCGTCCATTCCGAAGATATCACATAATTGTTAACCATGTAGTACGTGCTACTCCTGCCTCAGCCCACCAGGTTTAAAGAAAACTCTAGAGCCGACCCTGCGTACATCCTCCGTCTAACCGGCAACCCTGCTCTCAACCATCGTCCCGTCATTTAGTTTAAAGGTATGAATGTTTTACATATTTAGGGTTCTTTTGGGACGGGAGGGATGTGATATCTTCGGAATGGACGCCTCACATAATTACAATCGAAAGTCACAGGTAAGTTCCTTTGATTGTGTAATTATATTTCGGCGTCCATTCCTCGATATCACATAATTGTTAACCATGTAGATGTTCGGAGAAAAAATGTAAAACATTCATTCTGCTATTCTAGACTTTTATTGGGAAACGAAAAACATATCTTATAAATTGGGCAAGACTAATCGTAAAATATGCAATATATTGTATTGCCCCTAAACACAAAAGTAATGCTCGAACTATAAATCCTGCGAACTTCAATGGTCTGTATTGAATACCGTTGTCAGAAAGTCACCTGACTCTCTGATGGGTCTATTGTAGACTTGTGCAAACATAGCGGAGTTTTTTGACCAACCTGCTGCGGTCCGAATAGTCTCGTAGCTTAGACCCTTTCTGCATGCTGCCGAAGTCGAAGCATGTCTGGTTGAGTGAGGAGTGAAAAATTTGGTGTCTATACCTGCCTTACCGAGTGTTCCCTTGATCCAACGGCTCAAGGTTTGTTTGGATGCTGGACCGTGAGGTTTCTGGTAGGTCAACCAAAAGCTATCACAATCGCTAGATCGTAAGGTCTTGGTCATGTCTAGATACTTGTCTAAGGTAGATGCTACACACAGATTGGGTCTCTGTGGGAAAAAAGGAATGATGAGACAAGGTTGGCAGGATGTAGGAGTAGAACTCTTGATCCTGTCTCGAATAAAGATTTTTATACCTGTCTCATCTTTAAAAATATTTGAACACTTAATAAGGGCTAACGTTGGGATCCTCTGTCCAGTTGCTAGGGCTAATAGTGTTACTAGCTTTAATGTTAGCTGTTTTAAACTCACTAGGCTAGATATGGGGGTGTCCAAAAATTTTAATACTTTTTCGGGATCCCAAGTGAATTCATATTTTGGTTTTGGAGGTCTCCTATGAAAGACCCCCCTCATGAATCGTTTGATCAAGGGGTTTGTTCCCAAGTCAGATGATGAGATCAAAGACAGAGCAGATCTATGTGAGTTAAAACTACCATATAGGTGGTTTGTGTTACCCAGGAGATACTGGAAGAAGGACAATGTGTCTGGTATGGTACAAGAAAACGGAGACACGCGTTTTTCCTGACAAAATTTCCACCAGAGCTTGAAAGTGCCGTCATACTGCTTGAGAGTAGTATCTGCTAAGGAATGTATCATCGTATCAACTGCTGGGTCTGGAACACCTCTCAGTTTAAATGCTGCCCTGATAAAATGGCTGCCCCCAGGATAAGTTCCTTGTGTAGTGGATGTTTCCGCTGGCTGTAAGGACAAGACAGAAGGTTTTTATCTGGGCCAAACAATAAAGGCTTCCCTACCAACATTTTCATGAACAATGGGTACCATGGTTGTGACCGCCATAAGGGCAACACCACAATTCCCGTGGCATTATCGTTTATAATTTTTTGTAGCGTACGTAACATAAGGGCAAAGGGTGGAAATGCGTAAAATTTATATCCTGCCCAATTCAACGTGAACGCATCGACCGCCTCCGCCGAGGGATCTTTCAGCCATGATACATATCTTTTGCATTTGAAGTTCATAAACGATGCGAACATATCTATCTCAGGGACACCAAAAGTTTCAATTATGCTATTAAAGAAAAGTGAGTTCAAAGACCATTCTGTATCTGAACGCAGGGTTCAAAATGCAGTATCTGCCTCTACATTTTCCTCCGATCTGATATACGAGGCAAAGACCCACAGATTCTTATGTTCACAGAACCTCCAAATGCACCTGGACAAACTGTTCAAGGTTGAGTGTTGGATACTACCCATCTTATTAACACAAGCCAATGCGGTTGTGTTGTCCGTTCTAATCAAGATATTCATATTTGAGGAGTTCTTTGCAAAGCACTCCAACGCCAATAGTATCGCCTTGAGTTCCAGGATATTGATATGCAGCTGTCTTTCGCTTTCGGTCCACCAGCCGTAAGTTTTTTCTCCTTGGCAAAAGGCACCCCAGCCTGACAGACTAGCATCAGTAAATATTTCGAGCTGAAAAGAGTCATTTTTCAAATCGTTAAAACAACGGTTTATATGTTGTTTCCACCACATCATGTCTCGTTTCAGATCGGGTGTGATCGTCAAATGAGCATTATAGTCTCCCTCGCTTGACTGCAGAGCCAAAAACTTACGTCTTTCAAAACGTTTAGTGTAAACCCAGCTGTATTTGACTGCTGGGCAAGCAGAGACAAGAATACCCAAAAATCGAGCAAAAACCTTAATAGTAGAACGGTTTGCAACTATAAGTTTATCTATCCATTTAAGAATCCTAATCTTTTTGTCCGGAGGTAACTCCAGAGTGAGCCTATTGGAATCAAAAATAAATCCCAAATATCTACATCTGGTAGATGGTGAAAATACACTTTTCTTTCTATTGATTATAAAACCAAGGTTTTCTAGAAGTTTAACTGTCTCCTGGAGGTTGGTCACGGCCTCGTTGGCAGTGTCAGCTATAAGCAAAAAATCGTCCAAGTAATTCACGCAGGTGATACCACAGGCACGAAGTTTTTCTAGTATTGGACGCATCAGCTTTGTGAAAGCATATGGCGCCGATGCGAGACCAAACGGTAGGCAATTAAATTGGTATAGCTCATCCCCATATTTAAAGCGTACATATTTTCTGTGCCTATCCGCAATGGGAAGAAGATAATATGCATCTTTTAAATCTATCGATGCCATATGACAGTTATGTTGAACGAGGCGGACTACCGTCCTCCAGTCCTCCATCTTAAAATGAGGAGGATCCAAGAATTTATTTAGATTTTTAAGATTCAATATGAATCGCTTTTCTCCATTTGCCTTATCTGTTAGAAAAATTGTTGAAATAAACTGATTTCTGACTGGGGCACATCGCTCAACAGCCCCTTTTTCCAACAAAAGATTGATTTCATGCTTAATGAGGATGTGGTCCTCCTCTGAGAAAAACTGTTGCCTTAAAGGAAGGTCTTGCATAGGCCTTCTAACAAAAGGGATTTTATAGCCCTGGATCCAATCCAAGATAACACGGTTACCTGTTACCTTTACCCATGTTTTATGAAAATGTTTAAGACGGCCAGCATAATTCGAACCACTTACCTGAGTTACTCCTTCCTCTTGTGTCTGTCCTTGCGATATGTAACTTCCTTCCGGGAGTCCCACCGGTTCTTCCATTGGGACTGTCCCCTCATTGGCCCCGGCTCGCCTGCTCGACGGGCCG
This sequence comes from Callosobruchus maculatus, assembly GCA_951848785.1. Classification (NCBI taxonomy): domain Eukaryota; kingdom Metazoa; phylum Arthropoda; class Insecta; order Coleoptera; family Chrysomelidae; genus Callosobruchus; species Callosobruchus maculatus. Next base: position 729,634 of record CATOUR010000228.1, read on the forward strand.
GGCGTCTGAAGTTTTTTGGGGCATATACTCGCTGTGTACTCCCCCCCTTCTTTTTTTGTGATTTGGGCTGGTATGCCGTCGAGGCACCCTTCAAATCTTTGCAAATAGTTTCCATATTTTTAATAGATTTAACCTTTTCGGTTAGATCACTACCTAGAAGGAACTCTGTTGGCACAGCCTTATCTGCCACTTCCTTCATGCTGTCGTTGAGCAAGGGCAAGATACAATTCTTGCGCGAGACCAATACCCGGTGGAAGAGATTTGTGAAAATCTTTCCCGCTTCACACAGATTTTTTAGTAAATCGTTTTTTAGATTTTCTTCAGGAAAATCCATAATAGGCAGAAGAGAGGTGATTGCCTTACCTAAGGCCGAAATCCCTCTACCTAGCTGATTTTGAACTTCGAACTGTGAAGCATCTCGAGCTTTTGGTATTGGACTCTTTTTAAGAATAGCGACAATCTCCGGATTCAGCTTAGGAGGGTTTAGCTCGGACAAATTTGACGGAACTTCATGTTTGTCTAGCAATGCCTTTGTCTCATCTTTGGACATTCCTTTGATTAAGGTATTACGCCATCTTGGCAACAGTCCTGAATGCAATTCAAAACCTGAGTCCTTGGGTTTTTCCGGATTGGTGCCCAAAATGTCAAGAACCTCTTCAGGAAGCTCAATGTCGTTATGGATCACCAACGGCTCATCCGATTCTATAGTGCTGGGAGCAGTACATCCACTCCTCAACTCAAAATCGACCAGGCTACAAGCTTGGTTATGATTATCCGGCGAAACTAAGGATTCAGTCCTTAAGCCGGTCCTGTTCTTTTCCGCCGCCCCCTCAAGGGTACGGCTGCTCGGACTGCGTCGGTCCCAACCGTCGCTGTCTGGTCCACGGCGATCACGCTGGCGCGGCGCGACACTCGATGCAATCGAGCGCTCACGTTGTCGACGTCTGTCACTGTCCTCGACAGAGACAGAACGACGGGAATCATAGCGGTGCCTATGCACACTCCTGCTCCTAGATCGCGAACGGGATGGTGACGGGGAGCTGCGACGAGATAAATCACGTTTACGCAATTCCCGGTCTCTCTCTTTTCTCTCTAGTTGCGATAAACGCCGCTGTAATTCTTTCAAATCATATTTGCTTGACCGTTCGAGAGACGCAGAATCTCGTTTCCTCTTTTTATCTCTCCTGCCCATCGTACCTGCCGATAATAACAAAGCTGTAGAAAATTAGTTTTTTACTTACGGTTTGTACGACATCCACTAGATAAAACCACTGAGGTTAGATCCACTAGTCACCAGTCCTATAGGTTCAGCGATCTTTGTCGATAAATATTAAATAAAACGTGAGGATTCTGAAAAACACGCTACCATAACCTAGTAGGCGAAGCACCAGAAGCACAATGACGGGACGATGGTTGAGAGCAGGGTTGCCGGTTAGACGGAGGATGTACGCAGGGTCGGCTCTAGAGTTTTCTTTAAACCTGGTGGGCTGAGGCAGGAGTAGCACGTACTACATGGTTAACAATTATGTGATATCGAGGAATGGACGCCGAAATATAATTAGCTATAAAATGGCAAGCTTTGCCGTTCTGGGGTTCTGGATAGGCAACCAGTAATGCACATACACGTTTGGGAAATAGCTGTAACTTTTAAAATGTAACAAAATGATATTTTTACCTCTTTTTACTATAAAACAAAGATATATTTTAGATGTTCATAATTATAATCGATAGTAAATTACTGTTTTATCCAAATAATGCAGTGAGTGAATTTCTTGTCATCATATCATTTGATACTCCAAGAAACTAGTTATCAAACGTACGGCTTCTCTTGAATCTGATTGGTTGAGATAAACAATTGTTAAACTTTTTGTTAAACAAGAAAATGCAAATTTTCACCCATTTAGGATGGAAAATCAGACTTGGAAAGATACTAGATGGTTCACAATGGTCGATTGTATATAAATTATGTCATTTTGACCTTTTTTGAGGTAAACTCAAATCAATAATTTCCAGAGTACTTTGACAAATTCATGTTCTTGGAAGGGCTGCTCTGATTGGTGAAAGTCTTTGCTGAAATGTGCAGGTTGATAAAATTCTGCCTCATAGTGCTACTAGATATAGCGAAATATGTAATTTCCAGCATTTTTGATTAAACTGTGCGCCCTAAAGGTGAAAATTTAATCGGAATATTGCACGTACGTTCAGCATGGAAGCGTTGTCTCGTGACATAACCAGCAGCGGCTGTAGCAGTACTAATGATCCATAAACACAATTTCCCAATTAACTTAATTTCCTGCTTGCCGTTAGTGAACAACCGGTTCCGACCAAGAGGAGTCGGGAAAAGTTCTGACTGAATGGAAACTTCATTGAATGGACAGCGCTCGTGTTTCCTCAGCTTTGTACATACATCAGTAGTTTTGCTAATGACCATTTCCGTAGTGTCTCTAGTTCATCTGTTGAGTTTTTTGAAGTGCCTCCGTTTTGGATGCCTTGTCTTCACTACTCTTCGGTTAACAGCACCACGTGTCTCCATGATCACACATCTGAAACATATTATTTCATATGGAAATATACACTTAACTGGATGTTTCTGAGTTGTATTTTTTACACCGATAGGTGAGGGTGGTATTGAGATCACGTCACTCACTTCCATCGTCGGCCTGTAGGTCTGTAGGTCTGCCGGTCTGCGTTTCTCTAACCGCGTAATCTCAGTAACCGCTGCTTGGATTGTGAAATTTGGTTAGCGATATGCGCAGTAGGAAAGTTTTGGAAATCCGTGCATTGGCCGCTAACAAGTCAAAAAATCATCAAAACCCATCCAAACTTTCTTTTTACGTGTTTCAGGATTTTTTTATCCTTTTCCATTTTTTTGGAGGTGATGAAATCGAGGTGGTGGGGAGTGTGGGGATTTGAAGACTCAAACATTTTTTGTATTCATAAAATACCTTACATCGTCAAAAAAATTGTCTTTGTCTTTGTCTCACAGCCTTCTAGATTTTATAATCTCTGCGATATTAAATTTTTTTCTGATATCTAATTATACCACAAATGGTGATTTACAACTAAACGGTTCACTTTAAGACCCATATGTGATACGTAAAGTCGCACACTAGAATTCACCAAGGAATCTGAATATGCAATAATATGTAGGGTGTTATATTTAAAAATATATAACTTTGATACCTTTCGTGTTTTGGAGACATCTTGCATAACATGAACGTATTTTAAAATGCAGCTTAAATGGGTCTCTATCCATGCGATATTACTATTTTCTTCTTCGTCAAATAGTTTAGCCATAATGCTCCGTGTCGAATAACGTAAATAACACAGTATATCTATGTTCTTGGAAAATAACAGTTATATTAATCATTGTATGGGATCTCCGTAGAGGGTGGGGCACGTAAGACAACCCACTACCTATAACTATATGTGATGGGGAAAAAGTTGAATATAAAAGTTGTTTGATGTGTTTTAGTTTTATTATAATTTTGTATATACAAGGTAGCCCGTTGTGCCTCAATCAGTATCAACTTTTTTATTTCAAATAGAACATCCTATATATTTCGCGATTTTCTGATTATGCTCTTAATTCCAAAAATTTGCTGTTTTTGTGCAAATAGAAATTATACTTTTTTTAGAAAAAAATCAGTGTTTCTAAAAATAACATTTTAGCCGTTCTCTAAGACACAGATCACTACTACTATGACACAAAGGGTCTTTGAGTGAATGGAGTTTAACATTTTCTATTTATTTATTGAGAAATAGTATATAGGATGTCTGCTACAGTCATTGGAGAAAGTCATTTTTCAAATAACGACATTTTAACTATTTCAAATGGAACCCCCTGTATATTTTGGTTTGGTCGAATTCGCTGCTAAATTCTCTGTGCTTTCGTATAAGTATATCCTATACCTGTGGCTGACAGATTCCAAATAATTTGAAGTTTTTAAATCCAACTCCATACTTTTCTTGATTAAGTTCGAAATACTATAGATGGACGGACGGTATATTCAATTTTTTGTGTTTTCATATCAATATGTTCTATACGTAAAATTGTAGATTTCAAATAGTTTGTATTCTTTTAACTCAACCCGACATTCCTCTTGCTGAAATTCGAAATACTTATAGTAGGCTTTGGTTCACATCAGACAAGTTAAATTTCTAAGCAATATTGCGCCTCAAGGCATATTTTTGAAATGTCCTACAGTGTGGATAAAGAGATAGGACATTACGTAATTTGAAAATCCAAAAATACATGGGGTGCTTCGTTTAAAATAAGAAAGTTGACACTGATTCAAGCACAATGGACCACCCTGGATATACAAAATTATAACACAACCTATATGTTTAACTGTTTGTCGTATCTCGGACAGTTTCTGAGATGAGGTAGTGGGTAATCTTAGGTGCCCTATCCTGTACACTAAGTATGATATGTGCTATTTACATAAGCATACATCACAGGCCGCTGCTGTTATGTGTCTTTAACATTTCACTGATATATCTTATGTAAATGGCCATTTTGCTAGTTTCAATATGCATTAGAGGATTCTTATTGCTTCGACAGTACACAAAATAAATAAATAAAGTGTGACTGGGGCAAAAGCTGTCCTAGTTGCTAACATCGACTGTCTTGAGCAAAAGCAGGTTAATTTGAAATAAGGGCTTCATGATGATCGATGGGACCACTTTGAAGGCAATTGAAGGGGGCTCACCACTAAATTGAAGATCATTACGATCGAAATCGGAACCTTTGCTAATGCCAGATTCAACACTGACTGATATTCCAATTACAGTTGGGCTTTGACAGTGTTGCACACGATCTGAGAAAAAGGAAAGTTGAGTTGAGGCTAATAATGCGGATATATTGAATCCAGCATAAAATATAGACCTTTTTATTCGCTACAAATGTGGTAAAACTTAATAATGAAATACGGTTAGGGTACATTTTAGCAAAACTCGAAATAAGGGTCGAGAGGGGTGTCAATCGACGCGGATTGACGCCCTAAATCCAACGACATCACCCCAGATGGGGAAAATGCCCCGGTAAAGTTCTACAGCAGATTAAGATTTCAGTATCTAACCTAACTTATCCAAATCGGTTAGGTTATTGAGGTCAGAATAGGTTTAATTGGTGTTTGACCAAGTGTAAGTGAATGGGCCCATACCGTGATCTCAAATTGATCAATTTATTTACTGCGGTATTATTTTTGATGATACATAGGACCGTCTACTGTAAAAAGTCAGCAGAAAACTTGATCCAAATGAGAATAACATTAAAAACAAAATTGTACTGTAATTTGAAATAGCCGATGATGACGTCACCTGTAGGGAACCAATGAGAAGCGTCCTTTCGTGGTCTGATGACTACGAGCGGATGCTATTGTTTTGTACCAGTGAGCTCTTATTGGTTCCCTACAGGTGACGTCATGACCTGGGCGGGAAGTGCATGTATTCAAAAATTCAATATTTAGAGCAATTTTTTTCTGTTATAAATACGATAGAAAAATTTTGTAAAATTATTTATGGCATCTACGTGGTGTCAGGGCTCGTTTAAGCCCGTAAACCAAAAATGTGGTATAGGCCCATTAGATGATTCTTAGAGTGAGAAACTGCTTCGATGAAAGTCTGTGCCATATTGAAATTTGAAAACCGGAAATGGAAAGTAAAAAAGTGATGATAGGTACTTTAACAGTGGTTGGCACCAGTTCGGATGAAAGGTGAGGATTAACTGATCGCAGTTTGAAGCTTAACCCTGGCTTAAACCATGTTAGCTTTACACCGTCAACCTTGAGCATAGGATTAACAAACCCAGAGTTAAGTTAAGATACATTTGGCGACAGCCACAAAATGACGGTCTATGATAAGCCTTTGCGTGTTTCATTATAATCTTCTTGTTTTGTGATGTAATGTCAATCGTCACAATCTATTGGCAATTCCAAAAATCGATGAGACCTCTAGCGACAAAAATCTACACTGACAAAGCAGGTACTCGAATTTCGGACGGCACACAATTAACATGCCATTAACCGTTTATATGCCGTTTATGTTTCTTCGTTCAGTCGTGTTTTCGAGTTTGTGCTTTGTTAATAATTGGTATATAGTGTGTTAGAATATTTCCTCGGACCTTCTTCATACGATATTGTCAAGAATATGGCATCTACATCAGGCTTCAAATCAAGAAAGGCTAGCAAGTTTAATACAAACTGTAGTGTTTATGGTTGCCACTCCAAAAGAGACTATGATAAAAGCATTCATTGCCACGCATTTTCTCCAAAAGCGTGTCACAGCGTGCAGGATACCTGCTATCCTCCATATTTGTTTACAAACGCCAGCGCCCTCATCGGTAATTGGAATCGCCAATAGTGTTATGACAAGATGACACCTTTATACACAATATGACATACACAAATGGCACAGGAGGACGCCCACACAGCACACGATATCCCTAGGACATCCTAAATGAAGCCGTATCGCCGAAATTTGGGATGAGCCAGAATGACATCTACAGGTTATCTAGGCTATCTTAGGTTGTCCTAGGTTAGCCGTAGGATAACTTGTTTGGAATATCCTGTGGCAGGCAGGCATGCACATCCTTTAGATATCCCGCTGGGCCGTCTATCACTGGAATATCCTAAGAATGACGGTTTTGGAAATCCTCAGCTTGTATACTATGAGGCGGTTCAAGCGATACCCCTTCTTTATATAAAATCTGACATTTGACAGTATTGACGTTAGAAAGGCGAAAAAGGTGAAAGGTGAAGGTGACTTGCAGCAAAGTTTAGCAAAGCAAGCTAGCGGCTTGCAGTAGTTCCTGGTTACTGGATCGTTTTTCGCCGTTTATCATATCTCTCAATACCTTTACCATCTGTACCATCCGACACGCCAAGGGCCCCCAAGTACAAACCACAAATTGCAAGTCAGATAATCATTCGGCAACCTATTTATTTTCGCAAGGTGGGGGTAGAATTGTCCAAGTAAACATTCTATAGGAACATTAAACAGGAAAAGGAGAGTCTAATGGCCTATCACGATGCACTTCATGAAGAAATGGAACAGAATGAGGTTAGATTGAATTGCGTTAAACACTCGAATGGTAGCTCTATTGGATCTTTAGATGGTGATGGTGCTAGTGAAAAGTGTGCCACATTAGCTAATCTGTGCCCAGAATAACCCGGTATGTAACCCACAGGAGTATAGGAAAACAGTTATAGAAAAATAATCCCGTTGTTTTCGAGTAACCTAGGTGTTTCGTATAAGCTAACCCATGGCGGTCTGTACTGCTCTCTTTTAGGACAACCTAAGAATTTACCTACGGCAGACTAAATGATAATATTTTGGGTCAACCTGAGGATTTCCCTATAGGCTTACCCATGGTGGTCTAATAAAGTCCCATTGAGATATTTGCTATGCCAGGGCGTCCAGGATAAGCCATAGCTTTCCCTGGGACATTTTGCATATCCCTTTAAGGACAGCCTTGGGACCATACAGTGGATATCAAATGCTGTGTGGACGGGGAACGAAGAAAGCACATAATAATATGGTAAAATAAAATCCATCAGTCTTTCATCTGTTAAGAAAAACGTTATCACCATTTCAGAGCATCTTGTCATTATAATAATCTGATTATCGCCCGGCTAAATTAATTCGATGTCCCTGGCGCTTCTGATGCTGGGTACCTGTAATAAGTTATGCGGTTATGGTTATTTGGCAGGTAAAAGCAACTTGTCCGACAAATAATGCAAATTATAAGCAAGATTCATGACAGATACGACTAATTACCAAGAAATATTCACAGGATGGCCTAAACAATACTTAATTAAATATTTTATATTTAATCTGCACTTTAATCCTCACCTCAGGTGCAGATTCAATTTAATACAGAGTTAGGCCTTAATCTTGAGTTAAATATGGCGCTGCAATAGGCTAACCCACGCTTAACTTTAATTCCCATTTTAATCCGAAGCGATGCATAAGTGTTTAACGTTAGAGCTATAGGGGAAACAGATTTATAGGCGAGCTTAGGCTGAATTTGTTTTGTGAAGGTTTTAACCTGGGGGGCGCTGAGAAGGCCAGGTCGCCATGGGGTTGTCATTGGTTAGATTTTTTCATAGCCTGTCCGGGTAGATACCCTGAGACATTTTTTTTCTAATTTCCTATTGAGAATTAGAGTAAACGTTCCTTTCGTGTAAGTTTGGTACAATTCGAGTTAAAACATCAAGCCGAGTCGATTGACATCCCTTTTCAACTCAACCATTTTGATTAGGTAGGTACTGAAATATCCAAATTTCAAAATGATGTCATTTTCCATCGGAACGTTTTCTTGTTCTGGGAGTAGTATCGTTTGACTCAGGACGCCAATACGAGATCGATATCCCTCTCGACGACCATTTCGAGTTTCACTGAAGCAAACCCTTACCTGACATACTACGAACTAAGGCAATTGTTATGGTACAGTCTTACTCAATGACACTATTTATAAATGGTGTCCGAATATTTGACCGACAACGTTTGAAAGGTGATATACATACCTCATTTTTCTATGAGCATTGAGACAGAAACATGAAGCCCTGAAATGCTTAATTTTTAAGATACAGGGTGTCACAGTTTTACATTTATTTTTAATTTTTCTCAATTATTCCGCAACAAAATGGCAAAACGATCGAAAATTACGTATCGAGGGGTTTTTAAGGCAAGAAATTCAAATTCAACAACGGTCTTGCTATCATGCTTAGGTACATTGAACTCATTTAAATTATCAAATTTTTTTCTGGTCCGGTGCATCAAAAAAATTATTTCCTCGATATGATTTACGTATTTAAGTCCCTAGAGGTATTTTCGAGATAACTTTCATTGAAGTTTTCGAAGCGACTGAATTATCAGTATTTTCGCACAAATGAATATTGGACTCATACTTTTACATACCATTAACGAAGTATTCTTGAACTTCAACACCACCTATTTTAAAATGAGATATGTTTGAAGCCGGAAAAAAGTTTTGTTAATTTAAAGGGTTCCATGTGCCGCAGATGGTGCCCTCCACTTATGGAAGCAAAATCGTGGTTGAATTTGGATTTTTTTTCCTTAAAATACCCCAAATACGTAATTTTAGATCGTCGTGAATCCCAGTGAAAGTCGAAACAGCATAACCGATTATCAAAGCAACATGTGCCCTACACAATTGGCTCCGTTAAGACGTCTGGCCATACATATTTTCCTACAGAATGTGTTGATATTGAAGGTGTTGAAAATGATACTATTATACCGGATGAATGGCGTAAATATAAGTCTGATGATCTAGTATCATTAGGAAATGTAGGAGGTAACCACTGCACTCAGAATGCCGCACAAAAACGCGATCTATATGCTGAAAAATTTCTGGCAATAGAATCAGTACCCTGGCAATGGAGAATGATCTGAAGTAATATGCTTCAGTTTTTTATAATAATTATATATTTTTAATTTAATTATTATTCTATTTATTTATTTAATTATTATTCTATTTATAATGTCCTAAGTTCAAAACGTACTACCGAATGGTTTCGCTTTATTGCCTTGTAAAACAAAAATAAAATAAAATTCTTGAAACGACCAAAAGGTTTACTTATTACTGGCCAAGTTGGATTGACTTTCCTTTGCAGCAGAAACACTTCTCGGAAACGTATCAGCTCGCTCGGACCAAAACAGCTTAGGCTTGTAGAGGTCACCTGTTCCGGCTCCACTTTTGTTTGCTTTTAGAATTCTGTTCAGTTCAAGCTTATATGTCGTGCGGATGCTTTTAGTTTTTTTTTACGTCGTTCACGATTAAGTTGTCTATCTCCATACCAGAACGAATACAGGGGTAACTCTTTAACCGCATATAGGTATTTTTGTAGTCATCAGTTTTTGTGTTCCAAGTGCACTCTTCTTTTTGATAGAGCTCTAGAAACTTGGGGATATGTCGATCAGTTGATCCCTCCATTTGAAAACGGACATTTCATTTCTTTAAACGTAAGCAAGTACCACAACTAATAAATAATTATAACCTCAAAATAGCCCAAATAAAAACGCAGTTCTTACTCGGAACGAACAAGTGTTCACATTAGACTATTTCACTTCAATGTCATCAATTCAATGGCGTTGATCGAAGTCTTTAACTAGTGAGAACCCGGCTTCAGTCAGAAGGTCACTCCGTTATTCTCGTTCATCAAAGCTTCATAATATTAATGTGAAAGTAATGAAAATAGTCATATATAGCCAGAAATCAAAGTCAACAGAGATGGTAAATTTTATCACACGAAAGTTAAAATTAATTATCAAACTTTGCAGGAGTAACAAAAGATTCAGAAATATGTATTTCATCATTATTGAGTTTGCTACAAAAAATGTACAGTCTGACGTTTGTTACCCATTAGATAGGGACAGAGATAGTTTCCATTCCATGGAATATGCAGCAAGTAACAAAAATTGCTCATTTCATGTAATCGGAAAGTGGAGTGCCTATTCCATGAATTCGGCAAAATTTTGCCAATTACCTGTATTCAGCAATTTCGCAGTTTCGGCGTAACATATTAACAGTGTATCCCAGCTAAAATTTGCCACCCACCTTATCTCTGAAATACAAAGAAAAAGAAAAATCGCCGTGACACGTCGAGTTTTATTTCGATGGGGAACTCTTCTACCAAGTACGTCATTATGGTGCTATCCACCCCCTCACCTCCAGCAACCCCTACCCCAAAATCTTAAACGAGACTACTATACTAATTTGTGATACCTACATCGTTTTGAAGGGAAATGATTGACAAATACAAATGTGTAATCGGATTGAAGACTGATTCAATATTATGGAAGTTAACAAAAATATGGTGATTATCAAAGTGAAGTGTTATTTTCATTACCGGAAATATTATCGTAAGAAAGGTTCTAAATTGTTATTCCATATAGATGTACAGGTGATATTCAAAATGTCTTTGACTTTTTGATGGGGGCTTTTGAAATCCAAAATTTATATTACGCAGCCAGGTCCTACAGAAGATCTCCACGGTGCCTTCGGAGATGGTGAGCAATGTGCGAAGATATTTTGAATATCGTCTGCACGTCTGCATGGAACAGAACTACTCCCATTTGAAACCTTTCTTACCATAATATTTCAGGTAGCGAAAACAATACTTCATTTCGATAATCACCATATTTTTCATTAAATTCCATAATAAGGAGTCAATCTTCAACACGATTACAGTGTTGTATTTGTCAATAAATTTCCTTCAAAATCACGTACCACAAGTGTGGTGGTCTCATTTGAGACTCTGAGGTAGATGTTGCTCGAAATACAAAACCACCTTTCACGGCGATTCTTATTTTCTTTTATCAATTCAGAGATAGGGGGGGTGGCAAATTTTAGCTGGGACATACTGTATATGATAGTAGACCAAATATAGCAGCAATATTCGACGTGAGGGCGACAAGTGCACAGCAGGGAAGCTTAATAGATGAAATATTACGGAATTCAATTCCATTTTTAACTGATTTATTTTTAGGTTCATACAAATTGTACGATACAAATTTTGCTTTTTTATAAAACTTGTTATTTTCTCGTGCCATTACGGCTAAAAACGTTGATTGTTCCATCGAGTTGATGCATTTCACGAAACACATGGTATTGACTTGAAGCTGTACTCTATCCAATCGACTCGAGAGAATCAGCATTTAATTTGCAAATAAGATAAATACCCTGCCCACCTGACTCAACTTTTGACATGCACCGCCTGTCAATGTGAATCCAATATTAGAAGTACAGTTGCATAGCATAATACATTTGCAAACTATTTACCTTTTTATATGCTTAAGTTTTTTAACCACCATATTCAGTAAAACATTTTTTTTCAGGGCGGCCGATTTCGTGGGCTCTTCTTGCGCCATCGATAACGCCAAAGAGGAACAACGATGGTCCCAATAATCCCGGTTTGAGGCTTTATAAATTTGACAAGGACACTGGACAGGTAAGTTGATGATGAAAGTTAATTCTTTGACCAACTCCTAGTAGAACACATGATAGTCATAGATGGGCATACCTGAATGCTTGAAGGAAATACTAATTTGATATTAAAGATAAAAATGGTGTTCCTATGTGCTGCTGGTTCTTCAGTAGCCGAAAATGTCCTAATCCATACCATCCTTCAATTATAAGGTATCATTAAAATTGTTCATTGAACATGGCAACAGTGACACAGAACTACATCATCGGGTATCCATCTAACATAATAGTTATTTTCCTGAAAAGAGTTATCCTTTGGTCACAAAAGTCCGAGGCGTTGAGCTTGACTCACCCAGTATATCAGAGAACAAAGAAGATTCGCGACGAATTCTAAAATTATTGGAGCAGCGATGGATGTTTCTAGAATTATCCTTTCAATAAATTATCAGTGCAGTATTAGTTTATCCATGGCTAGCGTCAAACCTGTACTGTGTATTTGTCAAAGCAAAGTGCACTGTTTTGAATATTTTATATATCTAGATGTAACATAACTCTGTTCACTCATCGGAAAAACAATCAACTATGTACACTACATAATAAGACAACGATAGCAAGACATGTCATTTAACGTTAATGATACATTAGATACTTAGTCAATAAATATCAATTTATAATTGGGCCCTGTACAGAGTTAATAAGATATGCTTTCGGTTCAACATTATTCATAAACAGTTGTAGAAGATAAATACGTACATCAATGAGTAAAGACAACAGTCCCACACCAATTAGTTGATGGGATCATTGTGATCTAGCTTCGTGATCTCAGTAATCGCTGCATTGATTGTGATTAGATTTGAGTAACGATATGCTGTGGGGTCGCTGTGGGTAATGCTGCTATAATTCTAAAAGTCGTTAGCATTAAAAAACAAATCTAAAATACTCCTCAAACCTGTTTAGGCATTTTAGGCGTTCCTGATCAGTTTCCACTTTTTTGGAAGAGGGTGAAATTGGGGTGGTTGAGAAGATTGTAAAGCTAAAAAAATTACTGTAATCATTGCCTTGTATGGTGCAGCAATCAAGGAACGGAACCGCCGTTTCAACTGTCCAAAATCATGTTCTATGATAACTCTTTCTTTCTTTAATAACCGACTGAAAGCATCCTGTGACGTTTGTTCCACGATGGAGAAGCGCTTCATCAGATAGGGTGCTGTACCATAGCCACTGCCTCCCAATAACACCATTTGAAGAAAAGAATTTTTCCAAATTCGACTGTCATGCACTAAGGCAGGCCATCGTGCATCGATATTCATGAACATATGATTTTCATCACATATTCCTTGAACATTAATACTGGCATAATTCTTCCTGCTTTCATATTCATCCCCAAATAGGCGTGGCTTTTCAATTCCAACATGCGTGCAGTCGATAACTTCTACTAACTGCAGTCGGAACTTCCAATCAGCCGCTTTGTCCGCAATACGACGAAGAGTGGTATCGATAATCCTGGAGAGTGTAGGTTGTGTACATCCCAGTTCCTCACATCCCCCATGTACCGTAAAAACGCTTTCATTTTCTGGGCGAAGGCGCTCCTCCCCTGGTTTCCAGATTTTCGCCAATGAAGTGGTCGGTTAACCGCTGTGCGTTTATTTCCTCAAACCGAAAGAGGGTCCGAAAATCGCACTCACGTGGATTTTGTTTCTCTTTGTGCACTTTTCGTGCGCGTAGGTGCACTGCATCCGACGTGGTAAATTTAAATTAAAAAAATCACGCGCCCACTTTACAACTACAACTAATAACACCTTAATCTTTCAAGTGCATACAGATGGATGAAGTAAATGGCTAAAAGCTGTTCCTGACTAGATGCGTATTCTTTGAAGCAAATGCTTCAATGTAGAGGCAAATGCACCTGTTTATAAAATAAGAAAAAAGTGATACCTTTTCCTGTAGCATCTCTTGTTCTTGAATAATGCCTAATCTCAAAACTCTATGTAAAACTTAGCAGTAGCAGTGTCTACCTTTTTCCTTTTTTCTGCGAGGATTTGCTTGCAAAGAAAAGAAAACGCAAAAGCTTTCCCTTCTACCTATTCTTTGTGAGCTCTACCTTTTCCTCATACCTTTTACTTTGAAGAAAATCCTTCATTGTTATAAATACGTGCTAATGTGTGATAGGATTTTCGTGTAGTTATTTTGTTTAAAATTTTGTGCGCCCTCATCTACAAAATTCTGGAACCGTCACTGCCTACCTAACAAAAAATAATTCTGGAAATTATATTACTGTAGATAATTCTGTAGTGTGCGTAGCTCATTAATAAACTGATAGCAATTAAATTTCTAAGCCGCACAGTGTGCAGACGTAGAGATCGGTAGCCTCTGGTTTCTGCAAATTGTGCTGGTGGCGGTGAAATTAAAAAAAGAAACAGTACAATATAAAAGCCGCCGAAACTTTTGCTTTTGCATAGTATTCGTAATAAAGGTACTTTATAAATTAGCTTTCCCACTTAACATTTTTTTTTGAGTATACTACTGTCTGCTGCCTACCAAAAACATCATACAATCTAAAACCATCGTCGCACATCGTGGGAAGTACAGGGTGGGGTACAGTAACGAGCGATTTTGAAAATCCCGCGTGGCGCGCCGCATTGTTAGGAAGTGGTAGGCATGCTATCAGCCATGTTGTCGGCATATTAGCATTTAGTAATAATGGAGCCGTGGACAGCGCAGCAGCCTGCTTACGCCGCGTCGTGAAGGCGTTTTATCAAAATGGTGATTTGTATGCACAGGAGCGTCGTGCTTTCCGCAGACATTTCAACATCCATCGCAGTCAACCGGTACCATCTGCCGGTGCTATTAAAAAATGGGTTATAAATTTTGAGGAGACTGCGTCAACAAAGAGGCCTGGAAAGTCAAAATCAGTGCGTAATGCCGAGAATATCGATCGTGTGAGAACTGCTATCGAACGAAACCCACGTCGTTCAGCTCGCCGCCATAGCACAGCACTTGGGATTTAAAACCGAAGCGTCAGACGCATCTTACACAAGGATCTCCATCCATACAAAATCCAAATCGTGCAGGCTCTTCAAGACACCGACTATAAGAAGCAGCTACGCTTCTGTAAAGATTTTTTAGAGTTAACTAATCAAGATGTGGATATTCTAAACCATCTATGGATGAGTGACGAAGCCCATTTCCATTTGTCGGGTTACGTCAACAAACATAACTTTAGATATTGGAGTATTGTTAATCCTAGACAACTGCATCAAAAATCTCTTCACTCCACAAGAGTTACAGTATGGTGTGCTATGTCTTCATCAGGACTTATAGGGCCCTACTTTTATTTCAAATCATGTGATTTCTCGTAATGGGGACATCACCTGGCCGCCCCGTTCACCAGACCTTACACCATGCGACTTTTTCTTGTGGGGTTACTTGAGGAGTAAAGTTATTCAAGATAACCCACCACAAACAATTAATAAACTTATAAATTTATTTGTAAAAACCAATTATTTTCTGTTTTTCAGCCTTTCTAAATTCGCTCGTTTCTCTGCCCCACCCGTTGCCTCACCAAAATATTTCGATCAGCTTTTGTGCAAAACTTGTGGTTTTAACTTAACATTGATTGCTTCTAAGGTACAGAACTGTATCAGATAGTCGTGCAACAAATTGATGTTTTCAAACGGCCCCGGTACAATATTTTTATTCAGGAAGTGTTTCAAAAACGAAAGACTACAATGTGTCCACCACAGTACAGACTACTACTCCATTATTAAGCCGAGGACACTTCGCACGGATTTTCTCCTTATACACCTGCTGGTCTGTTTGCTGTTTAGAGACGGCGGTGGCGGCACGTTGTGGATTCTGACATATGTAGTGTTTCCGGTAGTGTGCGCTCCGGCTCCGACGTTTAGCTTCCGGTTACGGCATGCATCTTTTAGGGATCGAACGCTGTGCACCAGATACCGCCGCGCCGTGAGCTTCTCAATAATACAACGAAGCTTTCTTTTCTTTTCCTCGCCAGAAGGAACGTTTCGGCTTACGGTTTGCTGTGAAATATAGATATCTGTTATGTATAGAATACGATACAGTGTAAATATTTGCTTTTAAATGTGAAACTTTCTTTACACGATGTTCCCGGTGGATTATACGGGATCGTCGCTAAGTCCTACATAAAACAGTAGGAGTGTACAGCGTGAAGGTAGAATATTAAATCACCTGAAGCACTCGTTAGAAGAGAAGAACTTTGAAAGAAAAAAAAATCAGGGGAAAGGTTACCACCTGTCCACTTCTTCTTCTTATGACGCCGTCTCCTTTCGAAGGTTGGCGATCCAAATAGCTAACGTAGTCCTAGATACGGCCATGCGGAAACTGTCAAGTGATGAGCAACCAAACCATCTTCGGATGTCTTTCAACCAAGAATTTTGTCGTCTACCGACAGACCTTTTACCTTGGACTTTTCCTTCTATAATCAGTCGCAGAAGTTTGTATTTTTCCCCTCGCATGATACGACCTATATAAGCCGATTTCTTCGTTCCTCGATGGTAAGCATGAGTTCTGTTTGTTTCTTCATACGATTAAGGACTTCAACATTCGTTATTCTTTGAACCCATGATATTCGGAGTATACGGCAATAAATGTACATTTCAAACGCGTCGATTTTCTTTTCCAGTGTAGCATCTAGAGTCCAACTCTCACATCCGTACAGGCGAACCGAGATAATGTAGCATCTAACCATGCGTATCCGAAGTTTTAGGCTGAGATCTGACCTTATGCAAAATTTTCGCATGCTCATAAATGCCTTTCTGGCCTATTCAATGCTGTCCACTTATATGGCTCTATTTTAGAGAATCATTACATTAGAAAATTTTGGCTCGTAATTGTTTTGGTTTGATCTGGGGCAATACGCGTGATTATATAGGTCTGTGTATTTGTTCTGATTTTAAGTTATCATACTGCGAAGGTTGTCGTTAACGATTAGCAAGTGTTTACTAAATTGTTATTGTTATCGATGTAAGCATAGCATAGGCTGTTACGTAAGAATCACCGAGTTTACTTTCGAGATGATGTATAGTTTTAAGGACAATTGAAAAAGATGTTCCAAAGCATCAAGTCGTTTCAATCTTTACTCAGGCGGTTATCTCCCAAGTAACCTCAGTTATACACCAAGTCACCTAAGGCTTACTACATGGCGATCCTGCCAATTCGGACTTGACATTTCTAAGCCTTCATCGTGATCATAGTCATAATGTCTTAACAGACATGTTGTGAACTCGTACAATGCATTAAGTTGGATCTAGAGTATTGCAGACACTAATATTATCAATAGTTTCTCACGTTACTCATTTTACGAGTTCCTCTTTGGACATCTTAAAGATCTTTAATGCAGTAGTTTCCCATTTGCTTTCTGCATCCTCATGCCGTTAACCAGATGTATCTACATCCGCCTTTAGGGACAATTTCTCACCCCAAGGACAAGAAGCTGTCCTGACTCTTCTTAACTCGTCCACTCGTTGAGAAGAGGTTACTGCTTATACCGACAGTAGTTCGGTTCCTTTTAGTCGCCTTTTACGACACGCAGAATATACGATGGGAGATATTCTAACCTGCCCCCACATGGGGTTACTAAGCCTTAGCTTAAAATATTATCTGCTGTATTGGACTTACGACCTGGAATTCACAAGTAAATCTCTAGATTCGTTTTCACTGAGTCAAAAAGGCTCTGCATACTAAATAGAATATACATTTGTATTTTGCTGATAGGATTGCCAAAATATTTTACCAGCCTAGATAAGACCTTGACTTCGGGGTTGGTTACAATTCGATCCATAAAGTAATTGTAGCCAATTGTGAAGGACCAACTAAATTGGCAAATAACCGCAAATGACTCACGAGTTAATCATGCATCGGTTGACTCACCCCTTGTTGGTTGGCGCCGGATGTCTTCCCCAGCTGGGTACTTGAACGCGTTGTACTCAATGGGATGTTACTTCTTCGGCCATTTTAGACGGGAATTTCGATGCTATACAGCTATATTCACGAAAAATCGACCACGGTTCACCGTCTCAGTGAACAGAGAGAACAGACCCGACTGGCTTCACTTTTTCTCTCCTTCTTCCGCGTCAACCGTCAGACTTCAAACTCGCAAGTCAAAACGCGGGAGATTCGAATATACAAAATTATTTAAATGGTAAATACCAATCGTAACCATTTTCCGCCCACCAAAAAATATAAAAAAAAAAAAAAATATTTTTTCCAATCATAGTAATTCCTATATTACCCACAAAAGAAAATTAGTGGAATTATCCCACCCATAACACAACACGAAAAAAAAAAAAAATTATCATATACAAGCAAATCATGGCCTATTGTGCCGGCAAAGGGCACAGTTTCAATAAAGGACGGTCAAACAGCCCTTTACTCGTCTTAACTTGGGCGACTCTCGAAATGTTTCCCGTACCGGGATATAACTTAATAATCCTGCCTAATGGCCACTGTAAAGGACGGGTATTTTCATCCTTGAGAAGAACCAACTGGCCGACCGAGGGAGGATTATGTGGTGTATTCCACTTATGTCGTTGCTGAAGGGTGTGGAGGTACTCCATATGCCAGCGCCGCCAAAAATGTTGCTGCATCTGTTGCACTAACTGCCACCTGTTCAACCGACTATGTTTCACACACAACAAATCTTCGTCAGGCGGAGCATTCAGGGGCTCTAATGTCAAGAAATGACCCGGAGTCAAGCTGCCTACATCGTTAGGATCAGAACTCAAACTACACAAGGGTCTCGAATTTAACATTGCCTCAATTTGGATTAAAGTGGTGCTCAATTCCTCATAAGTCAACACTTGCGCACCTATCACCCGCCGCAAGTGAGTTTTCACAGATTTCACTCCGGACTCCCATATACCTCCAAAGGAAGGACTAGCTGGAGGATTAAAATGCCACTTAATTTGCAAAGCTTCAGAAGCTTTAGCACCCAACAACTGTAAAGTTTTATAAGCACCAACAAAATTCGTACCTTGATCACTATAAATATCACTGCAACGTCCTCGCCGCCCTATAAAACGCCTAAGTGCTGCAAGAACAGCTTCACTAGTTAGATCTGACACAACTTCTAAATGTATTGCTTTAGTAGCCATACACACGAAAAGACACACATACACCTTTTGAGAACTAATGCCTCGTCTTTTACCTAAAGACATCCTCAAAGGACCAAAAAGGTCTACGCCACTATGGGAAAAAGGTTTGACTTCCGAAATTCTAACGGAAGGTAACTCACTCATTATGGGGACCACTGGAGGAGGCTTAACTCTAAAGCATTTTATGCAACGAGATAACACTGAAGCTATAGCCCGTTTGGCAGATAGTATCCAATATCTCTGCCTTAACAGATAATGCAAAGTTTGTGGTCCAGGATGACAACTCCTATTGTGCACACTTTGGATAATGAGATAAGTCAATCGATGCTTCCTAGGGAGCAGAATTGGATGCTTCCGATCATAGCTTAGACTAGACTGTCTCAAGCGACCGCCCACCCTCAGGACACCCTGGGAATCAATGAAAGGAGCTAACTTCTGTATAGCTTTGGGACAGACCTCCGCTCGACGAACTTTCCGCAGTTCATTAGCCAATTCAACTCTTTGCACGTCTTTGACCAGAACCACCATAGCCTCATACAATTCAGCCTCGGATAAATTACCTATCTCATGCGGGTAACCCCTTTTTCGACACAAACAATTTTTACGAAATCTCAAACAATAAGCAACAACACGCTCAATTTTGCGTAAGGAAGAATATATATTCAACAATTCTGAAACAATACTAGAGCCGTGAATAGTAATACAAACAACCTTTGCTTCTTCTTGTACATCTGTACAGGAAGGCTCACCTACACAAGTTACAGGCCAATCATCCCGAGGAAGCTTAAGCCAAGTTGGCCCTTCCCACCACAAGGGTTGTTCTAGAAATTGCCGAGGAAAAGTCCCCCTAGAAGCACAGTCACTAGGATTCTCTTTCCCAACCACATGATACCATGAATCAGGAGCTACCTTCTCCTGGATTATAGCTACACGATTGGCTACAAAGCTCCGCCACCTATGCGGAGAAGATTTGACCCACGTCACAACTACCTTCGAATCCGTCCAAGCACAAACATTATCTATTTTCTGTGTTACCATTATATGGGATACACAATCAATCAGCTCTGCGGCTAATAAGGCTGCACACAATTCCAGTCGTGGAATCGACAGTCTTTTCAAAGGCGCCACTCGAGTTTTGGCACACACCAAATGTACAGAAATACTGTTCTCCGTGGAAACCTGTCTCAGATAAACTACAGCTGCATACGACTTCTCCGAAGCATCGCAAAAAGCATGAATTTCTGTAAACTTTGCCTCTATATGAAGTATATGTCTAGGAATTTTCAACGAAGATAGCTCAGGTAACTCAGCCACAAAAGTTTTCCACTGGTTTGCAACTTCCAGCGGTGGCTCATCATCCCAACCTATCCCTAAAGCCCACAATTGCTGAAGTATTTGCTTGGGAACAATGATTACTGGAGCTAAGAATCCTAGAGGATCATACAGTCTTGCTATTTCTGACAAAATATTCCTCTTTGTACAGGACCGTATCTGAGGATGTACAGAATAAGAAAAACAATCCGTAGTGGGACACCACTGCAAACCCAACACTTTTATTCCAAGAGAATCCTTATCAAATACAAGTGGCTGCTGATGAACCTCAGGTACCTGAGCAAGTACTTCAGAACAATTACTTGCCCATTTCCTCAGTTCAAACTTTCCCAACGCCAATAATTCAATCAACTGGTTTTGAGTATCCAAGGCAATTTCCTTGGAGTTTGCTACTCCAATGGCGTCATCAACATAACAGAAATTCTCCAAAATATTTACAGCTAACGGAAACCTTTCACCCTCATCCCTACACAGTTGCAGCAACGTCCTAATCGCTAGAAAAGGACTAGACGTTACTCCATAGGTAACGGTCTTCAACTGATATTTCCTTATAGGCTCGTCACCGTTAGGTCTCCACAAAATAGTTTGATAACTAGTGTGAGACTCCTCAACTAAAATCTGTCGATACATTTGCCGTATATCCGCGGTAAACACATACAAATACAACCTGAAAGATAACAATATTGAGACGATATCATTTTGTAACTTGGGACCTGCTAGAAGAACATCATTCAAGGACTTTCCATTGGTAGTTTTAGCTGAAGCATCAAAGACAGTCCGAAGCTTTATTTCACCATTCGCATTCCTTTTCAACACCGCATGATGAGGAATGTAATACTCACTATTAGACCCCACTTGGTTCCCAACTTCAGACATGTGGCCTTGCTCCAAATAGTCAGCCATAAAATCACAATATGCTTCATGTAAGACGGAATCACGACGAAAACGTCCTTCCAACAGCTTAAATCTATGTAAAGCCTGTGAATAGGAATCACCCAGAACTGGGGGGAATTCAGAAAAGGGAAGCTTCACCACATATCTTCCTGAGTCCATACGCCAACAAGATGACGTAAAGAATTCCTCAGCCTGCTGTTCCTCTTCAGACAATGCGACACACTTAGGGATACTTTCAATTTCCCAAAACTTTTTCAATGTACAATCCAATTCCCCCACAGAAGTTAGAAAATTCAGCACACTATTAGTGGAAACACCACCCAACTTGCCCATTAACACCCACCCAAATACGGTGTTAATAGCATGTGGCCCACCATTCTGTCCTCTCACATAACCGGAACGTAAGATCTCACCAAATACTTCTACCCCTAGAAGCAGATCAATTTCCATTTCATCATGTGCAGCCAAAGGCTCTGCGAGGCAAAGATTTTCTAAATACTTCCACTTCTGAACAACAGCAGGAATTTGAGGTACCTTCTCACAAATCTGAGGTATCACAATAGCTTCCAAATTGAAGCTAGGATACGGTTTGCTGTAGGGAAAGATAACACAAGAGACTTTTCCCGAACTCACATTCGATGACATTCCATTAATGCCAACAACAGGGGTTGAATACTCCTTACGAGTAAGATTCAACCTTCTCACACAAGATTCACTAATAAAATTGGCTTGACTAGCAGAATCTAACAAAACACGACATTTGGTGGATCTACCCTCAGAATCCAATATTGAGACTAGTGCAGTAGCAAGCAACATTCTAGGCTGCACAGACAACTTACTTGCCATGACTTGAACATGACTCTCAGATTCATTAGAGGTACTACCACTGACATCACAATCTGTCACTTTAGTGTCCGGAAAATGCAATAGTACATGGTGTTTTCCACCACAAACCCCACAAAGTTCTTTTGATTTACATTTATTTACTAGATGAGTAGCTCCCAAACAATTAAAACACATTCTAGTCCGCTTGACAAAGGCATGCCTCTTACGACATTCTGCCTGCAAGAATCTATCACATTTGATCAACGAATGTGGTGAACCCTTGCAAAAATTACACTTTTCCTGTGTTAATGTGCCAGTCGAAAAACTAAGTGTCTGCCTTCCCTTGGGATTAGCAGGACTATTATTCTTTCTAAACCCACCACTAGCATTAGACACATTACTCCCTTGATATGCGGAAGTAAGGGATGTATTTTCCAGAGCTCGACAGGTTTTCTCAACAAATCCAAAAAGCATGTCAAACCCCGGAACATTATTCCCATTATGTTCTAGTTCAAATCGCGTTTTAAGGGAAGAAGGTAATTTTTGCAACAATAAATTGAATTTGGTAAAATCCCATAGGTTCAAGTTACTCATCTCTAAAGCCACCAAATTTTCAGAAAATATTGACAACAATTTTCGAAGTTCAACTGCAGAATCATGCCTAGAGGGAGAAGCATTATAAATTGAAAACCAATAATTGCTCAATAAAACACGTTCATTCTGATATCGACTCATTAATGCATTATAGGCTATTTCATAATTATCCTCAGTAATGGGCACATTCCTTACTATTAGACCTGCCTCTTTTTCTAAATAAGAAATCAAGAACTGAAACTTTTCTATTTTTGACAGCGAATTATTTCTATGAATAAGAGTATTGAATAAGTCGATGAACGTAGGCCACCTTGTAAGGTCACCATCAAACTTCGGTATTTCAATTTTGGGAAGCCTCAAACAATTTTCTCTTACGACCACTGCAGATGTTTCATGCTCACTACGAGCCATCATCTCATCAGAAAGATCTTTATGAATGCCCCTTATTGAATATCTCATATCATCAAACATTGTATGAACTGCTTCCTCCTCCTCTAAGGCAGACTCATCTACCAAGGCTATTATTTCATATTGCAAATTCTCAAACCTCGTTACATACCCATCCAGCTCTCCATACCTGAGAAAAAACTCCGTCCGATACTCGCCATTATCACGAGCCTTCTTGGCCGCCTCAAGAACATTTTTAATAGATTTTAAAACTAGCGCGCGTTGCCGTTGCAACTTCACAACATTTGCATTAGGCATGTTCAGGTATCAGGTAACGATTCAATGTAAACACAAGACCAAAGTAATCAAATTTAGAATCAATCTGCTAGTAAACACAACTTCTTTACACAAACAATACGGCAACCACACACAAATCACAAAATTTTCAGTTGTTATTCTTTTTCGAAATCTCCGTCGACTACACCAATTGTCGAAACGCCGGTTTTCGAACCCCCAACCGAATGTAACCAACTGAATCAAAACAACTTTTGCGCTCACGCAATTCGCAAAATGTCAATTTCAAATGCCCAGAAAACTCCCCAGATATGTATTACCAACACAATACACCAAAAGTTGCTTGTTTTCGAATATAACCAATTTTTACAAACAGCGCGCAACACTAACAAATTCCGATGTCACAAAAAAACTCCGTTTTTTGTCAAGGATACGTACCAATTTAGATTTTACGTAGGCTATTTTACTATAGCGCGATTTATTTATCCGTGCTCGGAGGGCCAAAAAATGGTTACAATTCGATCCATAAAGTAATTGTAGCCAATTGTGAAGGACCAACTAAATTGGCAAATAACCGCAAATGACTCACGAGTTAATCATGCATCGGTTGACTCACCCCTTGTTGGTTGGCGCCGGATGTCTTCCCCAGCTGGGTACTTGAACGCGTTGTACTCAATGGGATGTTACTTCTTCGGCCATTTTAGACGGGAATTTCGATGCTATACAGCTATATTCACGAAAAATCGACCACGGTTCACCGTCTCAGTGAACAGAGAGAACAGACCCGACTGGCTTCACTTTTTCTCTCCTTCTTCCGCGTCAACCGTCAGACTTCAAACTCGCAAGTCAAAACGCGGGAGATTCGAATATACAAAATTATTTAAATGGTAAATACCAATCGTAACCAGGGGTCACATCTCTGAAGTAAAACTTCATGCTGCTTGTCTGTTTCCCTCGCTATTGACAACAAGTATCGCTAAACAAATCAGGAGAAAAGTTAATACCTGTCCACTTAGACGACTCTTTGAGATACCTTCGGATCCAAAGGTCATGGTGATGGTTTTACTTATATGGGTTTGAAAATAGCTTGAAATTTTACTTTAGAGATGTGACCGCCATTTCAAGGTCAATGTTGGTAAAGGATGTGACGCTGTTATGAGCAAAATATAAATTCATGTACGATTTGGTATGGGGAGGCCTTAGGAGACGGTTAAGACTAGTACTTGTGAATTTCAGGTCATAAATCCAATACAGCGGATAATGTTTTTTTCAAGGTTTTTTTTTTTTAGTGAAGCAAGATATGACTTCCTGAATATGGCCTCTATAGACAATGACTTCTTAAGGTAATATTTTGTTATTAACTACTCAAGTACGACCTGGTTTAGGTATATATGAATAAATAATAAAAGAAGACATTGGTTATGGTTATAGTAAAGTATTACTTCACTATCATCTGACCTTTGAATCCAACCATAGTTAAAGGGATCATTTAAGTGGACAGGTAGTCACTTTTTACCTGAGTTTTTTGCCGATACTGATTGGCAATAGCTAGGGCAAAATTCTGAAACCTTTGCATTCAAAGTTTTCCTCTTCTAACGGGTGCTTCAGAAGATTTAATATTCACCCTTCACGCTGTACACCTCTCTTATTTTATACAGGACTTATCGATGGTCCTAATTAATTCACTGGGAATATTGGTAAAGAACACGGAGTGTAGATTTCGCATTGTTGATAAATCTAATACGAGAGCCAGCAGAGTATCAGTGTCTTAGGACAAGGATTATTGTCTGTAATTTGGGATCCAACACCGGACAATAACAAAAACTGACAAAAAACCTATGGCCCGATCATTGGTGGGAGAACACGAACAATATTTTTATCTGAAGCTTATTCATAGATATAAGGATCTGCCTTCATAAAATTGATCGGGATTGTATTTTTCATTCCTCGATGAACAGTGCGATTTTATATGGTTCAAGCAGTCGGCCATAAGTTTTTCCAGGTTCACTTGTAGTTTGCTGGTGAGTCCCAAATAGGATGCGTGTCTGTCTGGTCTTGATGTTATTTATCATTCTCTAATACCCTTTACGGATTCCATAGAATGGGATTTTATTCACAGGCCAAAGACGGATTAATGAAATAGCTGTGATACCTTCCATTTTTCCAAATGATACGACATTTTTCAATGTGCATTTAAGGCTTAGCTATGTCACAGTCCTAGTATAATTTCTGACATCCCTCTTGAGGCAACTAGAATAAAAATCATTAGATTTGGAAAAATTAATAGCCACTAATTTTATCCGTTCCTTGAGTTTACCCACTCATTATTCATATTTGTATGAAACCCATAATCAGATTTTATACTACACTGAACCAAGGACGATAGGCTTTATAAAATGTGTTTGCAAATAATGTAGGTTTTGATTTTATTGCTTACATGTGTCACGTTGCCACTATTTTTCACATTCTGTGCAGATTTTCGACTCTCCGGAATGGAATATGAATTTGGCTGTACTAATGAACTTTCCATTAATTGGATCAACTTCACCGCAAAAAATCTGATCGCTTGCCGTTAAAATGAAATGCAGATTATATATGACAGGACAGGTAAAACTCAATTTGAGCACGATAGGCCAATTCCGCTTTCACTGTGAGCAGTTTTTTTTTTTTTGTTTGCAGTTGGAGGGTCCAGCAGTTAAAACTAGCTGTAATATGGTTCAATTACCCTCGCCAGATTAGAAGAAAAACCAGTATTTTTCCACAACAGTGAGTTTCGCGAAAATGGTGTCAATCAGTTGCATTCTATATTACGCAAATATATCGTGATAATTCGTATCTACTAGTTTTTGAAGTGCTGCATCAAAATGTTTATTTTTTCAAAACAACAGTGGATGGCAATATCTGAGCGTTTGGATGGGATTGTCATAAAGGATGTACATGAGTACAAATACCTGGCAGTGATTATTAGAAAAGATGGTAGGGATGATCACTATATTACACAAATAAAGGAAACATTGATAATTGTCTAGACAAAACACCACTAGAGACCCTCCAATGGAATATGCACAATTTGTTTAACTTAAAAGGCAAATGGACTTTAATCGAAAAGACTTGATGGGGCGTGGGAGAGAAAGAAGCTCAATTGTTTTGTGAAAATAAAGGACTATTCATTACCTTAAAGAATGACCTTGATATTCTTCTCTATATTACACCCCTGTCCGAAAACTGCATATAAAAATGTTTCTGTGGAATTATTTTTCTTCCCACGCCAAAGATGAGGAGATCAACGCGTGTTAGTGTAATTTGATAATGTCAATAACTGCTGCCCGATTTACATGAAATTTGAGGTTAGATACTACCTTGGCGAGGATGGAAAAAGCGTATGATTTTTAGAAATCGTGTCAGTGGCGGGCACAGAAATAATAAAAAGCCAAAAAATATAAAACGTGGAGTTGATTTTAATAAAATTTTGACACAGTATTACCACCGTGACGAGAATGTAAAAGGCGTATGGTTTTAAGAAATCTTGTCAGTGGCGGCGAAGCAATAATAAAAAAACTAAAAATATAAAAATAGCCCAAACCTTGTTTTTAAGCGATTTGTGGGTTCATGCTCATTACGCTTCACCCAGTTGAAGCTTGCAGAATAAAAATTGTGTCGTCCTAGTTCCTACAGACATGCAAGAAGCTATTTACGAGAGTTTCTGTGTTGGATGTTCTTTTTGAGGACGGGCGGGTAATGATTTGGTCGCAAGAGACCTCAGATTCTCATGCAATGGGAAAATATCAAAATTATACCACTTTAGTGTGTGGGAAGTAATGAGTCAATCAAATTGGCTCCATATTTTTGTTTCCTTAGGCCTTCGCTTTTTATCCTCCACATGAAGCAGCATTTTTCATAGTTGCTGCTTCGTTTCTGTGATCATTTCTCTTGCTGGAAATTCTCCTTGTTTTCATTTGTCTTCCTTTTCTTTTGCTAACAATTCGCTAACAGTATATATAAAACTACTATATTTGTTACCGAAATGACGAAATGAAGCCAAGCTGCAAACAGCAACATTTGTATTGAAAAGTAAGGGCCCAAAATTTGAGGTTTGTGTAAGCACCGATATTGAAAAACAAAAAATTAAGAACGAACACATCAAACCTTATCAAAACATGTTTATTGAGGTTACACCGAAGGCTGCACCATGCTGATGACCAAAGTATAACCAGCAAAAAGTTAAAACAAGGCTGCTAGCTACAATGATATTAAAAAGTAAAAACTTACCAAGCGTCCGACGAGAAACTACACTTTTATTAGCTTCAAATGTATGTTTATTTGTTTATGAGCTTGTAACTCTCCTTTGCATGAAGAGGTCGGAACGAATACTGACTAAGAGATGGCGCAGGCACCTTAAAGTTTGTTAGTATTACACATAGGCGAGACGACGAGAGCTTAAAAGGCATGAAATCCAACTGTTTGGGAGTTGGTGGGTTTGTGAAATTTATTCACGAAAGTCGACAGTTTAAATTATGTATAAGCAAAATAGTAATGATCGAAAGATACTAGTTGATTGTTGAAAAAGCACAGGCGCTTTATGCCATATTATTTGTAAATCGAATGTTCTTTAAAAGTGTGTTTTAAAGCTTTTTTAAACTATATCTACGTACACTTTGTTCTAGCTGAATAATAACTAGTGGCACACTATCTTAATGTTACCGAAACGAAGACTGCATTATTGGACGAATTTAATGTAATTAATTCGAAAATAAGTGAAACGAACATAAGCACATATTTACACAAACATTTGAATAGAGTTTTAAATTACAAATTTAAAACATTTCGTGGTATTAAACTATCAATTCAAAATTTCTTAAAACGGACAGTTGCTAAAGTGACATTTGTGCACTTTGAAACTGATTGGTGTATTATTAAATTATGAGCACGAGTTATTAAAAAAGGCATTACAAAAACAAAAATAGGAAAGGGTTTACTTGAGCAAATTCAAACGGCGCTCTCACTGTGGAATTTGTTGGTAGACAAATTTTAAGTTTTTTTTCAAACCGGAAGCGATATTAACAAAACCGGAATCATCCCTGATTAGTCTTTTCATGCTAATTCCGGATCTGTATTTAGTTTTTCTCTGGCACCTGTAGTTTTGGCTATCTTTTGTAAACGGACAGACGGACTGACAGACAGAGGCTCTGCATAAGCTCTCTTACAGTGAGAGCTGAAAGCGTAAGGAACGATCAAACATTTTAAGGATTCAAGTCCCTATCACAATGTTTATGAGAATGTGAAGTCTATCACCTGTCAAGCTTTGTTGGTCGAATATATATGTCAGAGGTCTTGGTAAATTCATAATCCATTCTGTGTAGTTTTTTAAATAGCGGTATGGAGTTTATAGTAATCAGATGTTCTGGTATAGTATTATAACTTCGTGGGCTCAAGAATAAGAACGACCGCTGTAGGTTTGGGGACTTGTGCGTAATTTCTATTTCATGTTTTATGGTTGTGTTGGATCGGGAAATCGGGATTAAAAATGCTTTCTGTCGGTGCTGGGTTATCAAAATATTGTGTAAATATAACTGACGTATATCCAACACATTGGTATATACAGGATTGGGATAAAGTATGGAACCAAGCAAATAACCTTGGAACGGAAAGAATGATATTGCTGAAAATTTGCAGGCAAGTGTAGTGACGTATAATGCATTCGAAGACATTATTTTAGCTATTAATTACTTCCGGTTTAACGGGAAATACCGTCAACATTTTTAATTTAAATGGGACACCCTGTATATTTTTGCAGATTTTAATACATTTTTTTTCGAATATGTCAATAGTGGGTTTAGTATTAGTTTCTGTAAAAACAAGAAAGATAAAGGTTCTTTATCATTTCAGATGTTTAAAATGCCGGCCATTTGAAGTCTTGGTGATGATCGGTTTTGGCGATCGCGTGAGAACTCACAAAGAAATGTGTCAACTTTTCAATGATTGTCATGCCGACAGGGGTCCTGTAAAATTGAAACGTTTTAGTTTAGCTGGGAATATTAAAAACTCAGCTAAAACGGGAAGACCTCAGACCGCGATGGACGAACTTATGAGACAAATAAAAAGTTTTTTCTTTCCCATTTTTACAGAAACAAATACTACAGCCACTGTGGACGTATTCGGAAAAAAAGATGTATTAAAATCTGCAAAGATATACAGGGTGTTAAAAAAGTTGACGGTACTTCCGGTTAGACCGGAAGTAGATTAATAGCTAACATAAATGTCTTCGGATGCATTATGCGTCACTATATTTACCTGCAAATTTTCAGCAATATCACGCTTTCCGTTTCAAAGATATTTCCTTGGTTCCATACTTTATCGCAACCCTGTATTTATATTTTTTTATTTATTTATATCTTACAAAATATGGTTGACATGTATGTATTTGAATGGCTTAGGATTCAAAGAGATAGATACAAATAGTTTTGTAAAAAGTTTAGAAAGTATAAAGAAAAGATCTTAATATCCAATAACAAGTGCATTATTATCTAAATGGTATTGATAAA
Source organism: Callosobruchus maculatus (assembly GCA_951848785.1). Taxonomy (NCBI): domain Eukaryota; kingdom Metazoa; phylum Arthropoda; class Insecta; order Coleoptera; family Chrysomelidae; genus Callosobruchus; species Callosobruchus maculatus. The sequence goes on from CATOUR010000228.1 coordinate 759,585, forward strand.
TCATATTTTCGCATTGTATGTGTAGACATTGTTGAATGTCGCTAGATTAACAGCATTCTCTATATGTAAGAAGCCAATTCAACAAGACATGACTTTGTGAACAGAAGATGCTTTCGAAGAATTCTGCGCAACATACTTCAATGTATATAACTTTCTACTGCTATAACTTTAGAAATCATTGAAATGGTGTTAAGATCAGGAGCAATCAAAGTTTGGCAAACTAGTCGAGCAACGGATTATCTAAATCGCCAAAGAGGAGTATCGACACCTAAGCTAAAAGCTTGTGTGTGTCAAATTGGATAGTTATGATTTTCTAAGATGTGGCCCATTTTTAGCATAACGTGGTTAAACTACAGCAATATCTTTTATACAAGAAGCTTACATTAATTTATAAATAACCGTAATTGTAAGGTAAAAACAAATTATATGGTAGGATGACGACAATTGTCATGGAGTGATAGAATCCTTTAAGGGGGAGAGAGGGGACATTCTTTGTAGTACCTCTAGACTGTTTATATGGACTGCATTCGCAGCACCCCCCGCGATGATAGCGTGTCTCATTTATGACTCTGTGCAAACGCATGGTACAATGTTTTTAAATGTGCCACCTCTAAAATACTACTTAGGTATTTTATCTTATATAATACCATGCAGAGCTTTTCAACTGTATACACTATGTGAACATGTCACTTGAGGTACACATCGGTATATAGTCCAAGGTATTTGGTGCTATACTAACATGTTATATAATAATAATATGCTTTATTCCCCTGTAAACATTGCACGAATAGTTTAACAAAAAAGTAACTGGATATGACAATGGTTTACAGTGTGTAAGGACGAAGTTCAACATATAGCGAAGCCTACGGCTGTTTTTCCACTTAACCCATATTTATCTTACGGCTGTTGTTGTTTACTATACACAAATTATCATAATGTGGCAAGTTCTTAGAATAATTAGTTTTTATACTATATTATAGCTTCGGAAATGCAACTGTCCCATTATGTAAAAAAAGGCGATATAGTATATCATATATCATATCACATATGAAAACCAGCTGTATCCTGTGCATCACAGAACTAATTTGCAGCTCATATGTGAAAGTTTTAACATACAAATGATTGAAATAAGTCTTAATCATCGAAATTGTATCTAGATCATCTCCCTTCTCATAGACGACGTCAAGTCGTATAGGTTTCCTCTCATTATTACTCGTTCAGACATCGGCTTAGATAGACCGATAAATCCTTCTGTTCGGGCGAATCCGACGGATAACAATGGACGTCAAACAAGAAAAGGAATTAGCCATCCGCGTTTTCGACATGCAGCTAGTCGGAAGCAGCATTCGGCAAAGAAAGTAAAAGAATTCGCAAAACCGAATGTAGGAGCGCATAAAGGCATTTCCGGATGGATAAATGTGTCTTTATAATTAATGAAATATTTTGTCAGTAGAACTTGCAGAACTCTACTATGAGGTTTTAATGAATTAATGTTCGGCCTGATTTACCATCTGGAGTTGTCTTTAGGCGAGAACTGGGAACATGCTGCTTTCGTGACTCTTTATTCTCGTCTTGTTGAACCAATAAACATATTGGTTCTTCCTATTGGTCGGCGTGGCGTTCCGATTCAATGGCACAGGTTCCTGCCGACATGGCTATTTCTTTATTAATGCTTTTCACGTTTGTGTTGGGCCTAACGCGTTGTAGTCTACCATTTTGTCTTCCGAGGGAGTATCAAACTCGTATTGGCTACGCCACTGAACTTGAATACCATGCTGGCCAATAGGAAGAGACCGTGAAAGAAGAACACGTTAGCTAGATAAAAACAAGTACTACTAGTTAGTAAGTCAATCAAAATCTTTTGATGCTCAAAAAAAAACTATCAGAAAATGGAAAACCGCTTAGACCTCTCAAAACATCTATCTCATCTAGAAGTTTGTATGTTTTGTTTAACATGGAAGTACTCTCTTGTAATGGTTTGTGGCGTGAACAAGTTTTAAATGTGTTCCTAAAATAATAAAACCATTTTCCGTACCAATATACTCTCTATTTAGTGTACCGGGTTAGTAGAAAGTAACAGAACGCTTAAGGGGGCCTGAATACACACATTTATACATACGTATTTGCCATGTAAAACACGGACTCACAATTTCTCGCATAACGCACTCTATTGTCAAACTACATATATAATATTTTAGCAGGCGATAGCTAAGACCTTGATGAATGACAACTATTTTCGATTTTCTCAAAAAAGTTTTTTAATGTGCAAAAAAACTCGCAATGCAAAATTTATTTATTTTTATTTATTTTTTATTTATTTATCTTTATTCAAGTATCATCTACAAGATGACATGGAATAGTGTCAGCGTGTGTAGTACAAACATGAAATTGAAAAAATCAACAAAACATTTATAACACAAACTAATAACACAAATTTAAGACAAACATAATATAATTGAGCAATATGTATGCGGAATGGTCATCAGGTGCGTCTCCCCGTGAAATATTCAACGTATTCTTTAGTAGAATAAAAACACTCCTGAATCAATAAATGTTTGATGCGCTTTTTAAAGATATTTTTGGAACGTAAGCTCTTTATATCTGTCGGAAGTAAATTGAAGAAATAGCTTCCAGCATACAATGGAGATTTCGTAAAGTAGGAATGATAGAATTTATCCGAAACGATGTTATTCTTATTGCGAGTATCATATCCATGTTGATCATGATGCTTAGTGAGCGTTTGATTGTTGTTATATATGTACATTAGAATTTTATAAAGGTATATAGATGGCACTGTTAATATTTTATATTTTCTGAAAGCGTCACGGCAAGTATTGCGGTAAGGAATTTTACATGTTAAATGGATTATACTTTTTTGAAAGATGAATACTCGTTCGACATCTTTGGCGAGTCCCCATACCGTGATACAATAAGATATGTTAGAGTAAACTAGACCGTAATAAACATTCATCAATCCGTCTTCATTTAGAAAGCTTCTCAAATTTTTCAGGAGATAGAAGGATTTGCTCAATTTTGAACAAACACTGTTTACCTGTTCCTCCCAGGAAAGATGGTGGTCCAAATGTATTCCAAGAAATTTGGCAGATAACGATGATTCTATTTTATTTCCATTGAAAGAAATATCGAAAGGTATTGGGCATCCGGCCTTGTAAAACTGTACGACAATTGTTTTTGAGAAATTTATTATTAATTTATTTTTATAACACCAAAGTTTAAAATTTGCAGCTAAAGTTGTTATTTGGTGAATCAGCTGATCATGTGAGGGAGCTGACACAACTGCACAAGTGTCATCAGCATATAGAAATGATCGACTTACTTTCAAATGAAGTGGAAGATCATTTATATATAACAAGAACAACAAAGGTCCTAATACGCTACCTTGAGGTGTTCCAAGTTCCATGTCGTACTGGCCAGAAACACTACCACTGATGCTTACATGAAAACTTCTGTTTTCAAGGAACGATACCAACCAGTCTTTAATAGATCCACGAATACCAATACTGTTGAGTTTAAGTGACATAAATTCTGATGATACGGTGTCGAAAGCACGACTTAAATAAAAAAATACGGCAGCAACAAAGTTACCTTTGTCAAGGTTATCATATATATGTTGAACACATTCAATAGTATTGGATTCAGTGGACTGACGGGTACGAAAACCGTGCTGTGCGATTGTGAGTATTTTATATTTATTGAGGAATTGCTCTATCTTGATGGCAACGACTTTTTCAATTATCTTTGAAAATACGCTTAGAAGGGCTATAGGCCGATAGTTTTCTACATCTGAGGGGTCACCTTGTTTAAAGATAACAATCATACGAGCAAGCTTAAGAGAGTTTGGAAATACTCCATCCGTCACAGACTTATTTATGAGTTCTGCCAGAATAGGGCTAAGAAGATCTCTGTTTGCCTTGCCAACGGATATAGGAATATCATCCGGTCCGGTACTTTTCTTGTCGGGTAGTGTATTAATAACAGAACTAACGTCATCAGGCGTGACTGGGAAAAAGAGCATAGAGTGCGGAACTTGTTTGCCGGTAGTACATTCTTGTGACAATTCGGAAAAGTGTGAATGTAGTTTATGTTTAATGACAGTTGAGAAGTATTCTCCAAAAACATTAGCTATATCAGTATTATTGGTATGAGTGGTATCCTTGTAAGATATTTCTGGAATAGCTTTGTTACTGACTACAGAATCGCGTTTTGAATTCACTAACTGCCATAACGTAAATCACACATTATATAAATGCTTGTAATTTAGCAACCAAATACGATATCAAAAAAAGGCTAAATAGTTGCACAAGCGCAAGCTTTCTTCTTCAGTATACTCCTTGAGTCATTACTGTAAGTTTAAAAGTAAATTCAGGAGCTTGGAAATGCGAAATTCATTTTTATAGTGACCTTTGGACCTTAGCTTTGGATTTTTTGACTTATCTGCCCTCATCTTAGACACACACACTGGAGAAAGGGAACAGGTGGCCACGCCTCCTCGCCAACACGGGAATACGTCTTTTCTTGGATTCTCAATTTCGGTCGCTATACCCTAGGCCCTTAAATATCTCTAAAACTATCACAGCTGGAAGATAGTTTGCAATAATCCTAAGTTGCTTCTAGTAAACTCATTTAATCTAAATAGATTTCTGTGAAGCATTGTGTACCTTGATAAGCACTACAGAGGTGGTCCAGAAGATAAGAAATATGTATATCTGCTGGTTTCTTGTTCATTTATTGAAAGTAATAGGTATAATGAAACCAGTCTTAAAAATTGCAGCTACGTTTCTAATTACCTTATTGTTTCTATACTCTGTCCCAAAATGGATGAAACATTTATATCCCTTTCTACGGGCAGTAATATAGCGTCACTCGAACAGGAAACCTCGTCGTGAGACGAGTATGAACTGGTGAATCACAAAGTAAGATGGGGTAAAATTATATAACGGCACTGCCTCTATAGTTACAACCTACGAAAATACAGAACAGCATAAAGTACATAAATTTAGATATGTATATAGTTTGTGAAATAGTCTAGGCGAACTCCTTCAAGCCATTTAATGTAAAAGCGTATTCTCAATAGCTCGCTAGCTAAATGGTTTCCCTCCAGTTCATTACACCAAACCGTATTTCACGGTCATTTTGCTGGCGCTCACAAACAGGACATATGAGGACACCAAATTATGTCAGACAGTGTACTCTGCATTCCTCGTGTGGAAATTCTCGGGGTCTGCTGTCGGTGTTATTGACATGGCTAGCGACGTTAAACTGAGGCGTTTCCAGGAACATGCAGAAAAGGGGTGTCTCTACACTGACCCATCAAGAAAAAACACATGCACTGCACGATAAAGTATTCAGCACGTTAGCCCCCTCTGTGGCATTTATCAAAGTTTGCAATCTATTTTTTTTATAACTGAGCAAACCGCGTAGGTAGAGCCTAAATACCAGAGTACCACGGCGGCTGTGAAAGGGTTATGTTAGGGGAAGTTTGTTAACGCGGGAGTTGAATGGGCTAACACCTGCAGACCCAATAAATACATCTCCTGGCAGTCCATTCAAAGCCTTGGAACCCTGGGAATAAATGTGCGGTTATACCGATCGGTTCTTGATGTTTGAAGAACGACCGCCTTAGAATGAGATGCAGCGGTCGCGCGGGTGCATTTGATAGGAGCGGTGAGGGGCGGAACGGACGGCATCTAGTATAGACAGGATAGTAGGGGCAGCAGCTCCCCAGGCATGAGAGCAATACTCCAGGCCAGGTCTTATCTGGGCTTTATATAGCGTGAGGATCATCATAGTCACAATGTCTTAAAAGACATGTTGTGAACTCGCAAAGTGCATTAAGTCGGAGCTAGAGTATTGCCGACACGAATATTATCAATAGTTTTGAGCACTGTAGCTCGCCATCGTTCGCGATTTGTTGTCAGTTTAGTGGCGCTCTTGACACCCATATCCAGCAACTGTTTCGTCGTATCCACCCAGCGTGTAGGGGGACGGCCACGGCGCCGCCCACTCGGGGCATGACCCTGAACTACAAGTTTCTCCATATTATCGTTTCTGTGTATATGTCCGAAGAATGTAAGCATTCTCGTCGACACAATGGAGGATAGTCTCTTTGGATTACCGACCTCATCCAGTATGGAGACGTTAGTTCGATGGGCGGTATAAGGAACTCTCAGCATTCTCCTCCATGTCCACATTTCAAAAGCGTCTACGCAAGCTCGATCTGCCTTTTTAACAGTCCAAGTTTCCGAGGCATACAAAAATATGGAGAACACAAGAGACTGAACCAGCGACATTTTTGTAGCTTTAGTGATGTTATGGTCACTCTATATTTTAGTAAGCTTTGTCATGGCCACACGTGCCTGTTGAATGCGCCGTCGAATCTCATTTTCACAGCTACCCGAATTATCGATCAAAGAACCGAGGTATATAAAACTTTGAACTACTTCACAACGGCCTATTGACTTTAGCCTGAGGAGGTTACATGGTTATAATGATACAATGCTGCATACCAACAGTAAACCATGAGGAAACCTCTGAGCACTCATGACCCGCCCTTTGACTTGGGGGAATGTTGATCAGATCTTTTCTTGATTCATATTAAACCATAGTCACAGTCAACTGATGAATTGTATTTTCTTGGAGAATGGAATGGAGAACATTAATTTAAGGATTTTTCCCTGAAGCATATACAACCGCACTGAGTCATAGCCCATTAAGCATATTTACCGTCTAAACCACAGTCAACTGACCAGTTGGTAATTCAATCTCATTTCAGCTATACAGGGTGGTCGACTTTTTAATAAGATAGAAAAAGTAATTTTAAGATGGACATTTTACGCACACATAGTTACGCAACGTATTCATTTTTAAGATGGTCGTGAAGCTTTGAAAAAAATTGTGTCGTAGTATCAGTCTCTCGGAATATGTCGAACAGGTAACGTCAGCTTCTGGGAATACAAACCACTCGTGCTGGCGAAACGTCAAGCAGCGAAACGCCGATGCCAAGGGGGTGGAGCGTATCGACGTCAGCCGAACAGCCCAAGAACCAACAGTTCATTGGAGCTGAAATATTTTGAAAATTGGAGATATTGCTTCTTTCCACGCATATTCACATTCAAACCAGCTCATAAAAAGAAATTTGATAAACACAATTACTACACAAAAATGGCATCAATTGTCTTGACTGCGTACTTCCCCACATTATCGGTACTAACAAAATATTTGGAGTTTTTCTATCCCTAAAACATCCTCACTAATATAGTAGACAATAATCAAGGACCTTTGAAATATGTAACTAAGATTACGCGGCTAGAGAAGCGCCAATAGACAGTCAGATCGATAGACAGACAGGCCGACGGAAGTGAGTGACGTAGACTTTCGTTATCTAGATATCTTAAAACGCTCAAAAAGCACATTACCTCAAAATCGAAAATTTTCGCGATCACAATACTCCCTTATCCCTTATCGGTATGAAAAGTAAAATGTGAAAGGCTTCCATCAGGTTTCCTGACTCAGGAACTTCAAAATCTAAAAATGAGGTTTAATCTCTTTTTATATTTTTAGTTTTTTAAATAGTGTTGTGCCTCCACTACCACGTTTTTTTTCAAAACCAAAGGCGTTTTCCATCCTCGCCACGGTAATAATGGGGTGTCAAAACTTCATTGTAATCAAGTCAATAATTTCCAGGTTACACATCATCAGAAGTCCTTTGATTTATGTAATAAGCAATGCAATGTTCGGATGACAGGGTATTGTGCCGCTAGGTCTTACATTCACAGGCTAATGGACATTTTATCATGGATACAACAAATTCTTTTGTTTTAGAGCCCCCCACCCTACAAACACTGACGGAAATGAGTGACATGGAGTCGTTATGTAGATATCATAAAATGCCCAAAATACTTATTACCTCAAAATCTAAAATGTTCGCGATCACAATAGTCGCTTCAAATATCGGTATGGGAAGTAACAGTGTTATTGTAACTTCATTTCTTCGTTCTAATCTATAGTCGTACCTAAATGGCGCAGCTTTTCTTTCATTAAAGCTCGTCGTTATGACACATTATAGATGACTCTAAGATACACTCTCATTAGATACGATGTGATTCTAGGATATCTTAGAACTGAAATTGGTATCTGCAGGATATGTTTGGCTAACCAGGAAACTATCCTAACTTCATCCATATCACGGAACACCCTGAGCGTAGACGTATACTTTTTTACTCCATTAATTGAAAAGAGCTGTGAAAAGAAACCACTTAAACAATGTTTTTATTGTTGCCTTATATGGTAGTACTCGACAGTCATAGAAAGCAGCTATATCTTAAACCATGGAAATCGAAGTTTCTTACTTGAGACATAAATGAACTGGTTTATATTAAAAATTAGTCTGATTCTTTTTTGGTACTCTTACGTAAACTCAGTCATTAATTATGCTTAAAATTCTTTTTTACAAAACCTAAAACAAAACGTCCTAAACGTGTTCCAAAAACATTTGGCAGGACTCTGAGTAGTGATGGTTAAAAGACGTGCGTCCAACGCCTCTGACGTTCATGTTTACATTGTATTAGACCTGAAAACGATATCTTCAAGACATATCTTGTGATCTGGGAACTTTCCTTGACCTTAGCTATATCATGTTGTGCCCTACAAAATTCTCCTTGCTGCCTACACTACTGACGTGAACAGTCAGCAGACAGGAGAAAATTTAATTATTAAGAAAATTCCTTCAGAGATCAGGCTGTGCAGGAATAGCGTTCATATGCAGAGCAGGAAAGCCAATGATAAAAACAGAGCATGTCGATATGTAAATTCATGCATATACGGAATATTAACGAGGAATTTTCAAATATGAATTTCCAATATTTCCTCCATCACCTATAATGATGATTGGATACGGCAGGTATCTATAATTTTTCTGTCCTTTATGCATTTTGTTTGCTACTTTACGTACATGGCGTGATTGGATCATGTACATGTATAATGTAATTTTTGGTATCCAATTTATAAATTTTAGATGCGTCCTATGGGATTGCCATCAATAAATAAATATAATGAATACAATGGCTTCGCCAAATTCAGTTCAGCTTTCAAACACCAAGGGCATTCTAGTTTTAGGTTTGAAATTATTGATTCGATTTATTACCTTCTACATCACAAGTGATTTTTCTAAGTTTCATGATACTTACAACACGTCACACCTTTTCGTTGGACCGTCGGCCAATCCGCTACGGTTTTTCGTACTGCGTAAATGTAGTAAATTTTACTTTCTACACCGATAGGTGAGGGGAGTATTATGATCGCGAAAATTTTCGATATTGAGATAATACGCTTTTTAGGTGTTTTATGATATCAACATAACAAAAATCCATGTCATCCTGTCTGTCTGTCGGTCTGTCTGTCTTTTGGCGTTTTTCTAGCGCGATAATCTCAGTAACCGCTGCCTGGATTGTTATAAAGTTTGGGTAGCGATATGCTATGTGGTCGTAGTAGGTGATGCTGCTATAATTTTAAAAATGTGGGCGGCGAAGTAATTAGCAAAAAAACAAAAAGTTTCAAATATCTCTCAAACCTTGTTTGGGGTTTTAGGGGCTCCTGATCATCTACCTTCAGCTGTCACTTAAGAGAGCTTATGCAGAGCCTCTGTCTGTACGTTCGTCTGCCCGTATAGAAAGATAGCCAAAACTACAGGTGCTAGAGAAAAAATGCAGTTTCGTAATCAGCTTTAAAAAACTAGTCCGGGAAAAATCCGGCTTCGTCAATATCGCTTCTGGCCTAAAAAATTTTTATACCAACAAATTCCACAGTGAGAACGCCGTGCCGTTTGAATTTACTCAAGTAAATTCTTTTCTACTTTTTTTGGTAAACAGTGAGACGACTGAATTGTTTGCTCTATAATAAATCCTTCTTGGATTTTCTAAGTACCTACCAAATGCGGCAGCTTCACCCAATAATGAAGCCGTCGAGGTGAAATCGCTTAAAATGATTTATGCTAAAAATCGAAATTGATTTCTATTTGATGAACCCAACTCTGAATGTATATGATCTGCTGGATAAGCTTTTAAGTCAATTGGCATTTGTAAATGCAAATGCGAATCTTTAAAAATAATACGTACACAATAGGATTGTTGTTGTAATGTCCAACCGGTTGTTTCACGTGTGTTTGTGTCATAGTATGGTTGTACTTTACCATTTACCTTCTTTACTCTTATTATGTGTACCATTAGAGATAGATTTGATTTATCAGAACATTTTCATTATTATTGGTATTAGGCACTGCGTCTAATGACGCACATTGATAGACACAAGATCATGTGCCTATTGTATTGTATTGTATTGTACTTTATTCATGTTATCACTAATAAGTTTACATACGTCAAAAAAGAAGTATACAAAATATTAATTGTAAAAGTGATGTGATTACAAATAACAGCTTAACTATATTTGTAGACGTCAAAATAAAAATTCAAAGACTAGAATGATTAAAAATAGGTTAAAAATATACAAATCAAGACACATTAAAATTAATATCAGATGACAAGTATTCCTGATAAGAATAAAATGCTTTACTGATTAAGTAAGACTTCATCTGCCGTTTAAACTGTGAAGTGGGCAATGACCTGATATTTTGGGGAACAGCATTAAAAAACTTTATAGCCCAGTAACCTGGGCCATCTTGACACCTTTTCAGTCGCCAGAATGGAGACATTAAATCAGATTTCGAGCGAGTATTGTATGAATGAATATCTCCATGAGTATGATATAGATCTAAATTCTGCCTAATATAAAGCAAGCATTCCAAAATATATATACAGGGCATGGTCAACAAACACATTTCTATAAACATATTCTTGCAGTCATCTCTGTACCCTAAGCCTGCCATTATTCTCACAGCCTTTCTCTGCAAGCCAAATACGCGATGTATTTGCACAGTATGACCCCATACCAGAACAGCATAAGAAAGGTGGGAGTGGATTACGGCAAAGTATGCTGTTCGTGACACATCGATTGTAACACAGTTTTTTAGGTTTCGAAGAACATAAAGTCCTTTGCTTAGTCTGACAGAGAGAGCATCAATGTGATTTCCCCATTGAAGTTTCGGGTCAAGCTCTACGCCTAGGAACCGTACCTGCTGACAAATGCTATTGCTGGGAACCTCTCTTAAGCTGAAAATCATTTCGTTTGTTTTATCTGCATTTGACAGCAGCCGATTTGAGTTAAACCCGTCTTGAGCTCTATTCTGTGCGGCTATTGAACCGTCGAGTGGTTCAAGGTAGGATTCCGCAGAATGTAAGATTGTTGTATCATCTGCAAAAAGTGTATATTTTGCTGTAGTCTCAGATAGAGGGAGATCATTTATGTATATCAGGAATAGCACAGGACCCAGAACGGAGCCTTGTGGTACTCCAGCATTAATTTCACTATTTGATGATGTCACACCAGCCCATCTTACAACCTGTTGTCGATTTTGAAGATATGATCTAATAAGCTTGATGCTATGGGCACTGAAGTTATAAAATTCCAGTTTCTTCAAAAGTATACCATGATCAACGCAGTCAAAAGCCTTACTCAAATCATAAAACCTCCCTGAAGTATATTTCATATTTTGAAACCCATCTAATATTTCTGATACTAGGTTAATAATTGCCAAAGTTGTATTATTACTTTCTCGGAAGCCAAACTGGTACTGAGAAAAAAGTAAATTAGACTCAAAAAATTTTGCTATTCTAATGGCCATACATTTCTCAAAGACTTTAGATATTATAGGCAAAAGTGATATAGGCCTATAGTTTTCAGGAAGTGCAGGATCTCCTTTTTTAAATATAGGGATGACCACAGCAGTTTTTAATTTGGCTGGAAAAATATTCTGCATAAAGCAGAGATTTATAAGTTTAGTTAGTGGTATGATTATTTGGTTTTTGACAGCTTTTATTATTTTAATATTAAATCCATAGAGATCACAGCTTTTTTTATTTTTAAGATTGTCTAATATATCTCTTACTTCATTGAATGTCACCTCTGTGAAAGAGAAAGGTGTGTCAGGTTTTTTAATGTTTTTTAAAAAGTGAAGCGGATCATTTATGGACTGGGGTATATGTAGCATAATATCTTTTGCTACATTCGAGAAGTAATTGCTAAAATCGGTTGAAGTTATATTTGCAGATATAACATTTCGATCGTTAGTATATCTATTGATTACTGTCCATACTGCTTTTGATTTATTATTTGCCGAACGAATGAAGTTACTATTTGCCTGTATTTTGGCTCTTTTAATAGCTGTTTTGTACCGACTTCTATAATGATTAAATTCTTGATTGATTTCGTTACTGTAGTATTGGTTTTTCAGAGCACCCAGAAAATTGAGATGTTCTCTCATCTCTCGTAGGTCACCATTGAACCAACTGATACTACTGTAATTGTCAGATCTGACAATGTAAGTTTTTTCAGGAAAAGCAGATAAATATGCACCTTCTAGTACGCTCAGAAATTGTTCAAAAGCCTTTTCTATGTTAGCATCTTCGAAGACAAAATCCCAGGAAGCATTAGCTATCAAATTAAAAAAGATATTTAAACCCTGTTGCGTAATTGGTCTGCATATTTTCCGAGATCTTACAATGTTGCCCTTTAATTCTAATATGCAATCTATCATTTGACATTTATGGTCAGACACATTCATCTCATTCACACTTACAGAATGTAGATCCATACCATGACTTACAAATATATTATCCAAACATGTGTTCTGTCGGGTAGGCTCATATATAGTTTGCTTAAGTCCAAAACTTACCATTGAGCTACAGAAGTTCACTACATCAGGATGATCAGTATTGAATTTGATGTTAAAATCACCTGCAACTATGAGTTTAGCACTAGATTTAATATTTGTAAGGATCTCTTCTGCTACTGCTAAAAAGGTGTCAAAACTCCCAGAAGGTGAGCGGTAAAAAACTAAAACATATAAATTTAAAGAATTAATGTAAACTGAGCAATACTCAATGCATTTTTCAATGTTCATTGGAGAATTTTGTGTTTCTAAAGATATTTCTAGACAGTCATTGATGAAGATTAAAGTTCCACCACCACAATATTGGTCTCTTGTAGAAAATGCTGCTAACTTGAATCCCTTGAGATGAACGTAGTCAATTTCCTCTTTACTTAACCAGTGTTCTGTAATACATAGAATACTGACATTTTTGTCTGCTATAAATGCTTCAACTTCATCAATTTTATTTCTTAAGGACCTCACATTGACATGAAGGACCCCTATCCTACGTAAATTTTTGTTTTGCTTGATATTGCTGCGGCAATTATATCCTTCTGAAACCTTTGTTGTTGTAGTATCTTCTATTTCTGTCGTACTGCTGCCTTGTGGTACTGGAGCGAAAAAACTTGAATTTCTTGACCAGAACATTCATAGGCCAAACAGATGGATCAAAAAGTACTTCATTTAAATCGCAGTGTGCTCCTACTTTGAATGATGGGGTTCCGTTTTGCCTAACTGCCTCTACTATAAAGTCCTGCCTATTCCATTTGCTTTCCAGGTATTTTTTCACATCCTCGGCTTTAACTCCTGGTTTGCATCTGTCTATGTATAACCACATTTTCTTCTCGTCCCCTTCAAAATTTCCTGGACTATTATTCTTTTCTAGTACAGAGGAACCCACAATCGTTTTGTTGTTCATTGTGTTAATTTTTTGCTGTCCTTGCTGCTTTTTTGTGTTTCTTCTTTTTACTGGAATGAAGTCATCATGATCATTGCGAATTTCTTTATTGTTTACCCTGCACTCCACGACAGTATTACCAGAGTCCATACTTGTGTTTGAACTGTTTAATATTTCTAATCCAGCATTATCAGGGCGATTCGTCAATAATCTCACTAAGTCGATGTTAGATTCACGTAAATTTGTAGTCTCCGTCTTCATTCTAGCTATTTCATTTTGTAGGTCGTCTGTATGTTTTTTCACAATGCTGTTTACTATCTCTCTAAATTCTTGACTTTTCAAAAAATTAATCACCACATGGTCGGCACTCGTCACACTTCTTGTTTTGATTTTTGCCTCAGACATATTTTGGCTGACAGGAACACACACGTCTGAACGCCGCAACAGTTACGACTCGATTACGATTACTCGATTACTCGATTACACGACTATGTAATATCACGGGCCAGAAGTGTAACATCGAGTGTAAAATTAACTGGTAAATAGCAACTCTATTCTATTTTACGACGGCTCGAGTTCTCTGAGTTTCCAGCCACGCCCTTTTGGATTGCTGCGATATTTTATTTGTCTCCGCGAGCTTCTGTTGTGTGTTTCACATTACTAGCTAATCGGTTACCACAGTACTACCGTGTGTCGCACCTAAACTTTACCACCCACCTTATCTCTGAAATAATAAAAAAAAAATAAAAATTGCCGTGACACGTCGATTTGTATTTCGAGGGGGAACTCTTCTACCGAATACGCCACCGTCGTGCTATCAATCCCCTCACCCTCAGCAACCCCTACCTCAAAATCTCAAATGAGACTAACCTACTTGTGATACATCATTTTGACGGGAATTCATTGACAAGTACAAAAGTGTAGTCGGCTTGAAGATTGATCTGCTATTGTGGGCGTTAATAAAAATATGATGATTATCAAAACGAAGTAGTACTTTTGTTACTTGAAATCTTATCGCAAGAAAGATTCCAAACAGGAGTCAGGCGTATTCGAAACGTCTTTGCAACAACAATGGTATATTGAACATCTCAAAATAACCGTAAACCCCATAATAACTCACCTACTTAAAAACGTCGATAATTTACATAAAGGTTAGTGGTAAGAAATGTGCGAAGAAATTTTGAGTATCATCTGTGTGTCTGTGTGGAACAAAATAGCTCCCATTTCGAACCTTCCTTACAATAATATTTCAGATAATAAAGAAAACACTTTATTTTGATAATAACCATATTTTTTATTTTAAGTCCATAATAGTGAATCACTGTTCAATTCGATGACTGTTGTATTGGTGAATGAATTCCCTTCAAAATGATGTATCACAAATATGGTGGTCTTATTTAAGATTTTGAAGTAGGGGTTGTTGGTGGTGGGGGTGCTGATGGCACAATGATGACGTGGTCGGTGGTGTAGTTCCCCGTCAAAATACATATCGACATGTTACGGCGATATTTATTTTATTATTAGGAGGAATTAGGAACATTGTGTTGACCTAATACGGATGAAGGTAACCAAACTTCCACCATTGGGTTGACAGCAAAGAACGGAGGGAACTATTAAACGTTAGTATTTTAGTGAATAAAACAGTTTACGCCGTTATCTATTGAGAAATTAGTTATATAGGTAGCACTGAACAAATAAACTTTTTCTGCGTTGGTGTTTTTGATGATGAATTATCAGTTTGGTATTTGTTTCAGGTTTTCGACTACACTCAGTACTACTTGGACTTGTCTTCAGCTATCGCCAACCCTAGCAGAAATGTGGAGTGGACGGTAGAATATAACTTCAGCACTTACTATTCCATCAATGACATTAATGCAGTCAATTTGCATGCACTGGCTGACAAACTGACGCATCATACACCGCAGGAGAATTCAGTATTTAGCAGGTTTGTGCCTCATTATACAATATCTAGTTACTTTCCGTATCCCTCCTTGCGAGATACACCGCGATATTCTTTGCAGACATTTTCGTAGGTTTGGCTTATGTACCTCTTACCCAGAAGATTGACATCTATCAGCACTAAGTGCTTTAATGGTAACATCGAGTCTTGCCCGACCATACGGGAAAGCTTTTGAGGGGCATGAGGAGCATAAATAGACAAGGGATACAAACAGAACACACCCATGCGGTGCAGTACCTCAAGGCATCTGCGATAATCATCAGCCAGAGAGGGATGTTTCTATCTTTAGCTTCATTTCTAGCTTTTGCTTTGTTAGCAGACCTCGGAGTCTATTACTTCTTGAAAATCTTGTTGAACTTTTGTGTGAAATAGTCAATAAGTACATATGCTCTTCAAGACGTATACTTCTGTGGGAAGCATTTTTCCTGCACTGTATCTTTTGCTGGCAACATCAACAGAAAAAGGGGTTACTCGGACCTTGTCAATAGAGCCAAGACCATTTGTAATACAAAGCAGAGGTAAGAAGAAGTACTCCATTACATTATATAAGCTCAGCCGAAGAATGCATATAAGAGAAGGCTAGTAAAAGCAATAATACACCATATGCAAAAATACTATCAAATGCTGACAGAAACTATCAGAATGCAAAATACAAACCAAATATTTTCGAAAATCACATCTATAAGTCTCCTAACGAGCACAAAATCGAGAAATGAAAGTTAAGAAACTAACCACTGCATCTATGAAGTGGTATGCGAATGCGATAAAATATACGTTGAAGAAATAAAAAAACTTAAAATCCAACGAGCAAAAACAAAAAAGTTCAATAAAAGACCACACATAGACCAAGCACGTACATTTGGGACCACGCATTGATACTAAACCACACTGGTATGGCCGCAAATTCAAAGGAGTGGCAATATCGCCAGCAAAAGAACCTGTACAGCAAAAATGCCATGGAAATCAAATCATAAATAAAAATCGAAAACTACTTCTCGACAGGCCAAACTTGGACGCAAACGTGGCATCAATAATAATGGAAAGACAATGCGTGTAAAAGGCCTATCCTCAAAACAGCCTGACATGACTATATTACGATCATCGGCTACTCCATCGGCTGGCAGCACTATGGTTTAATCGGCATCTCAAGCAGCTGTTCATATAGAAACTTAGCAATCTTTCCAAAGCCGAGTTATTCCTGTTTTATTGAGGGATGCGACGAGATGTCGCACCGTTAACTACTCCTTTATTAGCCTCAACATAAAAGTTGTTCGTGCAATAGCTGTTGATGCTGGGGCACGCATTGTGCCAAAAAGCGAGGACAAGCATTGGAAGATAATTCGTCTGTTTAAAGAGGAAAATATTCCTCATCACACATTTCTTCTGCCCTCTGAACGAGACGTCCACGCCGTCATCGGAGGCATCCCACCGAGCAGAAAATCAAAGGACCTCGAACAGAAGGGTTATGCTCCCCACCACATGATTCGCCTGAAGGGCAACGGCGCCTTGCCTATGCCTTTGGTAGTGGTGATTCTGCCGAAGAATTCTTGCAAATGTTTTATGAACATGAATTTTTGGGACTATCAGAGTCAAGGTTCAAAAGAATTCTCGATTAATAGTGTAACAGTGCGACAACTGTTTGAAGTATGGACACGCTCAGTCATATTGTGCTGATTCATCAAATTGCCTGAAATGTGCCCAAGACCACATGACACATCTGTGCTCTTAAACAGGACCAGGTGTGCTCATATGTGTGAACTATGGTGCGGATCACCCAGCAAATAGTCTCACCCGTAGATTTGCGCTTCGGAGGAATCTGCAGATCATCGCAGAAGAGCAAGCTAACTCATACGCGGACGCAGCCAAGGATGCAACCTTTACTTCACCTGATGCTTTGAGCTCACCTTCGACTGCTCAAATCGTGGACTCCCGTAACAGCGCAGCCCTTGTAGCACGTAATTATTCCCCTGATAGCCACCACACAGATCTTGTAGGCGATTTTTTCGGTAAATCTTCAGGTTTTAGTCAAGCGGAATCACACAGCAACCCTCTGTTGCGCGTATCAGTGGATTGCACAGTCAAACAACACAAGACCGCGGCTCGCACTGTCATGTCACCAGAATAAAATCGTGCAATTTTGAAAACAACTAAATTTTTGCCTTTTAGATACCGAACCTCAAAGTTAACCCTTTTGGTTAAACTGAAAAGTTACCTAATCAAATCCGCTATGTCAAGCTATACCCTACAACCGACCAAATCCGCTTCTTTGTTCTTCTCCTCCATTCTGTCCTTTTTCTTCTTCCTTTGATTCTCCCTGACTTTGTCTGGTCTTTGGATAGCCAGACCTGACAGACCGATCGACAGCTA
Organism: Callosobruchus maculatus; assembly: GCA_951848785.1. Lineage (NCBI taxonomy): Eukaryota > Metazoa > Arthropoda > Insecta > Coleoptera > Chrysomelidae > Callosobruchus > Callosobruchus maculatus. The sequence continues at coordinate 777,591 of CATOUR010000228.1, forward strand.
CTAACCAAGAGCAAAGGTCCACCGGGCCGCTCTGACAAAGATTGACGAATTGCAGTAGACCGGAACACCCTGCCGACGAATATTAAGGAGCTACGGAAAAGATATGTCCACAAGATGAGGATAAGTAGCTGTAGAATGGGCATGTTTCCCAGTCGTCGCCTGAAGACAATTGGAAAGGTTGCAAATCCATTGAAATGTTAGTGGGGCGATTATGCCTCCTTCTACTGCGACCCAATTGCCTATCGTGGGTCACACCTATTTGGAGTTCATTGTACATTCCACACCTGTTAACAAAGGTGGCAGTAGACTCTAGATGGGTGGATCCGAAAGTTTGGAACCCAGCTCTTTCTAGCACTGGACAGGGGAGCACAATATGTGCTCTACTGTTTCGTCGTCTACATAGCAGAAACGACAGCCTTACGTTTGTTTCAGACCTATTTTTTCCAAGTGGTGTCTCAGACGACAATCTCCTGTCAACAGATCTACCAGAATGCGCAGGTCATTCTTGATCCATCGTGGGACCCTCGACGGGGCCTGACTAGAGGGTATGGTATGAACACCTTCAAGTATAGTAGCCTTGGTGTATCTCGCCAATGCAGGAGTGCTTTCCTCTCTGCTCATACTGATGTTTTCCTGAGAGCGCTTTTTGCAATGCCCGCAAATGATTCTAGTCATATGAATGTAGATTCTGTTCCTCCTCTTGCAACTGTCTTTCACTCCACTAAGTTACTTTCTTCCTTGTTCCAAGTCCATTGAGGAGATGGATAGAGTCAACCCGTTTGGAACTCAATGCCTCCAGAGCAGCCTGGGTATCTGAAAAGGTTTTTATAAATTTGTTTGTCAGGGGTCGTTTACCCAGCTCCCTGACTTCCAACTCTAGTCTTGATTTGAAGGCGCCTGTGAATTGAATAGCGCAAGATCGGACACTAATATGAACATGTCAATCCTATTCCATTCGTTTCTTTTTGGGAAAGGGACGTTGTAGGATCCTGCCGTATGCGCTTGGGAGTTCGAGATGTCAAAACGTTGTGATACTAAAAAAATTATAGATAAATTGGAAGTCTAAAATAGATCATTTGACGAATAGGTAATAAATATACATCAAGTGGTATTTATAATCTTTGCCAAAATTAGAAGGTGGTTAATGTCCTCAAGTTGCACTATAATTTGTTACAGGTACTACCGCGCCAACTCTGTGCGATTCAATAGTGGCCCTGCAGCTTTGGCTCAGTGCGACTCTCACTGTGCCCATACCCACTACTGCGCCATCACGAGGGTGGACTACGACGAGTTCCACCAATGTCTGCAGACTGCTGCCAGCGCCCTCTCTGCATCGGCAGCCACGGCGGCAGCCGCCATGCGGACGATAGCGGAACTAGTGGTGGTCATGTGGGTGGTCGTGCGATAGGTGATATATTAACATGTTTTTAGAGTGAGCTCTTAGTCTGGCATAAAGGAGGTGTACTTTTGTATCCTAATTGTGTGATACTGTCGATAAAAGTTATTTTTGGATTGCACTAGTAACTGTTTACATTTATTTTGAGTTAATATCTGATAATGGTTTTTGCGATCGTGGTGTAGTTAATTTTATAATTGGGAGGTTGATTATCAATTATTAATATTCATTATGATACCCTTCACAGGAATCTCAATAACACTAATGTAAGGGATAGCATGCAACACAGCAAAGCGTAGTCGCACAGTAACCCTCTATTATGCATTTCAGTGGACCACACAGTCGCATAGGTTCGCAAGTACAAAAAATCTACACACTATGCTACTCCTTAATTTAATCAAGAACACAGATAACTAGTTTCCGATGTTAAAACATGTTTGGGAGCAAATTAGGTAATAAAAAAGAGAGCAATCTCAGCAAACGTTTAAAATACTGAAAACGATTTAGGTTCCGTCACTGGTACGCAAAATTTCCTTAAAACCAAACCAGTAATTGTCCTATTACAAGTTGTAGGATTCACAAGTGTAACTATAGCAAACAAATCCTAAGCTATCAAAGGCAATATTTGGATACATCAAGGAGGTATGGAATATCAGCAAGATCAGAATTAATATAATTGGCAGTTTGTTCTAAATGCAGGAAACTGGAGCTACCCTTACTTGGCGTGAGAAGTAAGAGTAGATCCCTACTATGTACACACCTCAAAATTGGATCATACCAATCAGCATACTTGTATTTCAAAACAACTTTAAATGCTAAATAGCTAACCCCTCATCGAACTTGTGGCAGTTTCATGTTACAAAATGTAACTATTGCTATTTTGTCGTCTGAATACAAAAAATCGTGAAAGTGTAGAACTTTGCAAAGGAGCATGACTTCTGGAATGAGTAAATGTTAATTAAAATACAAGATGTTTATCAGTTTATGTTACAAAGTAAAACATGTACCTAGTTTCCATGTGCGACGGAAAAAACTGTGCCCAAGACCCTAAACCTCTCGGTCTGGACCTGCTAGTAGTTTAAAATTTTCATTACATGTTTATAAGTTTGGTTGAAAATCGTAAGATTTGTCAGTATTGCTGAATATGGTAACTGCTCAAAACCAACTAGCGCAAAACCATCGAATATCAGTTTAGTACGTGCCTAAAACAATATCCATTTCATTCCATTATCAGTGTACCATTAGGCGCTCGATTGTTTGATGGAAGGCTCTGGCTGAACCCGCTTCTAACTCTGTATATTAACAATTTTCACACAAAAATATGGTTCTTGTTTTCGTGAAACTTCAGTCTAGATCAATATCGATCCGCTTTGTGAATAGCTGTATATAGGGTGATAGATAAGAGCGTGAATTTAGTCAAAAGAATGCCACATTCAGGAATTCTTTAATAATTGTCTATTGGAAAATTTTAGAAAATATGTCAACATTTTTATAAAACTATTCTTTTGCTTCATGCTCATTTGTTTTTCCGACCAAAAGCTTAAAAATTGGTAGTAAAACAATGGTTACATCTGAACCATTGCAAACAGCTCTCACCCGCTATAACCCCCTCTTAATCTTTCACCTGTATAATATATGGATAACTCACCCAAATAGATTTACCTCATCTCGTTCATAGACCATCGTTTGTATATCTTTGTACTGGTGGCGCTTTTATCAGTGTCCCAAAAGGCGCTCGATTCTTTAATGCCAGGCTATGGCTGTATTCGTTTCTGACCCTGTATATTAATAATTTTAATAATGACTGTATACAGGGTAATTTACGAGAGCGTGAATTTGGCATTTTTTATAACTGTCTATTAGGAAATTTCAAAAAATATGTCGATATTTCAGGCAAGCCTAAGTCGTTTGCAGACTTTGTTAGGAAACGGAATTAGCTATAGCTGGGAAGCGGCAAAAGATATATTAAAGCGAAGTATACTCTTTAAACTGAATTACAAGCTATCGGAGAACTCTGCCTCCATCATCAGGGCTGAAATATCGAATTAACATAAGTAACAGGTAAGCAAAAAATGGAGTTTATACTTACAAAGTTTGTTGAGATTGTTGCTTAGGTTAGAAAATACGTAATGGAACGTATTGGTTAGACTCGCACAAAAATTCTTTAAAAATATTATGATATTAAATAATATCCTCGTCAATTAGTTCATCACACACGACATTTAGGTTAAAAAATCTATAGATTGATAAAATAGAATCAGATATCTGTTGCGTTCGAGGACTGGTACCACAATGAAGATTTTTCCAGCCCAGACAGGAAGCAAGGTTATGAAGTACCTGGAGTGGGGACTGTCAATCAAATGTCATTTCAGAAGTATCAATTATTTTAACTATAATTCGAAACAGGTGTCGATGTTTCTTTCATAGTCCAGGAAACATAATACCAACCACAGATAAAGATACTACTTGTAATAAACTTTTGAATTAATATTATTATTATAATGTGGTGATGGACGAGAAACTAAGTGGTACAAAAATAGTTATCAGGAACAAAATAAATTATTTTGCTTGTTTAAATTTTATCATTTCTTAACTAATTAAATTATGGAAAACTTGTTGTTGGTAACAGCTGTTGGGTTTAAAAGGGAGAAACATCAAGCAAAGCTAATCTGTTGGTGTTATGTAATTTTTCACATTGAAGGAGGTATGAATATATGACACTCAAGTTTCTTATGTCAGTTTTCTTATTCATACAATTGTCACATTGATAGATGTGGGCCATTTCTAAAAATAAACGTTTTGTTAAGTTGGATTCACTATTAGGCACTTCAGCTGAAGTATAGTTCATAGAGTGGCCAGTACTATGGACGTGTGACGCAAGAGCGCAACGCTCAGGGTGCAACCTTGCATCACTTTTATGTCACACGATACGGCCTTTTAAGTTTCTAGATGTCTGCCCTATGTAAACTAAATTACAGTCATTACATGGAATTTTATAAACAACATTGGTTAAGCTAAGCAACGGGACTCTGTCCTTAAGTTTCGAAAATATAGTGTTGATTGTGACGAGTGATTTAAAGCAATTTTACAGTTTACACCAGAAAATACTCTAATTAGTTTAGAAGTTAATTCTTTAATGTAAGGCAACTTTGCAAATCTCACCTGGAGTCCAAAATTTTGTTCTATATTATCAGTTTCAGTCGGTGGGTTCTGATTAGCAACCAGAATATGAGATGGAGTGTTATTTCCAGAATTTATATTCTCTCTATTTGGCAAAATATTCACTTCAGTGTTAAATAGGATCCTGTTGACCAAGTGCTTTGGATAACCATTGTTAGTAAATAATTTTGAAAGTGTGTGAAGATTAGAATTGTGGAATGAGGTGTCAGATATTTTTATGACCCTTTTTTTCATTTGTTTTATAAGATTGATCTTTATACGCATCTTGTGGTACGACATAAAATTTAGAAACCTTCCAGCACTCGTAGGTTTTCGGTACCAGTCGACCAACAAGACATTATTATCTGTACGGATCAATCTGGTGTCTAGAAAGGGGACTGAGTGGTTCTCATCCTCTTTTTCCATAGTAAATTGTATGTGGGGGTCGAAGCTGTTTAAAATATCGACAATCACATTCAAACTTTCACTCGGTAGACATAGTATTAAATCGTCTACATATTTTTTTACGAAAAATAGGTTAAATGGGAGTACTTGGACAACAACATTTAGAAGATCATCCATGACATATTCAGCCAAAATTGGTGATATTTTAGCTCCCATAGGAGTTCCAAAAGTTTGTTTATAAATTTGATTGTTGAAATTGAAATAGTTGTTATTAAAAAGAAAGGTTAAAGTCTGTAAAAAGGAATCCAGAGAGATATTGCAAAGGCGCTCTATCTGGGGCCAATGCTTGCTTATGGCTGTCTTGCAAGCCTCTAAGTGAACATTGCTAAATAGTGAAACAACATCAAGACTAATAACTACATGATTAGGTGGAATTTGTAACCTGTTAAATCGCTCTGATACTTCAAAGGAATCTTTCATATAATATTCGCCTTTAACATGAGCTCTTGTTATATATCAGTGATTAATGTCCCCAGAGCCTGCGTAGCTGAGCCAATTGAACTAACTATAGGTCTTACAGAAAGTGTAGGTTTATTTATTTTTGGAAGAGCATAAAATTTTGGGACAATGGAATTGTATGTTGTAAGTTTTTTCTTTTCTTCTAAAGTGATCTGATTATTACTAAATAAATCTTTTACTATTTTATTGCTTGATCTTTCTACTGAGGGGGAGGGTCATTTTGAAGTCTTGTGTATGATGAATCATTTTCAATGAGGTTGGATGCCAAATGCTTAAACATGACAACCGTCACATTACCTTTGTCTGATCTAGTGACGATTAATTCAGGATGTTCTTTTAAAAGCTTTTTTGTTTTGAAAAGCAAGTTACGGTAGAAAGAACACTTCTTATTTAAACTGCTATGAAAGAAGTTAGTTACAACATTAGTTGATCTTGTAATTAGTGTGTTGATTATACTACATCCACTATTGATGACCAAAGTCTGAGAATGAGGTGTCATTCCACAATTCTAATCTTCACACACTTTCAAAATTATTTACTAACAATGGTTATCCAAAGCACTTGGTAAACAGGATCTTATTTAACACTGAAATGAATATTTTTCCAAATAGAGAGAATATAAATTCTGGAAATAACACTCCATCTAATATTCTGGTTGCTAATCAGAACCCACCGATTGAAACTGATAATATAGAACAAAACTCTGGACTCCAAGTGAGATTTGCAAAGCTGCCTTACATTAAGGAATTAACTCCTAAACTAATTAGAGTATTTTCTGGTGTAAACAGTAAAATTGCTTGTAAGTCACTCGTCACAATCAACACTATATTTTCGAAACTTAAGGACTGAGTCCCGTTGCTTAGCTTAACCAATGTTGTTTATAAAATTCCATGTAATGACTGTAACTTAGTTTACATAGGGCAGACATCTAGAAACTTAAAAGGCCGTATCGTGTCACATAAAAGTGACGCAAAGTTGCACCCTGAGCGTTGCGCTCTTGCGTCACACGTCCAGAGTACTGGCCACTCTATGAACTATACTTCAGTTGAAGTGCTTAATAGTGAATCCAACTTAACAAAACGTTTATTTTTAGAAATGGCCCACATCTGTCAATGTAACAATTGTATGAACAAGAAAACTGACATAAGAAACTTGAGTGTCATATATTCATACCTCCTTCAATGTGAAAAATTACATAACACCAACAGATTAGCTTTGCTTGATGTTTCTCCGTTTTAAAACTCAACTGTTGTTACCAACAACAAGTTTGCCATAATTTAATTAATTAAGAAATGATAAAATTTAAACAAGTAAAATAATTTATTTTGTTCCTGATAACTATTTTTGTACCACTTAATTTCTGGTCCATCACCACATTTATAAAAATCATAAAACTTTTTAAATAATATTAATTCGAAAGTTTATTACAAGTACATTATCTGTGGTTGGTATTATGTTTCCTGGACTATGAAAGAAACATCGACACCTGTTTCGAATTATAATTGATACTTCTGAAATGACATTTGATTGACATTCCCCACTCCAGATACTTCATAACCTCGCTTCCTGTCTGGGCTGGAAAAATCTTCATTGTGGTACCAGTCATCGCGCAACAGATATCTGATTCTATTTTATCAATCTATAGATTTTTTAACCTAAATGCCATGTGTGATGAACTAATTGACGAGGATATTATTTAATATCATAATATTTTTAAAGAATTTTTGTGCAAGTCTAACCAATATGTTCCATTACGTATTTTCTAGCCTAAGCAACAGTCTCAACAAACTTTGTAAGTATAAACTCCATTTTTTGCTTACCTGTTGCTTATGTTAATTCAATGTTCCAGCCCTGATGATGGAGGCATAGTTCTCCGAAAGCTTGGAGTTGAGTCTAAAGAGTACACTTCGCTTTAATATATCTTTTGCCGCTTCCCAGCTATAGCTAATTTTGTCGATATTTCTCTAGAACTGTTCTCTTTCTTCATGATCATGTTTTTTTAGTTCATCCGTCTCAAAATGAATGGTCAAAAAATGGTTACAGCACAACCATTGCTCTCACGTACGTACTAGAACCCTCTCTTAAGTGGATGATGTTTTATTGGATTGAATGCGCATCGTAGCTGGTCAGACATTTGCTGCTCCTTATGGTGATTTGAAACGAAATTAATCAGTTGGGCGATATTGCCAAAATATGACATTTTTTTTCATATATTACAATGCTCTAAAACCAGTTCTTATCCAATACTTATCATCTCCACTCCCACACTTCGTAATCTCTGTAACTGCTGAACCGATTTAGATTCAAATATTGAAAATTTGGAAGGCCTAATACGTTTGGGAAAAGTTTTGTAATACTGCTACTTTCAGGAGGAGTTAGGCTTTTTAGGGGCTTCCTGGTTATGTTCTACTTTATCCAGAAGGGGTGAAATTGAGATGTCGATGAGAGTGAAGATGGCTTGAATACATATTTTTTATAGGCGTACATTGGAGTCACTCATAAAAAATATTACCATGGTGATATTATATACTTTAGAAACCTATCTTAATATTGCCCTGTTTCTTTACATACTGCGCTTCCAAATCTCCCGAATAGAAACTTAAACTTGTACCAACAGATGCCAGTTCCCAAATGTATCTACATTTTCGGTAAACAATTTTTTGTAGTGCTTCTTAAATTAACACTTCTCATTGAATTCGAGGCATCTTATGCAGGCTGCAGGTGTGATGGTGATGCTGAGATGTTAGGAAGGCTCGATCATTTGATAGCATAATTCTTTGTTCTGATTTCTGAGAACCTGTGGGAGATATTGGGTCAAGCCACAAGAAACCACTTTTTTCTTGTTCACTGCGATAATTGCTACGCAGATACTTTTTCCGTGACTTGAAACTGCTGAAACTAAAAAGGAAATCAACGTCTATAACTATCAACAGTATGCCGCCATACCTGTATATCATACCTGTTCACGCAGTACGGTATATCTGTCATTGTATATTGAGCACAGTCGAAAATATTAAAAAATGAGTTCGCCTATGAGATAGGGCTTCCAGTCGAATAAACAAAAACAAATGTTTCGATTTCACAAACGCCGCAATGAAATACAAACGAGTTTCAGCCTGCTACTATTAGGATACATCATTTACCAGTCAGTACGTAAGCCAGACACGTGGTAGCAACAATATTTGATAAATGCGGGGAATACATATCTCGATCCTCATAGTTATTGATTTTTGCTGTATGATAACCAGCGGACTTTTGTCCAAACTTGCAACTCTTCCATACGTAGGCTTTTTTTCGTATGAACTCGTAGATCGGTTTTTATTTGCTGAAAGAAATAATTAGCCTTCCACCAAATAATGTTATTGCGTCATTAATACTTATTGTTTTGTTTGTTGCTAATCTTCAGAGACAATGTATTACAATTAAATATGCACAGGGTGATTGGTAATTCGATACGTCAATTTGAGGTGATAGTAGTGGTGGTAGTCTAATAAACCGACCATAACACCATGTCCAATTTGTAATAGTTGCTGACATAAATTAAGTTTTGGAGATTTTAATTGAAATGAAGATATTCAAACGAAAACTGAGATAAAACGAAATTTGATTGTTGGATTTTGAATTTTTCAGTATTAGTTCTTATAAAATATGCTATTACGATATTATCGACTAAAAGGAAGTGATCATGTGTCAAACACTTCGCGAGATAGTCTCAAAATCAGCATGTGTTGAAAAGTGAATTCGAGAAACGTTACGGAAAAATGAATGTATCTTAATAAGTTACCAAATAATTAACCGTGTGCTTCCTAGTTAACCATTGATACCATAACCCTGTTGTAAATGTGCTAAGTACATGCAATAAGATTGCATTTAAGCTATAAAAGCATAATAGATCTCTGAGGGTACACAGTTTTAACGGATCGTTTGGCAAAAGCTTGTCATCGGATTTGACTATGAAATATAATTTAACTTTTTTTGTATATCTATCTATTGACAAATAATATACTGGGTGTTTACTACAGTCATTGGAAAAAGCAATTTTTCAAACACCGATATCGTAACTATTTCAAACGAAATGTATGTTTTGGTTTGGTCGAATTCACTGTTTAATTCTCTGTGTTTTCATATAATCAAGTCTAAAGTTGTCTGATTCCTAATAATTTGAAGTTTTTTAATCCAACGCCATATTTTTCTTAATTACATTCGAAATACTGTAGACGGATAAACAAATTATTTGGAATCTGTCAACTTTAGGTATAGGGCATACTTATATGAAAACACAGAGAATTAAGCAGTGAATTCGACCAAACCAAAACATACAGGGAGTTACATTTGAAACAGTTAGGATATCGGTGTTTGAAAAATTGCTTTTTCCAATGATTGTAGCAAACACTCTGTATACTATTTCTCAATAAGTATAAAAAATCGTTAAATTCCATAGCCTAGTAGATCTCTTAGATCACAGTAGTAGTGACATGTGTGTTACAGAGCGGTTAAAATGTGATTTTTAGAAACATTGGTTTTTCGAAAATAAAGTGGATTTTCGATTTACAGGAAAACTAGACACAATTTGAAAAAAAAAAACTTAACATGAAAGTATTTGGATTTAAGAGCTTAATCTGACAATTGAAAAATATATAGGGTGTTCTGTTTGAAATAAAAAAGCTGACGTTGATTCAGGCACAACGGCGGGCCACCCTGTATATACAAATTTAACAAAATTAAAGTCTAACTCACATCAAACAACTTTTGTAATCAACTTTTTCTTCTACCGCGTATAGTTTCTGAGGTAAGGTAGTGGGTCATCTTACGTGCCTCACCCTGTACACCCTATGCAGGCGACCTGACAACCAGTGGTGTGGAGTTTGATCAGAGGAAGCTATAATATAATTTAAAATATATACAAATAAATTTTGTTAAGGTGCCTACATAACGATTAGCCGCAAGAAGTGATCAGTCAACCACAATTCCGGTATAGGGTCTCAAAATTGTATAATTCTAAAAGAAAGCCTCAAGTTGTAATTTAAAATGGGTTCGTCCGATGATGACGTAATAGCATATTTTATAAGAACTTATGCCGATTAAATTCTGTTTTATCAGGGTTTTCGTTAGGAGGTCTGCATTTTAATTAAAATCTCTAACATTCAATTTATCTCGAAAACTATTAAGAATTAGACATGGCCATTCATTAGCTTACTACCTCTACAATTCCCTTCCTAAATTAATGTATCCAATTACCAATCACCCTATATAATATCATATAACACAAATGACAAAAGGAGTGACATTCGTATATAGGTATGGTCCTGCTAATGACAGCCAGTGATGCCAACTCATTGGACATTAAAATAGCTGAAGCACTGTAGAAAAATAGCTAGAAAATAGCTAGATTTTTTTTAATATCTTATTTATTCCTTTTATATTCATTTTTCACCTTGGAATACTATATGTTTCAAACCTACCGTTCAGAATTAATTCACTATCCACGATTTCATTTTTCATAATCGAAAAATCGAAAATGTTTTTAAATTTCACTGGTTGCACTTGGGCTGCACTGGATTTCTGTTTTGCATTTCACTGGCAGTTCCAGTGCAAAATGAGTGCACTCATTTCAGTGGCATTTCTGCACTAGGAGCGGTCGAACTGAGTGCAAAAATTTCGCACCGATTTCAAAGCGAGTGTCGTGGAAGTGAACCAAGAGAATGACAGGAGGTTTGAGCGGGAGAATGGTGTTATGCCTGTTTAAACTTTCAATCTTTGAATAAGGTAATACCTAGTTGATTTTCACTATTTTCAGTCAGAATGAGTAAAGTGAACAAAAAAATCAAAAATTTAATTTCCTTGTTTGAATCGACAAAATCAGCTCATCATCTTCTGACGACGAGCAAATAATGTGTTTAGGAAGAATTCGGGAGAAAAAAATCCCAGAATTAGCAATTACATGGAAACTATTGAAGTTTTCAGACAAACGAGTATGTAGTATAAATATGCAGATATGGTTGTCAAAACAAGTTGTTGTTTCTTGATGTGTATTCCACTGGAAGAACCCAGTGCAAAGTGTTACCCTAGGTGAACTTTTTCAGTATTCTGCACTCGCACGGGTGCACTAAAATGTGTCCAGTGAAAAACGCTATAAGCAATATAAGCATACAACCGTTGAAGGTCGGTGCGATGGTGCGGGAAACGAACCTGACAAATGACAAATCGACAACACGCGACTTGACAGTTGTACCACAAAACACTCAAACGAGATTCATAGAGCACGCACAACTGTGACACACAAGCACGAAACGATTGCATTCATAGCTTTATAGTATAGAGGAAGCGCGCAGCAGAATTGAAATAAAGCAGAAAAGGGAAATAGCTAGGTAAAATAGCTAGATAGCTAGATGATATTTTACTAGCTAGACCTTGTTGCGAAATAGCTAGATCTAGCTATAAAATAGCTAAATTGGCATCACTGATGACAGCGGATGAGAAGCACAGGGGCTATACACTAAATGGAGGAAGAAGGGGGGGTTCTCAACAAAAACTGTCAATAGCGCACAGGATGGACATGTAAGAATTGTAGCAGTGGAAGAGGATGTTATCGAATCCATTTAAGAATTTCCCGTAAAATAATCCACAGCATTTCGAATCTCAAAATAACAACTGTACTACCATATCCAATGAGTTGAAGCGCTCTTATCCCGTGATTTTTTACCTCGTTTTATTTTGTAGCAATGGATGCTTCAAATAATCACTCAAACCCCACAGTTGTTTCATCCAGTATTTTTGTTTACTGATGAGGACAACCTTTCCCACGATCCCACAGATGTTAAACATTTTCATAGTAATCACGTACTGGCTGAAGCAAATGCTAGCGTGTTATAGAATCCCATTTCCTACTTAAATTGTCAGTGAATGTGTTTCTAGGAGTCATTAGTAATTGTCCACTAGGGACATACTTTTAACCAGTAAGATTAAATAGAGAGGTGTACTGTCATCTCCTCGAAGCGCTTATCCATTCACTTCCCGAAAATGTTCCTATATCTACTGCACGATGGGGTTCCAAATTATTTCAGTATCAACACACACATGCGTCCATCCGATACCCGACCGGCTAAAACCCGTTCCTTCTTTTCTTACCTACAAGCCCTCCTACCACTCACTGAACCTTCATCGAGAGACATAACAACGTGGGTGTAGGGCTGGTCTAAGCTCATTGAACGCATGCAGATTTTGATGATTTAATTATCGTTCTTCGCTTTCTTTGGCGCTCAGAATTTTCCTCATTATGAAGTCGATGGTCTTCCACTAAACAGCACTGGTCGTCGATAGCTCTTCCTACCCTTTTCCGGTACACGCGGAACAGGCCATGCGCCGTTAGAGCCTGCGCCAGAAAATACCAGGTAGTCCTATGCTTGCAGTTTACCATTCTCCTACTGATGGTATGAGTATTTTCGTCCACTGCGCAATATCCGTCATTTGAGTACCTACCATATCTACTGCCACTTCTGTATGATCCTTTGGCGGCAGTCTTTCGGCCTCGCCTGTGTCTCCTTGTGAGGCGTCAATGTCTAGTCTCTGTTCAGCTACCAGATGCAAGGGTGGTATCCCTGTCACCAGCTGCAAAGCTTCACTGGATACTGTGCGGTAGGCACTGCTCAGCCGTGACTTCCTTTTCAGCCGGTCCAGCTCCTGCTGATGTTATTTGCTTTTAAATGTCCTGTGTCAAACTAGCGCTCCAGAAAGAGCAACCGACTAAAGGACTCCGTTCAGGAGTGTTCTTTTTCTACTGCTGGGTCTCCAAATACTCGACATCAGTCTAGAGAGCATTGCTGTTCCAGCTTCTGCCTTCTGGGTTGACTTTTTAATGTGGTCTGAGAAGCACCTCTCTTTGTCTATATAGACTCCCAAGTACCTCACGAACTTACTCGGGATGATCATTTTGCTTCTAGGCTGGTAGTTCAAGTACTTCCTCTTTAACCTATATCCTCGTAGTATCACTGCCTTAGTCTTTTCCGGAGCGAAATGTAGGTGATGATCGCCTATCCAGTCGTCAATCTTTTGCAAGGCCCGGAATACCTCGTCTCCGGCTGTTGCGACTAAAGCTAAGTCATCTGCGAAGCCTATCATTCTAATGCTACCGGGTAAAGGTAGCTTCAATATCCCATCGTACAGGATGTTTCAGAGGGTTGGTCCGAATGCCGACCCTTGTGATACTCCGGTAGACATTGGTAGATCTGCTTTGGATATAGATATGGTTCTGTCCTCGAAATAACTGCTTATTATATTACTAAGATATTACGAAATGTTGCGATTTTGCAATTCACTCATTATGATGCCCCAGGAAGCAGTACTAAACCATTACTAACGTCAAAGGTAACTAGTGTTCACCATTTTATCCTTGTCACCACTAGTAGTAGCATTCGTAGTAAGAACCTTAGTTTTTGGCTTTAGTGCATTGTTGACAATATTAGTCAGATCTTCCCAAGGCTCATTTTTTATGTTTCTGCCATTTTACAATTATTTCGGGAGGACTTTAGGAGAAATTTCTAAGAGGACAAAATCATAAAGGGTCTTTATCAGACTTGTAGGTATATGAAGTGCTTGATTTCCAATTTTTTTAGATTACGTTTTTTCGGAGTTTTCCGACATGTACATCATCAAGGACCACCACACTCGTTTCCGTTGGGTCATGTAGGTCTCTACAAAACGTATCTGTTGACTTCAGACCTGAACGTAGGTTACAAAGTCGACAGCCTTTATGCCAGAATCTCAAGGTTGACCGTACATAAAAATACTTATTGGTTTACGTTATGAACGTCAAATAAATGTGTGATAATTTCTAATTATTGTGAAGCTGAGCTCTGAGTTGTTATCCATCTCACGTAATTTGATCAAGCATGAGTTTTCGTGTTTGAATTACTTCTGTAAAATAATTTCATGTACATACACACAGAAGATTTTAGAAAATAGAAACTATGAAATAGCTGTAAAATGTATGTTACTCCATTTTGACGGGATGCCTGAAGAGCCCACCTTTCAATGTAGTGCTCGCCTATCTGCTATAAGTTATAGGATTATTTTTTTAAATTGCCAAAAGGTAGCTTGCATGATTTGTATTGAGGGTGGCGTTGGCCCAGAGCTCAGTTAGTTTCCAAGAACTGAGCAAGGTAAGGACTGTCTAGCCTTTTAACGATGTTCTTTATTCTAAGTTATTAAAAGTGATTGCATATTTGTACAACCTCACCAAACCTCAAAATGATGGTGAATCAGTACATAAGAGAACAAGATTCTGAAAAATTTGCATCCAAATACTTGGTTCTACTACAGTTGATGAGATAAATCAAAACCGCTTAGTTCAATGTCAAGTATGGACTCTATCCATATTCGACTGATCATATTATAGCTAAAACAGAAAAAGTGGTTTTTCATGAGAACAAAATGTAGAGTCACGGCAACTTTTCTTCTTGTAGAAACTCATTTTTAGAGAGTCCCTGAGCAGAATGGTTTAAACCTTTATCATGGCCTTGAAAATTCAGGTCTTGACGTTTCTGGCACTCAATACTATTGGTGTTGGAAGACATTCTTTGCGAACCTACAGGCAGATTTTTAATATTCTCGTTGCTAATAAAGGAATATTTCGAAATCGAACGATTTGTTCAAAATTTGATGCACATATATTTTTTGGGATATTAACCGTAACCTGAAGTCAGATTTGTATTCATAGATATTGGACGGGTAAAATATAGCAAAGAAATTAAAAAAAAAAAATGAAATCGCATTACGGCCATCCCGAATTCAACAAATCTGCCTCCCGATGCGTCACTAACGACTGGAAATATGCCTATATAGCAGCTTTTGCGGAAACAGATAAATTTTCGAAAACCTTTTTCGTCATGCCTTATCCGTCGCATCGTTTCGATTTTGCAAATCAGTAATTAAGCTGATACTTTACTGACGCCACATACGTCCCTTTTTGTTTTATGTTACTATAACACCTTCTTGGCTATTTCACTTCTAGACGCCATCTGTCGATTTGAATGGAAAACTGCCCTTTCTAGTTTCTACATGAACAACCAGAAAGTTGTCGTAGGATTCTCTGAACAATGTGTCAAATAATACTGTCATCCAGTGTTTTAGTAACAGAAATAATTTTCTTGTTCCTCAGATTACTTACTTCTAAATACAGGGTGGTCCAATTTTAAATAGCCATACTCTAACACAAAGATAGAAAAAATGATTTAAAGATGCATACTTCATATAAACATGGTTGTTCAACAGCTTCGTTTTATGATACAACGTAACAAGTTTGGAAAAGAATATTGATTTTTAATAATGTGTCGAAGATCATGGAGTCGCTTTTTGAATTTGGCAGCATTGTTAGCTGTAATAAGACGCTCAGTCAGCAGTGAGCAGAAGATAATAACATTTTCAGTTGTCTTTGGGGGCAGTTCTACGATCAGTAGTGGAAAAAAAATGTACGCCATTGACTTAAACGCCGTTTTTCAGATTAAACAGATGAAAACACAACTTTCTTGACGTCATTCAGTATCACACTTTATCTTCGAGGAAAAAAATAAAGACCACTTTACAGCCTGTCAAAAAAGAATGTTAAAGCAGAGCAAGTTAATTTTGTTCTAGTTATCTTTAGGCCGTAATTCCAAGGGCGTATTTCCGACTCAAACACAAGTTGATAAGTTTATATAAACATGATTCCTAAAGAGCGGTTTTTAATAGACATGGTTTCAAAAAAATCAATTTTTGTTTCCAAACTTAGAAACTGAAAATCGGACCACTTAGGACTCATGTTTATATGAACTTTTTTACTTGAATTTGTATTAGAAATATTCCCTTCAAATTACAGCCTGTCAATGAGATGAACAAAGCTTGTTTTGTTTCAATATCTTTTTTGATAGGCTGTGGAGTGGTTTTTGTCTTTTTTCTCGAAAAGTGAGAGAGATACGAGGAGACATAGAGATACAAAAAAGTTTTGTTTTTATCTGTTTATTCTGAAAAACATGATTTAATTTTTCTTGGGCGTATATTTGTTTGCGCTAATATTTGTTATGGGACCGTCCTCCGTGACGCCACTGAGAATGATAATTATCTTCTAGTAAGCATTAACTTAGCATCTCATTGAAGTGGACAACGCTGCCAAATTACAAAAAAAACAGCGCAATGATGTTTGCAAAATTAATATAGAATCAATTTTTTCCACAAACTTTATGAAAACGAAGCTTTTGCGCAACCATGTTTACATGAAATGTCTACCTTCAAATCAGTGTTTCTATCGCGTCATGAAGTCCTGCAACTAAAATGTGGATCACCCTGTATTAAGTAACGTTTAAGTTTAAGTAAACTTGGAATAGGTTTTTCTTAATTTATTAACTTACCAATTTAGTACCCAGCTTGGTAGTGATTAACTTGTTTTTTTTAGCTTTTTCTCTTAACTAATGCACCAGATTTACCAATTTTCATAAAACTATGTATTTGGCGACTGTGGAAAAAATGAAAGGAGGTTGGCACGACAGAAGAATGTTTTTGAGGTAGTCCCGTCACACAGTGGTTTACATTAATTGTTTATGGATACTATTAATATTTTGTCTACGTATAAAAATATAAATGCTTTACATGTTGATAAGGCACTGTATATATTATACAGCAATTATATATAGTAAAACCTGTTTAAAATTTTGTATATTATACCATAAATATTATTATTATTATGTAATACTACATAGGTCATTTTTCTTTAGGAAGGTTTTTGAGTGACGCAGTTATCAACACATAATGTTCTGGTGAGAGCTAGTCACTGCAGCTGTGTTGAGTCAAACCACCAAACTATGTTTGTTACATGATGGTGCAACCACAACTAGATAGTTTGTCATGCTTTTGTTGTCTGATTCAGATGCTAAGCGCTATCAATAACAAAAAAAGATGGAGTGGACGAGCTGATTTTCACTTATCCAAGCGAAAGCTAAAACATCATCATTCTATCATTCATAAATATCAAATGATGCAGCTGTTACTATGCTATAATTCTTCAAATAAACGTGGCTCTGCTAACATTTGCTGTTGTTAATTGTCATTCTACCGTCAGGTCTCAGAGTCTAGTCCAGAAAATAAGTAGTCACTAATTGAGCCAACGAAAAGAAATCTGATTGGTTAGACATCAGCTAATGAATATTCTGGAAATCATTCCACGTATCTTTTTTATAACCAATCTTTGGTCTACAAAAAGGTACAATTCTGAGTACCATGGAAGGTTTCTTAATGCCGCTTTCTGAACAATACGTAAAGAAAAAATTAAGCGAATTTTCTCAAATTCGCAATATGTGAATTTGAGAAAATTTTTGTGGAACAATCTTTCCTAGTTGGAATTTTAATTATCATCCTTATTTTATCGTGGAAGACATTGATATATCATAGGTAATGACTATTTTGTCACTGTGAAAAGATTTGAAGTTGTAGTAAAACTACAAGAATTTTGCTATACACCACGAACAAAAATAAGTGATGAATTCGATTATGATCTGGGGCCTGGTTTGAAAGCATCTAAACAATAGCTATATGTACATTCTAAGAATGCTTTTAGATACTACTAGACTTAGTTCTGGAGTTCTGAGGCGTCTATGAAAAATATCCTGCCAACTGTTAAGGGATAAAAATGGGATATATTTTCTTGTGTGATATCTGATTTAGGTAAGGTATTGATGTATTTTTATATTATTTATTTCAAGCTAAATACGAATGTACATAGACACCATTAAGTTTATAAAATGACCAAAATTTTGCTATTGTATAGCATGACTCTATATTGAATTGTAATTGTTTACTCACTGCGCATTTGTAACGTTGTTGCGTATGCATATTAAATACTCGCATATTATGTGTAGATGTGTGCCTCTGAATTATTTGTAAAAATATCACTTCAATGTTAACGTGATTCCAATATTGTGAATATTGACCTGATACAGTATTGGACAAACTCAGAGCTTTTAAAAACATCTGAAGATAATGAAATAAGCTTGGATAAATTACCGATAATTTATGAGTAACTACGCGCTCCAGCTTTTGACATAGATACATAAAGCATTAAGTCAAATGCAAATTAAACATTTTCACGTTTATTCATGAAACACCTCTTTTCTACCCTTTCCTGTAGTTTGCACTTAGTTTAAAACAGAAACCAATCTTCTGGACGAAGTCAGGGTCAAAACTGCTATGCACCAATTAGTATCAAATTCAGATCCAATGAATCATAGAACTATAGCGAAACGGCAAATCAACTTACAAGGCATACGTCAAAAATAACAATGACCTGCAAACGAAGGATTTGAGGGTAAGGACATGCTGAAGGAGCCCTTATATTCAGTTTTCCACGCCGTATCATTAAAGAAGTCTCAGAACGACTAGACGACTCGACTCGCGGTGCGGTGCGGGATAGACCTCTATGTAAACGTAAAAGCAAATTCTTCAGTCTACGTCGCTGTAGACTGCATGGTAAACGCGAGTGTGACTTGGTAAAAGCATCTTCAATGTTTTCGATCTCATAAGAAAACACACGTTTGTTCCAGCATCGCTGCAGAGACCGCGAGTTAAACCACGACTGCGCTCATGGCATGTCCGGACCCTTAATTTATGTTTGATGTGGCATTGAATAATCCACTGTTTAACTTTATAAGATGCCTAAAATGCTAAACCTGTAACATTCGTGTTATTGCTAGGCACGATAAGAATAACGAGCTCACGGTTTGTCTCTCAAGCATCGGTCACACGAAGCGAATACTCGAGCGAGTCGTGTAACAGGGCATTCGTTATGAGTATTAGCCGTCCGCAGAGCAGTCTGTTGTATAAATGGTTGCCACGTCTACGTGCGCAAACAGATTTCTGTGAAAAGCGTTTGGCATCATAAAGAAGCAAGCAGTGTGACCACCCTAAACTTTAGTGATCTACCAACAATGTTCCTTGTTAGTACTAAAAATGTACTAAGAAGGTAACAAAAATGTACTAAGATTCTACCAAACTTCTTCTGTTGCTTCAAATGGTTTTTACTCCTAAATTTGGAATTGAAAAAAAAGAAAGGACTAAAAAAGCTCTAGGTTTTAATTTTTAGGATTTTTTAACTTTACTTGAGGCCTTTACGGAAACTATGAATGGGTTAACCCGATCACTTGGATCACAGATCCTGACGTTCGGAAAGTGATCTGGGATCAGTCAGAAATAGGGTCAGTTCACTGTTGTACAGTAATTGATTAAGATCGGATGATTCAGATTAGTAGCAGTTTTCCTTAACCATCTGTATTTTATTCTTAAACCGACTTTTTCGTTATTTGATGTCCGTTAAATCCATGGAATCATAAATCCCACTTAACTGCTGACTGACGTATAACTGATCTATCCGGATCCAGATCACTGTTTCCGTAAAGACCTTTGGTTAATATAGGTGTATCCACAGAACATGTGCATTGTGCATGCGGTGGCACAGAGTGGTGAATGATTCGTCATAGCACGAAACAGTGGTATGACTGGTATGCAGGACAAAACTATAAAATACCGTTAGCAAATGTGCAGAACATTTATTTACAAAACAGAAATACCGTGCGGTCTTTAATGCAAACTATGTTTTATGAGCTCTGGGTGCATCACAACTTTGCCACCGCTCCGTATTTTGGGGTAATATACCAAATTACCAAATTGTACCAAGCCTTGAAAATGTACTAAAATTATACTACATGCCCTAAGCAGGCCATTAATTATACCAATTTTGTACTGAAAATCCCAAAGATGGTCACACTGGAAGCAAGACACGTTGAAATCGGGCAATATCGATGTAATACAATTTTTAGTTGCGTACATGAGATATGAAGAGCTGTGGGCCACAAACAATAAGAACTACATGCGCAAAAATGCGCTTGAAGATAGATTTTTGAAACTTTACAACGAACTGATTGATTTGGCTTTTAAGATGCTCATCCAGAGCCATTGAGGAAGGGAAATAAAAAACACACAAGATGCATATAGAGCTGAGGTAAATAAAATCAAAAAGGAAAAGACGTTGTCTTTTGACATTCCAGCAACCTTTTTGACGTTCGAATGATCTAACTCGCGTGACGCACGAGAACTGAACTCACTGAATGTGACAGGCCAGCAGCGAATGAACAGCGATTTTTTACTCGCTGCAATTATTTCATGGCTGCGAGTAAGCTCGCTTCATGTGACCGATGCTTAAGAACCTCTTGTTGATCTTGCATTTCAATCCCCAAGATTATCACACTAAAGCGTCGGTCACATGAAGCGAGTTTACTCGGAGCGATTAAAAAGTCGCTGTTCAGTCTTCAGTCGCTGCTTACGAATGCTGCAAAGGCTTACTCATAGGGAGTGCCCTGTCACATGATTCGCTCAAAACTTGCAATCACTCGCACTCGCGACGACATAACTGAACATATTCAATCAATTCCACTTGCAGCGATTTTAATCGCGGCGAGTAACTTCTAGTCCCGTAGCAAGTACCGTGTCACACACAGCGAATTTGCTCGCAGCAATTTCACTCGCAGCGAGTATCCGCTTCGTGTGACCAATCCTTGAGTCAATCGATAAATGGTGGTTGTCACTTGGCTACCCGAGACGATAGAAAAAGATGTTTAGGTCTTCAGCAACTGTGGAGGTCCTCGATAAAGTCAAACTACAATTCGGAAAACGCGATGAAGTCGGGAGATTTAAATTCGCACTGGCAATTAAACGGTAACCGTTTATATCTGATGCTTAACCTTCAACGTCACATTATGGTTAAGCTTGTTTGACAGCTGAGAATCCATATGCCTAATAGCTGAACCTGCTTAATAGCGTAAAAAGAACCCTGCATGATAATGATAAAGCAAGCTGCTAAGGGATCTATTCTGCATTAGCGAATAGATGCAGTCCTTGTGGAGCCCTCCAAATTCAAAGATTGAAGCTTACATTGATTTTTTTTCGTTCAGTTCTACATTACCATTTGAAACAAACAACTTGACCTTGAAGTGACCTTACCCACCATCAAATCCTAGGTAATGACTGCATTTCTCAGATCCACTGACCTCACCTATGCTGCTACCAAGGTTTATGATCTCTAGTGATAGCAGATTTGCTGTTTGCATCTTTGGATTTTCTCTAAGTGCAAACCGTCGGTGAGAACGGGTCAAACTGATACTCTAATATTCTGTTCTTTAGGTTCTCGATATTAGAACAATAGGTTTTAATTTGAAATATATATCAATAATAATAATCATCGCCGGGAGTGGATTGTATGCTGTTGTTGATTTACTGAATGATTTGATTATTGCAACAAATTATCTCCTAAAGGATAATACTTTTTTTCAAATTACGTTTATTAAAAAATATCAAAACCATTCTGAAAGCCACGACCAAAGGCTAAAATTAGAGCTTGGATTTTCAGTGTTTCTGCATGGAACGTAGGAAGCCCTTTGTCCAGTATTGTAAACGGATCCTTTCTGACCGGTTGATTTAAAATTATGCATGAACTCTGGAGATTACAAGATTGAATTTAAAATTTATTACATCAAAGCGGCTTATCGTGTATTGGTTATATTATGTAAAGGTAATTCGCATGAACAAAACAACGTTATAAGCTATACTATCCAGGCTGCAGGCTGACAACCTACAGCGTTGAATGCAGAAAGCTTAAGATACCTTGTGAATATTTTTTTGAGCTGACCCTTCGGGTTCGTTTATAGCTGCGTCGTTTTGAACATGTGGAAATCTGCATGTACGAAAGTATGTCAAAAAGCGTTAACTTTTTTTTAAATATAATGATTATATTATAAAGTGTTTTATTTCTTCAATAAATGTGCGGAAAATTGCGGGAAAAACTAATATTTCACCATGTATTTGCCTGCGAGAAACTGAAAAGTAAATAATTTGATATACAGGGTGAATTTTTAGTATCGGCTCGGTCGATAACTCCACTACTGTAGAAGATAGCGAAAAAAGTTGTATATAAAAGTTGTAGCCACGAATATGCTCCTTGCTCTGAACATATTTAGATTTATACAGGGTGATCCGTAACTACGAGGTGGTGGATACAAAAATGGTCATAGCTTTTGAAATTCCCCGTATATTGTAACAGTACCGCATATTGAAAGAACGGAAATCATTAGCAATATTTGAATAAACAATAATATACAGAGTGTTTCATTTAAAAAAATTCATGTTTGCATCACCACGTAGTTATGGATCACCCTGTATAAATCTAAATATTTTCTAAGCCCAGGAGCATCTCTATGGCTACAACTTTTAGATACAACTGTCTTCGCTATCTTCTACAGTAGTGGAGTTATCGACCGAGCCGGTACTGAAAACTCACCCTGTATATAGCTATCTAATTTTTTATTAGTCAGCCTCTATAGGGCTCCTACTACTAAATACAGGTAAAATATAACTCTCGGGTTTGAATACCAACATATCCTGATATTTTCTCACTGTTTTATTTTTTAGATGGTTTTCTTTTTTGGAAATAACGAAGGTTGATCAGTGTGTGTGTTTCCGTTGATAGTAACTGAAACCAGCATACGGCTATTTTAGTAGACATTGAGACAGAGTTCGTGTATAAAATGGTGGATGCGCTCTAGTGGTCAACTGTAGATTCCTACGGGCAATGTTTCAGTACATAATCAAAGCTCCAGCAGTTTTAGTGAGTGACAAAGGACATTCATTCATTTGGGCTTTTAAATGAAAAGGAACGTCCAAGGAAAGAATGGCAGGAATGATTGCTGGTATATGGGTAGCTTTTCATGACCCACTAAGACAATAAAATGCCTTACCAGCAGATTTGAGAGGACCCGCCGCACGATTTCACTAAACTTAAGAGCGTGAGCATTTGACGGGATTTTAAAAAAGTTATAATTTAGTATTACAGCTGAAGTGGTGTGCTGATATTATTGATCTGTTAAAATGGTACCTAAAATTATTTTTGAAAAGGTCCCTCAGAGGGCGGGATTTTAGATACGATTTTTGGACGTTTTATGACGCCTACATAACGAAAATCCACGTCACTCATTTCCGTCGGCCTGTCTGACTGTTGGCGTTCTTCTAGCCTCGTAATCTCCGTAACCGCGGCATGAATTGTGATAAAATTTGGGCAGCGGTATGCTGTGGGCTCTTTTCCTACATAAATGATATCCCTAATCTTGTGGTATCTTTGATTTTATACGCAAACTTATTTTTTGCGTGAAATCATAAGCATAATATAAATAAAGTTACAATTTGTTGCAAAAAATGGACAAAAAAGAGAACTAGTGGATTTTAAAGGGTATTTGATAAGTACTTTCAAAAATAGATGTCTTTTTTGTCCATTTTTATTAAGATAATATTATTACGCTTTGAAAAATCCTAATTTTATTTATTTTATGCTTGTAAAATTCGGAAAAAATGGTTTGTGTATGAAATAAAGCCACTACAAGATTCTAAACAAAATAGTGACCTCATTTATGCAGGAAAAGCTGTGGGCTGCTATTTGAAAAAAAAAGTTTGGGGTGAGCTTCATATGGGTTGAAGTACCACAAATATATTTCGAAAACATGGTATGATAGACCATTCAGTACCCTTGAAAATCCCACTTAGCTTCCTTTCTAATTGTTTATCTTACGAAAATGCTACGCCTCAAACAAGTCCTTACTTTACAAGAGTTGCTCGACATCTCCGTCAATCCACCAGTACACAGACAGCTGTTTCACGCTTATTAGCGATCATCAGTGCACCATAGGTCGATTGAAGGAGATTGAGAGCATCAGTATTATCATGTCTACCAGACGTGTGAAGCATGTGAGAGCAGGCGACAGAAATATCTGCCTTGTGCGCCATCTGGTACCCGAAGGTAACGGCAAACCAAATAGAATCGCTGCTGAACAGCAGCAGACTTCTTGGTGGAACGCCACGGCGCATCCGCTTAACCGACCAGAAGATGCAGCTGCATATGAGAGCCGATATACGAGTGTTCCTCTACATCTTCGTCAATCCACCAGTACGCAGACAGCTGTTTCACGCATACTAGCGATCAACAGTGCGCCATTCGCAAGATACGTTACGTTGCGGAAATCGCAGCAAGTTCGGCTGTCAAACTCACAGCGGACAGTAACTGACAACAACATAACCTACAGAACTGTCAGCAAATGAAACAAAGCATTAGTTCGGTCATCTGCAACCTAATCGCGGGAGTGGCGCTGATCTTATTGCAAACATTGTATTTTTGTGATAGCAGACGATCAGCAAGCTACTGCATTGGGTAATAGGAGATTTATTGACGGTCGAGTTGCTGTCGCGTCGCAGATGTTCGGCACCTGTTCCGTGACCGCTGTCGCAATTTTTTTACATAATAGGGCTGCCACGCAACTAGCAGGAAATCATCTAATCTAACATCTGATATTGCCAATAAGAAGCAAAGGTTATGCTTATAGACAGAGAACAGGAGGTCAGAAAGTAACGTCATGCTAAGATTTATTACGTCATAGCTTTGGCGCAAAATTTTATCTTTCACAGAAAAAATGAAGCCAAGTTGATTGACTCAGTACTCCCCACACATTACGGTGATACCTGAGATGCCCTTGTAACACAATAATCGCCCGCATGACCAAAAAAAAGGGTGTAATGCCGCTAGGTCTTCCTTTGGCAAGACAATGGATAGCCTAATATGAATACAAAAAAAATAAGTTTCACGACCCCCCAAAAAAAGTAGAAAACGATCACGAAGCCCCTAAAACGCGTAAAAAACGAAGTTTGAGCTGTTTCTATATTTTTAGTTCTCTTTATTATTGCTGCGCCGCCACTGACACAGTTTCTAAAATCCATAAACGTTTTCTATTCTCGTTATGGTAATAATACCTCAGTATTATTTAATTTCATTAATAATCAATTCAACAGTTTCCACGCTACACAAGCTAAAGCAATATTCGTATGTAAACATCAGAAAATTTGGTTTCTGTAATAAGCAAGACCATGTTTTAATATTGCTGAGCCGCCGCTGATACGATCTCTAAAGATCATAAACCTTTTCCATCCTCGACGCGGTAGTAATACTGTGTAAAAATTTCATTGAAATCAATCTAATAGTTTCCTAGTTACACAATACAGAACGATCAGAAGCAATACTCGCATGTATACATCAGAAAATTCTAAGCCCTTGGTTTCTGTAATAGGCAAGTTAATGTTCGGATGGACCTAAAAAAGGTGTATTATGACGCTAAATCTTTCTTCCATATGTTAGTGGACAGAATATTATGAAAACAACAAATTTTTCAGTTTTACAACCCCCCACCAATCAACTACCCCAATTTCACCCCCACCTAAAGAAAAGTAATAAATTATCAGGAATCCCTGAAACGCATAAAAACAAAGTTTGATGAATACTTTAAATTTTTTGTTTTTTGTTAGTCAGTCCGCCGCAATCCATGCAGCGGTTACTGATATTACGTGGCTAGAAGAACGCGTACAGACAGACCGACAGACAGACCGACAGACAGACCGACAGACAGACCGACAGACAGACCGACAGACAGACCGACAGACAGACCGACAGACAGACCGACAGACAGACCGACAGACAGACCGACAGACAGACCGACAGACAGACCGACAGACAGACCGACAGACAGACCGACAGACAGACCGACAGACAGACCGACAGACAGACCGACAGACAGACCGACAGACAGACCGACAGACAGACCGACAGACAGACCGACACACAGACCGACACACAGACCGACAGACAGACCGCCCTAACGGTGTGGGAAGTAAAAAGTAAAAATGGTCCTTTGGCGACGTAGCATCAAATTTATTGGAAATACTCCTTTGTTATAGAGTATGGTGGAAATGTGGTTGGTGTGAAATCAGATAATAAGGTAATTATTATTATTCTATTGTGGCATGCGCACCAGATTTGCCAGTTTCCAAAGTCCCTTCCAGCCGAAGTCTTCCCTTCAGTCCTCTGGCTGCCGTCGCGCCGTCATACCCATCAGGGACGTCGCGGCGTTCCCGGATTCCAGCGTCGCGACGCCTGTTACGTGAGTCGCCGGCACGCCGGCTGGATTTTCTCGATACCGGTCCAAAGCTCGGACGCGTTATCGGATCAGTGCTTTGATGCTGCGGCTTTGTCGTAGTTTCCAGTACCTGAAAGTGGATTCGCAGATTGTTTTCTTTTCATGGATGTTTTTCAGGTTTTTTTAGCGGCCACTTTGTTATAGGCCTAGGTTACTTGAATACACATATCAGATACAACACCGCTTAACAGGACTGCAGCTGTCCGATGCAGAAACCGAGATACTTCTTGTACATGATGGTGTACTATGCGCCATTGCTTTGATGAAATCTAATTATATGTATATGAACTATACTATTGCTACTGTAATCCAAAATGTTGTTATAGCTATGGGTATTGAGCCCTCACATATACCTCAACATACATCTAAAACTACCAAAAGGCAGTTTCATAAGTTGCTATAGATCTGGGTTTCCAGAACAGGGCATATCGTTGACACCTGTTGCTGACTAGTTGGATAGCTAAATGCTATCTTTTTTGTTATAGAGCTTTAAGGAAATCGGCTTGAGCGCAAGGAAAACTCGCACACCTGAAGGTTCAAGAGAGTCTGCATGCCCGACTTTGAGTTCACTTATCACATGCCCTACGAAAGCAAACGCGTCCATCCGACATGCCTTCACGGCCCGACCGACTAAAACCTCTCTTTCTTACCTCTACTCTATCTCCATCTGCACCGGGCATCAGCGTGAACGATATTCTTCGCAGTGCGAGATGAGGTAATGATTATACCAAATAGGAATATCTTCTTATCTTCATCTAGTCTTGTGATCGTTCCTCCTTCTCCTTTGCAAAGAGTATTTTATTCACCATCCCATGTATAATGTTCCATGCCTTTATGCTGGCTAACATCAGAGGGATCATAGTCTCTGGAGTTAGCTCACTCTTCCAGTTTTTGACTTGCCTCCTGCTTGTTTAGCTCCATCTGTCGCAGAGAAACAGGGCATGCTTGACCATGTCTTTCGTCTAGCAGTGCAGGCATCTCTCGTTCATCACCCGTCCTATGCTTTTCCTATATACTCGAAAGGCCCATGCCGTCAGTGCCTGAGTTAGGATATAGGTCGTCTGTAGATGACTGCATTCCGCCCATTCTTTTATCGACGGTATTAGTCGTTTCATCTGCTGTGCAACGTCAGTGGTGTCATTCCTTAGGCTTTGCCACTTACTTGCTGCCAGTCTTTTAGCTTCAGGGCAGCATATCGCGTTGCCTGCGTGACCATGGCGGATCAGCGTCCTCTCTTCGGCCAACAAGTATGATGGTGATCGCCATTATAGATAGATAGATTTATATCACTACGATATGTAAAATTTACATTTGTAGCAAGTCAGGATAAAATTGTCCATATATAACATAAAATGTAAAAATATAAAATTAAATTGTAAAAACAGAGACAATACACATAAAGTAGAAAACAACAATACAAAAATAATTACTTTACAAATTTGAAAGTACTTGTCGTCTTGAGGGTGTCCATGTACTCGCGGATTGAATAAAATGCATTTTACTGAAGAAATGCTTTGATGGAGGCATTCTATTTTGCATGCTCTAAGTCTTTGAGAGGAGCTGGTAAGATATTGTATAGATGTAATTGAGTTCCTAGCAGACTTCCCTAGCCGATATCTAAGAACTCTTTTTACTTCTGCGGATCGGGTATTATAGGAATGGCAATTAGAATTTAGGCTGTAATTGTTCTGATTTCTATGAATGTCCACAAGATGCGTGTAAATGTATAATGATGGCAGTGTCATTATATTGAGATTAATGAGGTGGGGTTTACAATGGTCCCTACAGCCAGCACCTACAATAATACGTACAGCCTTCTTCTGAAGTCTAAAAATATTAACTGCATGTGGCGAGTTCCCCCACAATCTAATGCCGTAGCTCATATGGCTCTAGAAAAGTGAGTAATATACCTACCGTTAGAATGGTTGTCGAACTAACTAGCCTCTTCAGTTTACGAATAACATATATTGATGAAGCCAGTCTAGATTTTAATGACAAAATATGAGGCTGCCAATTTAGCCTATTATCTAAGGTTATGCCTAATACATTAGCATTACCTTTTGGATTGTCTTATGTTTTAAAAATTTCTATTCTTGTGTCCTGCTCACGTTTAACTTAAGATTCTTTTAAGTAAACCAACACACAGCCTTGGATTTACTTTCCGACATATCCTTTCCTAATTCTAAGTCGGAATTTGCACGGCTAGTCAATGTGGTGTCGTCAGCATAACATACTGCTCTTTCAAGCAGATCATTAATATATAGTATGAAGAGCAGACGTCCCAGAACTGAACCCTGGGGCACCCCGCACTTTATTAACTTCATTTCAGAAATGTCATTCCCCAGGCAAACACACTGCGTCCTGGACTCAAGATAAGAGCGTAGTAAATTTAATGGGAGTCCTCTTATACCATATTTAGACATTTTTTCCTGCAAAAGTTGGTGGGAGACACAGTCAAATGCCTTGCTAAGGTCACAGAGGGTAAGGCTCATCTGCTCACCTCTCTCAAGACCCCCCACTATATTTTTCAATTACGATTTCAAATATCTTGCCAAACAGAGGGACTATTGAAATAGGACGATTATTCTCAGGCAGGTGAATTTCACCTTGCTTAAATACAGGTATTACCCTGGACACCCTGAGAGAATCAGGGAACACGCCACATGCAGTGCATAATATTAAACAGATGTATAAGTGGCCTGATTAGTGCCGGGCTAACATGTTTTACCACCTTACTGTTAACTCATATATATCTGAGCTATTAGATATTTTAAGACAATCAATAGCATCTATCACATCAGTTTCATCAACAGATAATACCACAAGAGAATTCGAGATAGATGTAATGCTGTTTAGCAGGTTGCACTGTAGGCTACGATTTACTGGCAGATCTTTAATAATTTCGGTGGCGACGGATATAAAAAGTTATTGAAATAATCAGGTGTCAGATTAATATATTTCCATTTGCGTTGGTATTTTGTCTATTTCGTTCTTAGTTGATGATTTTCCAACCATCTTTAGGTTTATTTTGATAATTATTATTTATATAGTTATCATAAGCTAGTTTTTTAGAGGATATTATATTCCTTCTACAATGGCTCGTTAAGATGTGAACAGAGCTTTATAATAAGGATTATCTGTAGAATCGCGCACGATCTTTACTGTGGAAATAACTTCTCTTTGCTTTCTCAATTCACCATTATACCACTTGATTTTATTTTTTCCTGTTCTACGCTGGACACTGCGCATGGGGAAATTCATTTGTGCCTATAACTCGCAAGGCTCTTGTAGGTACCGTGCGATAAGCACTGGCCACTCTTAGTAAATACTTTCTCTGCAAGCTGTTTAAGATCTTCTGATACCTTTTGCTTTTTGTGGCTTTACACCACATAACCATCTCCGTATAGGACGACTGTTTCCACAACCTGGCATAGTAGTGCCCTTTTCTTGCTACTGGGCCCTGCTACATTTGGCACTAGTTGCAACAGTATTGCCGCCTTCTTCTCAGGCTTTGCCACTACTTTTTTAAGGTGTTCTCCGTAACACCTTTTATTATCGAAAGTGACTCCAAAATACACTATAGACTTGCAACTTGGGACCAGCACTTCGTTTAGTTGGAAGACCACGTTAGATCTCTTGCTCCTTGGGCTGCGCATTATTGCCTCTGCTTTCTCAATGGCCAACTCAAGCTTGTGATCGCACGTCCACCTGTCAATCTTGCGCAGTCATGCACAGTCACAGTTGTCACAGGCTTTACGAACCAGCTCGCTACTGACGATGTAGCAATCGCAGGCTAAATAAATGCATCTCCTGGACACTCTGGGAACAAAGGTGTATGAAGTACGACCACATTGGGAAGAGGTGCAGCAGTGACGGGGTTATAGATAGCTCAGAGGAACAGATTCCGTTTGAAAACCAGTCGGAAAATTGAGAGGTCGTCACCAACCGCACGCCGGTGAGAAGGAGTCTGGGGCTGGCGCAGTAAGGCTGGGTCACCGATTAGTCGAATTGCCCTTCTCTGGACTACATCAAGTATAGACAGGGTAGTAGGGGCTGCAGCTCCCCAAATATGAGAGCAATACCAGGACTTATCTGAGCTTTATACAGCGTGAGAATGTTGGATGATAAAAAATACTTACTGGTTCAGAATATGTATCCGAACTTTTTTCTGCAGCTGTTGCAAACTGTTCGTACCAGATCATGTTTCCTGTAATGTTGACTCCTAAAAGCTTGATTGAGTGGCATCTTGTCAGCGCCTGATTGTTCATTACAACCTGGTGCTCGCTTAGATAGTTTTTTGTATGTAAATGTATAGTACTAGGTCTTGGAAGCGTTGAATTTGACTATAATCCTAAGTCCCTAGGCGGCAATGGCCATTACGTCCTCTGACAGCGAAGCAGCCGCTGCCAGTCATTTACATTCCAGCTCAATCACAAAAATCTCGGTCCATTGCTGATGATGCCTACGTGCAAATTACTGGTCAGGTTTTTCTTAAGTGGATGACGTTTTCCAAGCATTATATCTCTGAGTTAAGCGGTGGTAATTTACACTAAGTTGCTGAATTATCAATTAGTTGGTTAACTAAAGCTAAGCGCGCACTAGGTCGGACGGAACGGTACGAACGGTACGCACCTTCGGCGCCTTTTTTAGGTGACTGCGCTCACTGGGTCTGTCGGTACGGACGGAACGGACGGACGGAAGGTCGGACAATAGACAAGCAGTCTCGTAATAGGTTTTGTGCTGTTATCTATTGTGAAAACCAAAACGATATGTTGAGTGAAGAAGAAATAATTGTATGTCTAATATTGGTAGCAGAATAAGAAGAAGAAAGGTCAAGAACTCGAGGAAAACCCAGATTTTGGATTCATAGAATAAATTGCAAGAGATCAGAGCACCACCGTAATTAATTTGGGAACATCCATGCTCGCTTTGCAACCAGTATTGCTCAACTGAAACGGCGGAACGTCTGTACCGAAGCACGTGCAGGCACGCGCCGAAGGGTTGATGAGTCATCAGTACGGCCGGTCGGGACGGTCGGGATGGCTAGAAATCTTTCTTTCGGTATTTTATCGGACGGCGGAAGGTGCGGATGGTCCTGTTCCGACAGTGACGAACCAGTGCGCACACCCATAGGCAAATCAGTGCTAAATAAACATTTTTGAAAAATCCCGTTCGTACCGTACCGTCCGACCCAGTGCGTTCAAGGCTTAACTAACAAATCATTTATGTATTGCGTAGGTTAAAGTTTAAGTAGAAATTGACAAACTCAGATACCGGCGGAGACTTTGGCCAATAGGAGATATATTCTTATATGTATATATATGATGATATCCGACATTTTTTTCAATTTTTGTTGCATACATAGTTTCCATATCTTGCTGCTGTGCTAAAAAATACCTTTAAAGTTATGGTTATTGCACCCTAAAATATTTCACAGACTTCTAAAACTAAAATTTCTAAAACAACCCACATCAATTCAGTGTGACTTTGAATTTGAGTTTGAATTGTAAGAGAAAGTGCAGTAGGTGAACGTTGACACTTGTTGATAAGTGGTTGGGCATTACTGTACAAGCAAGAAATATTAATTTGATAAATGAATCGTTTTAGAGTTTAAAACTAACTATAAACACCAAATGTTCTGTATGTACCAATTTCAGTAATTGTCCTGAACACAATCAGTGGACGTATCAAAAACGACTAGTTAATCCAAAACGATGATATCATCAATAACTTGCATGCTGCATTTTGGAACCAATGAAGGTGCGGTGAGCAAAAATCATTGAATCGCGTTCCAATTCCAGGATAAATATAGCGGTCTAAAGAGAGGCAGTAGAGAAGTTAGTAGTATCTGCATTACATACTAATAGTAGAAATAAATGATAATGATGATCATTATTTATGAAAATCCTAGAAATCGGGTTGCAACGGTAATGCTGAAATTGAGAATTATTGCATTTAGTTGAAAAATTCTGACCAATTGGCGCTGACCTTCAAATCACAATCTAAAATGTTTCATTAGGCCTTTATAATCCTCAAATCGAATCTCTTCCGTGTAATTAAATCTAGTTTTAATTCCTTACGCTATTCTTATAACCCTTGGGTTACATCAGACTACCAAGGTGCTGAGAACGATATAAAAGCCGGGTCAATATTGAAGAAAGTAGACATAGTCTGATCCAGTGCATCAGTTGAAATGGCATTCCTGCGGTTATCAGAGAATAAGGAATTGGAGGATGGAAGAAACTCTACCCATTTAATTTGAAGTAATCACTCAGTAATATCTGAACGTACCTAATCTGTTCATACGAAGCACGTGATGGTTTCACTTCCTCAAATTATTTGTTTCTGCTGCAGCAGGCAATGACGTATGAAAACTGATAGGTAAGTACAGATTCGATAAGAAATTAAGTTGGTTAGTAAACTGATTATCTGCAATTTCATAATAAATTAGCACCCTCAAGTCAATTCAGTAAATGGAAAATTGCACCTGTTGATTTATATAGCATAAGCATAAAAATGTAGTTATGGACTTTGGTTTTATATTTTATATCAAACAAAGTGTTTTGTTGTAGTTTTCAAGTATACAAAAATATTCGCCATAGGTCTGCTTTATAGTAGATACAATAATTCAGATTTAGCCCTGTAAACAGGGAACTGGCTGAAGTATCATGATTTGGCCGCGAGATATTTTTTCTATAATTGATTCAGTTAAAAGCCGCAGTTATGATGGAGAACGGAATTAGAGGGTCACTTGGTGGATACTCCATGGTCACGACTGGAGTCAAAGCGAGGCGTTGGCACTGACGATGGCGGTGAGAAACGACGACAACAGAATAAGCTGCACCCAATCATCATAGCAGGCAGCGCAGATCAAGGACCAGGCAGGCCAGATAAATGGACTAACGGACTGCATTGAATCCCTGAATACCCAGGTTTTTAATTCAAATAACGCGCTAAATCAATTTATTTCCAATAATAACAGTTCTTCTAAAATGTCAAAGCTAACACATGACACTCCCACTTGTGAGGCACTAAACGAACCTGAAGGCGATATACGGGACGATGATTTAATCCCCGCCCAACACAGCAAAAAGCGAACTATTAGTAAAATTGAGGAATTTCCTCTTTTACCGCAGCACAAACCCCCCAGCAACGCATGTTCAATCAACATAATACCGCCTGTGTTCCTTCCATTTCTGCCAGCCGTCCAATGAGTCTATAAGCCCAATCCCCAAAATTGGCTGACATGCCTATGTCACGATCACCAGCAACTCCATCGGCTGGCAGCAACACGGCTTCTTCGCTATCTCAAGCTGCTGTTCATACATAAGGTCAACATACTCGGCTTGGTATTTGCCAAGCTATACCTGTAGTATTCAGGGATGCGTCAAGATGGGTAACCATTCACTACTGCTTTAGGTTGGTAGGTAGGTATAAAGGTTGTTCGTGGAATAGCTGTTGATGCTACGATACGCATTGTACCCAAAAGCGAGGACGATAACCGGAAGATAATTCGTCTTTTAAAAGCGAAAAATATTGCTCATCACACATTTCCTTTGCCCTCTGAACGAAATATTATCAGGAGCATCCCAGCATCAACTGCCGAGCAAGAAACCTACCCATAATTCACACACATGCGTGCCCTTGGTGATTCTACCAAAGACTGAAAAACACCAGCAAGTGTTTAATGGACATGAACTTCTGGGTCTGTCGATCAAAGTCGAGGTTCAAAGGAACTTTCGATTGTTAAAAGTATGAGCACACTCAGTCATATCAGTCATATACTGCTTTACCAAAGTGCCTGAAATTTGCCCAAGACCACATGATACATTTGTAACCCTGAAACGGGACAAAACATGCTCAAATGTGCGAACTGTGGTGGAGATCGTCGGAACAGTCCCATCTCTCGACTCACGCTTGAGGGAATCTGCAGATCATCGCACAAAGGCTAGCAAACTCATATACCAATGCAGCGAAGGATGCAACCGTGACTTAATCTGCTGCTTCGAGCTCACCTTAGACTATTCAGAGCGTGGACTTGGCAACCGCGCTTAACTCCTTGCAACACGTAATTAGTCCCCCACACAGGTCTTGCAGGCAATTTTTCTGGTAAACATCTAGTCAAGTGAAACCGCACAGCAACCGACTGTTGCGTGTGTTAGTAGACTGCACACTCGAACCAGTTCGTAAGCACACAACGGCGTGGCTCGCAATGTGATCAAAATCAAATCGTGCAATACTGAAAAAAAAACAAAAAAATGTTCACTTTTAGATATCGAATCTCAAAATTAACCCTTTTGGTTAGAATCAGAAATTACCGACCTCAAATCAACTATTCCTAGCTATGCCCTCCAACCGACGCATTTCATCCTGTTTGTCCTTCTTACGTTTTCTATCCTTACTTCTCCATGACATTGTCTATTCTATGGGTAACCAGACCTGATAGACCGACCCACCGACACGACTGTAACAAAGGTCCGTTGGACCGCTCTGACAATTGAAGACACAAGTGGATAAATGTCTCATGTCACAAAATAATTATTCTGAGAAAAATCGAATTAGATTTTCGATTGGAACTTTTTTATGCACCACATTCGAGGCATATAATTCAAGTACTTTTAAAGCTTAGTTATGTATTTTCTTCGTCTGTTTTTTTTTTTGAGACACTTGTATATTTCACGGGAAAATGGACCTTGAATGTACATGATACCTTTATACATGAAAAATTGGCTTAGCCTGTATTAAAAGCATATGGAGAAAACACACATTGGTGTGTTTTATTGCAAAAAATCACAAAACTTGAAACTAATCTAGTCACTAATTGGTTTTTCTTTTTTTCTTTGGATGCCCTTCGTTGTCTTCAAAAATTTTTTCACAGAACCATATTTATACTCTTTCTTACCTTGACTCCTTTAAAAAGTAAAAAGTACATAACACCTCTCTCACCTCAATATCGATGTTATTTATGCAAATAACATAACAATGGGACTTAAGAATGAAATGGAAGCATATTTTAAGCTTATTGAATGAAAAATACCCATTTTTGAAAACATGTTACATGTCACCTTTATCCACTTGTGTCTTCAAATGTATTTTACTCTAGACATCACTAACTACATCTTAGTGAAGAAAACTGTTTCAACAACAACACCCTTACACTAAAGTATAACAAAACAGTATGACATAACCTAAAACTCATGTGTCATGCTGCGAACTCTAGAGAGAAACTTTACTCTTAACAGTGGATAAAGGTGTCATGTTACCTTGACTCCTTTATCCACTATGAAAAGTAAAAAGTATTGTACGTAACACCTTTATCACCAAAATATCAATGTTATTTATGAAAATAACATAACAAAGGGACTTAAGAATGAAATGAATTGAATTATTGAATGAAAAATACACATTTCTGAAAAAATGTCACATGACACCTTTATCCACTTGTGTCTTCAATTGTTATTAATAATAATACGATATAATTGATATGTTTAAGCTTTTTTGGGTCCACTTAACATATTTACTTTTCCATCACAAGGCCTATCAAATGCAGAAAAGCTGGTGTTTAGATAACCAGTACCAACACATTATAAATAGTAAAATCTAGACGTTTGTGACACATAATCCTTTATAGAATTAAAGAAATATCAAAATGGAGATGCTGTGACGAAAAAATACCGTGAATTCACGACTAGATTTGCTGAAAGAGAATTGAGGGCTGTGAGTAGCTTAAAGATGAAAATGGGACAACCATAACCAATAAGGAACACGAAATAAATAAAGACTAAGCTCGCTATAGATTTGCCCATATCCTATATAAAATACCTTATAAAAATGGGAGAACCACCCACAAAGAAAAAAATTTAAATTTGCTTGAGCTCAGAGACCTTTTATAGTGACGCAATGACCTTTCTACCGAAAGCTAAGTGGCTTGTGCATATGCCGTCATTTGCCAAATAGCTTAATTAAACGAACAAAGTTCCTAGGGGCATCCCTGGGAAATTCTTAGGATTCGTACAGGCGAGCAGGGATTATAAAAGTTCGTACTTGCTCGCTGATGTGGCGTCTTATCGGTGGCCGTTACTGAAATGTCTACATCTCAGGAACGTTCGCTTACACGGGCGAGTTTTTTAAACTACATGCTGGGACGAATCTGCTATTTTTGTAGTGAGTGGTTAAGCCGCATTAAGCTTGCCAGATTATACGAAAAAGTCATGCAAAGCATGGATCCTTAATAGCAGAACAAAGATGAGGGTAGGACAGATTTCCCTGGTTCACATCTAACAACAGATTTTGTATATTGATATTTTGATATATGTACTCCTCACTATCTGTGGAGGAATCCGAAACCAGGGACACATTCACATTTACCACCCTATCTTAGTTTTCTTCCTATCAATTGACGAGATAGGGTGGTATAACAAAACAGTGTACTACTTCCACCATTACTGCTCGTCACGCTATTGAAGTTTGTACCTTAGCAATAAATAGTACGATTTGATTACATAACAACTACAATCTATTGACAATTTAACTACACTTCTAAATGCAGTACACTTTCTCATAGCAGCCGCACTATTGTGGTATCTAGGTTCTGCTTAGGCGGTCTACTCAGTTATAAGAAAAAGAGTTAGCGTTTGAGGTTTCATAGTTACCTTTGCCATTATTATAACGTATATATAATTATATATCTTGTGGTTTAAGTATCTACTTGAATAGTTTATAAACTAGCTGGATAGTACCCAAACTATCCAAATGCCTGGCTAATTTAGTGGAAAGTTACCTCGAAAGTTACCTTTCAATTAAAATAGCAAGAAGTGTTGGTTAGTTTGTACTCGTCTACTATCCAGCGAGTTTGTAACCTAGCCAAGAATTGCCAGTATTCCACAAAATAATTACACAAATTGGCCGGGGTTTTTGGCTAGTTTACAAACGGTGTATAGTATTTGGATAAACTGAATATTTCTCCTAATGTACACCTACCAACTCGTTGGTTAACCATATCTTTTGCTAAGAACTATTTAAATTAAATTAATCAAAGGAAATGGCTTAGTTTGCATGCTAACCAACGAATTAGTTATTACATATTACTAGCAATATTCAGTTCACAATATGGCGTGATGCTAGTCTATAAACTAGCCAATATCCCCGGTTAATTTGTGGAATTCTTTTGTGATATTTACTTTAGCTACAATTCGTGGCTAGTTTACAAGCTATCTGGATATAATACAAATTAACCAACATTCATTGATATTTTAATTGAAAGATAACTTTCCACTAGAATGAACAGGCGTTTGGATAGCTGGTATACTATCCAGCTAGTTTATAAAGTAGCCATGCAAGCATTTTAACCGTAACATATACATTACCAGGAGATTATTAATATCACCATTGGTATCTAGTAGGCCCCAGTCGTGAGTTGTAAAGTATAATTCACGCACGCATTTGATTATAGGTGGTGTTATAATACCGACTATCTATATAAAACTTTTGTTTACTGAGTGAGAAATTTCGCAAAACATGCAACAGGTGCAGATAGCAAAGCAGCTGCTTGATGTTGGGATGCCATAGTTATGCGTTTAAGATACATTGAAAATTATAGAAATAGTGCGCGGTATGTTTTGTGTGCAACAAAAGAGCGTAAACAAATGTTATATCTCTAAGCTATAGTATGCCTGTTCAAAAGTAGTTTGGTAATGGCCATATAACCTAAGGGGAATAGATAAATACATTTATAGCCACTGCAGTTAGTGCAAAAATATTTCCGAAATTATTTCAGGAAAATGTTCTCTATACCACAGCTTTTCCTTTTGAGAAGCTATAACATTTTTATTATACGCCAGTATATAACACAAGCAACTGTGTGTTTACAGGTAAAGTAATCTTGGTATCAAACTTTATAGCCTGATAGCTACAGAAAGTAAAAACCTAAAGTGCATAACTCAATTTAAACGGAATTTATATTATATATTAAATTATTATGGAATATGGTGGATTACAACCTACAGCAGATTAGATAAAACATATTAGTTGTATCTGTTTTTATCTCAGCCAAATACAGTATTACTGCGAATCTTTGGCTATTTTCATGTCCTCCTCATTGCCTTCCTCTGATATGTTTAGTCTCTATATTTTCTGTTTTATTTGCCTTTAGTCGCTCTATTACTGCCGTTAATATTGCTCTTATATCCACATTTACTTCGTTCGTAATACTCTCGTGGGTGTCCAATGTTGGCGAAAACCTTATCTTTATCGCTTTACAACTATTATACATTTTCAAAACCATGAACACAATTTGTTGTATTCTTAACGAAAGAAACAAATGAAAACTAAAGAGCAATGTCAATATGAAAGAAAGAGTCGAATGACATCTGTGATGACGAAGAAGAAAATTCGACATCAGCTGAGAGACAAGGACATCATCACCAGAGGCTTAGAATCAAAATCGAGGTAAAAAGGATCAAAAGATATACGTTAAGACAGTAGCTGTAAAAAAAATTAAAATAACTTTTGTATATAATTCAGTATAGCAAGACACGTGTGTTTCTGCTCCGTGAAAAGACCAATTCTTACGCGGTTTAGTCAAAGTGTTTTTAGTGGTGTTTGGTATGCATATATACAGAAAATTATGATGAATATTTTGACATCGCTTTCACATTGATTAGATTCTCTATTGGAGAGTAATCTGGATAATTCATCTCTTTCATTGTGTGGGGAAAAAATTCTACACTTTTTCCTGCTACCTAAGAAATAATAATATATAAATGGATACTCGTTCAGCTGGAATCAGAGATGCAGTGGCGTATCAAGGTGATAAAATTAAGTGCGCTAAATGTAGAGAATCTAATAATGAACCTGTGGTTTATTGCGACAGTTGCGAGCGTGCAATTCATACAGAATGCTCCGAACTGAGCGCATCTGAGTTAAAAGTAATGTCGCTGAAAAACAAGCGGACCTTGAAATATTTTTGTGAAGACTGCATTGCTGGGGTTCGAGCCGTTCCAAGTCTTATCAAAAAGATTGATGAATTCCAAACTCAAATTGAGGATCTCAAGCAAAAGCTATCTTCTCCTAATCCAGAACAGTACTTAACACTTACAAAGCTGGACGAGGGTGATATCATCATGGAAATGCAGGAACAGCAGGCAAGGAAAAATAACATTATGATATTCAATCTACCAGAAACGCGTGAATCAGACAATACTGCAGCAAAGAATATCTTTAGAGAATTAACATCTCAAGATATACAAATAATTACTACAAGCAGAGTTGGAAAAAAGAACAAAAATGATCACCAGGCACTGAAGGTAGTGTTATCAAATCCTCAAGATGTCAACAAAATACTACTATCTCGGAAGGAGGTACTGAAGGCTAGAAAAATATTTGTGACACAGGATATGACACCGAAGCAAAGGCAGAACATCAATAAATTGAAGTCTGAAATCAATTCACGCCGTGAGCAAGGTGAACATAATCTGGCATTGAAATATATCAGGGGTGTTCCGAAGATAGTTCAAACTACAGAGAGACCATCAAGAAAAAACTAGGTTATCAACCGATAACTGTGTATTACCAGAATGCCGGTGGAATCAGAACGAAACTGTCGGAGATTAGAAAAACCGTTGAGTGTTGTGATTACAGCGTGATTGTTATAGTGGAAACGTGGCTTAATAAGGATTTCTTTGATGGTGAGCTTGGTTTAACAAATTATGATATATTTCGAACTGATCGTGATCATACTTCGTCAATCAAAAGCAGGGGTGGTGGTGTCATGATCGCAGTAAAAAAGTCGCTTGCTGGTAAACATGTCATTGTTCCTGATAATGACTTAGAACAAGTATTTGTTCAAGTAAAGTCCTCATTTGGGCATATTTTATTCGGAGCTGTTTATATTCCTCCATCTTCAGATGCAGACGTTTACGTTCGATGTGCTAGCTCAGTTGATTACATTTTGAGTGAACATGCTAACAGACTATGCTTATTAGGCGATTTTAACATCCCAGATGCAATATGGTGTAATGATGATTTTGGATTACAAGTCACTTGCCAGGAGAAATCTGCGGCTCTCATATTGCAGGACTGTCTTTCCTATTATAATTTATTTCAAGTCAATAAAATTCCAAACTCAAGAGGTGTAATGTTAGATTTAGTTTTTTCGTCCTTTCCAGATGTGATCGTCAGTGAACCTGATGAACCAATTTTTCCTAACAGCATTCGTCATTCGGCTATCAACTTTGACCTCAAAGTAAAAAATGATACCGGAATTCATTATGAAGAGCTATATTACGATTTCAAAAACGCAAACTATTTTTGTATAAATAACTATCTTGCTAGTGTCGACTGGAAAACTATCATGACAGATAATATAAATTCTACCTTGGAGAACTTCTATAGTCATTTATATCATATCATTGATCTTTACGTTCCTCTGAAACGTTATAAAACTTCAAGCTTTCCAAGCTGGTTCAGCCACGATTTGAAAAAGCTGATTGTCAGTAAAAAACTGGCTCATAAAAAATATAAAAGTACCGGTGCTTTGGATGACTACACTAAATTCAACGCATTGAGGGAAAATTGTGCTCAGCTGAGGCAACAGTGTTACGCTAATTACATTGGTACTATGGAGTGCAATATCTCTAATAATGCTAAGTCTTTTTGGAGATATATTAATGAGAAACGGAAAAATTACATGTTGCCATCAAGTATGTTTCTGGAAGATGTGCATACTTCTGTTGATCATGAGATTGTCAACCTATTTGCCAAATATTTTTCATCTGTTTATAGCAACAATGTGATTAACCAAGTTCCTGAATTTAGTTATGTAAATACAGTGAATGTTCAAAATTATCATATTGACATTCAGGATATTATTGATTTAGTAATGGAGTCTCCTGATAAAATTGTTCATGGTCCAGACGGCATTCCCTTATTCTTTATTAAAAAATGTATATTTACACTTTGTACTCCATTACATATGTTATATAATACTTCATTGACATCGGGATGTTTTCCAGACTTTTGGAAACGTAGCTACTTGAAACCAATACATAAAGCTGGTTGCCGCAATAACATCACAAACTATAGAGCAGTGTCAAATCAGTCAGAGTTTGCTAAGCTATTTGACTGTCTAGTTACTAAGCTGATCACTTGGGATACTAAGCATATTATTATAAATGAACAACATGGCTTTTCAAAAGGCAAGTCTACCTGCACCAACTTAATGACTTACCAGAATTATATAACAGATGCTTTTGAAAATAGAATGCAGGTTGATTCTATCTATACAGACTTCTCTAAGGCATTCGATAAAGTGAATCACACTTTATTGATTGCTAAGCTTGAGGCTGTAGGAATTGGAGGTTCAATTTTGAAATGGATTGGTAGCTACCTTTCCAATCGTACTCAATGTGTGAGGTATGGCAATTGTATTTCTTTCGAAATTATGTGTACCTCCGGTGTACCCCAGGGAAGCCATATTGGGCCAATATTATTTAACATTTTTATTAATGATATTACACATGTCATAAGATATAGCAAATTTTTGTTATTTGCGGATGATTTAAAATTATTTAAATCCATTAATGATTTGAAAGATGCTCAACAACTTCAACTAGACTTAAGTAATTTTATAAATTGGTGCCATGTAAATCTTTTAATTTTAAATATTGGTAAATGTTATAAAATCACCTTCCATAGAACTGCTAACCCAATAAGTTTTGATTATCAGATCGATAATAGTGTTGTAGCTGAAACAAATGATGTGAAGGATTTAGGCTTAATCTTGGATTCTAAATTGACCTTTAAGACTCATATCACAAATATTGTTTCGAAGAGTTTGAAAATGTTAGGCTTCATTAATAGATGTTCTACTGATTTTTCTGTTGCAACATTCAAGATACTCTATTGCTCGTTGGTCCGTTCACTTCTAGAATATAATTCAATCATTTGGTCACCATCCTACGATAATAGTATTCGTTCAATTGAGAGAGTACAGAATAGGTTTCTGAAGCGTTGTGCATATAAGATGGGACTTCCAGATGACCCCAATATAAATACATATATTATGTCTTCCCTCAATATAGCTTCACTCAAGCATCGCCGTTTAGAAATGGACTTGAAATTTTTGTACAATTTAATTAATAATAATGTTAATTGTCCTGAAATTCTAGAACTAGTTAAGTTCAATGTAAGTGTGAAAAGAACCAGAAATACCGACTTATTTGTTGTTCCATTTTCGCGAACTAACTATGGTAT
The DNA here is from genome assembly GCA_951848785.1 of Callosobruchus maculatus. Taxonomy (NCBI): domain Eukaryota; kingdom Metazoa; phylum Arthropoda; class Insecta; order Coleoptera; family Chrysomelidae; genus Callosobruchus; species Callosobruchus maculatus. The sequence goes on from CATOUR010000228.1 coordinate 820,401, forward strand.
GAATGAAACTATCACAAGAGTCGTACGTGCTGCTAATAAGTTCAAAGAACTGGATCTTTTTGACCAATCAGCCATTCATTTTAATAAATCTATTAAGATGTTATAAATAGTATTTTTTTGTATGAGCTATGGATTACACATAGAATGTCTTGTTATATATTTAAGTATGTATTGTTAATTGGCAATGCCGTAAATAAATAAATAAAAAAAATATATACTGGTGTCATCATGATCATTTAAAATGTAGCTTGAACAATCGGAGAGATATACAAAATGGGATTATTTTGGATGCCTATACTGCATGATATCTCCTTTTGCAGCAAATTTCCCCACCCTTATTTTAAAAATGATCAAGAAGCTCATAAACTACCAAAAGCAAAGTTTGAGCATAGTTAATATTTTTGCTGCACCTTTTTTTACTATTACATTCCCGCCACTAGAGGGCTTGGAACATCCATAGCCACACGATTTTCGTTCAAGCCACATTAGTGTGAGGAAGTTTCCGTATTATCTTGTACTCGAGTGATAGTGTTTTCCAAAACGTAGCCGTTCTGTCAGATTTCAAATCCGTTGTAGAAACTATATCTAGTACCAATAAGGGCTATTATAAAAAATCACATCTTATGTTAAATTCAAAGTCTTATCCATAGTTTTAGTTCGAAATATGAACAAGTCATCTTTACTTGGGTCAAAGTGACATATATTATGAGCATACGTGGTAATGAGGGGGATGGATGATATGGCTGCAGAAGCAGCCATCACTTCTGGTGATTTCGAAAGATGCCCAATTTATAAAGATATAATTAGTGAGAGGCATAAATTAACAACTACCTTCTCCTATATAAGATTCCTTTAGTTAGTACTACTCAAGATTGTAACTCCTTTGCCAGCAGAAAGTACTCAACTATTATCATCAGACTGAGAATACATCACGGTAACCCTCCATATCATTTATACACGATAGGTCTGAAAGAATATCCTTTGTGTGGGGACTATTTAATAGAATAGCCGATTGTAACCATCTTTTGTGCATGTGGTACGCACGGAATAAGTCTGTAGCAGCGCTATTTCGTTTATGCCATCATTTAGTCTTTTACAGCATCTGAAAAAGGAGACATGTATGATATTTTTGTCTACTTGTGTGTCATCGGCATCGACTGCTTTGGTCATTAGCCTCGTGTTTTGTGTAGGCTTTGTTACTGTTTCCCGGCGCCACTTTGGAACAACACTGTTAATTAGAAGCCAACAGTGAAGGCTCAGGCAGGGATTCTTCGCTGAGCTTTATGGATATTTATTTTTGATTGAAAAAAAAAACAGAAATAAATTTCCGCCTCTAGCGAGAATCGAACCCGGGACCTTTCGGTCCATGAGCCCTTGACTCTAACCACTGAGCCAACCCACCCCCGTGTATGATATTGTTATACATTTTTGTAAAAATTCTCGACTCTGGATTTAACTGAAATTTTATACTATTCTGTGGCAAAAAGACTAATGTCTGACGCCAACTCTTCAACAAAAAAAAAAGAGATAGTGCTGTCAAGGATCAAAATGTGTAGTGTGTAGTAAAAGCTTCTTAAGCTCATAGTTGCTAAAATTGTTTTATGGCGTTCCTTCTTGGAAAGCTAATAAGAAATAAGAGATATGTAGGATATTATCAGGGTTAAAATTTTTAAGGCGACACAAGTTTTTTCAGAGTATAGCAAACTTTTCGGTAGTTTCTCCTGTATCACACCTGGATCGCTTTTTAAAAGCGTTAATGTATTTTTAACTGAGAGTTCTAGGCTCATATCTAAAATTCAATAAAAATGGTTATAGGAGGCTCACAGAATTATTGATTTTTATTTTATACTTAGTGTACGTCGTAGTGGCAGTGCACTGAATATCATTTCCATCACATCAGCACTTACTACTTAATTTCGGTTTAATGTAAAAATACAAGATTTGAGAGCAAAAGTCATAATACTCGTATACGTCCAAGCAGCCTTCTCTTGCTGATATAGAAGGCTGCTTGGGACTCCACAGACTTGCTGGTGTTTAACTGCATTAAGCCGGAAAGGCGGAGATCGTAATTTCCAGGCTGGCAGTTTGGAGTGACGGGGCTAGCAGGAGTAACGTCTTTCTCCTAGTTCTAATAGGAACGTTTACGGTCGCTCTCAGAAGTACTAGAAGATGCTCGTTTACCCACGACCATAGAAGGTATGCGTGAATATAGAGCCTACAGAGTCATAACAGCCGAATAGTTGAATCTGGCTGTATTCTTCTAAAGTTGAACTGTATGTTGTGTGGGGTGATTTTTGACCGGTTGCCTGCTACGTGCTACATTGAGTAATAGTAGTGGTAATGAGGAGGCGGAGCCAGACAAAAATAGGGCAACTTTGACTCCGGTTACAGATTCCACATCAATACCTCTCTTGCCCTGCTCTAGGGCTCATTTTCTACGAACCACCGGTTGTAAAGGTCAGTATTTCGGACACGTTTGAAAAGTATAATGATTTTCCTTCAAACTACGTCGTGTCAAATATCTTAAACCTAGGTTACGACACGCAGCATAGTTGTTCAGGAAATGAAGCAAAGCTTCGTAGTCTGCTGAGCATTTGGAATAGATAGGGTAATTTACCACTTCCACCGCCTTTTTCTGAAACTTTTTGCTTACTTACTGATCCAGAATAACGTTGATTTGGCACCTGTGAATGCTCCGTATAAGTTCAGGATCAATGCAGAAGCGTTTAGTCCCTATATTACGTACGTTCAATGAAAGCCATGGCCTGGTTGCTGCTGAGGCCAATTGTACCACAATACTTTTATTTTTATTATAGACGGTTGAAGAAATCGGCTATAGCGCAGGATATGTGCACTCCCATACTCAAAAATCTGAGAAAAAATTGCCACCCAACTTAAGTCCATCCGACGTGTTACCACGGACCGACTAGCTGAAGCCCGTTCTCCGTTTTCTTACCTCTTACTACTCACGGCACCTTCGTCGAAAGACATAACAACATGAGTGCCTTCAGACGTTTCTGTAGGTCTGCGCAGGCTTCTTGTCTGTATTTAAACCACCTCTTACACTCAAAAAGCGTATCCTTCACCTTGTTTAGCTGTCCGCAATAGCGGCACTGGTTATCGCTAGGTCATTGAAGCCATATCTGCTGCCACTTCTCACGTCTCTGTATCGCCTTGTGAGACGTAGATGTTTCTTTCCTCTTCAGCCAGCATATCTGAACATATGTAAACGTGGTGTCCCTGTCACTACTTGCAAGCCATTCTAGATGCCGTACGGCAGGCACTGACTACCCTCAGTAGTAACTTCCTTCACACCCTGTCGAATTCCTGCTGATGTTTTTTCCTTTTGAGTATCCTGTGCCATAGTGGCGCTCCTTACAAGACAATCCACTGGACGATTGCGTTCGGGCGTACGCTTTTTCTACTCTGTGTCAGTCTAGAGCGCACCTTGTTGTGCTTCTGCTTCTGCCTTCTGGGTTGACTTCTTAATGTTTTCTGAGAAGCATCTCTTGAGGTCTACATACGCTCCCAAGCTTGGACAAGGAAAGAGAGAGGACGAAACGCGCGACTGACATTTCTGTTTCCAAATGGCACCAGAAAACTACCACAGTTTACCTGTGATACGTGATTCCTGGCTCCTTCCTGCTGCTGTAGCCAAATGGCACCAGAAAACTACCAAAATTTACCTGTGATACGTGATTCCTGGCTCCTTCCTGCTGCTGTGGCTTTTACAACCGTAAGCTGCACACCCTACCATTATGCACACCACAATATTTTATAATGATTGGTCTCAAAAACGCTAAATATCAAACAAATATTTTGGTGGCTATTCATTTTCGGTAACAGCTAATGACAGCTAATTCATATAGCATCAAACGGGCATGCGGTATCCCCTCTCTTTCCTTATCTAAGTGTATTACGGATATACTAAAGACTATCATTTTGCCTCTAAGCTGGAAATTAACTTCTTTCCTCTTTATCCTATATCCTCGAAGTATCACTGCCTTAAGCTCTTCTAGAGCTAAATCTAGGTGATGATTCCTGATCCAGTCGTCAATCGTCTGCAAGGCCCGGTTTACCTTCTATGAGAGAGACATTTTGTCCTTGGCTGTCGCAATTAATACGAAGCCCATCGTACTAATTTTACTTGGAGACCGTAGCCTCAATATTTTCCATCGTACTGAAAACCAGTGCCCTAGTCTCGACTCTTGTGGTATCCCGTTGGTTATTCTTCTACAAATTTGCAATTCTACTTTGGATATAGATATTCGTGCCATGGAGATAAATATCTATTGTGATATGAAGATATTTCTTGATGTCGCGTCTTCGCACTTCACTAACTATGATGACCCAGGAGGCAGTATTAAAGCATTCCTGACATCAAGGTAGTAGATGTGGGGCCACCGCGCCTGGCAAGTAGGGCCTCCTTTTTGTCATCCCCGAATATCACTCCTCAGCCACCACTACCTACCCCTCCCTCCCTGCCAAACCTTCCCTACCTTTTAACAAAGGCCAGTATGTCGTCGGCCCAACTTAAGGAGGGCAACTCCTCTATCAGATACAAAGATCTCATATCACCGCAAGGAAGTGGTAGGCCGTTTCATCGGCCCCTCCAGAGCCCACACATAAAGAGTCATCTTTAATTCCCAATAGTGATAGATTCCGCCTAAGCCTACAGTAACCCGTCATAATATCCACGAGGGTTCTAATGGTCCATCGGTCTTGGTTCGTAGCCATGCTTACCTAGAAGTGTTCAACCCAGCTATAAAATCCTTGGTTTGTTTGTATCCCTCACATTCCCTTCACTCTTCATCTATGGTATAACTTATCCACTTTTTGATCCTATAGCGGGCTCCGGGCCAATAAACGGTCTCCCGGTGCCAAGTCTGGCTAGCCTATCTGCTTCATCATTACCAAAAACGCCCATATGACCTGGGACCCACATCTGGATAACTTCCTTCAGTCTCGCCAGCTCTTCCAGTCTCTTCGCGCACTTCTGAACCAGGGGTGCTCTAGTTCTGGGCCCGCAGATGGCTATTAGGTCTGCCTGACTGTCAGAGCAGATTAAACCTTCTGCTCTGTGCGCTTTCTCACCTCGTATTGCATGCAGCAGAGACTATTGCAATACTTCTGCTTCGAAAATCGGTGTTGTGTGTTTTAGTGTGTAATGAGCTGCTGTTTCGTAAATATTACGTTTTGTTATCTTCGGACATAAATTTTATAGTGGGTATTCTATTGAAAGTGAAAATATTCTTAGGAGACTCATATTTTACTACAATGAAGGTAGAGAACCTAGAATTTAGTTTGCCTCCTGTTACTTGCAACAATCTTATTTTTATGTTATATAACCAGAATTAGTTTGCCTTCTGATACTTGACAATAACCTTACTTTTTGTGTTGAACAAAAGAAGTCTTAAGTTTAGATTGAACAATCTGTTTCTTCTTATATGCCTTCATATGACGATTTTTTTATAAAAATAGATATTAAATAAAACGAAACGTGTTTCCATTATCATCAACACCAATAATAATATTAAGATCTCATTTTTTTTTTGCATCAAAACTTGCTTTACCCACTGTGCTACATCAAAACTCGCCAATTCCAAACCAAAAAGTTAAAATTGTTATTTATGTACATCAGTTTTCTTTAAGAGCAAAATGCCGCTGCTGTTGTTACCACCTTACAGTGGCGTGCCAAGGTCTTCGGGGCCCCCCGCGATTTTCTTCAATTTTATGCCGGATGCCCGGGCCCTCCCCGCAACGCGGGCCCTGTGGACCCTTTTGGCACGCCACTGCCACCTTATCATTACATTGAAAATGTATGCACCGATAGTGTAATTAGTATGTTCAAAAAACGATTTTCTTCATTTACCAAAAATTGGGTAAACTGGATAAGAAGACAGTAACTCTCCCGTACTCCTCGATTTTCCACATACAACCCTGCCTAGACGAGAGCGGTCCGTGTAGCAAACCAATACCTCTTCGAGGAACTGAATCTTCTCTCTTTTCCACTTCTGGATACTGCGAATGGTAAGAGTGAAAGATTTATCCAACCTTGGTAGAAGGTTTGTCTCGATAACCCTGTAGGCAGGATAGGCAATGCTTCCTCTGCCAGCCTGGCTATATTTGTATTTCCAATCGCCTTCCGCTTTATCTGTTACCGGAGTCCCGCAGTCTCAGATACGCTGCTACCGCTGTCATCCCGATCCAGTGTGTTACCGTCGGTGGTCCGAGGAGGACATCCAGTGCTTCAGTTGGCGTCGTTCTCATTGCACTTGTGAGGCCCATGCAACAAGCCTTTGTATCCGTCTTGGACTTCGGGCGGCTGTGGATTTCTGCAAACAAGGCCACCAGATCACCGAGCCGTATTTATTGTATGATGGCAGTTTATATCCACTGAAGGATGTTGGGGTTCAATCCCCATGTCCTTCCTGCTGCCCGCCGCAGCTGCCAAAAGGTCGCTGTTGGTCTTGACACGAGTCTGTCAATGTGCAACCTCCACGTCAGCTTCGAGTCAAGAATGACCCCCAAGTATTTGCCCTCCCACGAAAGTGCTAAAGGTCTTCCGTATATTGTAGGTAGTATAAAACCTTCTAACTTCCTCCGTCTACAGAACAATACTAGCTCCGCTTTTGTTAGATTTATCGAGAGCCCTGTACACGACATCAAAGGTAACTAATGTGCACTATTTATCCTTGGAATTTTCTTATATTCCTATCATTGTTACGAGAAAGTCGATGGTAGACCTACCGTTATGAAAACCGAACCGGTGTTCCGAGAGACCTTCTCCATCTGGTTCTTTCTGGAACTTCTGACGGATCATTATAGCTTCTCTATAGTGTCCAGTGGATATCTGGTTCTGTAAAACGTTGTGAATCCAGGAGGTTTACTATGCTCCAGACATCTGGGAAGGCTTGCTTCTTGAGCAGCCCATTTGACAGATTTTACAGCAAACGGGGGAGGAGCAATCGGTCTGTCTACAATCTCCAGCGGTATATTATCCGCAACGCGTGCCTTTCCTGCTTTAAATCTATTATCTGCGTCTTTCAGTTCCTCCAAGCTGAACAAGGTGATATTCTCGGCTGTACTTCCCTTCTACCACGTGTCTCGTCTGGTTGAAAACATTTCACGTCGTCAGCACCTCAGGCCGGTGCAGTCCACAGCAAATATCTGATGACTATGCGGTAGTCCTTGCCTCAACTGTAATTTTCTAGGTTGTCGCACAGATTCCACAAGTGGTACTTCTTAGCGAAGTGAATGAAGCTTTTTGCGTCTTTTGACGCTGTATAGGCATCGCGCAATTCTACTAGAATCTTATCTGGCCTTGGATTGTTTCACAATTGGCCCTTTCCTCTTCGATTTCATACTTCCACTAAAAGGGGACCCTCGATGGTCTAGTTCCGCTCTTTACAGTACGCTCCCTCAACGTTTGCCTCTGGCTTCGATGTACTTCCAGTGTTCTTTTCGAAACCAAATTATGAGACTTCATAGAATGGTACAAAAGTCAAAAATACCTTATGGTAATAAAAAAATTAAAACGCACTTCTATTCTTTTATCGTTCCTCCAGCATTTCTTTTTATTTTTTCTTAGATAAATATTGAAACCATAGTAGGTGTTAAGTCCATCTGTTCATGTACTTTCAATTTACTATTGATTTGGCGAGGTAGCTTTATAGTCTAATAAATTTTAGTGGATTACTATGATCCTACTCGACATTCTCCACTTACCTTTTCGTACGAGAACTAAAAACCGCGTACCAAATTGGGATAACCACACTCTCCCAAACGGCTATGTAAGTTCGTATTTCCGTCATATTCTAGTTACCTAGTTGCACAGTTTATGCGGTGGCGTGCGATTCAATTAATTAAAATGGCCCACTACCCCACCTGCCAGTCTGTGTTGATTGATCTTTACAATCACGTCCTAAATAAGGTCAATCTCTGATGCCGGCTAGTCTCCACGGACATATCCGAATGCATGTCGATTGAAGGCACTCACAATAATTTGACATTTTGCTGGCTATACCAGACGAAAAGGAAGTAAGATCAGCTATTCATTTGCTAGAGGTCCTCTTAACTTTCTAAACAAATTCATTACACTTTCAGTTCAATTGAATTTAATTCTCTATTCATGTCCATACATAACAAAAATGTTTACACATGTCAATCACAAAATAAAATACTTAAATCACTAACAGTTAAAATTTTATCATCGAATACAATTTCAGCAACAACCACAATTAAAACGTCTCTTTATTGAGATATAAGCTCTGTAATTAAAAATTATGGGCTAAAAACTCCTGAAACGAATAAAATGCATTTTGCAGTAAAATTTCGTTGATTTCATATTCAAAGCTAACTAATAGAAATTTTTTATTGTAGCGGGAATGCTATTATAGAATTTAATCATCCAGTACCCCGAGCGATTTTGATACCTCCTTAACCATCTATATGAGGGTACTAAATCATTACCTGTCCTTGTATTGTATTTGTGCACAACCCTATGCATCTGGAACATACATATATTACGTTTCACAAATAAAGGATTTTCCAGGATGTATAGGCCTCGTAATGTATTTCCAGGTTTACAAATGCCTGTCTACAGTCATCTCTGTGGGAAAGGCCAGACATCAGTATTATAGTTTCTCTCTGCAACCTGAATAGTCTCCAAACTCCAGCGGAATGTCCCCATGCCAGAATTGCATATGTAAGATGACTGTTAAATATTGCGAAGTAGGCAATTCTTGAAACATGAGGTGAAACACAGGCTTCCAGATTTCGCAAAACAAAGAGGTTCTTATTTAATATTTTTGCTGTGTCTTCCACATGCGCACCCCACTGTAGTCTATTTTCAAGCCAAACCCCTAGAAACTTCACAGTCTTGCTGCTGACATCACCCAGGTCTCTCATTGATAATATGGTTCTTTGTGCTTTGTCCTCATTTAACAAAAGCTTGCTAGCACAGAACCATGTTTGAGCCTTGTCTTTATCTTCCAGTGAACCATTCCAAGAGTCTGGAAAAGTATCAGCTGCGAAAGATACCTTAGTGTCACCAGCAAAAAGTGTATACTCATTTTGATTAAGAGGAAGGTCATTCATATAGATCAGAAAGAGTATTGGGCCCAATATAGACCCTTGTGGTACTCCGACACCCATAACACTTTCTGCTGACCTCACTCCGGCAACATTCGCCTCCTGGGTTCTACTGGTACGGTACGATTTTATAAGCTTAATGCTATCTGGGCTAAAATTGTATGCTATATCACTTTATTAATAAGGATGTCATGGCTAACACAACCAAAGGCCTTAGTAAGATCACAAAATAGGACAGTAGTGTATCTGTTCCTATGAAAAGCATCAGTAATGTCATCAACAAGGTTCAAAATACTCATGACAGTACTTCTATTCTTCCTAAATCCAAACTGGTCATCGGTAAACAAGTTATTTGATTCAAAATACATTGCAATTTCTGCAGCTAAGTCTTGAGTAGTCGCCTTGATAAGAGTACCTGGTAAAAAATTACATAAAAGCAATGAACACCAACGTTATTTTGAAGCTCATGACGGATGTCATTATCAACCATGTAAAGTGGTGTGTGCACTTTGGTTCTCATCAATTTGAACAGCCATATACTGAACTAATGGATATAGATATGGATCTACGTTTACCGATTGTTATTACTACAAACACAATTACATCATCTTGCAATTGATACTCGATGAACAAGAGAACAGTATACATTGGTCTATGCTCTCAGATTATTAATATTACGAACCACAGGCATTAGTTAGTGACCGTAGGTATTGGTTCAATGAACTGTGAACATGAGGTTAATGAACAGGTATCTGAAGTACATCACCAGCGCGTACTACGACGTTGGCTGTCCATTTAATCTTATTTGTGGCGACTCTAAGTAATTCTCTGAAAGTCATATTTGACCATTGTCGCAGGTTTTTGATTCAGGAGCTGCGTCTGGTCCCATCTTGCTATTGATTCATCTTCGATTATAAGACGGAGCAGTTTGTAGTTTTGGTTTCTCAAAATGCGTCCAAAATATTGTGTGTTTCTTTCTTTTATGAGGTTCATAAGCTCTGTTGTCTTGTTTATTCTCCGCAAGACCTCCTCATTTGTCGTATGTATCACGTAAGACATTCTAAGCATTTTACGGTAACACCAGAGTTCCAGTGATTGTATTCTTTTTTCTGTTGGTTCTGTCATTTGCCAAGCCTCAGCAATGCACGGTACAGTGGAGAAAACATAGCATTTCAGTATTCGAGCTCTTAATGGGATATGAAGTTGGCGGCTGCATAGCATTCTATAAAATATGTCATGCTCGTGCTTTTTCTATGCGTCTTCTTATCTCTAGTGAATGGTCCCAAGATTAGTCAATATTACTTTATTACTCTTTCCAGCTTTGTTACGTTGATGTTAATTTTGACTTTCTTGTTCTAATGTTTGCTGATAACCATCGTTTTTGTTTTCTTTGTGTTTAATTCTATTCGAAATTCACATGCTGTTGTTACTCGGTTCATTAGTCGTTGCAGTGGTTCAGCGCTATCTCCTGTTTTCTATACATTATAGCCATTTTTTCGTCAAGGGCGTAAAGAGGAGACTCTCGTGGAAGATGGAGGATACAGAGCGGATAAAAATAGAATGATGAAAACAATAGCTCTAGATTTTACGGCACCTGGAAATTAGAAAGAGAATCTGCCCACCCCGACATTGTACCAGCTTGAGCCCCTCTAAGTCCAACGTCCATGTCCAACGGACACTATTGCATCCATCCGACATGCCACTACGGCCCGACCGGTTAAAACCCGTTCCCTCTCCTTACCTCCTCTATCTCCTCCGCCTCTCGTTACCTCGATACTGTCAGGGGGTTGAAACATCTTCAAGGCAACGGGCTCTCTTCACATCCTATCAATGTCTCTTCTCTCATCCCGGGGAGTTCAATAAACTTATATTGCAATGTTCTTCGTCCTACTAGCGGGACGCCACCTACCTCAACCTATTCTCATCTTTTTTCTTGCTCATGCCTTGGCTTACGAAGGATTTTACTCTGGTCCATTTTGCCTTTTGCTGGCCATTTCTCCGGTCAAGTTTTGCACCCGTATAGGTTGTCTTGAAAATTATACTTTTGTTCTGCTCTCCATGCCGTCCACCCCTTGCATATTAATATGAGCTGTCTCCAGCCCCGCAGTAGCTAAATAAGCTGCTCAACGTGATGTTCATTCTGTTAGTATGGCTTCCATAGCTTCCGGGGTAATCGTAATCAGTCAGAAACTGTGTCACGAAGTAGTTCAGCCTCCGGGCGGCGTTCGCATTTGACCCAACCTCTGATGTCCGGTGCTTTTGTTCGCGTTGCCGAGTGGGTATGGTTTTTCTAGATGTCTTGCCACATGCTTAGCGTCACCTCCCTCTCTCTCTGACTTACTTATTGGGTGAGTGCCTCGCTGTTTCTATTATAGAGTCGTCTTCTCTTCTCCGCGATTACTTTATTGGAGTAGTACCAGTGACAACTTGTATAGACTAATTCTTGGTGAACTTATTCTTGACTGTCAAGTAAAAGCTCTCTTCATGATAAAATACAGTAATTTCCAGAAACCCGCAAATCACAAAAAAACCTGACAAATAGTGACAAGTTATGGGAATAGATATACCTAGCGTACTCTATCGACTATCTTCTGGATTCTAAAAGGGATAACTCTAAGTATTTGGGATCTAATAATGACTTCCAAACGTATAAACTAAGTTAATGTCAACTACTATCTGATATTTCTAGGAAATACCTTACACCGTCTTCATCGGAAGTTCTCATTGAAATGACCGCTTAAATTCTTTTTTATGTTTGATATTCTTGGATCCATTATTGCAAAGGCAAAGAGTATTTCTTAATGATTGATGAAACATCCACTCGGTAATGTTGGTTTGTTCCAGTGGTGGCTCATGGGTTCTGAATGAAGATGGGCACAAAAGAAGACAATATACATATACAGGGTGGGCCAATAGTGAGTGGACGGAAGGTTGTGGGCTTACTGACACATATTTCAGAAATCTGTCACTTGATCATGGTAGCGACCCTTGAGGGCTATAACGCTAAAATCTTTTCACTTAAATTTTGACGTTTATATAGGGTGATTCATATCAAACTTACATTTCTTTGAATAAAACCCCCTGTATATTATTGCACATTTGGATTTCTTGATGAATTCTAGTGTAGCTTTATGTATCATATATGGACCTTTGAATGAACTGTTTAGGTGCAAATCAGCCTTTTTGGTAAAGTATGTATCAGAAAAAAATATCGCAGCGATTGTAAAACTTAAAAGGACGTGATTTTGCGGTACGACTAAGCATGGAATGCGTCACCTTTAGTCGAACGGCCAAATTTGAAGTCTTTTTGTAGTTTGAGAGATCAGTAGATTAGTTAAGGACACTTCAATCACAGACAACTTGATTTTTTCGAATGGGAATGCCTATATTTGTTTATAGAATGAAGTGTAAAGTTTGACTACCTTTCCAACGATATACGATTCTCATTATCAAACTTTTTTAGTTTTAATTTTGTTTCAAATTTTCTGTCAAATCGGTATTTTTCAATTTTTCTACGTGTCAACACAGCAGGCCATAAAAAATAAACAAATCCTCATTAAGATGGACGATACGGACATTATGTACGAGTATTGCTTTAAATCGTTCTGTATTTTGTAACCTGAAATTGATTTTAATAAAATTTCAACACAGTATTATTGCCGTGGCGATGATGGAAGATGCGTATGGTTTATAGAAATCCTGTCAGTGACGGCGCAGCAATAATAAGAAAACTAAAAATACAAAAATATCTCTAACTTCGTTTTTAGGCAATTTAGGGGTTCCTGATAGTTTCGTTTCATCCAGTTGAAGCTCGCAGAATAAAAGCTGTGTTTTTTGAGGGCAGGCGGGCGATGGTTTGGTTACAAGGGAATATCAGACTATAGCCTCATTCAATGGGAAAATAATAAAACGATATCACCGTCATGTGTGGAAAGTACTGAGTCAATCAACTTGACTCCCATTTTTCTGGGTGTTTGAGAGGGCACGTGCCCTTGTGCCCTTCAGAACCAGCCACTGTTCACTGATTTAATATTCTGACCAGCAGTCATTGTAACAATTCATAATACCAATGCTCAGAAAATTGACTACTACAGTCCATCAGTTTTATGCTCAAAATATTTTTTGTGTAGATGATCATGTGAATCTTAAGAATTCTGTGACCATGCTTACCGTCACCGAGCTTACGGAACAAAATGTGGTCTACTCTGTACACCGATATGTTTTGATTGATCTTTGGACAGCTGTTTCCTAAATATTGTCTATTTGTGGGATCGGATAATCACTGCAGCTGGCTAATTAATAATTCGCATGTTTGCTTTAATGGTGATAGTTTTGCTATTGGCCGGTTAGTAGCCGATTATTTCGGGCCATATGTATGTTTAATGCACGCCCGCATTACTAATACAGCTGACGTTTGCACAGTACTTCATGCAGCAAATTCATAGTAATCTCGATCAGAAACAATACGCTTTAGGTATTAATTTGCTATTTTTGTTGTTGGAGCGTCGATTGGAATGGTTATTTGATGTGGTGTTTCACTGTTTATTCCTGCACTGTTTTGTGTTTTTAGCATGCTTTCAGTAACTGAATCTGTTTCATTCCATCTATAAGATAGAATTTTTGAGCTATAGAGGCAAAGGACGTACTATTAGACCATTGCTGGATTAACTGAATTTAATCAGACTCGGCATCATGGATCATTCACCACAGGATAAATTGCCATAATAATTTGGTTGGAAACTTACTACAGGCATTGTCACTAGTAAATTGTTCACTTCAGGATGCCACCTGCGTCTGATTCGCGTTAAATGTCGAGCTTTGGTCCACGATTGCACGGGACATTCTCAGGGCACTATGACAAATGGGACTACCATTAGTGCTTACCTAACTTATATATACAAGATGGGTCAATACTGAGTGGACGGAGGATTGTGAGCTACTTAAACGATTTTCAAAAATCTGTCAACTTATCATGGGCTATAACCTTAAAATATTTCCGCTTAAATTTTGACGTTTATACAGGGCGATTCATATCAAACTTACATTTATTTAAATATAACCCCCTATATATTATTGCATGCTGGACTCCTTGGTGAATTATAGTGAGACTTTATGTATCATTATATGGAACTTTGAACGAACCGTTTAAGCGTAAATCACTATTTTTCGTAGGTATCAGAAAAAAATTGAATATCGCAGTGGTTATAAAACTTAGACGGCCGTGACTTTGAGGTGCGACTGAGCATTAAATACGTTACTTTAGGTCAGGAGAGATCAGTAGGTTAATTAAGGAAATTTTAATCACAAGTAACTTTATTACTCCAAATGGGAATGCTTAGTTTCTCTTATACATACCTTCAAATGTAAAATCTTATAGCCTTTCCAACAATGTGGAAAATGGAAGAAACGAACTAACTTGGCTGAAAGTTGCGAAGAGACTAGATTAATGAAGCAGGGTTATAAAAATTCCTTACAACATACCAGCTCTAACCAAAAATAAGCCTACTAGCTATTGGCAAATTTCCAACAGCAGTAAGAAATATTTAAATGGAAGGAACGCTACCAACGACTGTTGCTAGCGATAGAATATCTATATCTTCCGAATAAGTTTTCAGATTTAATGCTATGAAAGTAATTTCCGTAAGCCAAAAGTAACGACACTCCTGAGTGGAGCACTAAAAATTCTTCAGTAGGTTCTACTTGCTAACAAAATCGCAGAAAATTAAACCTGAACTGCAGTATGTTCAAATTATAAAACATACATAATTTACTTGGCAGGAAAATACATGAAATAAACACAACTACAACATAGAGCAATAAAAAATTACAGCAATCATCTCAATAGATGCTCAGAATGCTCCAGTTAGACATATCTTTACTTTTGACTGAACGGGAATGGATACTTTTTTATCCCATTAAATGTGAAACTTCATTCTGAAGATGTTAGACTGTCAGCAAAAATCGCTGGTAGTTTTTCTTTTGTTTCAAAATTTTTATCGCTTTTTGGAGAGTTGTCAAGCTCTAGTACATCTCAGTAGCTAGTAGGCTGTGAAAAAAGAAACACTGTCATACTCCAGCTTCTCATTGACATTAGATATCTTACCGCAGCTGCCTCCGGTTGGAGATGATGTGTTGTAAGGAATTCTCATAATCTTGCTCGTTGTTCTAGTTAGTTTGTATCTTTCTACTAAGTTAATTGGTTTCTTCCATCCTAACGGGTTTTTGTTTATTTTTCATAGCCTGCAAGATTACTTATACGTAGAAAAGTTGAAAAATACCGAATTGATTGAAAATTTGGAATAAAGTGAAAAAAGACTCATATTAATAATCCTACATTGTTAGAAAGGTTAACAGATTTTACATTTGATGGTGTAAAAAATTAGACATTCCCATTTGAAATAACAAAGTTACCTGTATTTGAAATTTCCTCAATTAGTCTACTGATTTCTCCTCGGATTTCTCCAAGTACAAAATGGATTAAAACAGTCTGATCTGACGTGACGGATTTCATGCTTAGTGGCACCGCAAAGTCACAGCCTTCTAAATTTTTTTTAATTGGTGCGATACTAATTTTTTTTTAATACCTACATATACCAAAAATAGTGATTTGAATTCACCAAGAAATCCAAATACGCAATAATGTTGAGAAACCCCGTGCAATGATTTTTGTACTGTATTTTTATGTCTAGAAGTCAGAAAAGCTATTCTAGATCAAAGAAATTATGAGCTACTCGTCAGTTGAGCAACGCACTGTGGTTTTACATTTCTAGAGTTGTAGCAGCAATTTTAAGTTTAGGTGAATTAGGTTTGTGCAATTTCGTAAATAGGAGGGACCTGGGGGGGAGGGGGGGCTGGCGCGAAACGTCACTGACTTTGAATATTTTGAATACCATAGGCAAGATACCACCAGGAAGGTTGTCACTTGTCCAGTTTTATCACAATGTGCTGGTATAGGCCTAAGGCGCATATCCTTGAGGACATTTTTTGGTTTAATTTCCTAAATTGAGAATCAAAATAAATGTTAAGTTCGGTTATGCAGGTAGGGTATTGAAATTTCCAAACTTCCAAGTGGCGTAGACTGGAATGTTTCGTCACTCTGAAAGTGGTCCTGTTCGAGTCACAATGTCCAGCCACGTCGATTAACATCGATTTTGACATCAACAACTCAACTGGTTTGGATAAGTTAGGTTAGATTATGAAACTGCGAAGTGCTAGAATGTTTCCTCGGTCTGGAAATGGTTTCGTACGATTCAGGACGTCGGACGGAGTCGTTTGAGCTACATTTCGGTTTCCTCTAAAACGTAGTCTTACCAAAATGATTTCAAAAATTCATAAATTTTAATTTTTTATTCTCGGGAGTCGAGACTAGTGTCATTGTATTCAGCTTAAGCAGTGCTATCGAATAATATATAGCTTCGCCATCTGCTGAGTGTTCCCTAAACTATATCCTTACTCCTTCATGATTTATATTCGCATACTTCACTCATCAATATTTGCAACAGTACGAAAGGAATTTATAGCTACAAAACCGAAAATGACAAAAAAGGATTACGCAAATGAAACGTTTTGATTACATTTCGAACATATTTTAAGCACTACCCTGAAATACCTACTATACAAAATTCCAAATCGTTTTTAGTAGCAATTTAATTCTCCGTGGAAGTTATACGAATTGCAGTTACACATGCACCGTTTTGTACACAGAAATGGATTTCTATGCTTTTCCATTCTAACGCGTGCATTTTTTCTATCTAAAACACACAATTGCGATACATATTGACACGTTATCAGAATTTTGTCAAAGCTTAATATGAGGCCAGCACATACCTCGATTGACTGAACAGCTTATCCATCAATGTCATTGTTCCAAATATCGGTCAAATAATGAATATGTTGAACAACGAACATATTTATTCCATAATTTCCACTGCTTTCTAGATTGATTACGCAGTGGTTAGAAGCGCAGTCATAAGCTTCATTGCGCAGTATTTTCAATAATGGTAACAAAATCACTTTCATGGAAGAACGGTGATGGCAAATAATTATGCTTTCGAGGTGTGATTCCATTGACTCTACACACTCACCGCCTCTACCAAACATTTCTTATGCATTTATCAAATCATGTTAGCCAGTTCATACGTCAGTTTTTCTACCTCCTCTGCAGTTCACTTGTTTACTCAGACATGTGGGTGATGTTGTGGTTTCCACGTTACCAATTATTCAATCATATGTTAGCTGCTTGTATCAACAGTATTGATCCTGACTGCTAAAGGAGTTAATTTACATGTCCTGTTCAGCTACTGCTCTTTCTTTCTGAATCAATTACCACTCCATGTTGTTACATCCATGTCGAAACTTTATCTTATTGCTGTACTAAATTTTTAAATAGCTTTTTTATTTGCTTCAGAAATAACCATTGAGTTACTTCATATATTGTTTGATTATTACAGGCAGAATATCCACTGCAACGCTTTGTCATAGAACAGTCCACCGTGAGGACCTTAAGGTGAGTGTCAAGTGCTTCTAATGAACTGATGATTATTACGTGTATTTTATTCCATGTTTACCTAAGTACTTGTATTTTTTTGACAAATAGATAATGTGTCATAATTTAAACAGACTTTAATTCAGTTTTAAGTTTTTGCGATCTTGCAGGTAGGTACTGAAGACTTTGAGGTGCTCCAGACAGAGGTAGCGTTGCTATTCCCTTGACGGAAATAGCTACATTTCTGTACCATTAAATGTGATATTTCATTCTGAAGATACTATAGGGTGCCCCAATAGAAGTGATAGGTTTTCTAATACAGATATCTAGACAGCCGTCAGAGGTACATACACCACCCAGCTGTCAAAATATTGAGTAAGGTTTGACAATTCATCATGGATCGTTTCACGCTTGTCGATCGTTTAGAAATTATTGAAAGGTACTACGGAAATTCCCGTTCAATTGTAAATACGCAACGCGCATTTCTTTGTGAACTCGGCCCTCATCATGGCTTCAGTGAGTAGGCAATTCGTCGCACCATGGAAAAGTTTGAGCGCGAGTACACTCTATTGGACCTAAAAAAACCAACCCGAATGCGAACTGGTCGACGCGAAGAAAATATCGCCACCGTAGCGGCCAGTGTTCACGACGACTCAAATTTGTCTATGGACAACGAGCCGCGGAATTAGGCCTCTCCCAAGAGACAACTCGACGAAATTTGTATTTGGATTTGGGGCTGCACCCGCACAAGATCGTGCTAACGCAACAATTGAAGCCGGACGACCATAGGCCGTCGCCGTGAGTTCGCAAATTGGGTGCTACAAATTAATGTTGGACGAAGATCCTCATTTTGGTCAAAAAATCATCTTCTCAGACGAAGCCAATTTTAACCTCAGTGGCTATGTCAGCAAGGAGAAATGTCGCTACTGAACTGTGAACAATCCACAAATGATCGAAGAAGTAGTCCAGTACCCGAAAAAATTTAACGTGTGGTGCGGATTGTGGCACGGCGGCATCATCGGTCCTTATTTCTTTCGAAATGAGAAAGGAGACACCGTTACAACCAATGGACGACGCCACTGAGCGAAGTTGGAAGAATTTCTGTAGCCAGATCTCGAAAACATGGGTATTATCGACATGTGGTTCCAAAAGCATGGAGCCACGAGCCACACAAGCGACGCAACGCTCGAAGTTGTTCGACAGAAGTTTGGCGACTGGATGATCACCACACGAGCGTTCATTGATTGGCCACCACGATCGTGTGATTTGACGCCTCTCTCTTTGAGGGTACGTCAAATCATTAATCTTCTTCAACAAACTAGCTACTTTGGATGCCCTCGAAAACAATATTCGTGTAGCCATCAACGCCATAACGCCGCAAATGCTCGAAAATGTCATCCGAAATGAGACCGACCGCTTGAAGCACTGCCAGCGAGCCCGAGGCGGACATTTGAATGACGTTTTATTCCGTACATAATGTCATGAATAGCTTCAAAATAAAGCCAAAACCAATTTGATATATCAAACCCTTGTTGTTTTATTTAATGTTTCTTTCCTATCGTTCTTATTGGGGCACCCTATAGACTGCCAGCAAAAATCGCTGGTATTTTGCGTTTCATTACAAGACTTTTGATAATTCTTATCTCTTATCTCTAGTAGATCTCAACAGCTGGGCCCTAGATAATAGCCATTTCTGTCATATTCAAGCTTCTCATGGACATTAGATATGATGCCGCCGTTGTTTATGGGTGGAGCGGATATGTTGTAAGATATTTTTACAATCTCTACTTCGTTCGCATCTTTATGCAAAGTCGGTTGTTTCCTTCCATCTGAGTAGGCTTTTGTCCGTTTTTCATAGCCTGCTTGCAGGTAGAAAAGTTTAAGGAAATCGATTTGACTCAAATTTTGGAATAAAATGGAGACTGCAAGAGATCAGCATTGACAATCCTATATTGTTGGAAAGCCTATCAAATTTTACATTCAACCGTATAAAAAATTTAAGCATTCCCATTGAAAAAATCAAGTACAAAAGGAATGCAAATGTGACAGTACTACGTAAGCTGGCACATTAAATGCTTAGTCATATCGCAAAAGTCAAAGCCTTCTAAGTCTTAAAGACGATACGATACTCAATTCTTTCCAAGCATCTATTTATATCAAAAACGGTTTGTTTTTGGTATCATCTGTGACACATAAAGTCACACTAGAATCAACCAAAAAATCCAAATATACGATAATATACAGGGTGGGTCAATAGTGCGTGGACGGAAGATTGTGGGCTTACTGAAAAATATTTAAAAAATCTGAAACTTGATCATGGTAGGGACTCTTGAGGGCTATAACGTAAAAATATTTTCAATTAAATTTTGACGTTTATACAGGGTGATTCATATCAAACTTACATTTTTTTAAATGGAACTCCCTATATATTATTGCATATTTGGATTCCTTGGTGAATTCTAGTGTGTTCAAATTTTTTCTTATACCTAATTATACCAAAAATGGTGATTTGCGCACTCACACTCACCCAACTGCCGACTAGATGTCTCTTGATGACTGAAATGCATGGTTTGCAGAGAGATACGGGGGAGTGGTGGGTGTCGGTGGAGTCGACACCAGGTCATAGGCGCTGTATATCGGCTGTGGTGCGGGGCACCGTAGCACAGTTGGTAGGGCGCTGGCCTAGAATGCCGGAGACGCTGGTTCGAATCCAGCCGGTACCCTTCATTTTTCCGATTTTTCTATGAATCAAATGATCCCTGGCCACAGATAACTTTTCCTTTTTTCGACTCCATTCTCTCAATTACTCGCTCAACACCACAGCTCAATACTGAATGTCCCGATCGATACGCCTGTTACTTTTTAGTACCGCCCACAGTCGGGCAAGCGACTGACTCCAATTATTCAGCTGACGACACCCTACAGTGTTGCCGAAAGTAGCACATTATCTCAAATACTTTTCAACCTTTGTCTTGTTCCGAAATATTTATACTGTTGCTAAATGTTGTTAAATGAAAATATTGCATGAATTATACATCAGTACATGTTATGAAAGTACGTGATGTTGAGTATTTTTATCATCATTTAGTAGCATTATAGGAAACTACCAAAAATAGCAGATCGTGAACTACATTTCAAGCAGAACACCTGATAACAGTCCTATTTTTTCTCCGCATTATTTTGCCTCGCATTCTTTCCCTAGCCAAACTTTAGTCTATTCGAGGAATCAGTTTTACTGGCTACTCTTTTTAGTACTTTACCTATTCCTGGAACTTTCGCGGTATGTATTTTTGCTACAGCATTAGTATGCCTGTTGGCTAGGAAAAGAATGCTATGCAGAAAGCAGATGGGAAACTACTGCATTAAAGATCTTAAAGATATCCCAAGAGAAACTCGTAAAATGGGTACATTTTACGAGCTCTCAACATGTCTGTTAAGACATTATGACTATGATGATGATTAGTATGCTAAATTTTGTTCTTGCCCTTGAGGCAGAAAGAGCTGGTGAATATATTTACGTTTTTCCCACTGGTAAGCTCAATCGCTACTTTTTATGATGAGAAAATATTTACCTGAAAGGCTGAAACGTAAACACCAGCTTAAGCAGCCTAGTGCAAAAACAAGCTCCCAGCGTAGAATAATTATAAGTACCATATTCGTTAATCAAGCTCAAAAAATATTCCACAGCAAAAGTGTGTGTATTTTACAGGATCTCCGTCTGCGCGCGTAATTTCTGTAAATATTTTATGTTTCCTAATTACCTGTAGGGGATAAAAAAAATGAATGGTCATTCCTGGCGTGCTCTATAAATATTCAATAAGGTGGCAATTTAATTAATTGACAAATATCTAAAATGAACTAAGTAAGAACATGAAATTTTTAAACAATGATTTACTAAAACTATCTGATTTAACGCCAATAAAATGTTGGGCCTATATCAGGAAAAGCGCTCGAGATGATACATAGATGAAAATTTGAAAAATAGGTTACCGTATGTTGAAGAACAGGACCTACTTTTGTGCTGACATGATTGACATAACAACCACGTTAGTAATTATTGTAATAATTAAACACATAGGCATAAATATGTTACACACCAAATAAGTCTTTAAGCACAAAATAGATTTTTAGAACTAAAGAGGTAGATGAAATAATATACTAATAATGTACAGAATAAAATATAACATCTCACCCGTTTCAAGGGTTATCGGTATTACGGGTCACCTCTCGAAATGCCTCACCAAGAGATCAAAGTAACTAGAACGGAGAATATTTACGATAATTGTGAGACCTAACCTAGGTACTAGGGGTCAACTCGCAAAGTATCCACTCCTCTGAACTAGTTCGAGACTGTTTTAGATAGAAGAATTGAATTATCAAACCACTAATGATATAAATTTATGTATGAAAGTTAGTTTTCTAGTAAATGAAATGAATCAATACAATAAATCAATATATCGACAAATAATGATACAATTAGTAGAATTGGGTACTTTGTGAGGAAAAATGGCCTACAGACTGTTTCACAATCACAGACAATTCCAATAACTCTGTACTGTACGCAGTATAACTGGCTACTACTGTGTGATCATCGTAAATTGACCAGCGCGGAATAAAGAAAAGGAGGAGGAGGTTCCCTCAGGTAGCGATCAGCATTATCATATCCAGCCTAAAAAG
Organism: Callosobruchus maculatus; assembly: GCA_951848785.1. Classification (NCBI taxonomy): domain Eukaryota; kingdom Metazoa; phylum Arthropoda; class Insecta; order Coleoptera; family Chrysomelidae; genus Callosobruchus; species Callosobruchus maculatus. The sequence continues at coordinate 842,656 of CATOUR010000228.1, forward strand.
GGACAGAGAGACTAAATATCGTCTGCTGCGATTATCCTATCCCGATGCTGGACCGTCTTTAAGGTGGGGAATAAAATCCGCTGTTGCCGGTTGTAGTTAAGGGGTATTAAGTGAATATACATACATTATCTGCCGTTTCCTTTACGTATAAAATAAGACAAGTTGTAAAACAAGGAAATAGGCTGAAATTATTAGGAGTTATGACAACATCCTTACATCCTTTACCGCGTTCTTTTCACTGGTCAATTTACGTTGGTCATACAGTATATTATTATTATTATTATTACTTTATTCGTATTATAGAATGATATTTTTGCCAAAATAATCTAGAGGAAAGATATATTCCGAGCAGCTATAAATATTCGGCTTCGTCTCCTAAATAAAGTGATGTAGTACCCTCGTTTCCTGCTTATTGGCCACAATATTTAAAGTAAACAAATACAAAAACCCATACGCTCGGCTGGTACGATGTGCCTACTGACGGATACATTATTCAGTCTTCGTCTTTGTGCGACATTGGCTACACGTTCCACGTTCGCACCGATATTTTTGTTTTTTCGGTTGTGTTATTGTGATGGTGACACTGGATTCATCTCATCGATCATAGAAGAGCCGACGGCGTGCATCCCCATCCCCAAGACGGGATGAGCGAGCTGGTCATGGAGAAGGAGCCTTAGCTAGAGTGTTCCAGAAGATAAATCGCCGTCTCGGCGAACTTGATAGCACTAGATAAGAGATCTCGAACCTCCCCGTGGAGTTCTGCATGCTCGTGTTCATTTTCGGCGTCTAGTAAGTATACATCTCTTCATTATACGGAGATAAGGTGCAGGATATGGTGGTTTGACTGTTAGGCACACAGTGTCTGCCAGAATGGGATATTTAGCATGCACATGATTCGATATAACTAATTTGCCTAGGGTGGCATTTTATTATGTATTTGTATGTGTCTATGTGTGGACCTAAGCTCTATACTATCTAGGGTGATAGTATAGTAGTTTTCCACAAAGCTAGTGACGTTTATATACTATCTAGGGTGATAGTAGTAGTATTCCACAAACTAGTGACGTCTATATACTATCTAGGGTGATAGTAGCAGCTTTCCACGAACCAGTGACGTATTTAACAGCCTAGGGTGGCTCTATATCAGTACGATTGCTTTTCGCAGCGCCAAGGGTGGTACTTTATTATTATTTTTATTTTATAAATTATTATCTAGGGTGATACTAATAATTTTACATTGACCCGCTGCACATAGGCCCTTTTTCACCTCTTAGGTTCCTGCCAGGTGCACCACTTCAACGCTCACCTCCTGCCTTACCCGCAGTCTTCAATTATAATCAAGAAGCATCAGCACCTTTCGAAAGCGAGGTTTTCTCCATGCTCGTTGAAGATAGAAAAGAAGCACAGTGCTTCGCTGGTTCAGTTCAGTCAGACCTGGCTGCACGTTGGACAAAAATCTTACAGTCGGGGCTGTTAGCTGAGCCACGAACAGGGCTCATTAAACAATAACTACCCCCAGAAAATTGTACGGCTTTGAATCCCCCAACAATTAATCTAGAGGTTACAAGAGCTGTTCCCGAGAATACTATTCGGCGTGCTGCTCGCTTATCACAGCTGTAGAGTCAAGTGGGAGCTGCAACCTCCGCTGTTGCAGGGTTACTTACAGAGATGTTAAAAGAAAATGAGGGGCTACACCTTCAATATGTTGAGTATCTCAATGATATTGGTCACCTACTGTGTGATCTCCACCACTCAGAATCCGTCTCTTGCAGAGAATTGTTGGCATTACACATCCTCCAGGACCTTAAGGATGCCTGGACACAAACACCTATCAGCGAATGGCTGTTTGGACCGGATCTGGATAGCACGATCAAGACAGCTAAGGACCTAGCAAAGTCAAGCGACCCATTAAAGGTCCAACCGAGAACTGCTGATAGCCAACCATCAACTTCCAGACAGGGAAATTTCACGCACCCATCCTCATCCCAGAAAGGGGCTTACCAGGGTGGGCGAGTCTCGCGTGTTCCCAGCAGCAGAGGGGGGAAAACCTCTCGCACATCGCTACCTGTCGGCACCCCAGTTAAAAAAAACGGGGCGCTATCACTCTCAGAGGGAGAGCCGCCTTCAAAGGGTTTAGAGGTTAGTGGTAGGCTACGACATTATATCCGACGATGGAAAATCTTACCAATCAACAGCCGAATTGTATCCTATATCAAGGGCCTAAGTATACCATTTATTAAGAAGCCTAGTCAGCAAATGAGGGCTTCCGAGATTCAGACACTGAAAGACAAATTATAGGCAATATAATTCGGGATCTGTTTAAGGATGGCGCAATATCAGTCGCTGATCCATGTGAGGGTCAATTGATTTCCTCCATAATCTATATTCCGAAACAACATGGAGGCCATCGATTAATATTAAACTTGAGATCCTTACACGGATTTATACCGACGTCACATTTCATGGTTGAGGACCATAGAACAGTTTCTCGTCTGATCACGTCTAATTGTTATATGGCGAAGGTGTCAAGGATGCTTACTACCATATACCTCTTAAATTAGCTCATCGAAAGTACTTATTATTCCGATTTCATGGGCGTTTATTCGAATATAATGTCTTGCCTTTTGGTTTCAATTGTGCTCCTTTAATTTTTATGAAAATTTTCGACCCCGTTATCGACATGCTCAGGAAAAATAGGACTTGTATCTACTGCTAATATCATGTGGCTATTTTTGCCTGATGAGAAGCGGTTAAGAATCACTAACCCGCTGAAAAAGTTCAGCGTGCTCAAAAACTGCAGAATCCGAGAAATTAAATAAGTTTATTGGTACTTTAGTCTCAGCTAGTCCAGCAATTAAATATAGCGTTTTATATACCAAGTTATTTGAAAGAGAAAAGTATTTAGAGTTATCAAACTCTAGTAACAATTATGATGCAAAGATGTATTTAACTGCAACCTTCTCTGTCGATTTTTCTTGGTGGATCCGAAACATTTCTGACGGTTGCCAAGAAATACGAGCCGATAAATTTCAGATTGAAATTTACACCGATGTCTCGAAAAGTGGGTGGGGGAGTTGTTGTAATAACAAGACTACGTCTGGTTTTTGAGAATGAGAACATTAATATCTTGGCTGTGTATTTTGGACTGAAGTGCTTGCATCAGGATATCTCTCATTGCAATCTTCTTTGTAGAATAGCTAACACAACAGCAGTCTCTGTTATTAATGGGATGGGACGTGTTAGATTACAAGGCCTCAAAAAAATAGCACGTTTGATCTGGTACTGGTGGCAAAATACAAATATTTATGTCTTTGCATCATATATTAACACCAAGGATAACATTCATGCTGCCCAGGCATCTAGACAAACCCACAAGGAGACCGAGTAGAATCTTGCTGATTATGCTTTTCCAACAATACAGCGACAACTTGGTCATCCTGCTATCGATTTATTCGCGAGCTGTTTAAACAAAAAATGTTTAAGATTTGTTTCATGGATGAGAGATCCAGAAGCTTACGAGGTCGATGCATTTACTATCAGTTGGACTGGGTTTTATTTCTATGCATTTCCACCTTTTTCCCGTACTTTTGAGAGTCTTGCAAAAGATCATCCAGGATAAAGCGGACGAAATTGTAGTGGTTCCCTTCTGGGTCTCCCAACCATATAAATCGCTGTTAATATCGGCACCCTTAATATTTGTACTAAGCACTATGTTACTTTCTTTTAGCGGAATACCTCATCCGTAATTAAAGAGCATTTCCCAGGTAGCAGGGAGGTTATCAGGGAAGCGCTTCTCCGAGGAGACATCCCAGAAGACTGTGTAGATGTATGCTTATCTTACACAACAAATTCAACCTTGAAACAATACACAGTAGGTCTCAAACTTTGGTAGCAGTTTTGTTTTTCATCTGGAATTGATCCCTTTGATGTCTTGAGTTTCTTGACTGACCATTTTCGAAGGGGCACCTCATATGATACCCTTAACTCCCATAAAGCTGCTATCGACCAAATCGCTGGCCCGGAATTAGGCTCTGATTTCCGTATCAAGAGGTTTTTCAAAGGGATATTTGGTATTAAACCACCATTGCCATGATATGAAAGTATTTGGTATCCTAGTGTAGTTTTAACTTCTGTAAGAGACTTAAAAAACAAGGCCATTTCATTGGAGGTACTGACTAAGAAACTCACAGTTTTATTGGCTCTGTGTACCGGACAATGAATTCCAACATTCAGTTTGATTAAAGTGGATGACATTTCTTTAGGCTCTGATCGAATCGAAATAATGGTAGCTGCTCGAATTAAAACTTCTGCCTTAACCATGTCACTCACTTCTTATCACTTATAAGAAGCCTCATCACAAAGCATCACTCAGATAATTATTAGTAGGTGGATAAAGAATATTCTTGAATCCAGTGCTGTAGCTATAAATCAGTTTGAAGCTCAAACTACAAGGCACGCTTCCACATCTCTTGCAGCGCGCGGGAGTGAGCTTTGATGCCATTAGATTGGCAGCATGATGGTCAAAAAACTCCGAAACCTTCGCGAAATTTTATCCCAGACCACTCACAGATAATACACAATTTGCCAATGCTGTATTAAATGTAGCTAAAAAGTCTGTATCACTCCACTACTAGGAGTTATGTATTTAATTATAATTCGTAATATTGTTTCCCCTTTTTTAAATATTAATTACGTATTTGTTGCATTATGAATGTCATTATTTGGGTTAAATACACTTAGTTGTATCAAAACCTGTTAGTTGCATTTGGAACAAAATATATATGTATATACATATATAAGAATATCGCATTTAATAAAATGATGCAACATGATCTTTAAACATCTACATCACTTTATTTAGGAGACGAAGCCGAATATATAATTGGAAGATCAAACGAACTTACCTAAGTGATGTTCGATCTCAATTATATGAAGGCTTCGTCGAACTAAATAAAGTCCCAATCCCTCCCTGATTACTACATACCCCTAAAAAATTACATGTTGCACCGATTTTATTACTTTAAACATGGACTGAATAATGTATCCGTCAGTAGGCACATCGTACCAGCCGAGCGTATGGGTTTTTGTATTTGTTTACTTTAAATATTGTGGCCAATAAGCAGGAAACGAGGGTACTACATCACTTTATTTAGTTCGACGAAGCCTTCATATAATTGAGATCGAACGTCACTTAGGTAAGTTCGTTTGATCTTCCAATTTTATGCCTGCTCGGAATAATATCTATATTATATGCAATTTTCCACCTTATTCATAATACGACAAACAGTCTTAAATTATTGTGGAAGCTCATCAGACTATTTAGGAAATAATGTTGACCGGATATTGAGTTGTCTTTCTTTAACACGATTAAAATTCCCTTTGACCCTAATATGTTCGCCTATGTGGCACCGGTTTTGGGTTACATGCCAAACTACACTCCTGGATAATTAGAATTATTATAGATTTTTTTCGCCCTGACATAGCCGGATTTGTATTGTGCCTGCCCGTTAGAATACAGCATTTCCTTTATGTATCCGTTCACAAGAAGCAATAAGAATCATCTAGTAGATTTGGTCAAAATGTTCTCTTCGAGAATACTAGATTGCAGCAAAATAAATGGTTTGGTAATCCTACCTCGCAACAGATTTACCTGTCAGAGAAAATAAACGCCTCTTAAGCGGCCTACAGACGTCAGTGCATGCTGCGATTCCTGAATCGACCCACGGTTTTGTGAAACTTGCATCAGTTGCATAAGTTCCTATTCAAACCGAAACCTGTTGTGATGTCTGAATCGACTTGATGCTGTTATTTATTTATTTATTTATTTTCGTATGGCTTACATGCAGCGTACATAACATAGATAAGAAAAAAAAAGCAAAAATCACAGAAAAAAAAAAATTACACATGAACCTAACTAAATATCAATATCCAAGTTCCTAATCCAGTCAAGAGCTGCATCGTCAGCTTTCATAAGGTCGCTCCAACTTCCCCGATAGGAACGCAGGGGGCATTCGTCCCTAATGTGCCTGATTGTCTGGTTGGGAGCCCCGCAGTCACAGGCCGGAGACTCCGTGGCACCCCACTTGTGAAGTGAGTCCGCGCACCGGCCATGTCCAGTGCGGAACCTGTTCAATTTGACCCACAGCTTTCTGTCGAGTTCAGTGCCAACAGTGTTATGGTTATACCCTCGGAACCACTCGCGCTCCTCAAAATTTTCAATACGTTGGCAGTTCTGATCCCACAGGTCCCTCACTTCGATATTACTGGCATCCAGCTGTTCTGCTTGCCGCACCGGGGGGTTCCGTGAGCGGAGTCTATTTCGTCGTAGGCTTGGTATGTCTTCCTGTATGGGTAGATCCAGGTTCTCTTGTAGCTTGTGGTATTCCCTAAGCAGGGCCTCGCTCCTACGAATTGCGGGTGGGTATATGTTGCTCAACAAAGGAAGCCAGTAGGTGGGTGTCGGTCGGATTGCTCCAGTTATCAGGCGCATAGTGTGGTTCAGCTGGACGTCGACCAGATTGGTGTGGCAGCTGTTTAGCCACACCGGGGCACAATATTCGGCTGTAGAGAAGACCAGTGCAATGGCTGATGTGCGCAGTGTATCTGCTGAAGCTCCCCATGTCGTTCCACATAATTTTTGAATAATATTGTTACGCGTCTTTATCTTGGCAGCAGTATTTTCAAGATGTCTTTTGTATGAAAGGGTGCGGTCGAGGGTGACACCAAGGTACTTGGGATACTTGTTATGTCGAAGAGTGTTTCCATTAAGCTGCACTCTCAGCTCTGTACTGGCTTGTTTGTTGTTCAGGTGGAATGCGCATACTTCAGTTTTACTTGCACTGGGTTTAAGTCGCCACTTTCCAAAGTAAGAGCCTACAACGGCCAGATCCTCCGTGAGAATTGTCTCCGCTCGTCCGAGATCTTTGGTTCTACAGGCAAGAGCGATGTCGTCCGCGTAGCAGAATTTCTTGGACCTGGTGTTGGGGAGATCGGAGATGTACAGGTTAAAAAGTAGGGGAGCTAGTACGGAACCCTGTGGTAGGCCATTACTTAATTTCCTCTCCCTGCTTACGTTCTGTCCCATGTAAACGCGGAAGTACCTATTGCTCATCATGGTGTTAAGGAGAGTTACAGTTTTTCGACATCGGGTTGTTTTTAATAATTTATATATCATCCCCTCTCTCCAGACTGTGTCATATGCCGCGGTTAAATCTACGAATGCGATAGATGTCTTCTCGTTTTCCTGGAAACCAGCCTCTATGAAGGTTGTTAAGGCCAGTACCTGGTCGCAGCAGCTTCTCTGTGGTCTAAAACCTGCTTGCTCAACTGGGATATGTTCCAAGACGAGGCCGCTAATTCTGTTATAGATGAGCCTCTCCAGAAGTTTATAGGTACAGCTCAGCAGGGAGATAGGTCTGAAGCTTTGAGGAAGGTCAGCTGGTTTGCCTGGTTTCAAGATTGCCACTATTTTTGTTCTCTTTAGCTCTTTGGGCAGTAATCCGTTATCTAGGATGTTCGAGAAGAAACGGACTAGCCATTTTTTTCCACCGCTGCCCATGTTTATTAGAAATTCTGGATGTATGTTATCCAGGCCAGGTGCCTTGCCATGTTTGGTGTGCTTCAGAGCAGCATCCAGTTCATCCAGCGTAAAAGGCGAAGAGAAATTGGATTCATCTGGGCACTGGGCTTTTAGAGAGGTGAGCTCTCGTTTTATTCTAGAAGTATGTTGTCTGTCGCGGGGGGCTCTGGAATTCTCGACTATATGATTGGCAATTAGGTTACCCGAGATATCAGGCTTTTGGCGAGGTTTGTCGGCGGCTCCGCCAACTTTACGCAGGAGACTCCATGCCTTTCTGCTCGAGTGTTTGAAGTCAGCACTCTCCACCGTCTCACACCAGCGCACCCTTCTAGCGGCGTCAAGGCTCGAGAGGAGGTCGTCCGCAATGTCGCTGTCGCCAGATTTGCTATACTCTTCATAAAGTTGTTCGCAATGTTCATTCCATCCCGGTATATATTCTCTTCTGTATCCACGAGGGATAAACTTCTTAGCAGCAGCTAGAACAGCCCCCACAAATCGAGAATAGTTCCCTGTTTCTGGCCGAATAAAACAGATGTATTTATCTAGGTGGTCAGCAAAACTCCGCCAGTCAGCTTTGCGGAAGTTCCACCTGGGTCGCGGGACAGATCTTGCTATTGGGACAGAGAGTCCCACATCAAGGATCACAGGCCTGTGCTGGCTGTGTGGGAAATTTGGTATGACTTCCCTGGATGCAGGCATTGGCTGACCCCTACTGTCTCTAGACACAAAGCAGAGGTCCGGGTTGTAGTCTCTCCGCCAAGCGGCCGATCTGAAGGTTCCCAGATCCTTGGCATCGTGAACCAGGTACAGGTTTGTGTTTTCAGCCCAATCATTGAGCGCAATACCACACTCGTTGTCACGTGCATAGTTCCAGTGCCCATGATGACTATTGAAATCTCCAGCATATATCGATGGGTGGGCAGTAATCGGCAGGACATTCGGTGGCCATGGCACATTTGGTGGTTTGTAAATATTGTTTATAATGGTTTCCTCCAATTGTATCGAGACATAATGGATCTCATTTTCTGTATTGGCTGAGATAAGGCTGGCATGCTCGATATTACTCCTCACGTAGGTGGCAACACCGTACACACCGTGGCATGTGGCGCCCAGAAGATCGTAGCCATGTATTCTACCTCTCCTGCGCAGGTCTTCCAGAGTCGGAGCGTGTGTTTCCTGGATTAGGACTACGTCAATGTCATAATCTAAAAGGAGCTTGGATAGATATTCACTTTTAGCTCGACTAATGCCTTCTACATTTAAATGGCATACTCGAACTGAAGTGCCAAGTTTTTTAGTTAGTTGGGCCTGAGAAGGTCCATTTTTTGAGGCTTCTTGATCTAGGTCTGTCTGCATGTTTGTAGCCAGGAAATCCAATAATTGGTCTGGCTGCCGAGTCGCTCTAGCTCATTTAGCATTACCCAGGGTGCACGTGTAGTATTCTACTACGGACGTGAGCTAGTTTTGCACCCCACTGATGCTGTATCCACGTTTCACGCTACACAAGAATAGTAGAGAAGTTATTTTTAAGACTGGTGCGTTACTATTTGCTTGCATTTTTTACAAGGTCTTCATATGCTTGGCTTCTTATATTTTTTTAGCTTTTGTATTCCGTAGATACGTATGCAGATAATTAATACTTTCCAAAATTGTCGATCACATTCGATCCTGTAATTTACGCACACAAAAATGAATAACTAATATGACGCGGGAAAACAGATATCGTCTATGCATCGACGCAATACCATACACGTTTGAACCTGCATCAGAGTCACCGACTCGGCGTCATGGCTCACCGACCAAAATGAGATTCCAGCCTCCGCATCGCTGCAAGGCGCAACTGATGCCAAATACGTGATTCAGTACTATACATGCTGCTACTTGCACTATGAAACGTAGGAGTCGATGCCTGTATCGCAGGACGCACCAAAGGTTTTATTGCTGTTGCTGTTATTATACCACGAATTTTTCGAAAACCGCTGATTAAAAGATAAAACGCCGAGACACGTCAAAAAACCTGTCAAGCAGGGTCACTTCTTAGTCAAAAACTTCTTCATGACCTTTTGCCCTTTGACCCCACGGTCATCCCTTAAAAAACTTGAATAATAAGGGACATTGAGTAATAGCTTGTTTCAAAGGTAGGCCGTAGTACTTTATTTAAGCGTTTGATTTTTTTTGATAATGAAAGGTGCTTGCTTACTTTCCTTTCATCACATGAAATCCTGGCCGACTGAGGAGTCGTAGTTCAGTAGCATAGAGAGCTGTCGTGCAAATAGTGGTGAGAGATTTACACTCACCCAACTGCCGACTAGATGTCTCTTGATAACTGAAATGCGTGGTTCGCAGAGAGATACGGGGGAGTGGTGGGTGTCGGTGGAGTCGACACCAGGTCATAGGCGCTGTATATCGGCTGTGGTGCGGGGCACCGTAGCACAGTTGGTAGGGCGCTGGCCTAGAATGCCGGGGAGACGCTGGTTCGAATCCAGCGGGTACCCTTCATTTTTCCAATTTTTCTGTGAACCAAATGATTGTCCGTAGGGAGTTTGACCATCGCCATCTTTGGTGAATAACGAGCCACATTTTGAATACCTATTGTGTGTTTTTGTATTATATTTGAACAAATTAAGATACATGAAGATTTTGTGAAATCAAACGTCAAACTGAGGTACTTCACTATTACCTTGAAACAAGCTATTACTCGGTACCCCTTGTCATTCAAAATTTCCAAGGAGGTGAGCTACAAGTAGTTTTTGGTTAAAAAGTTGTCCCCCTTGACAAATCTTTTGAAGTGTCTGGCCGTCTCTTCTTTTAATCAGTGGTTTGAGAAGGTCATTGTGCTCATAGTAGGCTGTGATGTTTTTTATTGTTCATTAACAGGTAGGTAAAACAATTATCTTAGATTTGTCTGATGGAAGATGTAAATGAATAAAATCTTCTGAAAAAAATCTTATTTCATGACATCCCTCTTTTACTTGAAAGGACCCAAATGGGGATGAGAGTGAGTTATAATTCAAAGATATTTGCGTAATGTTTATTCAAATACCTACCGTCAGTTTAGTGACACTGACACTGGTAACATCATAGCACTGCACTTATATCTAACGGACGAATTACTAAATTACTTGTAATGGTCTTCTGATACCTGATTATTGCAATGATGGAAACTGACTAATCGTACTATGACTTGTGGATCGCCCTGGCGACAGGGCAATATTAAGCAACAAGTAAGAAAGTCTCCGTCATTTTTCATAGAAATTTTAGGAGCATATGATTATTTTTCAGTTTAATCTAAGGAAGCTGTAACTCTTAATATTGGTAAAGGCAGGTTCTCACGATTCAGTTTCACTGAATCAGTTTGACTGACTCAGTGATACTGAAAGCGATGTTTGTTCTCACTGTTCAGTTTTCATGAATCATTTTAACCTATTTAGCATTAATAAAAGTAACGTTTGCATTCATCTTTCAATATCGATTCAGTCAAAATGAATGAAAAGTAGGACTGGCTTTCAGTTTGACTGAAAGCAGAAACCCACTGATCAGTTTTACTGAAAAGGTGTTCTTACGTTCATTATCTGTCCAGTATCACTGAATTAGTCAAACTGATTCAGCGAAACTGAATCGTGAGAACCCGCCTTAAGAGAGGTAAGAGAGGATAACAAGATCTCGATTCTTCTTACTATACTTAACCTTTCGTTGCTAACCCACGGCCTCTGAGACGACCAGCATCTAAAGCTGCCTATAGACGTTGATGCATGCCGCGATGCAGGCATCAACTCCTACATTACATGATGCAAGTAGCAGGCATTTTATGGATCCCGGATCATTTTTTAATTTTTTTTTGAAGGGAGGTGAAATTGGGGTGATAAAACTGAAAAATGTGTTGTATTGATAATAGGCTGTCGATTGACCTGTGAAGGAAAGACCTAGCGGCATAACAAATTCTTGGGGGGGGGGGGGGTGACTTGGTTGCAAGAGGACCTCGGACTATAGCTTCATGCTATAGGAAAAAAATAAACTGGTGTCACCGTAATGTGTGGCAAGTACTGAGTCAATCAACTTGATTTCACTTTTTTATAATAGTTTTCTGTATTCGCATTTGGTTTCTAATATCTTCTGATCTTTTGGGGTCTAGTAGTGTCGTTCTGCAGCATCGCCTACAGTATCCGTTTCTAAAAACCATTATTCTGATAGGAGTCAACATTACATAAAATCTGATCTGGCACGAACACATCGCGTCAATTGCAACAGCTGCTGGTAAAAAGCTTGGGTACCTATTTAGAGCCAGAAAGTATTTCTCACCATATAACCTCCTCACGCTTTATAAAGCCCAGATAAGACCTTACCTGGAGTATTGCTCTCATGTGTGGGGAGCTGCTCTCCCTACTACCCTATCTATACCAGATGCCGTCCAGAGAAGGGCAATTCGACTAATTGGCGATCCAGCCTTAACGCGCCACCTTCAGTCACTTTCTCACCAACAGGTGACCTTTCACTCTTCTACCGATATTCTAAGGGAACCTGCTCCTCTGACCTATCCTCTATCATTACGCCGCTCACTGCTCCTGTCAGATGTACCCGTGCGCCCGCTGCATCTCATCCTAAGACGGTCGTTCTTCATACATCAAGAACTGTGCGGTACAACCGCACATTTATTCCCAGGGTGTCCAAGGCTTAGAATGGACTGCCAGAATATGTATTTATTGGGCCTGCGGGTATTGGCCCATTCAAATCTCGCGTTAACAAACTTCCTCTAACATAACCCTTTCACAGCAGCCGCGGTACTCTGGTATTTAGGCTCTGCCTGCGCGGTCTGCTCAGTTATATAAAAAAATTCTCTGTTAGGGTCTTTAGCTTAATGTTTATATTTATGACCCGCAAGTAACACAAAGTTTCACAATTTTTGTAGTCTTTGTAATTGCGGTATTTCATAACAGAGCATGCAACTGCAGAGGAATCGCTTTATCTCGTCCCACCTTTTGCAGTATATCTTTTTCATCTCTACCGTCTTCTGAAATTTTGACTCCCAAGTATTTAAATTCTGATGCTTTTTGTATTTCACTCCTATGAGTTGTTAAATTATTTCCAGTTCTTTCTATCATTATATATTGAGTTTCCATTTACTCCGAGACCTCACTTCATAATCCTCTATTAGTTTGCGTATCATAATATATGACACATCGGCTGCATCCTTTGCAAGTTTTACCTTTAATATGTAATAAAGATCATGTATTTTTATCCAATTTGACCTAATGGTTATAAATGCTTCAACAATAATGGAATACTGTTTTTATTTTTAGCTTTTCATTGGTTTTTCTATTTTTATTACTTACTGTCAATGGGATGTGGAAAAAGTAATAAATGGTAATACCGCAGTGTTGTATGCACCCCATAAAATAATAAATGGCAATATATCTATGTTTAAATAAATTATCGGTCCAGAGACCTAGGTTAGTAGAGATGAGATTTTCAATCAGGTTAGTACAATAGGATTAATAATTGATAAGAGGCAATTCACTGAACTGTAAAATGAATTTGCAGTTCTTGGGTTTTTAGGCCGGCGTCGTTTAGCGTTCAGGCTTGAAGTTTCGCCACCACAATATTAAGCATTTTGGAAGTCGCTGAAGTGAAATAGCTTTTAAAGCCTGAACGCTAAACGACGCTGGCCTAAAAACCCAAGAACCGCAAATTCATTGGACGATGGCCGCGAAAGCCTTACAAAGTACATGAGCTGTAAAAGTTTGATCTTTTTAAGCCTGAATGTTAAAAGGAATCTTTGGAAGTACTCAGTCAACCAATTCAACCCCATTCTCCTATGGCTTTGTGACGCCATGGAGCTGCCATGTTTTTTTATCATTTTTGCAGCCAGTAGATAAATCGTCATTTTCAATCTGTAAGCCCAACACATTTGCAGTTCTGTAACTTTCACCCAACGCAGGAGACACATATTCCAACACTTTGAACTCGGCAAAGTAGAAGATAAATGTGAATATTTTGCGACACATAAATTTCAATAATTCAGTGTGACCCCGTTTCTCTCCAGGGTGGAGATCTGTGTGCTTGGAAATGAAAAAGTTCCCAAAATGGATATCCGACCTAACTGAAATAACAGTCACAACTCCAGGGACGAAGAAGACAAAAAGCACACCAAGGAGAAAACTTCGTGTTACGCAACGAATGGGGAGTGAAGCAGATTTTTCATATTTGACGAACTAGTTCATGACTGTGAACCAAAAATGTCGTCAAGTACCTTGATTCAGTATTCGGTTTGCTTTGAAATGATCCAGAAAAGTCTGTATACAGAATGACCCAGCATAAATTTTACAAACGATAAGGGAGAAAATAGACCACAGTTTATCGTGTACGCTTTACATTGACAGATTTTTTTTGCGTCCACTTCGTTGAAACAAAAACTTGAATAATGCCTAATAATAGATGCTGCTTAGCGAATGAAATATCTCGCCAAGGGAAGTGAGCCAAAAAAATCCATTATGTTACATGTCAAGAATGTATCTGTACGTATTTACTTGAATGTTATTTAAATGTCAATATCGCCCAGCAATTGTCTTCGGTAACGTAGCTTAAAATGTAACATATGTATATTAAATACTTACTCAGACTTACGCTTATTGTAAATAACACACATATACGTTTACAGTATTTAAGTCCATTTATTCAGCATAATGTATGCACAATGCTAGTCCAGTTTGTATTTACAAAGTTTTCCGGTCTTCTAAAGCTGCAGTCATCTGGAAAGAACAAAAATATCAACACTACATGTCATTAGATTCATATGAACTTACCACGGCATTCCGTCCACCAAAAACTCTTGTTTGCATGTCCATGTTGATGAAGAAGAGGTTAGTCTTGCTTCTGATTGACATCTATCGCTTTGTACCTTGTAGACAGTTGGACCAGGGTCGGACCACAGAATTAAATCACCACAGTTCATTACCATATGACAGGCGAGTTTGGCGCCGGTTTGCAGGAGAAAAAGCCATTTCCTTACTACTTCTCTGTTTTACTTGGAGCAGGTGGCCATTGCGCATATTTTGCGGATTTGAGTGAGAAGAAATCCTGTGTAGGATTGGATTTTGCTTTTTACAGTGTCTGTAGAACCACTTCTGTGGGATTCGTATAAGATCCATATCACATAGCTTCCAAAGGAAATACTCATGAGCCACCCAACACCAACGGTAGGTGCATAACCTCATTTCATGAAAATTGGTCATATGCAACGACGTCATACTGATAGACTACGCATCCAAGGCACAGCTGTCTGCGTACTGGTGGATTGACGGAGGTATAGAGCAGCCCTCGTACCAAGGCAAATTGTTTGTCGGCATTCCAAACATTGGGAATGTCAACGGAATATTTACAAGCAACGACGTCATTGTTTACAAGGTACATCGCAGCATGCCAAGTTGACAATCATTTGGAATGAATTTTCAGAAAAATGTATGAAACGTATGTTGTAAAAAAGTAAAAATATGATTGTGGCTTGCTTATCTGTAATAGAAAAAGTACTCTGAAGATACTCTTTTTTAAAACACGTTTAATTTTGCAATTCTGTCAAGAATTAACGCCATTTTTATATTTTACAAACATTGCTGCATGCACCAAGCATGCCCTAATGCACAACTGGCAACGTCGGGTGTGTCTATGTCAATACAGCTGATGTTCCCCCCTTCCGTCGCACCGCCAGAAACGCTTACAAATATTCGGTATACAAAGCGTAGACTATCAGTATGACGTCGTTGGTCATATGGCTCTCTCTATATTACTCTTTCATATCTGTGGCCATGACTAATTATTGCTTTAAGTGTTTCTTATTTGCTTTCAGGCATCTAACATATTCCTCTTATAGGATTTTTAGGCTCAACCGTCGGCTTTTTAGGCTCAACCATCACCCAGTCTTAGGCTGAGTCGAACCATATCGCCAACTACCAACCCTAAGGACTGTCCAAATCTTTTGCTTGCATGTCACCTCTGATCATCAGCTTGGTACTTGCTTTGCTGCATGTCTGCTTGCAGAACAGCTCTATTACTTGACGCATGCTTTGCTACCTCGCTTTATGCCTGCCAGCTAATAAGGTATTTCCAGAAAACCCATGACATAGTGCTTTGGAATACAGGTTGGAGATAGCATAAGTTGTAGATCCTGTAACTGCTTCATTAGAAGAACATCTGAAATTAGGAGCCAGTTTAGCTGTTTTCAACTTGTGCCATTATTCAGCATACTTACCAGACGTAGATATAGTAGCGGAATAGCAACGTAAGATAGCGGGGCCCCAATCAATAATCATTGTTACATCAATCGACAGTGTGTTTAGATAACGTTTAGGTGTAGCTTTATCAGTCGTAACCAGCTGACGTATACTAGTTTGTAAGATACAGGGGCACTTTCTCCCAGACAATACTTCGCAACGTTAGTGCCATTTTTGTATATATTTAATCGATAATAAATCGCTAGGTGATCCATTGATTTCAGTATTTTAGTATTAGGGGGAATTTCAGAATTCACCCCTTGCTTGTACCTTTATTTCCACCCTAACCTCCAACTGTCAAACCAGAGGACAAGACAGTATAGAGATCACAGCATAGAAGAACCCCCGGCTGAGCTGAGCATCTCATAAATTGGAGCCACGATAATAAAATTGGCACCAAACAATCCAGTAATAATTAGAAATGTCAGACTTTTTTTGATCTAAATTTGGATTTTCAAGGAAATACCCCAATGACTATAATTTTTGTCTCACCCCATTGATCCCGCTACAGGATGGGCCAATAATGAGTGGATGGAAGATTGTGGGCTTACTAAAACATATTCCAAAAATCTGTTACATGATCATGGTAGGGAGCCTTGAGGGCTATAACGCTAAGATATTTTCAGTTAAATTTTTATACAGGGTGATTCATCTCAAACATATACATGCTAATAAAATCAAACTCTACCAACACGTAGTTTTTTATTTATATTCTTTTACGTTCAACTATCAGCAAAAATAGAGTATTTTTTCTTCTCATTTGCTAATGTCTGCTATGTTGGAGTTGCTGGTGACGGCGGTAGTGCTTTTGGTGGTGACGGGTATGGTTGCTGTTGACTTGAGTTTGATACTACATTGTTTCTTGGTGTTTCCGGAGGCATTTCTTCGGGGTCTATTGCGCAACGGCGCCCCACGCGATTTGAAAAAATGTTGTCATCAATGTAAAGAGGATGGTCTGTTGCGAAAGAAGCTCGTTTTTTTGGAAAAAATTGATAAAATTGTACTTTCAACATACTTATCAGTAAGGCATGCACACAGAACTATACAATTTTAGAAGTGACGTGACAAAAGATAATAGATGCGGTGTTGCCAACATTTGCTCGATATTTAACATCGCATCGCTTCGATCGTATATATAATGATTGAAACGTTACAGAGAAGATTCGCAGGGCCCCTGCGCAAGGATAACACAAAAAATCGTGAACCGTTCTACATTTTTAACTATCTAAATTTAAAGGTATCTTATTTCAAATGTTCCTTTGTTTCTAGCTGATGTTTGTGGTTATGTATTATTGCTTGTTTTATTTAGTTTGTATATTTAGCTTTTTATGTAAAATAGGTGGCTTTAATATTGTTTGTGATTAAGCTTTATTATTATATTTGACCGATATCAGCTCCAATAAATCATTGAAACGTGCGACTGACGTTGGACCGTTGCCACTAAAAGCCGAACAGGTGACAAGTTTACCTGAAGTGAGGTTGCTTAAATTTTTCAACATATTTTATATCAGTAACGTCTGGGGGGGCCGAGGCCCCCAGGCCCCCCCGTAACCACCTGGTACAAACCTAATTGAACCTAAAATATCCTAAATTAGATATCTTTTATATTTCATTCAACCTAGTAAGCATATGAACACCAACTTCAACCTCCATTTCAGTTTCTGCTAAAACGAAATCAGGTCAAACTTAATCCCATTTGAACATCTGTGTATCAAAGTCCCAAAATGATTTATTTTCATCTTGTACAAAACACATTGATTGAATTTTCCAAGTCTTCCACTAACCTAAAAAAATTGCAATTGCATAATTTCGTGAAGTACATTAACTGATAACTGCTGCTCGCTGGCAACACTGCATCTTGTGACACTATTGAAGTCTGTCATGCGGGTTTTCGATTCTAAAATTGTCTTCTACTGTTCGGGTACGTTTTGAAAGTGTGGTGAAAATACCGAGTTTTAACTATTTTTTTTTTTTCAAAAAATGCTTCTTTCGCCAATTTTCTTCTTTAAAAGTACATAATAGACCATCCCCTTTAATTCAAATATGAAATTTTACCAAATTACATGGGACGTTGTTGCGTTGTAGCACGATTTCTTCGTAGCAGTAGTCTGATTGGTTTGAATTGTGAGCTTGACATGAATATTCACAGAAACAAAAGTACTTATTGCAATTTAAACAGAACCCTGTTGTCTGCGGTGGTCTGGACATATTACCTTAATCTTAATATCTTGAAGTGTATATAGATAATCACATACAACTGTTGAAGATTAAAGACCCGCTCAAACAGAGGGCCTTCTGGCGTTCTCTAACAATACAATGGAACGCTGTAATGCGGCGTTATGGCGTTCTAGAATGCCCTCTGTTTGACAGAGCATTGAGTTCAGCTGAGCCTGAATCACTAGATATTTTGACAAAAATTGGCGCAACGCTTTTGCTCAACCCGTCAAACAGGCCTGTTTGTACAAACAACGGAATGCTGTAACACGGCGCTAGGGAACGCCGGACCGCCGCGTTCTAGAGCGCCCGCTGTTTGACCGGGCCTTTATATTTTAAATTACTTTGCATATCAAATATGCGCTATACACTGTGTGTCTGTTGGAACGTGATTTTTCAATTACTCATGGCAGTTAGTCGATTTAGAGTGTAATGTGTAATGTCCACAGCGCATTATTGTTGTACTCTTGATAATAGTAATTGTTACGTTCTCCCATTATGTAACCTATAGTTGCATTATTCTCATTTCGGATGTCTGTTCCTAACTGGATAATCAGCTTGGAGAAATAGAGTACAGTGCAGGAATTTGATGCAAATTTACTGGTCCTTCATGAAGTTCATATAAGTTAAAGCGTCCATATGATTCAAGCATAATTAACAGTGCAAAGTGATAATATGGGGTTAAGTGAGTAAAATAGGTCAGCAGCAGCGAGATAACGCTCGCCGGTGGTCTGACTGCTGCTTTTTGTTTTTCCGTGAATAACATAATCTGGAGACATGGTGCATTTGTATGTTGTGTGTGTGTGTGTAAATATTTTTAAACAAAAGTAATGTAAATGATCTACTGACATATCATACACAGTGGCGTCTGCGACGTGGTCGTGGTGCGGGTGATCCTGACCTAACCGAGAAAGGCAAACAGCGTCAGCGTGAGAGATATTAACTGAAGGGCTTGGGGCAATAAGGGACATAAGCCACATTTTGATAAAAACCCGGATCTCTGTACAGAATTATGTGTACCGACAGCATCTATGCCTGAAATACTTTTGTTTTGCTATTGGTGGAGAGATGTCGCTATAATTCTTGGAAGACCTTGTTGACGAGCTGATACATATCACACATATTTACACCAAAAACGTCATAAGCCACGTAAAGATCAAGATGGCTACCAAGAGGAAACTGTACGCTGGTGAGAAAAGTGCTTGTTTTAGTGACACCGAGAGTGAAAATGGATTAGAATTCAGTTCAGATGACAGTATAGAAGACAAAGACTACAGTCCAGATGACAGCAGTACGGATAGCGGATCTGAACGCGAGAATCAGGTAAATATGCATATGAGTGGCTTGTAACCTTATTGTTGTTACAAGTGTGGCTTATGCTTTTGACGCGTAGAGAAACAATTTTTCGGTTTAGTTTCAAGATATTACCATAAATTGGTATCAAACTATTTCTAAACGTGAATATTATATAAACCCAAGTTAATTTGGCTATTTAAGCTAGCGAACATTGGTAATAGATGTCGAAAACATGAAAATAATGTGGAAGTGGCTTATGCCCTTTTTCACTGAAGAAATTGATCTGTGTGGCATAGTGCCTTCTTCAGTTGTTCAAGAATAGTGTTTTTTTTTTTGAAGTAGATATCACTTTTTCAGGTGGTTGTAAGTAGAGGCAAGATGGTTACACCTGAAAAACCAAAAAAGTCTAGATGGAGAAAACGTAACATTGAAGGCAGGTCAAAAGTAAAATCAAGAGCTCGCAGAAATCTTGGCTACAGCTACATTGATGCAAAAGGTCGCCAAAGAGAAGCCAAAGAGCTAGGGCCACCATGTCAGTGCAAGAAAAACTGCAGACAACTACTTCAAGGAACTGCATCGAAGATATTCAACTCATTTTGGGACTTGGAGTCGTATGAAAAACAAAACACATATTTATTTGCTACCATTAAAGTTGTACCAAAGAAGAGGTGCTACAAAAAAAAACTAAACGTATGGAATCTGCTAGACACGTAACTAACCAATATTTCGTTAAGGTTAATGGAGTTGATATTCAAATATGCAAAACTGAGTTTTTGTCTGTACATGGACTCCAGAAGTCAAGTAAAAGAGTGAAACTCATCGCTTAGCAAATATCTGAGGGCAGAACAACACCAAAAAGGGACGGTAGGGGCAAACATCACAACAGGCCTAACAAAACTCCTGCAGAAAGAGTTCAATCTGTACATAACCACATTCAAGCCATCCCTAAGTATGTGAGTCATTATAGTCGGAAGGTTAATCCGAATAGAGTGTTTCTAAACCACGACCTGAATATATCCACACTTTATAAAGACTATTATGTCGAATGGTGTAAGCAACGTGGAATAGTACCAGTAAAAGAAGATAGGTACAGACGAATCTTCTGCTCCGATTATAACATAGGATTCAAATTACCCAAAAGTGATACTTGTCACACATGCGACCTCTTGAATAATCAAATAGAGGCAAATAAAGAAAACATGAAAGAATGTAGTATCCTTAGAACACAACTGGCGGTTCATCAGACCAGAGCACTTGCCATGCAAGAAAGCATGAAGAAGGAAATGGAAAATGCCAAAAATTCCTCAAAGGATATTATTTCCTTCGATTTGCAGCAGACTCTTCCGACGCCTTCGCTAACAGTGGGCCCTGCGTTCTATTTACGCAAAGCTTGGACTTACAACCTTGGCATCCACGACTGTGTTAGTGGACAAGGTAGTATGTTTTTGTGGGCCGAACCTACGGCAAAAAGGGGAAGTGATGAGATCGCAAGCATCCTGCTGAAATACTTAACTGGTAAATCTGCTCTTAAAGAGCATTTAGTAGTTTTTACGGATAACTGCGGGGGACAAAATAAAAATTGGGTTATTATGTCTCTCTGGCTCCAATTGGTCCGAGAAAAATACTTCAAATCAATAGAACATCGATTCCTTATTTCTGGCCATACACATCTACCTTCAGACAGGGACTTCGCTATTATCGAAAAACATAAAAAATATGTTAAACAGGTATACTGTCCAGACGACTGGGTAGATATTATCAGGAAGTCAAATAGAAAAAACCCATTCAACACTGTGTTAATGGAGCAACAAGACTTTTATGCCTTTGATTCTATATCTATCACAAAAAAGAATGTTACCATAGATAAAGAATCTGTCAGATTCAATGAAGTCCGTTGTTTTAAGTTCGACAGTAATCACCCCAATTCAATGTTCATCAAGCATACCCTCAATGGAGCATTTATAGAAGTCAACGTAGGTAAAAGAGGCTCCAGACTCGCTGATCAGCAAACATTAAAAGATTTAAAAAGAAAATATAACGGACCCATCACACTAAATGACAAAAAGATAGCAGATTTGAAGAAGCTAATGAAGTATATTCCACCGATTAGCCAGCAGTTTTTCATTGACATTATTGGAGATATCGCATCCGAAGCGGTGGCAGAGGATGAACAACTATCAAACGACAGTGTTGAAGACATAGATGGTGACGAAGAAATAAATAATATGGAATGAATATAAACCACTTTTCGAGTATCAAGCTATTAATAAAAAAATTGTAGAAATAAGGCAATAAGCCACAATATTTTCGAAGATAAATTTGTTTTAAAAAAATGTGCCATTTTTTTTTCTTAGAACAAACGGCATGTCAGGTCCCACCCATTAGTAAATACATTAAAGCAGCTAATATCAAAAAATTTATAAAAACCTGATTTCAGGATTTTCACAAAACTTTCACTGCCAATTTTCTCCAAATCAAGTCAATGTGGCTTGTGTCCCTTATTGCCCCAAGCCCTTCAACTATTATACAAATTATAAAATAGTGTTGGTATAATAATTTTGGTTCCGACGCAAAAGCAAGTTCGATCATGTGTGGTACACCTGTCGATTACACAGGGTTTAGTCTATTTGATAAGCGTCTAAGAACACTTGGAAAAAACTGGTCTGGTTTTGCTGACAGTACAGAACTGACATTAGCTGGATTTTTCTATCTGGGTCCACAGGACATTTGTAAGACATTTTGTTGTGGAGTTGAAGTATATAGATAGAAGGCAGACGATATTCCTATAGCGAAACACATACAGTTTTCGGGAGGATGTATTTATGCCAAACGCATGCAGACAGTTTAAGATAGAATGAGGGAAGGCAAGAACAATGTTATAGCTTTTTCAGCTTTAATCGTATGATTATCTCTTCTCCTTGAAAATTCATTAAATTACCGTCTTGGTCCAAAACTATGAGTGTTATATTGTCAATGAAATTTCTGACAGTTACTGGTAAATATGTTAAATTTCTTTGTTAAATGTCGATTGCGCAACCCGCGTCCACACCTATTGAAAACTTGAAGATGGCATGTGATGGTTTTTGGTTATAATAAGCACCGGACGTAAGATTACAGTCAATATGTACTGTAGCAGCTTTGACTATTCGAACTCGCAAATCTGATGAGTGTACAACTTTAGGTTCTAATACCTTTCTCGAGAAACCACGAATTTTTCCTATACTGTCTTCAGGTCGGAAATCAACACTGATTTGATCACTAAATATTTTACACTTTATTGTATCATTATTTGGCTTGAGAGAGAAAAGAGGTTTTGTGTGTTCTTTATGTATAAGGCTCCCGTCTGACGATTTAGATTTACTTACTTAATTTCTATATCCGTAATATCGTACAAACCAGTCGGTATTGTAATAACGTCTGCTTCACCTTGTTGCTGATAATAAAACTTGTTAGCATCCCCTTATTGGATGTTTGAAATGCTATTATAGGAATGAAAATCAATCAGAGTAATGCCATACAATGCGTCAGGATCTAATTCGATAGGATTATAAAAGTCTACGCTAAGCGTTGATGAGCGCCCTTTCAGAGTGAAAAGCTGAGACATAATGATACAAGAACTCAATTTCATGTCATTTTATATAAAAATTGTAAGCACAAATGTCCGCAATTTATTTGATTGAAGTTTTGATACCGTTTAATGTTATATTTTTACATGTTTACCTAAATATTGAATAAGTTCTTATGGTGGCTTTAGCTGCCTAAAACTATCGAAATATGTAACATTTTGCCTCTGTTTTGCGTAAGCTACCCAACGTGTACCGATTCCGGAATTTGTGTCATGATTGACTATAGCTCTTTCAGTTTTATAAGGTGTTCTTGGTAATCCGTCTCGCATAAATACACCACGAAAATGTTTAATCTGTAGTACTTTAGCAAACTTTAACAGAACTTGATTGGTTAATGCTTTATTGGGCAGCTTTAGTGGTAATTTTTTGAAGATGTTTTTTTTGAAATATAATCCATATCCACGTTGTTGTGTCCCTTTATCCAAAGATAAGCCGCCGCATGAATTTTTCTCAAGTATAAACCAGAACCTTTTTTGCCTACAGCAATAGCTTCTATTATTTTATTATGTCGTTTGGCTTCCTCTTGCTGTTCATGCTACCGCAGCAGCGCCCCCTGTCAAACTTCCGAGTGCACTGAGTGCCCCTAAGATTGGTAATAATGATAAAACGTCACCTGTCTTTGGTAGTGGGGTGATCTAGGAACCTTAACTTCTTTTCTCCCACCTACATGCTTAACTTCCATACGTGCCGCGCGTGACGCTGCCAAAGCGGATTTTTTCAAGTGTCTTTTGGTATTATGAATACCTGCACCTTGTTTAGCTGGTAATTTGATTTTTTGCAAAATATCTGGTTGAAAAGATATTAACCTCGTAAGTGGCTAAGCCGTATATGTCCGCATTTTTTTTATTTTGCGTACAATGGCAATGACGGAGGTATTTGTTTCAACATTTTCTTTGGAGCATTTAATGGATATAGCGAATATAGTCGCTTTCGAGTGTTTACAGCGTTTCTATACCACCACTACCTGCTTCGACGCGAATATCTACAAAAAAAACCTTTTATTCCTTATATAACTTGTTCGTTCCTATAAACCATTACACATCAGATTCATTGATTCGTATGTTGCTTTACTTACTCGTGCTTGAATAGATTACTAAACCATCTAATGCTAAAAAGATTAATTTTTTAATCGAACTTGGAGAACATCTAATAGAAGAATATGGTAAGCTCCATCAAATAAAAAATCAAGGACTGCAATGAATGCGATATAGTGTACTAGACGCCACTTTCCATCAATAATTCCACCAACAACTAAAGTCAACCCAACTGAAAGTTAATATACCTAATATAATTTTTGTTCGTAATTTACTCAACAGTTGCGATTTTAGGTGTGCCGCATGCAGTGAAAAGAAGCTCTGCAAGGAAAGACGTTATCTATGCAACAAATTTTACTTTAGTTTGTGTTGTGTTTTAGTTTTGTTACCATATGTATATAGTACGATTTTAACTTTGATCATTTTATAACTAGGTATATAGTTTTGACGTATACGAACGCTTTTTCATAATACTATCAGGTTGAATTCAGAAGCGGCAGAAGTACGACAGATTAAATACTCGTTCTCAAGAATCTACAAATGGCAAGCTACAAATATGGAATGGAACTACATGTGCGTTTCGTAGACTTTAAACAAGCCTATGATAGTATAATCAGAGAGAGAATGTATGAAGTAATAGTACAGCTAGGATTTCTAGAAAAACTTATTAGGCTAATAAAAATGACATTACAAAAAACCAAGAACAAAATTACATGGATGGGAAGTGAGCCACAGGAATTTGAAGTGAGGAAAGGATTCGAGCAAGGCGACCCTCTATCAACGCTTGAAGCAATAATTAGAAAAAGCAAAATCAAGACAAATGGAGCCATAATTGAAAGCAAACACCAATGTATAGTATATGTAGATGACCTAACACTATTAGCAAAAACAAAGAAAGATCTAGAGAAAATTACGGCAAGGATAGCTGCGGAAGCAAGGACATTTTGGTATGGAGATGAACCAAAGTAAGACAATATATATGGTCATGGGGCAAATGGAAAAAACGATGATCAATCGAACCTAACTTTTATGGTCAACAACATGAAATATACTTTTGAAAGGACTACGGAGTTTATGTACCTGGAGCAATAGAGCAAAAGAGACAGAAGAAACCAGAAATACAGCCAAGGATCATCAAAGGAAACCAGAGGGATGGTGCCCTGAAAAATCTTATGAAATCTAAATATGTATCCAGAAAGACCACAGAGAGAATTTACACAACGGCTATTAGACCAACAGCGACATATGCTTGTGAGACGTGGACTATGAACAAAGAGGAGGAAGAAAAAAGTTATAAGATGAGAAAGAAAAATGTTGAGAGCTATTTATGAAGGCGTAAGGACAAATGAGGGATGGAAGAGAAAAACAAACCAGAAATTGGAAGACATATATAAGAACCTCAATATTATAGCAGTCATCAAAGCGCAGATAGTAATGTGATTAAGACATATGGAAAGGCTGAGAGGGATGAAAATGGCGAAACTAGTTCTCAACCGGAGACCAATAGGAAAAGAAGGAAGGGTAGACCAAGGAGAGATGGCTCAAGAAGGCAGAAGATGATTTAAAGAAGGTTTATATTAAACACTGGAAAGGGAAGACGACAGAGAGGAATGGGTGGCATGGAATAGTGCAGGATATACTCAGAAATAGGTGGCGAAAGTATCCAAAGACAATTTTAAGTTACATAAATTTAGCGGTATAAGATCGAACTGTACTGATTTCTGTCTTAGGCCTTCATGGCCTGTTGTGCAAACTAATATCTTTTTAACTTGTGTATTAGGTTAAGTATATGATGTTGTTATAAAGTAGTTAAATGATAAATTCTATGACCTGGTTAGCATGCAAGAACAGCTTTTGCTGAATACTCGCCAGGTAAAAAAAACATTATCCTGATTTTCTAAGTCCCTTTCGCATGATTTTGGTAGTAAGAAAAGCTTACGGGCTGTGCCAGGTCAACATATGAACTACTATTACTCCGAATTTAGAAAGCTTCGTACAATATTGCAGGTCCTAAGGATTACCGATATTTGGAACATATTGTGTAACCTTTCATCCAGGCCCAACTGTGCTAGGTGTGGTATAAATGTGTTTGTTATAGAGGCTGAGATTGACATAATTAGGGAGACAATAGTAATTTTGTTCCGTTTCGCCAGTCATTTTATTTCTATGGCAAGGTCAGTGTACTTAGATGCTACTAGCATCAATAAATCGGGACTATTCATAAGACTTGAAATCAAAAGGCCACCTTTTGCTTATCCGCTCCCCGGAAAAAATTTCCAACCGAAGTATCTTATAATCTGTTAGTCACATAAAGAATTATTCAACTAACAATTAAATTTTGCACGTTTCTCTTGATTTCAGCTAAGGAGATTGTTTTGTTAAGCACCTTATTTAAATTTTTTTCAGAAAGCTTGAACCGAAGGACTGCAGCACTTCGTGATAAGCTCCAGCCAAGTAATATCTGACATTTTTCATCCCGCAGAAACAGCTGCAGCTGAGTAAAATCTCCAAGAAGTAACTAAAACGTAATAAATCATTACACTGATCTTGACAACATGTTAATCAGTTAGTATGTATTTAATAGCCACTATTTAAAACCGCAGCGATTTATAAATAACCATCTGTGCTTCACCGCTTCTTAGAAAGTCATTGTATTTTCCAACACTGGATATCACCTCTCCCAATTGAGTGATGCTAGAAATAAGAAGACCGGGAGACAGTCCTCTCTCCTAAAAACAGCATAATCTATGTTTATAGATAACGTGTTTTCAAATAAATTTATCGTTTTTTCGTTTCTTTGTCTGCAATGCATAATGTATATAAACATACTCGCAGTAGCAGCTACCCTCGTGAATTAATGCGTTGTTCCAAATGATTGACAATGAATATGAACGTGGCTTATTTACAGTTTGCAGCATCAAAATTAATTAAAGTTGCTGAAACTGTGAAGGTGTGATTGCATGTGCTGTTTGGCACGGTTGCTAGTCTTTACGGATAACACAGTGGTATAGTTCGCATCGAAACAGTTTGTAAATGCGTAACAGAATGATCTATTCTCGAATGCTGGGTAAATTATCAGACTCGTAGTTCAATAAATCAGTTTTTCTTACGACTGATAACTACTCACTATTAAATAAAACGTGAATTTATACTGTATGTGTTGTATTTTGTATGGTTACCCGTTTTTGAAACTCTATTTATATTATTTACTTCGTCGTCATACAGAAATAGCTCATATGTTTCGTCTTCAGCAAATATATACTTCTTCATTATACTGGTAATGTTTCCATGTTTGTTCATTTGTTTTTTTCTTCATCTCTATTAAGTTCTCTCAGCTGGAATTGACATCGTTTGATATAATTCACGAACACAGTATACACAAAATAGTTCTTGCTTTTTGCCTTTCTGAAATTAGGGAGCATGCTCCTATTAAGTTAAGAAGTTTTGCTTTTCAATGCAAACATTACAACATATTTTTATTGCTTCTGCTTTCTTTCACTATATCTCCGGGAATGTGATTTTTAAGATAAGTATCCTTTTTTCTAGAATGTGCTTGTGAAATTTGTTATCACTTGAATATCAACTTAATGATGCACTGTATCTGTTAGAAGAATTATCGAGTATCAGTTGTTATTTCTGGTCATGTATTTTTGTTTTAAAATGCCTCATTCTGTGTGTATTATTTTATGTCACATCTTTTGCATAAAAATCTATGTAATTTCTTTCCATAAAGATACCTTGTGCTCAGTATTTCTGTTCAAGAAATAACTGAAAAGATCTGTAAGACACTTGATTTTGTTTTACTAGAGGTGATGAATATGTTGTAAATTCTTAAATATATGTAATACAGTTTTTACCACTATCATTGATTAACACATACGACGTAGATCTTTGTAATTTCATTGAGTCACTCTCCATCAAGGGAAAAAATCTATACGTTACTGGCGACTTCAATCTCCGAGATATTAACTGGCCTCTGTCAAGCACACCTGAGGGTAATTCTCCCTCATCACCTTATTTAAACTTGCTCCGTGATACAAGCATTGTCCAACTGGTTGAGCGTCCGACAAGATTTAGAGCTCAACAGACACCTAGAGCTCTGGACCTGATCTTCACCAACGATGCAGACCTTGTTTCTACTATTGAAGATCTGCCGCCGTTTGGAAAATCAGATCACATCACCCTTCTCTCCAAACTTCAACTTGTCTCGGTTGGACAGTCGCCCAGGTGCATAAAAGCTATCAAAACAATAAACTTTTATAGGGCTAATATTCTGCTTCGTCGAACGAATTGGCATACACTACTCTTACATCTGGATACTCAGGCAATGTGGAATAATTTTTATGACCGGTTCCAGTCTATTATTGCTTCTAATACATCATACAAGTCTGTACCCTTCAACCCCACCAAACCATGGATTACTTCCAACATCTTGCGGAAAATTCGACACAAAAAGGCACTGTGGCAGAAGTTCAGCAGAAGCAAACGACAAATCGATTACGATGCACATCGCACCTTTTCCAATCACTTATCGCTGACTCTAACTGAAGCAAAACAAAATTTCGAAAAGAAACTTGTGTCGTCTCCTAATAAGAAGAAGTTGTACCGGTACATCCGCTCGACACTAAACTCCAAGGTATCCACGCCCCGTGTCTGTGATACTAGTGGTCGCAGGAGCAACACAGATGCTGAAGCAGCGGCAATATTTGCCCAGTGCTTTACCCAAGATTTTTCCCCTCCAACCATCCATATGCTGCCAATACTCGATAATCGCCCGTCTCAGAATATGTTATGTGACATTGTATTTACACCACAAGAAGTGGAGAAACATCTCTCCAGTCTGAATCCATCTTCTGCTCCTGGAATTGACGGTATAACAGCAATTTCTCTCAAGAGATGTGCAAAAGAATTGGCATTACCTCTGAGCATGATCTTTAATTCTTCTTTTGAATCTCACACTCTCCCTGACTGCTGGTTAAAGTCTCTCGTCACTCCCATCTTCAAAAAGGGTGACAAATTTAATGCTTCTAACTACCGACCTATAAGTCTCACTCCGATCATCGTTAGAGTTGCTGAAAGAGTCATATTGGATAAACTTCTGAATTATGTTATTGATAATAACATAGTTCCTGCTAGCCAACATGGATTCCTGCCTGCCCGTTCCATCATCACTAACCTTCTAAGATGTATGAATGACTGGAGTCAACTGACCGATAGCAACGTTCCAGTGGACATTATTTACCTCGACTTTTCCCGAGCATTTGACAAAGTACCTCACAACCTACTGCTATGGAAATTGAAACAGTTGGGTATTTCAGGTAATTTACTCAAGTGGATTGAATGTTTTCTCACAAACAGACACTTTGCAGTCAGAGTGGGCAACTCTTTCTCTCCTATGGCGGCTGTATCTAGTGGTGTCCCCCAGGGATCAGTGTTGGGTCCCATCCTCTTTCTCATGTACTCCTACGATCTTTCTCTTGTCTGTAATTCTAACTGTTCCCTGTACGCTGACGACACTAAAATCTATAACATCCCAGACTGCACCAACCGACTACAGCAAGACCTCGATCGCGTCATTGCATGGTCGGAAGAGTGGGGTCTGCCTTTAAACCTTCTAAAATGTTGTGTACTCCACATGGGAAAGAACAACCCCAAAGTCGATCACGTAATGGCGGATACAACTATTCCAACCGTTAACACTCACTGTGACCTGGGTGTCATCATTAGCAGTAATCTATCCTGGTCCGATCACATTCAAAATATCTCTTCCAAGGCGAACAAAATTCTCTACCTGATTCAATGGATGTGACCCCTCCACCGCCAGTCTCCTATACAGAACCTACGTCCGGCCAATAATGGAGTTCGCAGGCCCAGTCCGGCATCCTACACTTGTACGTGATCGTGACCAGCTAGAACGTATTCAGAGACGTGCCACTAGACTTCCGTATAATCGCCTACGACCAGACTACGAGGACAGAAGACGCATTTTTGGCATCTCAACATTCCATGCCAGACGCCTACGTGGTGATCTCATCACTACCTACCGTGCGCTGCACCAGCTTTTTGGGGTTGATCTTTCTGATCTCTTCCCCCTCAAAAGGAATCATCTAAGAGGTCATAACTTCAAGCTTCTGAAGCAGCAGTTTAATTCATCACCGCGACAATTCTTCCTACAAAACCGGATCTTCGATACCTGGAATAGCCTACCCGAAGACGTAGTGAACTCGCCTTCAGTGAATGTCTTCAAGAACAAATTTGACAACTGGATGCTATCGAACTCTTGAACTCTTTTGTTTATCTTTGTAGTAGCAGTTTTTTTTTTTCTCATACTTGCCACACACACATTATGATTATGTTTGTGTTTTTTTTCCTTGATTATAATAAGAGTTTATAGCTTGTGCTAAACTCTTATCAAGTATTATAATAATAATAATAATAATAATAATAATTTATACGGGAAGATGGACAACCCCATTGAAACAAGGCACGGCACGGCTTTTGTTTCTCCTGGACGGCGGCCATCTATATGAGCACAAATGTACCTCTACCTATACAACTTTGATAGTATAAGAACCATCGACTTTTAAGTCTACAAAGTACCCTACTTGCTACTATTTAATCCACCATCTATAAACGCTACTTGCTAAAATATACTCCATCGTTGATCATTTCGTGTCACGTGGTTTTGACAGATCGGCTGTTATGTTTAGCCTGAGGGGCAAACAAGCCCCATCGGGTGCTAGAACGTTGTCGTTCGTTTGGGGGCTTAGGAAGTGACTTTCTGACAGGCGAGCTATGTAGGTGGATGGCTCATAATGGGCTTTAATGTCATCGTAGAGCTACGACACCAGCAGGGTTCATGGTCAAAAGGTCATTTCAACCAAGGCTAGCACATTCAGGAAGCTGGGAGCTCGGTACTTACCCTACCTAGCACCAAGCTCCTACCTTTCCCCAAGCTATCCTGACTTCGGTCGGATAGGGGTTTGGCAAATCCGGGAAAATATGCCACAGAGGGCTGAGCGCCGGTCCTTCTGTCACACACCGTTATTGCGCCCCACACTTCAGCGACTTCAGTAGGGCGTGGCTGGGGAACGTCGTGAGGGGTAAGCAACCGGGGGGCTTGCCTTAATTGGCTGGCCCGTGAGGAGAAAGCCTCAACAAAACCCGACAGTAAAGTCGCAAATCCTCCGGAGCACCTTGGGCCAACTTCGGAGTAAATATAAGTCCCTTCTCTCCTGGAATGGGCGTCACCCGGGAGAGCGACTTTTAAATCGTCCCTACTCGTGGGAACACGATGCATAGAGTTACTTCTAAAAACAACCAACGACGGCCTAGGGTACGTCGATTAAACTCACCCGAACCCCAAACCCAAACAGAACAACCCATAGAACGCAACCCAGCTGCGGATGTTTTGCCGGCACAGCCGACAACCACCAAAGCTGGTAAACCCAGACAGCGCTTACAGTGGACCACTGAAATGAAGAAATCTGTAATGCACTGTTACTACACCGCCACTAGACTAGAAACCATATCTACAGGCTACAGACATGAGCTGCACAGGCTATTTACAGCACAATACCCACATCTCGCAGAACGTGTAACGGAACAGAGACTCATTGACCAAAAACGGGTCATAACAAAAAACAACCGCCTGACGCCCGAAGAACTACAAGCTATAAAGATTCTTGTATCTAATGAAGTAAATACTGTCCGTCAGAATGACCCGCAGACCTCAAACACAACCACAAGCGACAACACCACCATACCCACAGAGATAGACCCAGAACAGGAGCATACACAAGATAGACCAGACACCGCTGTCCAACCTAATGATTCGTTAGCTATTGAATCAATCACAGAAGGACATACCATTCATACCCGAAATAACCAACCTCCAAACAAAGACACAACTAATGACACCAGCATACACTTAGAAACAGATCCAGAGCATGATCATGCACCACATACACCGGAAACAACATGCTCTAACTTACCTTCCACAGCCACACAAAGCCAAAACATCACTCTACCACCTGCCATCACACAATCTGCCAAACAAGTGATGAACACACAATACAACAAATGGTGTGGCACCAATCCTGTACTGCGAGATCCCCTGCCGAGACTAATTTTTAAAAACAACACCCGACAGATCTTACACACAATAAATGCCAACATAATACCACAATTCCTAACCAACGACAGTGACCTAGAGGACATCCATACTGTTATATATGCCGCTGCAGCAACCACACTCATAGTCAACGGCCAAAAACTTCCAAAGCGATCTAAAAACCACACAAGCAAAAGATCTAAACCTAAATGGCAAATTAGAATCGAAAATAAAATTAGCACACTCAGAAAGGATCTCGCGCACGTCACACAATACACCAACAATAACAACCTCTCAAAACGCATACAGACAACAATAAACAGACTCAAATCTAAATCACCACAACAAACAATACCCGAAATAGCCGATACACTGAAACAGAAACTTGCCGTCTATGCAGCTAGACTCCGCAGATACAACGAATCCAACGACAGAAAGGATGCCAACAATCTTTTTCAAAAAAGTGAAAAACAATTTTATCAAAAGATGATATCAAATAATCAGATAACAACAACAGAACCTCCAAGTAGACAAGAGTTAACCGAGTTCTGGGGAAGCCTATGGTCAGAACCAAAAACACATAACGAAAACGCTCCATGGAGCAGACAAGAAGAGGAAAAACATCAACATATAGCGGAGCAGGCAGACGTTGTTTTTACACCAGATGAAATAGCCGAGACGATAAAACACACTCACAACTGGAAGTGCCCAGGCGTAGATAACGTGCAAAATTTCTGGTACAAGCAGTTCAGTACAACGTATGTAATGCTAACAGAGCAAATCAATAAAGCCATACTACAACCTAATAGGCTTCCCAAATTCCTCACACAAGGAATAACTTATATAAAACCAAAAAACGGAGATACCAGAAACCCTGCCAATTACCGCCCGATCACTTGTCTCCCAACCTTGTACAAGATCATCACCGCAACAATAGGCAAAAGGATTGAACAACACCTCACCCAAAACAACATATTGACTGAAGAGCAAAAAGGATGTAGAAAACAAAGCCAGGGCTGCAAAGAACAACTCATAATTGATAGTGTGATCATGGAGCAAACCAGAAAAGAACACAGAAATCTTCATACCTGCTTCATCGATTATAAAAAAGCTTTTGACTCTGTACCCCATAGCTGGCTAACGAAAACTCTTCAAATATACAAAATTAACCCAGTCCTTCGCCAGTTCCTTACAAGAACCATGGAGACATGGCGAACCAACATACATCTCAAAACTCAGGACGGCCATATCCAAACAGAGGAGCTACTCATACGACGCGGTATCTTCCAGGGTGATTCGCTTAGTTCACTGTGGTTCTGCCTTTGTTTAAATCCACTCTCTAACGCACTCAACAACACAAATTATGGTTTCAACATCAGACATCAGAAAGTCAATCAGCACAGAATAAATCATCTTCTCTACATGGATGATATAAAACTATATGCAGCCACTGAAGTGCAACTAAAAGAATTACTCAGAATAACAGAAGTGTGTACGTCAGACGTTCGGATGGAATTCGGTATGAGCAAATGCAAGGTGCTCCACATCAATAAAGGCCAATGGAAGAACCAATCCGAACAGGAAATATTAACTGGCGAAACGCTGGATAACATGGACAAGGACGAAACGTACAAGTATCTGGGCTTCAATCAGAACACTAAGATCGACCACACACAAGTCAAGGCTCAACTAACACAAGAGTTCAGAAACCGCCTCCTTAAACTTCTAAAATCAAAATTGAATTCCAGAAATCTTACAAAAGCAATAAACACATTTGCTATACCGGTCCTCACATACTCCTTTGGCATCATCAAGTGGTCACACACTGATATAGAAAACATCCACATCCTCATACGGACAGAACTTACGAAACATCGAATGTCACATCCAAACGCGTGCAAAGAAAGGCTCACCATTGACAGAAAACAAGGAGGCAGGGGGATTATAGATATACAGTCACTTCGCACAAGACAAATAAAAACGCTCAGAGACTTTTTCCAAAGCAAACAGACAAACTTGCATAGGTCGATAGTAAAGGCAGACAAAAACTATACTCCACTAAACCTATCCCGCTCTGATCACTCAGCAGACGGACACAATCACATAGAATTACAACAAGAAAAAATAAATACCTGGTCACAAAAAGCACTCCATGGCAAGCACAGATACCGCGTCACACAAGATCACATTAATGAAAGACAATCATACACCTGGCTGCAGGATGGCCAACTCTTTCCAGAAACTGAGGGTTTTATGCTTGCTATACAGGACCAAGTGATTGCGACAAGGAACTACATGAAATACATAATTAAAGATACATCCATAACCGACGACAATTGCAGAAAGTGCCACCAACAAAAGGAAACAATAGACCACATAACAAGCGGATGCAAAACTCTCGCTGGAACCGAGTACACAGCTAGACATAACTCTGCAGCCAAGGTCATTCACCAAGCACTAGCCACAACAAACAATCTAATAGAAAACACAGATCCATATTACAATTACACACCGACATCAGTACTCGAAAACAATGAATACAAACTGTACTGGGACGTTGAAATACATACAGATAAGACTATCCCGGCAAATCGGCCAGATATAGTTTTCCAATCGAAGGCAGACAAAGTTACCTATTTGATAGATATCGCTATTCCCAACGATACGAATATCCAAAATACCTACGCTGGGAAGATATCTAAATACACTGACCTTGCGATAGAGATAAAACGACTATGGAAGCAAAACAAAGTTACTATTGTCCCCCTAATTATGTCTGTCTCAGGCCTTACACCAAACACTTTTACACCACACCTACAACAGCT
Organism: Callosobruchus maculatus; assembly: GCA_951848785.1. Taxonomy (NCBI): domain Eukaryota; kingdom Metazoa; phylum Arthropoda; class Insecta; order Coleoptera; family Chrysomelidae; genus Callosobruchus; species Callosobruchus maculatus. Next base: position 877,607 of record CATOUR010000228.1, read on the forward strand.
AGGCCTAGACGAAAAGTTACACAAAATATTTCAAAAATCTGTAATCCTGAAGACCTGCAATATTGTACGATCCTTCCTAAATTCCGATCCGTAATAGTTCAGGTGTTGACTTGGCATAGCCCGTCAACATTTGTTGCTACCGCAGTCATGCGAGAGAAACTTGAAAAATCAGAATAATAATTTATACGGGAAGATGGACAACCCCATTGAAACAAGGCACGGCACGGCTTTTGTTTCTCCTGGACGGCGGCCATCTATATGAGCACAAATGTACCTCTACCTATACAACTTTGATAGTGTAAGAACCATCGACTTTTAAGTCTACAAAGTACCCTACTTGCTACTATTTAATCCACCATCTATAAACGCTACTTGCTAAAATATACTCCATCGTTGATCATTTCGTGTCACGTGGTTTTGACAGATCGGCTGTTATGTTTAGCCTGAGGGGCAAACAAGCTTTTGTTTATTACCTGTTTTGCATACGATTTCGTTGCACGTTGTACTTGTAAAGTGATTTTTGAGCTATTTCCTTTTAATTTCTGGTGATAATGTCTCGTAGTGAGTATTGTTCATCGCTTAGTGGCGACATCAAACTGCGTTATGATGCAAAAATGAAATTAACGATGGTGTTGATCCCTATTGATGAACTTTCGGAAGATGTTAGCTTTTTACCAGCAGTGAAAATCGTGGATCTGATGAATTACTTGGTGTTAACGCATAGTTTTTATACTGGATAGCAGATGAAGGCATACAAATCTTTGCAGGCTTTCAAATATTATGAAGCAGGGTATGTCCAACAAACGATGACAAAAATGATGAACACAAACTGCTATTTTGTCATGGGCAAGGTAAGCTAGTTTGCATATTTAACTGTTTCTTTCACGTGTACTGCTGTAAAATTCACTGTAGATTCTAGTGTATGTGAGATGATTAGCATGTTGATGATTTTTTTATATACCTACCTGCTGAAATACATGTTCACAAGACTTGGTTTCATCATCACTATGTTGAGGAGAGTTGAAAGCTATCATGTACAGAATATTGCTTAAAATATTTTAATCTATCAAAAAAAAGAGTTTTAGAGATTAGAAAGAACCATCCATCCTGTTTTCGCCCATAAAAGCAAATTATACCTACTAAAACAGCCCTTATTTTGTTACAGGTTATGTACTCACAAAGAAGAAATGATAAACCACTACAGGTATGGATTATCGTACTGTCAGATGGTGCTATATCATGTGCTCATTGCACTTGTATGGCAGGATTAAGTGAAGTTTGCAGCCACGTAGCAGCAGTTCTTTTCTTCCTTAAAGCACGTCCTAAAAGTGTCGGCCAACAAGAAAGCTATATATATATATACATATTCTAAAAAAAAAGCTGGCATACACAGAGTTGAAGTATTATATTATTATACATAACAAAATGACAAGAATTTCTGAGACATTAAAAACATTGTTATAGTATATAGCTACTTCTAATATAATTAGGGACGCTATTGTATGATTTAGCTACATTATATGAGAATCATCTATCAAAAACTGCATTTTTTGTTTAGGCATTGTTAGTTTCACAGAATTCCTAGTAATTGTGAGGATATAATTTACAAATATCTAGTATAAACTTATGTGAACAATATAAATGCATTTGAATATGATGTACAGTTGTGTAAAAAATATTGAGACTAATCAAGTGGAATTTGAGATGGACATAAATTTATTAAAGCACTGCATACAACTAAAACTTTGTCAAGAGCACATTTATCGTCAGTAAACACAAACAACATGCTAATAGGTAACGGACCTTGAAGAATTTTGTATTTCTTCTTAAGAAGAATGTTAATGTTGGAATATGTAAGTGACCTCCTAGAACTTCAACTGAGTCTCTAATTAAAAACATCTATCTGCTAATATTATGTCACCAGGTATAATTAAATTTAAAAAGCCACAATTTTCTGTTAGATGCTTGTCACTTGTCCTTCCACCATAACCATCGGAAATGTAATTTATGGTACCTTGTGGTGTGATTCCAATCAAAAATTTCACAGTTTGATGATGTTTGTAGTTAGACCAGCAACGAGCCATATTAACTAAACCAGATGGTTTTTCTGTGAAAATTTCAAAACAATCTATTGTGACTGCTAGACGATTACCAAAATTTTCTTTGAAGCATGCAGGCATATTTTTCCTCAATATCTCTCTGTCTGGCCAGATGACTAGCTTTTTAAATTTTTGATACAATATATCAATGCATTTGTAAAAAGTATCTGAAGCTGTTGCTGGTGAAACACAAAATCTATAAGATAGATATTTGAATGGCAGATTAAGACGCAATCAGTGTCAATAGAAATTGTTTGAAAGGACATAACAAACTTTTTGTAGATAAATGAGGCCTTACAATATCGAATATTCGAAACAACATAGATGACCTTGGAAATCCAGTAAAATACAAAGCTTTTGTATCATTCTCTTTGAATGATTCCTCAGAGATGTCCACAACATTCAATCTTTTTTGTAGGTTTTCTACTTTTTCTGTACAAAAATTAAGGTCTGAGTGTAATTTGTTCATATAATCCATGTTGAAATCAGTTTGCACTTCAACATTAATTTTGTGAGTGAGTGAGACATGCTCAAAATAAATAGGCGAAAACAAGGTGACATAATTATGGTGTCACATGAAGGACACAGGCTTTTAATGACACTTCAATGAAATAACTGGCAGACAGCTTTTAAGGCAAATGATGAACTCAGCATGTCAGTCCCGAGATGTATTATCTGTGGTTGTTAAAAATGAAACAAAAATTGTAAAGAAAGATTCAACTGTTTATCATTTAGAATAATAAAATTTTTGAAATGTATCCTGTTTCATTACCTCATCGATACGTTTACGGTTAATTATAATAATAACGTTTAAAATTATGAAGTAATGTGATTATTAAGAACATCATTTAAAATCAAATTTGTTAGCAACATCAGACATGAAATTTGTTTTGAATAAACATAACTAAAATATGTGCACAGACAATTACTCTTATGTAAATTATATAGAGATTTTGACACCACTGAATGGTGTTTCACTCATTGCCCTTCGATACACTGAATTATATACTGTTCGGAACAAGCCTTAATACATCGAAGAAATATATATATAATAAATACATAGGAAAATATAACTAATAGTTTTTTATTCAATAATGCTTTAGCTTCTGGTGTGTGCAACTTAACAATCATCCAATGACTGTTTTTTAGATAGTCACCCTGTTTGATAAGATACAAATTAATCACACTATGTTAAGCAAAGTGCCATTTGAAATACATATTTTCACCTCTCTGTAGCTAGACACCATTTCATGTTACATATTTGGAAAAAAGTATGAATGTGGGTATAAGCTAATGATATGAAATATTTTCATTTTGATTATGTGAGAAGCATACCCTATAATAATAAATAATTCATTTTAACTCCACCATTTATTAAAAAATATATGGATAGATAACATGAGCATTTATTGGTGCTGTTAGTATACACAGTATGTGGAATAAAGTCAGCACACCCTTAGCCTCCTGGTATCGGTCTGCCTCTTCTGTCTCGAATGCTTGGGAAGCTGGAGAATTTTTTCCACACCTATAATGACAAAAAGGAAGCATTTTGAAATAGTGCGCAAATTATTCGAATAGAGAAGTGAATAGTCATAATGTACCTATTTTTTTGGTGCATATTTACATAATTGATATTCTTGTTCCAAAAACTCAACTTTTAGGTTATGTCAAAAGATGAATGTATTAAATGATCCATTTCTTGAACTTGCCTATATGTACATAGGTATACAACTAGCAATAATTACCTACGGATTGACGTTTTTGCTACTTTAACATAATCCACCAAAGGTTGGCCACTACAACTTCATTACTTCTATATACTTCACAGATAAAATTTCAAGTAAGAAATGCATTATTTTGGAGTATCAAGTGACAAAGATGCAGTATGACTCTAACAACTATCGCTCTAGTGAATGTGATAACTGTAATTGACGAATAAACGTTTTTTTTTCTTTGCTGTTTTCAATATGCATTCAAGTTTTCATCATGCATTATCTCATGAATTACATCATTTTAATTGACAGATGTGCTTACCTGACAAAAAAGGTTCCTTAAAAAACACATCACAACAACAGTTATGGTGAAAATGTCCAAGAAATTGTAAAAAACAAATAAAAGTCCTCAATTTCATATGGCGGTATACGGAAAACAAGGTCATCAACCGCTGTCAGCTGATCGTTTGGAACACAAAACATATTTTCGAATGTTAGGTTCACCGACGATCCCGACCGACCCGTCGGTGCAGGTGGTTAGGTATGGGTCAGCCATGGTCAATGGCACTTCAAGGTCGTATTTTTATAGCTGGATGGCGGATGCTCCATCTTTTGGTCATATTTATAAAGGATTCAGGAATTTGCAAAACTTGTTAGAGGGCGCCAGGTAACGGTGATTATTTTCTATGAAGAGTGAGTGAGATAGACTAGAGTGAGTGAGATAGACTGCGAGCGCGCGATTTTACTATGTGGCTATCTATCTTCCCCTAAATACGTTAATCAATGCCACTATATATCTGGAAAGACCCTGTAGAACTATGAAGCGTTTATAAGTAATTTATTTAAACCATTTTTTATCAATTTGCTCATTATATTTTTTAACATTTACCAAGTGAACATAATGAAAGGTGTCTGCATTCTAGAGTCTGCCCCATGTTATTTTATAGATTTATTTCTGAAGTAAGTACATAAAGCAATACGATTTTCCAAAATGTAAGAACATGTCGAGATTCTTACTTCAGAAACAGGTCGCGAAGCTCTGTAGAGTTCTTTTATCAGGAAACTTTCTTCTGGGTGACACCACTACCTCTTGGGTGACTAACACATCTCTTCAGAATAAGGGCTACCACCTGGCAAGCAACTTCTCCTACTTCACGGACCAAGGACAAGTATTCTCAGGATAGAGGCATCTTTGGAGCCGAAATCCCAAAGACGACACCCCAAGCTAAGTTCTTGTTAAACAAATAAAATAATGTGCTGCACTCATATACTGAAATAAATCTCTGTTAAATCACTGTTATCCTGTGTTTTCATTTCTTGACAGCTGAACTAGTAGGCAGGCGCAGGCAATCCACATGCCCCGGTTTCATGCATCCTTCTGAGCTGCTGCTTTCTATGGACAGTATGCTGGTTAAGTGCAACCCTTTATTTCTATGCATCCCCCCGAAATTAATTTATATTTGCACCACGCCCTTGCCAAGCGTAATACCGGGCGTTTCAGGGTCTGAAAATCTACCAGCTTATCCATGAACTCCCTCGAAATTAATTTTCAAATGCCCCGCTGAGTGGCGCTTATGGCGTTTAATAATTATAATAAACCCCAATGTAAAATGCTCATTCAAGGTTGAGGCACAGCTTGAATGTAAGATGGAAATTAAATTTTCGTATCACTAAGGGGCTAGTTATAATAATTAGTAGATAATTAAGGCATATGTATACAATTTTAATTTTTGAATAGTGCATTATGATGTTTATAGGTGTGACAAAACTTAAAAAAGGAGTTATTTTGATTCTTCTACCAAGATAGATCATGAGAACAAAGCTCTGTTCCTTTAGGGAGTATATCAGATTTTCTCCTAAAAATGTTAATTTTTAGATATTCTAAAATACATAGCAGTGTGTTATGGCTTAATGGTGCAACAATTAAAAAAATAAAAGTGAATCATGTCACCCAATGAAAAAGACGTATTGGACGGTAATCTTGACGAGCTTGGCCATTTGTTTTGTTTAGCAGAATTTTTCTAAAATTTGGAATACAGGGTAAACGTGTAGTAGTTAAACTATGTCTTCCAATGCAGTTAAACCTAGACAACATGTTTAAAAAACATATTCAGTCCATCGCAGCCAAAATAAATAGCAGAAATAACATCCTGCAAAAATTAATTGGCGTGAGCTCCTGTCTTTCTACGGCTGAATTTTGTTCACCAGTGCTCACATACTAGACTAATAGACGCCCAGTTATACACTTCTATGAGAACTGTTACGGGATGCATCAAATCGACTCCAACTTACTGGCTTCTGAATGGAGTTTTGTTCCGCTGTAGGAAGTTGTATACACGAGAACAACTGCTGCTCTACAAGGCACAGGTCCGACCATCGCTGGAGTATTGCTCCCATGTGTGTGGATGCGCTCCGAAGCACTCTCTAAAGCTTCTGAACACTATCCAGAAAACAGCGATTAGACTAATCGATGCGCCTAGCCTCACAAAGGACCTCCACAGCCTAGAAGATCGAAGGAGAGTGGCTGACCTATCCCTGTTTTACATATTCTATCACAGAAGATGTTCTATGAGCTCTCTCAGATAATAACACCACAGGCCGTCCGAACCAGGAACACTAGAGACGCTTTGCGAGCTCATCCTTACCAGGTCGAGATCCTTACTCCCCGAACCAGTCTCCTCCAGCATTCCTTCTTTTGGAGAACTGCGACGCTGTGAAATCAGCTGCCGGGGAATTTGTTTTCCGACGGCTACAACCTGCAGCGTTTCAAATCTAACGTGAATCGGTGCTTATCCTCTCGCAGCGCTTCTACAGCGCCATAGGCTTTCAGCCTTTGCGGGAGGCCGACCATAAAAAAATATACCTGCTCTCTCCTTATGCAGATTACGGTCAAGAAAACCGCCAATTATTACAACAGCTCTCCAACCGGAGTTTGATGGTTTTAACCCTGCAGTCAGTCAGTTTCCGAATGACTAAATAATGGAGGTTTGCGCGAGTTTACTTGAACGGTGTGAACAATCAGCGGTATACCGTCTTGTTCTCGCAAACTATACCGTGCAGGCAAGTCGCTGTATGTGGCCGCCGCTTTACAGAATTGATATTTACTGAGTTGGCAATTTCACTTTAGTTTGAAGTATCTCACTTTACTTGCAGAACAAATGCAGCTAATTATGTGGTTTTTGTTATGAGCCAGTAAAGCACGAAGTATCAGAGAAGCCTATTAGCTATAAAAAACAGAAGTGAGAAGTTCCGAAACCCAACCTGCTCTTCCAAATAACGCAGAATATTTCCAAGTCAGCTGACTTTCGTGTTTATTTTATTGAAAGGGAGGGCAAGAATTGCTACATGGACCGGAGGAGTTTTTCCCATCTGGAACATTATGGAGATCCGAGATTGAAGGCTGCAATGCGGAATAGAGATTTAGGAAGTTTTATTTAGAGGAAACCACTTTCAACTCAAAAATACCCGTTGGCAAGGCTTGGTGTTTGTATTGTTAGGATCAAATCGGTTCTTTTCGCTTCGATCATATTCTGCATTCACTGTCATCGTTCTTTTGAAAAGAGTAATATTTTCAGAATATATATCCTTTTCCTCGTTATGTATATCAGATAACGTAGCTTTCGTCTTCCGCATTTTATGTGGTGTTGGCAATGTGATAATTGCTCCCTTCAATTTGGAGCGAAAACTCATCGTTTGTTTGTTTTTGATGCGTTTGAGTTATCTTAAAGGTAGGAACCAGTTATCTAACAAAGGTGCAGGAAAATATGCGTAATTATCGAAAAGACGCCATGTTTGTTTTTCATCGTCCGTATATCTTTTTGTTAGTTGAATGTTTGCCATTTCTTGTAATGAAGTCATTTTTTATCGAATACTACAACAAAATTGTTCAAACGCATAAATATGATGCAAAAATTACCATACGTTTATGGAGATGCGTGATCATGTTGAATCATAGTTATAAAACGATCAATTCAAAATAGACACGCGGTGGTTTCGTCTTCTTCTTTAAGTGCCGTCTCCTATCGGAGGTTGGAAATCGTCAATGCTATTTTTACTTTATTTGCCGCTGCTTGAAATAGTTCTATGGAACTGCATTGATACCATTCCCTTAAATTTCGCAGCCATGATATTCTCATTCTACCGACGCTCCTTTTTCCTTTTATCTTACCCTGCATTATGATTTGTAACAAACGATATCGTTCCCCTTCATTATATGTTCTGAATACAGCAGTGTTTTACTTTTTATATTTTTTTACAATTTCACAACTTTTAACCCATTAGCCTAAGAACTTCTGTATTAGTTTTTCGCTGCGTCCAAGATGTTTTTAGACTTCTTCTATAATACCACATCTCGAATGCTTGTAATTTATTTACATGTTCTTGTTTTAGCGTCCAGCTCTCCAATCCATACAACAGTGTTGAGAATACGTAACCTCTAAGGGTTCTAATTCTTAATTCCAAAGAAATGTCGTTATTACATAGTATTTTCTTTAGCTTTACAAATCCTGCTAGTGCTATTTCGATTCTTAATCTTATTAATTTGTAAGGTCTGGTCGTTATCGTGAGTTATCCAGGTTCCCAGATATTTATACTTCTTGACTTGTTCGAGGGTTTGAGCTTTTAAGTTTATATTTGCAGTTATATTTGGTTTCTTTGTAATAATCATGTATTTTGTTTTTCCGGCGTTCATTTTGAGACCGCCTTCTCCGCAAAACGTGTTTGTCCTGTCCAGCAGAGTTTGAAGTTCTTCCGCTGAGTTTGTCAAAATTACTGTGTCGTCTGCGAATCTAATGTTGTTGATTACCTTTCCATTTATTGTTATTCCTAATGGTTCCGATCGTAAAGCTTCTTCGAATATTGCTTACCTGTATAGATTGAAAAGCAGGGGCGACAGAACACATCCCTGCCTCTTAATTTGTATTTCCGAACTGAGCTCGTGGTGGTTTGGTACGTGAATTCAAAACAACGTTTTCTTCTGTTTTTTCGAAGAACTAGCAGGTCAAACAGAGTTTATATACTAGAAACCATCGCTTTGGTGAAGAACATAAATAGTCAACAGCTCGTCAATCACTTGATTTGGCTATTCCAAGAGCCAATTCATATGAGTAAAATGGGTGTGCATCACTGTTCCTTATTCTTAAGGAATAATCTGGAAGTAATGGGATCTTTTTTTGCCTCAACCCAGTTATTGATGTGAACGGTGCCTGTTTCCAACCGTTAATAGTAGCAAAGTTTACGGAACATATATAAGTTGGATCACTCCGCAAAAATATCAAAACGACCTGCCCCTTGCTCCATCTATTTATTTATTTATTAACGGAAACTCCATTTTTACAATTAATAAAGAAATTCAAGTTAACACAGTGGCAAAAAAAAAACTAAAGGTATACCTACAACAAACAATACTTAAACTAAGCAAATTATGAGTATCACATGGAAATTAGTATAAATAAAAAAATCAACAATAAGGGGAACGGTATAACCAATCAACGATGTGGTTAACACAGGCTTACACAATTAATACATGGTAATAACTATAATAAAAAATAAAAGATTATGACTACCCAAAATTCAGAACATATTAAAGCGAAACATATTTGCTAACGATACTTTCATATACATATCGAAATACAAAATAAGACAATGCGTTAGAACGTCTAAATGTCTAACGTCCAACTATTTGAAAAAAAAAATCGTCAATTGGTTGAATGAAAATAACTTATACTGAACTAATAAAACAAAATGTATAATAATAGAAAAACATTTAAACGAAACACCAATTACTGCCTAATAATGTCAAAATTGAAGTAGTTATATTTCACAACAGGTATAATGTAGCTGTTACGCTAAGTACATCTACTACTACTACTATTACTATTACTACTAAAACAAGCGCATTTACTCCATCAAATTTAGCCCAGAAATTAGACACTTAAACTTAGTACACGGAAATCTAAAAGGGTCAAGGTCGCTTTTATTCATAATTCTGCACATCCGTGTGAGAGGGTTGTGCGAAGCGTAATCAGTAGGATGCGTTGGTATAAAAAACAGGTAGTTATTACGTGTTGTCCGAGAGGCAACAAAGTATATGGAACCCAAAAGTTCACCACAATCGATATGTCCTACAACTAGTTTAAATAAAAAATATACAAAAGACCGTGCTCTCCTGGATTCCAATGTAGCTAACTGAAAGTGATTCAATACAGGGCTATAGTCAATATAATAAGGGTTGTATTTATTATTGTGGATATTAATGTTAGCCCGCCAGGCAGCTATGCGTAAAAACTTCTTTTGAACACTTTCAATGCTATCAATATGCACCTGATGATAAGGAGACCATATTACCGATGCATATTCAATTGTTGATCTAACATACGCAGCATACAGAATTTTAAAAGTATTATTTCCTAGGTTTATACTATTTCTTGTTATGAAGCCAAGTCTCTGAAATGCATTATTAATAATTTTGCTATAATGTTCAGTAAAACAAAGTTTGTAGTCAAAAAGGATACCCAAGTTCTTAACACAATTAACATTAACTAAGCCTATACCGTTAAGTACATAATCGTACTGAAGGGTATTGATTTTTCGCGAAAAAGATATACTGTGACATTTATCGATGTTGAGAGACAGCCCATTGGTTTGACACCACTCCCTGATATTGTCAAGATCACTTTGAATTAGTGTACAATCTGTAGTGTCTGCTACAGTCCTAAAAAGTTTCAAATCATCAGCAAATAACAAATAATTACAATGTTTAATATTCATACCATATTCATCTCCCCGGTACACCGGTACCAGTGTGAAGTGTCTCAAAAATATCGGATTTTTTTATCTCGGATTTGTTTGCAGGAGATGGATAATATTTTTAGAAGTTTGATTTTATCAATTACATTTATTAACGGATGTAAAATGACAACCAGATCCATCCTTATCTTGTGGTAAACCTTGAAATGTAAAGGATATAAATACAGGGTGTTTCACGACGATTAAGACAAGCAATATGTCGGAACTGGGCAGTAGTACAGAATTGTAATTTTGGGGATGTAAATTAGAGCAGATGTTGGGTCTTTTTTTGTCATTGTAATACTCAATGAGGTATTTGCTTTTGGTCACGTGACATTCGATTCAAAATTATCAATGGGACACCCTGTACATTTGTGCCTTTCTGTATTCCTTCCGATAAAACAATTCCAACAGACTACACACTTGGGGTCTAAAATGATTAATTCAAGACCTACAGGTACTTAAGGGGTCTGGATACACACATTTATACATACGTATTTGCCATGTAAAACACGGACTCTCCCATAACAAACCCCATTTTCAAACTACATTTATAATATTTCAAAAGGCGATAGTTAAGACCTTAATGAATGACAACTATTTTCGCTTTTCTCAAAAAAGTTTTTTAATGTGCAAAAAAAACCCACAATGCAAAATAATACATTCTACAAACGCCTGTAATTTAACAACCAAACACGATATCAAAAAGAGGCTAAATAGCTGCAAAGGGGCAAACCTTCTTCTTCAATTTGCTCCTTGACTCGTTACTGTAAGTTTAAAGGTAACTTCAGGAGCTTGGAAATGCGAAATTCATTTTTATAGTGACCTTTAGACCTTACCTTTGGACCTTTGGACGTTACCTTTGGATTTTTGGACTTATCTGCCCTCATCTTAGACACACATACTAGAGAAAGGGAACAGGTGGCCACGCCTCCTCGCTAACACGGGAATACGTCTTTTCTTGAATTCTCAATTTCGCGCGCTATACCCTAGACCCTTAAAGGATTGTGTGACGCTAAAAGCGTATAGTGAGACAAAATATTCATTCGGTGGTCTTACCATACCACCCAGGGACATTCTAAATTATATTTTAGAGCTCGGAAATATTTTTATTGATAACTTTAAAAATTTTGTTTCTACAGTAGCAATTAGAATGACACTGAAAAGCAAAATGTCAAAAACAATTTATTCACATCCATGTAAAGCATTTCCACATGATTATCTTTTAAAATTGTACATATGACTCCGTATATACTATACCATAAATTTTTTAAGATGTGGCCTCAAAAATAAGCCAAATAAACAAAACATTAAGGTAAAAATACTACAGCACCTTTGAACCAATTTTTACTTATCCACGAAATAGCTACAATATGTGAAATCATTTGAGATTCATTAGTGTATTAGCAAAATAAATGTTATGCTTGTATTTGTATGTCTACATCGGCTGTCGACTTGTCTTCCAATGACCCTCGTATATACGTCAAAACCAGGCGCTAGCAAGTCCCCGGTAACAGACCCTCGTACTTGGGCAAAAACCAACGCAAAAACTAACCGGTTATTTGGTGTGAGTTAGGCTTTGATTTTATCATAATTTTGTACATACAGAGTGGCATGCTGTACCTGAATCAATGACAACTTTTTTATTTCAAATAGGACACCCTACATATTTTTCGATTTTCAGATTACACTCTTAAATCCTAATATTTGTTAATTTTTTTTTCAAATTCTGCCTATTTTCCGTGTACATCGAAATTACACTTTTCTTTTAGAAAAATCAATGTTTTTAAAAATCACATTTTAGCCGCCTTGTAAGACACGTGTCACTACTACTATTGCATAAAAAATCTACGAGGAAATGAAATTTAGTGATTTTTGAATATTTATTGAGAAATAATATACAGGATCTTTGCTACAGTCAATGGAAGAAGCAACTTTTCCGACACCGATATTTTATCTATTTCAAATAGAACCCCCTGCATATTTTGGTTTGGTCGAATTCACTGCTTAATTCTCTATGTTCTCATATAAGTATGTCCTATGCCTAAAGTTTACAGATTCCGAATAATTTTAAGTTTCTTAATTCAACGGCATGTTTCTTAATTACATTCAAAACACCGTAGATGGAGCGGACCCCCTAACGTCAAGCATGTTAAATTTTAAAGCAATATTGCACTTGAAGACTTTTATCAAACTCGAGTTGTCATTGTATGTGTCAGAGTTGCCAAATTGCCAAGAATGTCGGATATTTTGATGATAATATGATAATAGTACGCCACCTACTAGGCCTTATTTTTCGATGCAGCTGAGTAATTTTAATGCAACTGCTTAGTAATTCAGGAGTTTTTGAACACATTTATGATCATATATCAGGAGCAAAATAAACTAGTTAAATTGAGAGGCCTGATACTGGATGTCACAGTAATCCAAATCTTCCAAAAAGTTGATCAAGTACAAACAAGTTATACGTGAAATTACAAAATTGGAAGACAAGCAATTTTTTAAAGATTCCTATAAACACAATCATTTATAATGTTTTCACCCCGTCGGCAACTGAGACAATCCCCTCTTTTGTCTGACTCCATGTTCTATAAGAGTACGCTCACTTGTAGCCTATTTAATTTGAATACCAAGCCGTTTCTTTTATCGTCAGCGGCACGCAATTAGGGAGGTTGGAATTTTGTTTTTGTTCCTTGAGAGTCTTCGAGAGTACTTGGGAAATTACTGCCATAAGCTTTGGACACGGGATGAGTGCCTCAAGTTTCTGCTTGCTTCATTATATCTAGCCAAACTGCAGCTACAAGATATCAGATACAGTGTGAAGCTTAAACTGGAATCCTGCATTTTATTAGATAGAGCCGCATTCAGAAACTGTGATATACAAGGTTCTGCCATACACTCACAGATAAAGTTCTTGTGAAGCTTGATCTTTTATATCGGGCGCTATAAAAATTATTAATTTCTGAAATTATGTTGAGTATGCTCGTCTTTAACTCAAGTTCGAATAGCTCTTAAGCACCGAGGTTTCCATAATTTTTTGTACAGCTGTGCACAACCTCTGTAGCAATCAGCTTGAGATTGTGAAAATAAACTTGACTTCTCCAAGAGTTACAGGTTACAGGATGTATTTATGAACGAGTTTCTTTTTCCGTATAGATGCAGTCCGTTCTTTTCGCTAGATAACTTTTCTTCGCTTACTCAGAAGAAAGTAGTTTAGTACCTATCCATGCTTAGACAACTTTGCCTTTCTTGAGGAACAATACATAATATCAGACAGAAGGAAACAACCCATTATGGGTGACTGCTCACTTCCTGTAGCTAACGTAAGAATATCACTATTTCTTTTATTTTGGAGTGGCTGAACCATCTAGATTTTTGGAAACATCTGGTGAATTCGCGTAACGACGCCAAGTACTGAATAACCTTTGTTCAAACAAATTACAGAAGATTACGCGCTTCTAACATAGACTGAACCAATTTTTCCTTACAGTACGGAGGTGATTTTAATAAGACTGGGAGGTATATTCAAGTTGCTTTATATAATTTTCCAAGATGAGGCTTTGGTTTTGAGACTTTAGATGTACCCACATAACACTATATGGATATGTACATCTACAGAATGTACATTAGATATTCCAGTTTGAACACGTATTTTGAATATTCATTCACGTTAAATGTACATACGAAAAATGATATACACTAGTGTAATATACTATGTATATTCACGTAGGTATATTCATATGTGAACATACATAAGATGTTGGTCTATGTATCACATATACATCTAGTAGTTTAGGCCTGCGCTAAGGACCACTAGTGCTGCCATTTCTCATTCCTAGCCATTGTTGTCGTTCGCGTCCTTCGTCGTAGTTAGCGTGCGTGTGCTGGTGCTGGTTGTGTCTGATTACCTGATCAAGTGAAATATTGTGCAATGTTACTTATTTTCTGGCTATCGATAACACTCGCATCCAGCGTTTGACGGTGAGTCGCAAGCGGAACAAACCACCTACAAAATTTTATAACCTTGATTTCTTTGTGATTTTAGACATACCATTCAACAGGAAAGAGATAACAATCACAGTAATCGATTTTGCCAATTATTATTATTGTAACTAGAAGTTGAATTAATAACAATACATAATGAAAGTATAAAGTTTGTTTATCTTTCTGCCTCTACATTGAACTTTCGTACACTATGCATGTGCACTGAAAGTACATGAATGGACAATTAATGGATATAATTGTATATATTTCGGCATGTAAGTATATACATGGTACATGTTATGAATATACATGTTCATACCTAGTCTATGTTACATATAATATGCATGTACACTAGACGTACATATTCTATGGATATACTATGGATACGAAAGTTCGCGACAAATGTACATGAAATGTATATTTTTTGATGTCTTTTTGACATCCATTCGACATTCTTGCTCCATTTGTGGATATACATATCCATTGATTTGATATCCATTTTATGTACATTGTATATACTCACTTATGTTATATGGATATATTATTTATTCTGCTACCAGTACCAACTGCAAAAAATGACGTCAAGTGTCTTGACCTAGTACTTCCCAAACACTGTCGATGCTAGCAAAGAATTGGAGTTCCTCGATCCTAACACCACTTTAATGATTTCTCCTCCGAGACTGACAAGGGTTTCAGAAACGGTACATTGTTAGAATTTCATCACAATTAAAATAGTAGTTTCCTCCATAGTTTCATAGTTACACGTTAGGATTAAAATATGTATGTATCAAATTCTTCCACAAGTATAAAATTCAAAAATTCAAAGGCAACAATCGAAGAGTTCCAAAAGTCACAAGATCATAAAGTCGACCTTTTTAGCGCAATGGAGAGTATTTTATGAATACAACAAATGATCGCATTTTCAAACTCTTGCTCCCCAACCAGCCCAATTTCACCCCTACCCAAAAAAAAATGTTTATATTGATCAGGAACCTCTAAAACGCCTAAAAACCAAGTTTAAGCTGTTTTTATATTTTTATTTTTTTAAATATTGCTGCGCCACCACTGACGCAATTTATAAAAGCCATGCGCGTTTTCCATCCTCGCGATGGTAGTAATTTCGTGTCGAAAAATTCCATTGAAATCAATTTTATAATTTTCACGTTACATAATACAGAACGACTTAAGGCAATACTCCTATGAATCTGTCAGAAAATTGTAAGTGCCAATAGATGTTTGGTTGGACCTAAAGTACTGTATTACACAGGTAAATGACCAGCTCATTGTGAATACAACAATTTTTTTTTACTTTCACTGCCCCCACCGCCCAACCACACCAATTTCACCCCCTCCCAAAAAAAAAAAATAGAAAATGATCGGGGACCTATGAAACGCCTAAAAAAACACCATTTTTAAAATTCTAGCAACACTACCTACTGCGACCTCACAGCATAATATCGCCATACAAATTTCGTCAAAATCGATGTAGGGGTTGCTGAAATTATGAGGCTAGAAGGACACCCGCAGACAGACCGACATCCGATAGAGCGACAGATGGAAATGAGTGACGTGGAGTTTTGTTATGTAAATCACGAAACGCTCAAAAAGCGTATTATATTAGAATCGATAATTTTCACGATCGCAATATTCCCCTCACCTATTGGTGTAAATAATGATCATATACATGTTAGCGCAGCATCGTAACAAACAAGCCATTAGGTAGGTAAGCAAGATCAGTGACAGGCCAGAAGACAAGCGTCCCGATGAAAGTTGGCGATGCTGTTATATCTTAGGGAAACCTATTCCCTCGAGTTTCAGTAGTAATAAATGTAAAGCATCGTGACCGAGATATCGACCCAAAACTTTAAACATTACTTTATTACCAACTGTTAGGCCTTATTTCCACTGCTTATTTATAGCACTTGTTGACTAAAGAAATTTGATACAGCAACGTTTTCCTTTATCTTCATCATCACACAATTAAAACAGCAAGTTTCTCCGTTTCCCTAATACTCTCCCTTGGGTTCACCGAGCATTGGGCTCATGTATTTAGAGCTTTATGGCTCCTCTTTTGCATTTTCATTTCGTAATCTGCTTCGTATACAAGATCGTCGCACCAGATATTCCTTTTGGTTGCTACAGCGCTCTGCATAAAAAGGGAATAATGGAGTACTTGGTCTTCCGTTTTACTACCTTAAGACTACGCGGCTTCCTGTTCTTGTACTTATGGAAGAATTGGTTTGCTGACTTCTCATACCTTGTGAAATTGAAGTTCACGTGTTTGGCTACTGAGATTGCTTTATTATAGCAATCGGAGTATTACTGAATAGTAAAAGCCGCAGTTGGCGACTTTTTAATTGATAAGCATGCGGACTGAACTACTACTACTAGAAACGTTTTAAAATTACGTATCATATGTTTTGTAGAATTTAAAAATTAAGTTTGGTGATCAAAATTTGACTGTACAAAATGATTATAACATCCACCATCACTAAAGCATGAAGAACTCTGATGCTTCCTATACAAAACATACATGCAAAGCTTGCACAGTATAGCGTTGCGGATAGTCAGCGACGTATTTAAAGAGAGATTTTTTAAACCTATAAATACAAAGAGAACTAAGGACACTTTGCAATAGAGCTTTATTTTCTTCAAAGTAATTTCCTCTACATTCAGTATACCTCTCCATCCTACGAAACCATTCTTTAAATCAGTTCTACCTAGTGACGCCAGGGATCAAAGTAGACACGTGTACTCAAGCCAGGAAGGTTCTCATCACTGGAAAACCGTCTCCCATGTAGCTTCATTTTCACATGCGGAAACAGTGCAAAGTTGCAGGGTGCAAGGTCTGGGCCGTAGGGGGGTGCACGATATAGGTATTCCAGTTCTCTCGTATTCAGTTATTTAGTTGAGACTTTAGCGCGATAAGCTGGAGCATTATCGTGATGGAGGGACCACGTGTCCATTCTTGACTTTGCCCGCCGATTCTTCATAGATCAAATGACTTTAGTGAGGCATTTTTCAGTATACCACTTAGCTGTTACTCCTTTATCTGTACCCAAAATGACATGTTCCACAAGTCCACTCGATTTAAAAAATACAACTTATAACTTTCTCCTTTAAAGGTCAGGTTTTCTTTACAGCATCACCAAAGACCTAAAGCGCCAAGTCTCGTCACCTGTCATATCCATAGATTATCCCTTATCAAACTTATTTAGCGTCTCCCCTCACAAAGTCATACATGTCATCTGCTCTCAGTTAGTTGATGTGGCACCCAGTACGAATTCTCATGTATAATCGTACTGACTGCTAGTGCATTTAATACTAAAGTACCCTCTATATATTAGTAAGTCACTCGCCTCTTCTTGTCAAGAGTTTGCCTCGCAGCAGTAACATCTTTGCATTCCTGGCCTCTCGTCACCCTCCAGAGTGGATTTTTTTCTTTAAAATCCTCCATAACACCTGAATATCGTTTATACGATGTGGGCAATCTTCACCTTGTGCACGAGCCATTTCTTCTAAGCACCGGTTTATTTTTAAACCACGCATAAAATCATAACGCAAAGCTGCTCTCCTCTCACTTCGTGACCACGATGCCCTCACTAGTACCTTACATCCTCACTGCTAATGAATAACCGTGCTCATCAACTTGGCCCGGCGGCTTCTACAATAATAATAATAATAATGTTTATTGCTTTCCAGTACAAAAGAATAAAGTATATAGTAACATTAACAATAAAAAACAATAAACAGAGAGAATGCCCAAAAAAGTAAAACACTTGTGCTTGGGCTTATCCTAATTAAAATAACAGACAAATAAACATAAATAAAATTAATAAAAAAAAAAATGACAGTGCATCATACGCCTCTATATAATTATGTATATCTAACTATCAAATGTTACATACTCGCACAGAAATACAATTATACATACAGACATATTACACAAATTTATCTGACAAGTCTTAGTAGGTGAATAGACAATAATAGGTAAGATATTCCATAATCGGTAACTGGTCGTAATTAGCGAGAAAATATCAGTTTACTAGTTCAGTATATACTCGTTTTTTATATCAATTATCTTGTGTATTTTTTGCCTTGGTTGTTGAAAAATCCAATTCTTGAGGTCTTTTTTAAGTTTTGCCGCGGAATTTATTTGTTTGAGGATATCCGGGATGACATTGTAGATTTTGGGACCCAAATATGAAATGCAACGTTGTCCCACTGTCTTTGATGTTTTTGGTACACTGACTGAAGAAGCCTTGGCTCTGGTGTGATAATTATGTTCTATTGGATTGATATGTTGTTTATGTTTAATTTGATATATCACTACACTGCTGAAATATAACTGCCTACAGTCAAGTAGCTTCGACTCTTTGTATAAGTTTTCGGTTGAATATGACATGTGTTTGCTTAGAATTAACTTCAATATCCACTTTTGGGCAATTTCTATTTTTTTATAATAGCAGTTCAACACTGCTCCCCATGCCAGAATTCCATAGCTGAGTATGGACTGAACTAGTGCAAAATACATTATTATTAATTGTTTTTTATCCAAGATGTCCTTACAAAATTTAAATTTGCTGATCAAACTTCTCAATCTCTTCACTAAATCGTCCACGTGATAATTCCACTTCATGTGCCTGTCAATAATGATGCCTAGATATTTAGTTTTTTCAACTGTTTTAATTTCTATTTTTTCTGTTGGCATTTGAATTTCTATCTGATCAAAGCTAGGGGAGCATCTTTTATCACAGGAATACATCATAACGTTTGTTTTCTGATAGTTGACAGTTAAAATTTTGCTAGAGAAAAAATTTAGTATGGTCTTGAAGTCCTTTTCCATTATATTTTTCAAGTCCCCCCACGTATTTGCACTATAAAAAACAGCCGTGTCGTCCGCAAAACCAATTATTTTTCCAGTTGTATTCAGTGTAAAAAGGTCGTTAATATACAAATTAAACAGCATGGGCCCTAAGACTGTCCCCTGCGGTATACCATATCTTACGTCTTTACATTCGCTTCGGCTATTATTTATGTTTACACATTGCCTCCTTCCACTCAAATAACTCTTTATTAGTTCATATGCCATTCCTCGAAAACCCAAATTTTCTAAAGTTACTAATAGTTCCGTATGATCAACCGTGTCAAAAGCTTTGGCCAAATCTATGAAAACACAAGCTGATGGTTTATTTGAATCTAAACTTTCGTATATTTTTGTTGTTAGATCAACAATAGCATCTTGAGTTGACTTGCCTTGTTGGAAGCCATATTGTTGATTAGCTAAGATGTTATATTTATTAACAAAATCACTAAATTGTTTTTTTAGTATTTTTTCAAAGACTTTGGAGACACACGACAAAAGAACTATTGGTCTATAGTTACATAGATTTGCTCTTTCTCCATTTTTGTAGAGGGGTTTAATAACAGCTGTCTTTAAACATGATGGGAAAACACCTTGATCCAAACACATATTTATTAGATAGGCCAATGTGTTGCAAACGTTATGTGCGATTTTTTTGATTGTGTATGGACTTATATTATCTAAACCAGGCGATTTCTTGGGTTTTAGTTCTTTTATTGTTTTTAGCACTTCGTCTTCATCTGTTGGTCTGAGATATATTGAATTTGACAATTTCTGCTTGCGATAATGAATGTTACCTTTACAAACTAATTTGGCTAGTGCCTCCCCTATCCCTGAGAAATATCTGCAGAACTCATTAGCTGTTTCAAGATTGTTGGTCGTTTTCCCTCCTTCCTCCTTTTCTATGAAATGTATATTGTCATCTTGTTTTTTCTGTCGTATTTTGTTAACGAGCTTCCATACATCTGAAGAATAACCCTGAATCTTACTGATCTCCTTTTTATAATAATCTTGCTTTGCTTGTTTTACAATCCCAGTTAGTCTATTGCGGTATTTTTTATAATCGTTGCGTAGTTCTAAATCATTTGGAAACCTTTTCATTTGTTGGTACATATCATTTCGTTTATTAATAGAGTTCATGAGTCCATTTGTGATCCACGGATGTCTTTTAATTTGATTATGTCTTATTTTTATTTTTTTACTACAATTATTAATATGGCCACAAAGACGGTCAATGAAGAGATTGAAAGCTTTCTCCGCATCTACTTCACCAAGCACATCCACCCAGGTTTCAGACTGCAATTTGTGGTTTAGTTCTTTATAGTCAATGTAAG
This sequence comes from Callosobruchus maculatus, assembly GCA_951848785.1. Taxonomy (NCBI): domain Eukaryota; kingdom Metazoa; phylum Arthropoda; class Insecta; order Coleoptera; family Chrysomelidae; genus Callosobruchus; species Callosobruchus maculatus. The sequence goes on from CATOUR010000228.1 coordinate 898,386, forward strand.
TTTTTGTTTTACTTATACTGTTTGCACCTTCATTTTGAAGGAATATTCCTGGGAGAGATATGTTTAATAAAGTAGGAAAATGATCAGTTAGGTCATATTCTAAAACAGCCGAATGTATATTATCACAACACAATGCCGATTTTACAAAAATGTGATCTATACAAGATTTCGATACTCCATCCACCCTGGTGTGCTCATTAATTACTGACAAGTACCCGTATTCTGCCATAATGTTCAAATATTCCTGACAATGTTGATTACTGTTCTTTTCTAAAATGTCAATGTTTATGTCCCCAACAAGAATATTAATTTTATCACTTTTGTTTGTCTCTAAAAATTGTTGCAGATTATTGTTAAATGATTGCACTAGAATGGATGGAGACCTATAAATGCCAATAATTTGTATTTTTTCATTATTGAATTGCAACACAACCTTCAGTGCCTTAGTGACCGCTAAGTCTATAATTGTACAGTCACTTGCTAAGCAATCTCTAACATATATTATTACCCCATCGTTTTTATTGACGTCACGCTCATTGTAATACAAACAGAAGTTTGGAATTTGGATTAAACTTGTATCATAAACTTTATGCGTTTCTGTAAGCACTATAACATCAAACACATTATCTAAGCTATGCAACAGAATATTGAGTTGATCTAAATTTTTAAATATGCTTCTTATATTCATATGAAACAGTTTGAAATTTACATCAGAATTTTTGAAAAAGTAGTTTTTGGTTGTTGGTATATCACCTAAGCGTTTTGTGTCGATTACCTGAGGCTCAAAGTCTCTTATGTATGTGTCCATGATTGCTATAGCTAAACTACTTTTATAAAACAATGAAAAAAAAATTGCTTACTTTATTTACCCTTACTGTTAAGTCTTGTAATTCGCTTATGCGGGGGAGTATGTTCTAGGTCATTGTCGTTAACTTTCCTTTTTGTTCCTACATCTGGTCTTGGGTCGCTGTTTTCTTTCTGATCTTCTTCATTTTTCCGTTTTTCCACTATCTCCACTATGGCTCCTTTTCTCAGGTCTTCTGCCGTCAGAATTTTATTCTCTATATGTAATTTCTGTTTTTTCAAACTTGCCGGTATTCCAAAACTTCTTGCTTGCTTCAAGTGGGATACAAGTACTTTTTGATCTTCGTAGTCACATTTTGTGTAATCCTGAGTAATGAAAATACCAGTGCCTTTCAGCTTTTTAGAATTTTCCAATATGGCTGCTTTTAATGGATAGTTCAAAGTTTCAACAACAAAGGGTCTCGGTGTTGCCCCCTTGTTAACGCCAATGCGAAAGAAATCTCTAAAATCATCAAAACCGCATTTGACTTCCAATTTTTCATTGAAGACGTGCAACAAATATTCTATATCTTTCAAATTATTCTCTTCTTTAAGTCCATAAGTAACAATGTTATATTTCTTGGTTCTCCGTTCTACCACATTTATTTTGTTTCTTAGTTCTACAACTTCTTTTTTAAGGTTAACATTTTCGGATTTCAAATCACTACTTATCTTCTCAAATTCATCTTTTATTTTCTGTATTTCGGCGTATATCACCTCCTGGTTATGTTTAAGCTGTTGCTCTATTTCAATATTTTTGTTCAATACCTGTTGTATAAGAGCATAAAGATCCTTGTTTGTAACATCTGGCACGGCATCAGTCATAGCTAAATTTCCTGGCCTATTATTTTCGATTTGCTTGTTTTCTCACAGATGTGTTTTTATCTACCACTTTTTGTATTCCGTCGGAATAGTTAACGTTTTTCCAGTATGCTTTTCTGCGTTAAATTTCAAATTTCTAGTAGTAGATGTTGCATACCTTGCTTACTCCGTGTGATCCATGTTTGCCTTAGATTGTACCATTATCGTACGAAGGTCCCAAAATTTTTGATACACTTTTACCGATAAAAAAGCCGACTTTCAGACGGAGCACTTACAAACGTACAAACACGTACAAACGTATCACGTATAGAAGTATGCACGTATAAACATGTCTTAACTTCAAAATTACGCAGCTCCCTGCAATTCATTGCTGAGTCATATTGAAAAACCTTTCTAGTAATACTAACAAAAACATTATAATATGGGAATATATAAATTACTCCCAGGCAACGACTAAGTGAGATTACAGTTATTCTGTTATTCCATCTACATCCTTATTCATATCATTGGTCCTTGACGCCTAGAAGAGTTTACTTTTCCAAAGTTCCAAAGAACGTCATGGAGTATGCAGAGTATTCCTGTTATGGCCGCTGCCCAAATTGCTAACGAGCCACCAAAAGGCCTGTGTTTTATGACTAGAGATACGAAGGATGATCCAGAAAAGCCTAATTTAACTTTGAGTTCGATATCCCATTATAAATAGTAAACCATAGGATCAACGAAATTATAGTCAAGCAAAATCGTACAATAGCCCTCTGTTGCGGATATGAATATATACAGTCGAGAAACTTTGCAAAGAAAGTGGGTCGCACTGCCATGTAAATAGAATATTGCGTTATCGGCAATGCTTAAACTACATTTTCTTTTTAAATATAAAAATTCAATATCAATCTAGAGCTACTGAGTTGTAGGTGCCAATTCCAAGTCGTGTTCTCCAACCAAATCCTTTGCCTCTCTGAATAAAAAGTGTAATTTTGTATTCTTTTCTCTGTATTAAAATATCTAATCAAGCGGCTTAAATGTATATGAAAGGTATGAAAGCAACAGCATTTCGTGGGACACCGTACACATTATAATTTACTTCACAAGGAGAAAGCATTAGTACGGCTCAGGGAGTATAGTCCTTTATAGTGCTTTCGAGCTGCACCTATTCAGACCAATGCGAGCTACCTAGTTCTAAAAGTACAGACAGACTAAATGGTTTTATCGCCTTCACGTTAACTTTGATAAACTACGGAATCCGTATCGCTGTACATAACCCGAAATACCATTTCATGCTTCGCTGCGCTACAACTAGAGAGGCCATGTATTGTTGATAGTGTCCGACCGAACATTCGGTTTCGGTTTCGGTTTCGGCCTAGTTTCGGCCAAAAAACGGGTTTCGGTTTAGTTTCGGTTTCGGCTGCCATCCAGCCGAAACTACGGCCGAAACCGAAACTAAATTTGATGGATTTGGCGCTGCGATCGGACGCCTTCGAAGCACTAATCTTTAAGCAAAGAAGTGTCATTTTGCTGCGTAGATGATGGTAATAACTTATCACAAGTTAAGAAGCCTACTTATCGGAGCCAAGCTTGCAAAGAAACACAGATATTACTCACTAGAATTTCAGTCCATTTCTGTCTTTTTGAGAAAGGTTCCCCTAAAATTCACGCCTGCCTTACCGACGACTGTATCCACTGAACAACTACTTAATGCTACTAGTCAAATTTATTCAGACTGAGGAAGGTATTTGCAAAGAAACTTGATAAATTATGGTTTCTCGCTTACAATATTACAACATTAGATTGTTCAGTTATGAATACTGATAGTCAACAATAGCCGTAGCTGAATGAAGCTCACAACAGTTTCTTAAATTCAGAGAAAAGTCCTTACTTTCAAAAATACTTAGTAGTTGTACTTAGCACGTAGGTACTTCAGAGGCAGCTAATTGATAACAGTGTCATAAAGATTGACCAAAGTTTGGAATGTTATTTAGTAGATACAAAATATAAATATAAAATAGTTGATATTTATAATAATATAATATACAGGGTGAGTTTTTAGTGCCGGCTCGGTCGATACCTCCACTAATGTTGTAGCCACGAATATGCTCCTTACTCAGAAAATATCTCTATACAGGATTATCCATAACTACATGGTGACGCAAACATGCATTTTTTTAAATGAGACACCCTATATATTATTCCATATTCAAATTCTACTAATGATTTGCGTTCTTCTAATATAGGATATTGTTACGTTATACGGGGTGTTTCAAAAGTTATGACCATTTTTATATCCAAATCGCGGTAAATGAACGTATTGTATATCAAAAAGTATTGAAACAAAAATTATTTTTTTACACGAAAGAATTAAAGGTATCCTCTAGTTTTAAAATCGGCTATAAAAAAGCATATTCGTATACAGGGTGATGTAGAATGCAAAATCCAGATTTTACCTTTTTTTTATGCTTTTAATATGCTCTTTCATTTTTGTATAGAACTTGTTGTACCTACGTCTATCAGTTTCCGAGATATTTCGATCTTTCGGTAAATTTACTAGTTACATTGACGTTTCGGTTTCGGTTTCGGTTTCGGCCGAAACTGAGACGGAGGCCGAAATTCGGTTTCGGTTTCGGTTTCGGCCGTAAAAAGTAGTTTCGGTCGGACACTAATTGTTGATAAGATGGTTAATGTGGAAATAATTTTCTTCAGTTTTCCCAAAGGAAGCACTCGAGCCAATAGCGCAATTCAATGCTGATATGGGTATTTGTCCCCGGAGTAGTTATTTCTGTTGGTTCTGCTTCCGTATCATCCTGATACCCGGGGTTTACCCAGGTCCATCTGATGAGATCCTGAAGATCGAAACAGCCCTGGGATACATCGTGTGTGCTGCGATCCAGGACATGTTCTAAACAAGGATTGTGATATCCTTGAAAGGTGGAAATCACTTTCTTCATATTTCTTCAAAGGGAACACTCGAGCCAATAGTGTAATTTATATTTTTGTTGGTTCACTGCTTTCGTATCAGCCTGATATCGGGTCTTACTCAGGTCCACCTGATAAGATCCGAAAGATCGAGACAGCGCTGTCGTTGACTAGGGACATCGTACCTGATGCGATTCAAGACATGTTCCAAACATGGATTGCGATATCCTTGAGCTCACTGTGGCTGAGGTGGAAATAATTTTTTTCGCAAGTATAGTTCTTTACAGCTGCACCTATTCAAACCTGTGCAGGCTACCTCGTTCCAAAAGTGCAGACTGCGTTTAAACTATTTTACCGCTTTTCCGTTAAAATAAGGGACTTCATAAACCACTGAATCCGTACCGTTATACATAACCCGACATACTATTTTATGCTACGCTGCGCTACAACTAGAGAGACCATAATTGCATTGTTGATAAGATTGGCAATGTAGGATGTCGGATACACTAGCGAGAGGCCGCTTCTTGTTGAAAACCATAAATCTACTTGGAACGGCGCTAAACTTTTATTTTTCTGCAGGTCAGCTTTATATTGGATTTTATATGACGTTTACTGCTTCTGTTTCATGAAATATAATATCGCAAGATCTGTTACAGCTCGGATGAAAAGAGTGCACTCTCTTACGTTCTCACATTGAGGATGTGTTCAAACAGTTATCGTGTTATTGCGACTAGTTCTGTTGCAGGAAACTGATAGCAACGCACATCCTCTCATAATTGTCTATAATGTATTGTATATGTTTTTCAATTCAGAGAGGTGGAAATACGCTAGTACGTTATGACTTATGAAATCAGTATACTATTGTAACTCATCTAATTATGTGAAGTATCTATTAATTAATAAGTTTATTGCATTAACTAATAAATAAGTAAATAACGTCCTTATCTGTGCGACTGCTTGGTGCAGCTACACTGCTGTTGCTCTACTATATTCGTGCATGCAATTCATACAATCATAATGATTACTAACTCCAACCTTTCAACAAACGAGTATTCACCAACTATGTTAGAGCACCTTCAATATAGAAATTAAATTCTCATATCTAAATTCCTGTTTCTCGGTTGTAAATTTCGAAAACCAGATTCCTAATACAATTTATTAAACTTATCCTATGACTGTCGGAATGTCTGGATTGTGAACTTTGCTGATGCTTCTGTTGTCCCTGTGATGTTTATCAAAGTGAAAAATTTTACAGAAAAATAATTTTGGATAAGTGATATTGTTTGACAACTGTTACATGAAAAAACTTTGTCTTTTTTATTGACTATATTACAGCTTATATGCCGAAAAGGTGTGACAAATATTGGTTAGTGTTCAAAGCCCCTTTAAAGCAGAATGAAGAAACATATCAGCAGATCAAAATCAGCCGTCAGCGTTGGATCAGGTATCTAAGTATGCAAGTAGGATAATATTTATTTATTTATGAAAATGAAAAGTTAAGGAATCTACTTACATCAAGATGTGTCGCACTAGCATTAATAATTAATTGGTTAACCGTGACTGAATCACAGCATAGTAAACAACCAGCACAATAACTCAGGTTATTTCGATACTTGTACTTCTGCACTAATATCGAGTATTTTTATCTCAGAGACTTTTTGAGCGATTCCAAGCTGGTATCGATACTTTTGTAGAGGTATCGGCATCGAGAATAATTATATAATTATTGAGGGGTGTAATCATTCTCTGTACGAACCAAACGCGCCTATTTGGCTGAAAAATGTCGAGTTGGTACCGGTATCGATATTTTCATTTTCGCATCTCTACTCAAACTTCACAGCCGTAAAATCATCCATCCCATGGTCAAATTTTGTGGGAACCATTTTTATATAGGAAATGCTCAGAGATATTGTGCTGGTTGTTTACTATGCTGTGACTGAATGATTGGATATGTTTTAAAGAAGCATCAGTCACGTGTCAGCCATGTACCATATTTATTTATTTATTCATCGACTTTATTTTGGCGAGATTTAGCCTAAGATTATTCTTACATTTAACCCATATCCCATATTATAAAAATAAGTACTCTTAACACTAACACCTAAACCAAAACTAACAACAAAAGGTGAATATGTATAATGTGTACGTATATACATATAAACAGCAGTAACAGCAACACTGAAAAAAATATTACTCGAAATTGGCCATTATGCTAGCAATAAAATGTTCTCATTTCTCTTTTTAAATCTATCAACTGATAAAGACTTCAAGGTATTATGTACGCATTACACTGCTTTGTGGCATTATAGGTGAAACATATTTTGGATATTGCACATTGGTGGTTATTAACAAACTTTCATGTCTCAAGTTAGGGCGAATGAGTATCACCTCGCGATATGAGTTTTTCCATCAGATGCGCAGGAGTAGAGGAAGATAATATTTTAAGGGTGGTAGTAAGGCAATGTAACTTAACCAGTTTACTTGTATTCAGCCACCCCAGGCTTTTAATTATTACTTTCGGAGATATGATCATATTTTCTCAGCCTAAGAACAGACATACAACACTTGTTTTTGCGCATGCACAATTGAGTTTCGACCTGGCAACGACAAGATCCTGGTTCGCCTTGCTCATTTCGTTTCTGTATTCCGTACCATCATAATCCATTTTTTTGTATCATGACTTAGGGCCGGTTTCGCAATGTCCAGTTAAAAAGTTATTTGGACGTTAACGATTATCTGTCAGACGAATTGTTTAAACAATTGAAGGTTAAACCTACGAATTCACGTAAATCTTATCTGACAGTCGTATCCATAGAAACGTTAACTAGCAGTTACCTATCTGACACTTTTAACTGGACATTGAGATACCGGCCCTTAGTGACAAGAGGCATTGTTCATATGGCCATATTAAAATATGGATGTATTAATAAGTACTAATTTACCCATCATAAAATCCTTATGGTACCTCATTTATCAGCTGCAGATGTATGATTTTCCACTGAATTAGTTTTATTTTCATTTTTACTTTAATTGCAGTCTCAGTATCTTATATTAATATACAGGGTGTCCCACGACGATTAAGACAAGAAATATATCGGAACTGGGCAGTAGTAGAGAGTTATAATTTTGAGGGTGTGAATTAGTGCAAATGTTGTATCTCTTCTTATTACTGTATTACCCAGTGATGTATTGGCCTTTGGTCACGTGACGTCCGATTCACAATTATAAATGGGACACCCTGTATATTTGTGCCTTTCTGTGTTCGTCCTGATAAGACAATTCCAACAAACTACCATACTTGGGGTCTGAAGTGATTCATTCAAGAGCTACAGGTACTTAAACACCGTACCACTACCATTATGAAAGACTAGCAAAATAATTTAACTGTAGGGGTACATGTTATAATCAATGGTATAGTGGTACAATCCTTTAAGTACCTGTAGCTCTTGAGTTAATCACTTTAGACGCCAAGTGTGCTAGTTTGTTGGAATTACTTTATCGGCAGGAACACAAAAAGTCACAAATATACAGGGTGTTTCATTAATAATTTTGAATCGAACGTCACGTGACCAAAAACCACTATCTCATTTAGTAACACAATGATAAGAAAAGATACAATTTGCTCTAATTTAAATCCCCTAAATTATAATTTTTTACTGCTGTCCAGTTCTGATGTATTGCTTGCCTTAACCGTCGTGGGACACGCTGTATATTTTGGAGGTCAAAAGCTTGTTTGTCCATATGTTCATGTAAATCCTGCAATCACATGTAGATTTATTTTATTGAAGGACCCCTATTCTTACCAGGAAGCTGTATTTTCCATGACACCCATGGCCTATAAGTTTTTTGCCTTCACCTGGAAGGGCAATCACCATATCCTGAGTGAAACACTATGTCTTTGAGGGAGGTTTTGAACTGGTACCTCGACCCACAGCAAGAAGTTGATGGTTTGGCGACCATAGTAATGGACTTGTTATTTTGGACGGACCCTCTAGTAGTTCTTTGGATGCTCACATGGAGTCATGAGCCTTATGAATCCCCTTTCTATGTTGTGCCTCCAGCAGCTATGGTGTTTATTGCTGTCGACTCACAGCTTCGCGGTGTGGTGCTACAGACATTTTGCCCCCGGCGGTAGCTTTCGTTATAATTTATCAGTTTTTGTCGTTTAACTAAAAGCATGTATTACTAGATTTCATATAAATTATGTATTCACCTATTTACTTAGTATTTTTTAATTTTAAAATTTTATGTATCTAAGCATTCATTCATTTTTGTAACATATACAGGGTCACCCCATTGCAACTTTTTACACTTATTTTTTAGTTTTAATAAATATGTTATAATTTTAATAAGACGACATTATGCAGTGGTTTTCATTTGAATCAATGTTACCGCAGGATGACTGGTACATTCTTTAGTATGCACAGTTACCATGAAAATTCAGTTGGCCAATGCCTGTTGTTAATAACTTCAAACAAATTTGAATATAAATTTTTCCCAGCCCCTTCCCATACACTAAATTCAATTTAGCAAGTCTGAGGTAACTTTTGCCCACAGAGTGGTATTCAAGTTTTTCTGGCTTTGCTTATAGTTTATTCCTGTATCCCAGATGAGAACCAGCATTGTCAAGAGATGAGTTTGCAACGTGTGCCGCGCGTAAGGCGCAACACTTAACAGACGTAGGCGAGGATGTAGCAAGGGCGGACAGAAACGGCGAGGTGAAGTTTGGAGGGTAATTGTTTTGACTACAAATGATTGTTATCAATAATAGGATTAAAACATTAATTTTCCATATTCTGATGACGGTATGAAAATGACTACAAGTTAGATTGAGAATTCAGCTAGGCTGGATCCTTGACACTCGTATTACAGTAATCTGAACAACAAAGGGCCGGTTTCTCAAGGTCCAGTTACATATTTATCTATTGACGGTTAACTTTTAGATACATTGTTTAAACAATTGAAGGTTAAATTTAGGAATTCACCTAAATCTTATCTGACAGTTAATATCCATAGAAACGCTAACTGGCAGCTACCTATCTGACACTTTCAACAGGACATTGAGAAACTGGCTCTAAGTCGTATATGGATAAGGTTCAATTTCCTCGCAAAACTCTATATCGCCTCGCATTTGATCATATTAACTACGTAATAAGTGTCGTACAACAAACGAGTCACTAGCAGCTGGAAAGAGACGTGGTAAGGGTGGGATGACGGCCGTTAGCACCATTTCGCCTCTGTGTCCACTGAACCATTCAATTACATAGAAAAGACGTATGAGTGACATAAGTCTGTGCCACGTCCCCGCCTAACGTCAGTTCAGTGTGCCTTAGGCAGACAGTATCGTGCTTCTAAGGCACAATGCACACTGAACGGACGTCAGGCGAGAAAGTGGCACAGATTTGTGTTACTTCAAGGTCTCTTCTAGGTAGTTCAAAGGTCTATCTCGCCCTTGCCACGTCTCTCTCCTGTCGTCCGTGGCTTACAGGAACAGATCCGTCCGTTGTATGGTACTTGTTGCCTAGTAAACAAATGTCAAAATCCGAGACAATATTGAATTTAGACACTCAATTTTGTGATAAAATTATAAATTATCCATGCCAACACGATCATAGGCGTTCAGACTACTGTAATGGAATGGAAGTGCCCAGCATCTACAGGGTGGGCCAGTAGTGCGTGGACGGAGGATACTAAAATATATTTCAAAAATCTGTCACTTGATCGTGGTAGGGACCCTTGAGGGCTATAACGTAAAAATATTTTCACTCAAATTTCGACGTTTATACAGGGTGATTCATATCAAACTTACATTTTTTTAATGGAACCCCCTACATATTATTGCATATTTGGATTCCTTGGTTAATTCTAGTGTGACCTTATGCATGACATATGGAAGTTTAGACGAACCGTTTACGCGCAAACCACCATTTTTGGTATAAATAGGTATCAGAAAAAAATTGAATATCGCAGCGGTTATAAAACTTAGAAGGCCGTGACTTTGAGGTACGACGAAGCATGGAATGCGTCACCTTAGATCAAAGGGCTAAATTTGAATTCTTTTTGCACTTGGAGAAATCAGTAGATTAATAATTAAGGAAACTTCAATCACAGACAACTTGATTTTTTCGAATGGGAATGCCTATTCTGGTTTATAGAATCAAATGTGAAATTTGATTACCTTTCTAACGATATAGCACGGCCTTCTAAGTTTTATAATCGCTGCGTTATTCAATTTTTCGTTTAAAGTTCCATGTGTGATACATAGAATCACACTAAAATTGCCCAAGGAATCCAAATATGCAATAATATATAGGGGGTTCCAATCAAAAAAATGTAAGTTTCATATGAATCACCCTGTACAAATGTCAAAATTTAAGTGAAAATATTTTTACGTTATAGCCCTCAATGGTCCCTACCATGGTCAAGTGACAGATTTTTGAAATATTTTTCAGTAAGCCCACAATCCTCCGTCCACGCACTATTGGCCCACCCTTCATCTGAATATGAAAGATTCATGCTTTAATCGGGCCGATAACCACATGTTTGTAGCCAATACGATGACTCTCCAAACTACGTCTTACTATTTCTGCTACAGACCTAAATTTCTGGTCATTACCCCATCTCTTCTATGTGGATTAGCACAAGTCACGTCCCCGTCATGTCCGTGTCCCGTCCTTGCTACGTCCTAGCCTAAGTCCATCCACTGTGCATTGCCCATAATACGCTTATGCATTACTTCGTGTCATTATGGATCTGTGAACCATAGGTTTGCAACACTCTGTGTTCTCTGAGAACTCAGTATCACCGTCAGTTAGTTGGAAAGTAAGTTAAAAGAACAAACGCTGTTTCCCGGAACGGCTGTCAAACAGTATCACTTATTCAAAAGTAATAACTTTACACTCCGATAAATGCCTCATAGTTGGTCAAAGTGTCAGTAAAGTATGTAAGTGTAAGTAAAGACTAGTACCGAGCCCCAACAAAACTGAAGTTTCCTGCTTCCACCTGAATAACAAACTAGCTAAACATGAACTGCAGGTACTTTTTGCAGGCGAACCCCTGAAACAACCATTTCCCAAAATATCTTGGAGTAACGTTAGATCGCACCTTCTGCTATAAGAAACATCTCGCAAACACTGCAGGAAGACTGAGAACACGCAACAACATTATCCGAAAGCTGTGTGGAACGTCGTGGGGTGCCACGGCTCCAACTCTACGAACCAGTGCGCTAGCTCTTGTCTACTCGTGTGCTGAGTACTGTGCGCCTGTCTGGATTAACAGCCATCATACCAGACTAATTGACGTCCAACTAAATCACACTATGAGACTTATTACAGGCGTAGTAAAGGCAACCCCAACTCAATGGCTGCCTGTGTATTCTCTGGAATAGCCCCACTGCAGCTGCGAAGGACTGATGCCCTTCTAAAGGAGTATAACAAAATTACGGCCAACGGCCAACAACAAACTGCCCATCCACCGAGCAATACCCCGGTTGCAGATAAACAGACTCAAATTCCGACAACCACCAATAAGGGATGCAGAAGGGCTTAAAACCAATAACTTCGACTCCTTAAACCAATGGCGCTCCCAGTGGGAAGGTTTGGCAGAACACCACTCACGATGCGCATTTATGGGGGCAGCCTTACTTCCAGGATCAGAACTACCCCGGAAAGAGTGGGTAAAACTTAATAGAGTCCGAACAGGCTACGGCAGATGTGCCGACTCTCTTTACAAGTGAGGATATGTGCAGTCTTCCTTATGTGACTGTGGCGCGCCCCGCCAAACTATAAACCATATTACGAGCGAATGTGAACTGCGTGCGTTTTAGGGATCGCGAGAAGATATCTTCACAGCCACACCGTTGTCGCTGAAGTGGTTGAAAGAACTGGATATCAACCTGCAAATACCAAAGAGTTTGGTATCTATTTTATTTTAGTATAGGTTATAATAGTTTTTTTTAATCTCTATTTACTACTTCATGTTTTTGAGCCATACGATAAATAAATAAATCAGTAAAGTTTATTTCCATGTATATGTTGTTTTAATTTTCCTTCGCTTGTCCTCGATATAATTATACGTTGTAGTTTCCGTGAAATCTACTTGTCAGCACGATGTTCCTAAAAATAACAATAAACGAACAACCCCCTCTCTATCCCACCCGAGTACCCCAGACGCCACCGCTACGATCTCATTCCGTTTATCGTGCTTGTCGACACAACATGCTCCGCAGTTTACAAACAGTTTAGGTGTTTCGCAAAATGTCGAAAAGGGCAGTGTGCGTGCTCCACATAAGGAAATCATCAGGTAGGCCTTAATGTTGTAGACAAATATACTCTTTTTATGTACGGAGGAGTCATCTATAGTGTTAATGCAGCAACCTCCCGTAAACATATATGCATCACCGCGGTCGCAGTGTGGTGCATATTCATTCCCACTTAAGATAACGTTCGTTGTCTTTTTAGCATAAATAGAATCGTTCGATTCTATTTATATGTGGGGTAGTAGAATTCATATGCATGGGAGCATAATATCTCCATATCTCCGAATCATCAGGTAGGCCTTAATGTTGTAGACAAATATACTCTTTTTAGGTACGGAGGAGTCATCTATAGTGTTAATGCAGCAACCTCCCGTAAACATATATGCATCACCGCGGTCGCAGTGTGGTACATATTCATTCCCACTTAAGATAACGTTCGTTGTCTTTTTAGCATAAATAGAATCGTTCGATTCTATTTATATGTGGGGTAGTAGAATTCATATGCATTAGCATAATATCTCCAGAAACTCGTTCAAATAAGTAAAGTCGTTCGATTTTATTTATTTACGGCCTTGTATTGGCTCGGCATTTTTTGCTAAACAAAAACAGAATTAGCGTTCGTTAGTTCTGGGTAAAAGATCGAGTTGGGAGATGTGATGAAATTATTTCTTTGTTCATCTGTTGATCCTGTTTTTTTTCTGGATTAATGTGCATTGGTCCAAAAAACAGTTAAGCAGAAGGAACACTTCGTAGGAAAGATAAGATTAGCATGCGTTAGTCTTTATTCCTTTTTTGGTAATGAGTAGTAAGCAGAAGGCATATATTCTTCGAACAATCCTGTTCTAATCTCAGACTCATCGGCAGATCGGAAAAGGCAAAAAGTGTTCCACGGCTTGTTTAGACCAACGAGCATGGACGCTTCACGCCTCAAAGCCGGAACCGTTTTTTTTTTTTACTACCTCGGCTTCAAACCAAATTTTGAATATAAGGTAGGCTGCCAATACACTACGAAATATCATCTCGTTCGAGTAGTTTTTTGCAGAAATGGCTGACAAAGAATCAAAGAGAGGAATTTTTAGGAGAATATAAAGTACCGAGCAACTGTAAGGCATTACCTTCTCCTCAAATTAGTGGCGAAATTATTCACTGTAAAAAAAAAAAAAAAAAAAAAGAAAGACAATGGTCATTATAGATTCCTAAATCACCTACGACAACAATTGGCTGTAGGGTTAGGTGCATAGGTGCTATCGCAAATGTTATAGAAGCATTAAGGTTTGTGCAGGAACAATTAAGCAACCTCTACTTCCAGCTGAAGCTCACAACCTATTTTGCTAACGTGCATTATCCGTTCGTTACACCGTCCATTCAGTTCCTCGTCAGAATTCAGATTGTACCAAAGGTTAAAAACCTGCTAACTTAGCTAGCACTCAGCGGGCATACACAATCATCGTTACTGAAACTACAACCTCCCTCAACTCAAATTCAAGAGAAAGAGGAGAGAAGGTGGAGAGGAAGTCGGGTCATCCACCATCAGCATATTGTAAGAAAGAAGCCAGCTAATGCTACAAACAAAGTCATACAAAGTGTATACATGCATGTACATATATATTACTTAAGCTGGCAACCTATCAAAATAATTGCAAAATTGGAAAACCAGAAAGTCTTAGTATGTGTAATATCCACTCATTTTTTTGTAGAAAAGCAAAACCAGAGCTGTTGTTTACACGTTTATTCGTACTAACACAACAACCGCCCATATATACTAACTGCGCGCCTAACGCTCGGACGCCAGCCGTCAAGTAGATAGTGCTTACTCACTACACTACAGATTGGAGTGATATCTATTCCTTTTCAATTTATGCCAATGCAAAATTCCGAACTTACTATGTAAGAATTTCGGATAACCTGTTCCCTGAATACCAAAGTTAATTGATGTTATTCAAGATTGGAGGTAGCAAGATATGTCCTCCTACTCTAAAATTCACTTCATTTTAATTTATTTTTCATTCCAAAACCACAAGGAACATATAGATTTAAGTTGAATTTAATTAATAGATTCAGCCACGCCCCCCACTTCAAGTGAGGGTCATAGAACAGTCTTAAAATTATTAAATAAAGATGCATATCTTTCCAAAAGAGGCTCGAAATCCTTCGTTAAAAAGAATCATGAAATATTTTTAAGGTTCAGATTCGACAATAAATGTATTAATTCACTTGTCTTGCCTTTGACTTGAAGGTAGCTCTCTATATTTTCATCAAACTCTTCAAAACAGGGGCGGAAAGACTTACACTCAAAGGCGTATTGACAGTTTTTCTATTTAGACGATATTTTAGTAATAGGAAAGGATAAATTCCAATGTATGAAGAATACTCGGGAGAATACTGGAATAACCGTAATCCTCTTAAAAGGTTAAGTTTTTTTGACAAAATTAGGATCTGCTACTACTTAAATCGGCTACAGGCCAATTTTTGAGTTTTGAATGTGATGCAGTAAATATGCAGATCTCACTGCAAATACGAAAAAGACATTAAAAACTGATTTGCAGATTAAAAATAAGAAAAAAACTAAACTTTTAATTGAAAATTGGTTATTTCAGAAAAATTATTGCTAGAATTACAATGGTGATATAGCTACAGAGATTGGAATATGGCAAGATATTAAACCTAGATCTTCTTCTATGGACATTTTTTCGGATGCATCTCCAACAGGTGGGGGAGCCTCTTGTGGAGAAATTACTCGCCATGAGTTTTAGGACCGATGCAAGCATATTAATTATCTAGAAATTAAGGCGGCATAATAAGGTCTTGCGATCGAAAAAAAAAAAAAACTAATATTCATATACTATTAAGAGTTGATAACCAAACTGCCATTTCTTGTATAAACAAATCATGTAGTATTATTAAGTGTCCACAGTTAAATGAAACCGTAAAAGCGCTTTGGCAATGGTGTGAGGAGTAAAGTATATTAGTAGTATATGGTAGCTATACTTGTACTTGGAAAACAAAGAAGCTGATAAAGAATCGAGGTCGCTTTCTGTAGATACAGAGTATGTAATCAACAAGTTACATAGTTTCGAGCAAAAAAAAAAAAAAAAAAAAAAAACTGAAATCCCGGAATAAACTCATTTGCAAAAAAAAAAAATAAATAAATATAATTCAGAAAAAAAAAAAAAAAAGAATAATAATAAATAATAATGTCATTTTTTAGCCTAATGAGTATGTATACTCAGTTCTCCTTTTTTTAATAGAGTGATCCTCTGTACAAGCAGATTTTTCCTACTGGCAGGGAGATTGTACAGCACTATTTTCAGACAGGTACCAGAAAACGTTATAGAAATGATGATGATAGCCTCTTTAATAGAGGGACCCCCGAAACAGTACTCAAGCTTGTTTTCAGAAACTACTGGAAATTTTGTAATTACAAACAAGACCTTTTTTTGTGTATAACTTTGAAGTATATCTAGGTTAATTTCACCGAGAGTGAAACTCCTCAGTTTTTAAATTCCTAATTCTAATCAGTTCTAGCGAAGAAAAGATAATATGTAGAATCTTTAGAGGAGTTTTTTTATAGACATCCATCAAGACCCAAACATGGCAGATCTGGAATCCAGATCTCTAACAGGGCAAATGTTATCCGTCACACAGCTTATCATTTGAAAATCTAACACATAAACATGTTATACGTGTGGCTCTGATACTGCTAGAAGCGCTTAAGTCAACTTTATCGTCGGTGGTTCAAACTTTAACATTAGTGGGGTTTGAAAGCATACAGAAATTATCTGATAAAATTAAAAAAAAAAAAAAATCATATCAAAAACATCTAGACTGGGCAGATATCAACCGAATATAATATTTTCTTAATTTAAAAATAAACCGAAATTGAATATCGCGTTTACTATAGAATTTTGCATGAAGAAGAGTACCATATCGCCAAAAAAAAAAAAAAAAAAAAAAAAAGGAAAAAAGAAACAACTCATGCTCACTCATGAAGAAGTATTCCATGCAGCTTGGTCACAGATCAGTATAAGTTGAAAAAAAAAAAAAAGAAAAACGAGATTTAGCTAGAATACATACATCAAACATTGTTATAATTGTTCATCAAACTCTAATGACTTGTATTTGCATTTCATAATAGGTCCTTGGAAGATCCTAAAACTTTGCCGAGACAATTGTTAGTATGTTTATTATATGTGTGTGTATTATACATTTGTACACACGTGTATAATATATATATTTTGTTTTTGTTTCGTTGCTGTGTGATTAATGCTGTGGAATTAATATTATTGGTATCAGAAATACATATGTAGGGTGTGTATGTTATTTACATTCATAGACTTATATTTGGTATAATTATGTACGAACTGATGTTTTCATTGTAAATTTATATTAAAAAGGATATATATTTTTCCATATTGACCTCGGATGATATTCTATATACTAATATATTGAATTAATATATGTTATTCAAAAAAAAAAATCGCCCTCTTTACTCTGAACCGCTACAACGTATAATTATATCGAGGACAAGCGAAGGAAAATTAATAGATTAATCGACTTACCTTAAGGAAGATTAATCCTAATTTTCCGAGCTTGTCCGAAGATATAATTACCCACCCGCCCTGTATCTCCCGTTGGTTAGGCGATTTTTTTCTCAATAGCACTTCAACGGAATGAGATCGTAGCGGTGGCGTCTGGGGTACTCGGGTGGGATAGAGAGGGGGTTGTTCGTTTATTGTTATTTTTAGGAACATCGTGCTGACAAGTAGATTTCACGGAAACTACAACGTATAATTATATCTTCGGACAAGCTCGGAAAATTAGGATTAATCTTCCTTAAGGTAAGTCGATTAATCTATTAATTATAGAGCTAGTGAATCACGGTATAACAGATTTCTAATGATAAACAGAGGTAGCGAAACATTCTCAGGAATGTAGAAAACACGAGTGCTTAGTCTACGGTGCCGGTGGTGGAGATTGCGATTCCACTTTTTTAAACCGTTCAGCTTACTTTGTACGCAGTATATGTTATATTGGACAGCACCACAAATGCATTATTAGACTTCAAAAGTCAGCAGTTAATTGAAAATTCGTGGTGAAAATACAGGCACATAAAAAACCTATATCAAACTACATCGCACAAATTGTGTATGAAATATTGGTTTCAACAGATTACCTTTAACATTTTATACCACATATTTGATTTCAATAGATACTGCACAAATACCATTTATGTCAATATTACATGCAAAATCGGCAGTTTTTTTTAATTCTCGTATATTATATTTTGAGAGAGAAACGAATGAAAAATAGTAGTGAATATACCTTTGTAAGTTAAAAGCGCT
Organism: Callosobruchus maculatus; assembly: GCA_951848785.1. Lineage (NCBI taxonomy): Eukaryota > Metazoa > Arthropoda > Insecta > Coleoptera > Chrysomelidae > Callosobruchus > Callosobruchus maculatus. The sequence continues at coordinate 916,557 of CATOUR010000228.1, forward strand.
CACAGTTATAGGCAAACAGCCTATCATGTGGAGTGAAAACAAATTCGAGGACCAATTTGAAGTTTAAAAACATATACGTTTTGATTTCCTGTAGGCTGAGAGTATAGGTACCTCAAAAATATAGTTATCTGTTTGTGATCGTAAGCCTATCTGACGGGGTCCTAAATTTTATCTTTTATTAAGTTTTAGATACCCTCTGACTACAGTAATCGCACTGCCACAAAGAAAGCTTGTCTGCGATATAGTCGGTGAATCGTGTTCAGTTTCTTGAAACACGCCGAACAGGTAACAGCTTCTGAGGGTGCCAACCACTCGTGTTGGCGAAACGTCAACTAGCGAAGTGCGCAGACACTAAGACGGCGGAGCGTAACGATGCCAGCCGAACAGCCCAAGAACCAACGAGTCATCGAACCATGGCCGCGAAAGCCTTACACAATACATCAGATATAGTCGTTACACTCCGTGTTTCAACTATAATTGCTAGGTAATGAGAATGCTTCGAACAGTCAGTTAATACCCCTTTAGTGAATTTCTGTCTTCTCAACGTGAGATATGCTCAAAAATTGCCAACTTTGAAGGTTTATTGGGACGCGTAGAATTTTAAGCAACTTTTGTACAATGCAATGCGCGATCTACAATTTTTGAATCTAAGCTTGTGCAATTAGTTTAACGTGACATTTCTACGTGTTTGCATTTACACTACCAACATTCAATTTGCTGCATTTAAAACGACATCGATTTAATGGTTGTGCCCAAATTAATAAATGTTGCAAAAGATCGCGAACCAAGTATTTCAGATGCATAACGGATACATTCACCACTCAAAATCAAACTGACGTGATTGTTGATTTACAGCTAATTTTGGTTACTAATGAACTTGGACTGTTTAGAAGTTGGAGGAATTATTATTTGTAATATTTATATTTAATGCGAAGAGCATAATTTTGTTCAATTAATTATGAACAATCGAAAATTGACAAAATCTAAAACAATATCACATGACTATAGTCACTTAGTCACATAGTTGTGACGTCATAATGTTAGAATTCGATCTCAGGCCATGGCGCACGAATATCACAGCACCAGCTTAGTTCGGTCCACAGAATATTTCTGTGACCGTCCTTTTAATTTTTTTTTTGGTTTACGTGCTAGGGTGTGTCACATTTTTTGCGATTTCAATAACTAAAAGTTTTAAAATAAACCTTACATATTGAGTGCTTTTAAGCAAAAAAGCAAGGTCCTTACTGGACGCTTGTGAAAGTGATAATTTAATATAAAGTCGAAATGTGATATGAAGAACGTCGGTACCTTTACATTCTCTGTGGATGATTATATACAGGGTTGGGATAAAGTATGGAACCAAGCAAATATTTTTAAAACGGAAAGGGTGATATTGCTGAAAATTTGCCGGTAAATGTTGTAACGCATAATGCATCTGAAGACATTATGTTAGCTATTAATGTACTTCCGGTCTAACCGGAAGTACCGTCAACCTTTTTAATTTAAATGGGACACCCTATATATTTTTGCAGATTTTAAAACATCTTTTTTTTCCGAATACGTGCATAGTAGGTTTAGTATTTGTTTCTGCAAAAATGGGAAAGATAAAGCTTTTTTATTTACTGAAACTTTATTTACTGAAATTTTATTTGATGTGTTACAATAAGAAAATTTAAAATTAATTATCAAGTAATTATCTCAGATGTTCAAAATGCTCGCCGTTTACTTCCTGTTGACAAATTGCTGAGTTACCTTGTCGAATCAATTCACGTCAGGATCAGGACATCAGGAGGTAAATGGCCGGCATTTTAAATATATGAAGAAGCTTTATCTTTCCCGTTTTTACAGAAACTAATACCCGACCCACTATGGCCGTATTCGAAAAAAAAGACGTATTAAAATCTGCAAAAATATACAGTGAGTCCCATTTAAATCAAAAATCAAAAAAGTTGACGGTACTTCCGGTTTTGACGGTACTTCCGGTAAAACCGGAAGTACATTAATAGCTAACATAATGTCTTCGGATGCACTGTACGTGACTACACTTGCGTGCAAATTTTCAGCAATAGCATTCTTTCCGTTCCAAAGTTATTTGCTTGGTTCCATACTTTATCTCAACCCTGTATAAAGGTCCATAATAAGTATACATCCAGGACATTCAAGTGTCCTCATAAAAGTATATATCTATGTATTTATAATTAATTTCTGACCGACTGAGGTAGGGGTTTTATTTATATGATTTTGTTAAAAACTATTGCAATTGATAACTATAATTATACATTTGTTTACACTTCAAGTTCTTTCAATCATTATAAGTTGATATCCTGCTGCGATTTTTTTATTTGATTTTTTGACATAACTTCAAAAATCTTCGTGAAAGATGAGTCGCTGCTGACGTTTCGTTTTTAACACGGATATAATACCATTGTAAATACTTAACTATAGCCCTTAATATCCAATAGAAATCTTTCGTCAGCCAACATCCACTAGAAAGTCTTAGTCAGAGCCCTTGTCAAGAATGCATATTGATAAAGTCAGCCCTTAGATAAATAATAATTGACAAAAATAATAATAATAATAATAATAATATTTATTCACCATAAGTACAATGTAGCAAATAAATATAAATAAATCCACAGTAGGCATTGCCTGTGGGTGGATATAAAATGTGATCTAAAAATTTAAATGTTTTCAAATATACATATCAAAATATTACTAGAACAAATTTTATTGATTAATAATATTATGAATAATCATTCGCTCCACACAGTAAATCCATTCCTTTAGTTTTTGTTTAAAATTTTTGCCAAATTTGAGGGACTTTATGGTTAATGGTATTGCACAATATAATTTCGGAGCTAGGTACATAAATGATCGTTGGAATATAGTTTTGTGTGGTCGAACTGAGTTTGATGACCATAGTTTGTGCCTCGTGCTATATACATGTATATGTTTATGTTTTAGTTCATCAACACAGATTTTGTGGAATAAATTGCTAGTATGTAAGAAATAAAGTTGCCTAGTATCGAGTATCCTTGTTTCCTGGTATAAATCGTTTGACGGATAGAGCTTAGATTTATGAAATATAGATTTCAGCACATATTTTTGTAATATATCCAATTCAGAAATATATGTCTTGCAGGCAGATCCCCAAGCTGGTATTCCATATATTAGATGTGTTTCAATTAAAGCATGATACAATATTTTAAGCAAATTATCTGTTAGAATATTGGACAGAATTTTGAGTTTATATGCTACACATCTTATTTTCTTCATCACATGTAAAATTTGCTTATCCCACTTTAAATGTGAATCTAGATATACTCCAAGATATTTCATGCTATCTACTCTACTAATTTCAGTCTTTTTTGCATGGTATTTAATGGAGAGGTGTTCATAGCAAGGTAAAAATCTAGCATAGGAAGTAAAAGCAACGAAATTGTTTTTTTTGAAATTTACTGTTAAAATTTTGGTATCAAACCATTGAATAACCTTGATAAGATCTTTCTCAATAATTTCTTTTAATATTGTCCAATCGTCAGCTTTATATAGTATGAGGGTGTCATCCGCAAAGCATATTATTTTTCCAACACTGTTAATTTCAAATAAATCATTCAGGTACAAGTTAAATAGAAGCGGGCCTAGTACTGTTCCCTGTGGGACACCATATTTAATCAACATTTCCTTGCTATAAAAGTTAGAGATTCTTACCATTTGAGTACGGTTTGAGAGATAATTTGTTAATAATAATTGTGATGTTCCTCTAAAACCTAATCTTTCCATCACCTTTAAAAGCTCACTGTGGCTCACCGTATCGAACGCATTTTTCAAGTCAACAAAGATACCAATAGTAGGCATTTTTTTATCAATATTAGAGATAATTTCATTCGTAGCCGACAAAATTGCGTCTGTTGTTGATTTACCTCTTGTAAATCCATACTGGTTTGAACTCATAATGTTGTTTTTATTTAAAAACTGTAATATTCTGTAATGAATTAGTTTTTCAAAAATTTTTCCTAGATTTGATAACAGAGATATCGGTCTGTAGTTTGATATGTCAAATTTATCTCCATTTTTATATACAGGTGTTATCACTGATGTTTTAAATGCTATTGGACATTTACCTAGCTGAAAGCAACGATTTATTAAATATGCAAGTGGGTCTGCCAAATGCTGTGCAATTGGTTTGAGATGTTCAGCTCTAATTCCATCTAAACCAGGGCTTTTCTTATTTTTTAGGGAAAATATAGCCTGTTGTACTTCCGAAGAACTGACGTCTTCTAAAAAGAAGGAGCTAATTACCCGTTTTTGTGGAAATTCTTCCCTGATTCCCTTTTTTTTAATATCATCCGCCAAGTTTTCTCCTACACTAGTAAAAAAACTAACAAATTCATCAGATATTTCTTGCATATCATTTGTTAATGTTCCATTAACGTTCCTGATTTCAGAAATGTTATTTCTCTTATCAGTTTGTTTAGTCAAATCATCCACTACTGACCAAAGTTTTCTTGGATCTGATTTATTGTTATGTATTTTTTTTAAATAATAATTCCGTTTTGCTTCTCTTGTTAATTTAATAAAAACATTCTTGTATTGATTGTAGGCATCAGAGTTAGTCGTGGTTGGAGAGGATTTCATAATCTTATAGAGGTGATCCTTTTTGTTCGCGGATTTTATTAGCCCTGTTGTTATCCAAGGACTTCTAGCCTTTTCATGCCGTTTAATTTTGACTTTGTTTGTACTAGCTGCTATCAAACACTGAATTTTCTTTATGAGTAAATTTGTAGCATCTTCTATATTATTGGATGAGTATACTTCCATCCATGTTTCCAGCTGAACGTTTAACATTAGTTTTTTGTTATCTACAAAATATTTATACCTTTCAGAATTATTGGAGTAAAACTGATTTTGATCAAGTTGTGCTGCACACAGAAGAATGGCTGTAGGGAAATGGTCGGTTATATCAGTTTGGATAATAAAAGGTATATGTTTGAAGCTGTTTAAAGAATCTTTTATAAAGCAATGATCAATACAAGTACTTACACTATTACTAATTCTTGTTGGTTCGTTAATATGGGATATAAAACCCATACTCGCCATTAAATTTAAGTATTCATTGGACAATTTGGTATTCTGTGATATATTAATGTTTATATCACCTAGAATAATGTGGTGTTTGTGGATTGCAATTTTCTTATTTTGTAAAGATTTTTCTAAACTGTGAACAAACATATATGAGTCCGTTGATGGTGATCGATATATACATGTAATTTTGAGAGATTTGTTATCCATTGTTACAGTTATATCCAAAGCTATAACACTATTACTCAACGTGATGATATCATATTGATAGTTGAATTTATCTCTAATATATACAACAATTCCATCATTCTGGTTGTATGAAGCATTATTATAAATCATATTGTATCCCCTTAAATTAAATAATGACGTATCTGAAATGTTCCATGTCTCAGTTAATACTATAACATCAAAATCACGTTTTATGCACCTTAAAAATACCATAAGATAATCAAAATTATGTTTTAAGCTTCTGATATTCATGTTATATATGCTAAGCTTGACATTAGAAACATCTAACCACTCATTAAATTTATTCGCGTCTTGAATAATATTTGTTTTGATAGAATGATTTTGAAAAGTGTTTATGTAACTATTCATTTTGTAAAAGAAACTACAGTAAAATAAGTAATAAAATCAGTATGTGCTCAAAAGGTTATTTTAGACAAATACTGTTCCTGAAAGTACTTATAGGTAGGGCAATTTTTGTCTGTAGGCGAATGATTTATATCATAATTTGTTTTGTACTTACTATTAGCGTTTGTACAATTAACACATCTAAAATAGTTTAGTTCACATGCTTCAGTGGCATGTCCGTGGCCGCATTTAGCACATGTTTTAATACCTCTGCATTTTCTTTCTGTATGTCCAAATTTGAAACATCTTCTGCACTGCATGACCTCGTTATTTCCGTATACTGTTAAATTTTGCCAATCCAGGAGTACTCTAGAGTTCATCTTTTGAAAGATATTCCTATGTAGCTCACCCGATACTTCTGCAAAAATTGTGTAGCTACGTCGGTCTTGAATGTATTTCACAAAGGTAATTTCGATGTCATGTTTGTTGATCAATTGGTTCTCTGATACCAGCTCGTCTTCTAGTTCTTTTTCTGTAGGCTTGTCTTTGCTTTTATAACCAGTAATTTTGATTTTTGGTTTCATCTGTTTTGATCCTGATATGTTGTATTTTTGCGTCATTTTTTGTTCCAATTCATTTTTTAGTTTATTGTAATAATTTTCTGTTACTTTAATTTCAACTCCTCCATTTCGCGAATTTTGCACTCTTTCAACCTTCACGCCTATATTTGACAAATTGATGTTCTTACAAAGGTCCTTTCTGGTATCATTGGAATTTTGTGTTATTGTAGGTACTACAACAATACTTTTTATTAGTTCTGTGTTAATTTTGGGTTCATTGATGTTTTGTTTAAGAATTTGTGAATAGCTTCTGGTTTCATTTGTCCTTGTTTCTATGGCATCTAATCTATTTGTAATCTTTTCTAAAGTTGTTATTACTGAATCTTTTTCCACGATATTTGATGTTATTAAGTCATACTGTTCCTGAAGTTTTCTATTTTCGTTCGTTAAATGATAAATGATTCTTTCTTTCTCTTCTATAATTTGTTTTAGGTAGGATATTTCTTTTACTGCAACATCTGGATCATAGTGGTTGTTAGTTTCGCTCAAAATATTTTGGCTAGTCGATTCTAAGGTTTCGTCATTTTTATTCTTTTTCTTTCTGCTCATGATTCATAGAGAACACCCTTTATAGTATAAGATTCAGAAAACTTGTCAAACGTGACAGGCGTAAGAACTTGTCAATTTAGGTAAAATGGCCGCAAATGCTCAAAAATACCTGAACGGCCTCACCAACAGCACCTGGGGAAGCTCTCGATCTTCAGAACCACTGGAACAACTTGTAAGATTTTTGGAAACCGGCAAACTTGTACAATAGAGCAGAAACTGAAGCGACAGAAAGATTAAGTAAGTATGTAGTCCAAAGATTGTTAAAATGTTTAAATGTTTAAATGTTAAATGGTTAAAATGGTGATATAAAATACCTACTTACCTCGAAACGGTCTTCACGATAACAAAAACTCGATTTTGTTTTTGGATTACCTCAGTGCACTGCTTGAAACCATTTGTTTCGACATTTAGAAACACCTTGTCAGGAGCTGTTTTTGTAGTATTCGTAGATAGTGGCACAGAACAAGAACGATAACTCTTGAGGTTCGACATTCTCAATATATATTTGAGTATTTGATAATGAAAACGGAATTTAATAGGTCAAAATACTGTACTTATTATCTCTGTACAAACTGCGATGAGTGAAACTAGCACCATGACGTCACCCATGCTCGGATTTGATCTGGAGCTGTAGGCGTGTCTTCGGTATTATTTTATTTTGATATCTCCTGTGAATTAGTCCGAAAGAAATTGTTTTATTATAAAACATATACATATATGATTTTACTATTTATCACAAAAAATTGTTTTTCATAAAACCAACTCAAGCATATTCATGTTCAATACAAGCAGTGCATTTTTGACTCTGACGTGAAAAACTGTAAATCTACACTTCAACAGAACACAGCGGCAGTTCAAAATGATAACAGAATCAAAATATGATAATATCGACGTTGCCACCTCTTCAGCCTATGGTGTAATATTTAGTCAATTTACAGTAATAATTGGAAATGTTAACAGCGCGAGATCCAAGATAGGATATATTGAGTATTGTTTAAGTTACTACTGAATCATCAAAGTACTGTTAATTTAATTGAAAAATTGCAGAATACTGTTAAAAGCAAATCCATTATGGTAACGTGTCAATAGATACCTACCTATTGCATTCAGTTGTTTATTCCCTCTACTTTTAGTTGTTCCTCTGAGCTTCTAAGTAAAATCAAATACAAAAAATAGATGTAGCTTGAGGCGACCATACCACAAAATTTTCGATTGAGCCTTTTTCGAGTTTACCTGAAGATTTGGTAGAAACTTGGCATCGAATAGTTCTTCCAGAACTTACCCAGCTTCTATGCTTCTTTGAAGTACAGACGTTAAAGAAGGACGGCAAAACTAGAATTGCTCTCCAATCACCACTCTACACACCTGCAGCCCATGAAATCTGTTTCTCATTCTATGCATCTTAAGTCACGTTCTCTGGCCCTGTATGAAGCCCTTTAATTGTAATTTTTTTTAACATTACTTTTTTGCGGCATTCAAACGAACAACAATTACCATTGATCCACAGTGTGTACCTATGGCAACATAAAATACGGTTAAGTTTTATCGCCGCATGTCATGCTTTTACGAAGAATCGAAGATCCGGTCTCATTTGTCGAAGCGTCATTTGCATTTTACACACTCTGCCTTTCACGAGTGGCTTTTGAAGTATTGCGTGCTTTTCACCCTTTATAACGATACAGTAGCAGTTACCTGGACTTAATTCTGCCACCAGTATCCGTAACAAACCTTACGACGTGCTGGCGAGTAAAACGTAAGGGAGTATTTATGATATAAACGTAGGCAACGAATCGTCTCCACCACAAAATTCGTATTCACCTAGGAAGCGGCGTTAGTATTCTTGATAAATTATCAGTTTTCTCCACTTAATAGGAGTCGCCATTCCATTAGTATTCTCAAAGGGCCTCCTCAAGTTTGAGGAAACTAGTAGGGAAGACAACTTCCAAGGTAAATATGGCGCATGCGGAGTCCTTTAGTCAATTTAGACAGGGTGTCCAGTTAGTGTGTAATTCTTCGATATCTCGCAAGATACACCTGATAGAAGAAAATGTCAAATACAAAAGTTGTTTGGTTACTTAAGACGCATATTCTGAAATTATTTTAAAATATACAGGGTGTTGCGGGAAACTAGAATAGTGATCAACTTGATTTTTATATAGAACTATAACTTTTTCTTAAATTTTTCTAGTTTACATCATTGATCTCTATTCAACCCTAAAACATTTTTGGGATCGGTTGCGACGTTGCCAAGTTGTAATTTATTTTGTATTAATTTCCGGACTCGCAAGGTCGCAAGTAATACGTCCAAATTGATATATTGCTTCAACCTTTCTCAATAATATTATACAGCGGGTTACTTGAATATCAAGTGGATATTATTCTGAATGTTACCAGCAATTTGTATTTACTGGGTGTTTTTGGCAGAATTTTAAATTACGGCAATTTCAAGCTCATTTTACTTTGTTTTTTAAATGTAACCCCCTATATGTTTTATTTTAAATCGAAATATCTACCAATACCCTATCTCGCTTTGTAATTTTTTTTTCGCGTTTGCGGTGTTGCCAAATAATACATTATTTTTCCAAATTTTTAAACAAATATCCCCGATTTTAATTTATTTTAAATAGAATCCTCTACTTATTTTTATTGCAGTGAATTGCACATGTCGAACTTAGTAAGATCTCACAATTTCAAAATTTTGTTTTCAATAATTACTGAGATACGGCAACACCGCTTCTTCAGTAAATGGTACCGGAACGCCTAAATATTTCCAAAACCGCCACAGCTGGAGAGCTGAAAGTCAATACTTGGGGGTTTTTGAACATACAGAATTCAGAAACGCTAACAGCAGTGTTGTCAGATTTACCAATTTTACGTCACAATTTTGAATGGAATGCCCTATTTATGAAGTCTAACGTATTAGTCGATATTTCGATTTAAAGTAAAAAATACAGGGTGTTACATTTAAAAAAACAAAGTAAAGTGACCTTCAAGTTGCTGTAATTTAAAATTCTGCCAAAAACACCCTGTAGATACAAATTGCTGGTAACATCCAAACGAATATCCACTTAATATTCAAGTAACTCGCTGTATAATATTATTAAGAAAAGTTAAAGGAATATATCAATTTGGACGTATCACTTGCGACCTTCCAAATCCGGAAATTAGTAGAAAACAAATTATAACTTGGCAACGTCGCAACCTATCCCAAAAATGTTTTAGGGTTAAATAGAGATCAATGACGGAAACTAAAGGAATTTAAAAAAAAGTTACAGTGCCATATAAAAAAATTAAGTTGGTCACTACCCTACTTTCCGGCAACACCCTGTATATTTCAACATATTTTTAGAATACGCGTCTTAAGTAACCAAATAACCTCTGTATTTGACGTTTTCTTCTATCAGGTACGCTTTGCGAGATATCGAAGAATCACCCACTAACTGGACACCCTGTGTAAACTAACTATGATTATGATAAACTATATGAGAAATAACTTATGATATGGATGTAAGGAATGCATTGCCAGCATTACTGACAAAGTTGCATTTTTGAATTGTATGGTGGTAGTTTTATCTGGTCTGATTTTACCCAAGAGAAATAAACGTGGATATAAATTCTGTGATTTGTATTGGGCAGCCACCTTGTCAGCCTTAATTTTGTTCATATTGGGATTGACGTTCATTACGTTGAATATTATGAATATACTATAGTGAGCTGGAGACACGTAACATTTATTTTATCCTTTCCACCCTCCCAAGAATTTTAACTGTAATAATTTGGCACCGCACGCATTATTCCTTATAGCATTACTAAAATGCTTACCATCCTGATGCTACAAGGCGACATAGAAATCAGAACACCCAGTATTACTACATTTATTACAACAATTTCTTGTATAGGTGTTTTAGGATTAGGTAAGTAATCGATCAAAATTTGAGAAAACCTAGGCATTAGAAAAAGTGGAAAATTTATGATGAACTGGACCTGTGCGATATCTTATGTACTCAGAAATACGCCGAGGTATACTCCTAATCTAATTAGGCAGCTTATACCTGATGCTAAAGTGCCATTCGGGTCTGTGGATGAAAGGGTAGATACAGCAATCTTCTTCCCATAATATCACAGACATGTTCTATGGGTGACAGATCAGCAGATCTAGAGGGCCAAGGCAACAAATCAACTTGATACTCTTCCATATTCACACGTCTGTGCATCCTCGTAGCTATTTCTCAGGACAATCCAGCCTTATGTAACCCCATTATTCGCTCTCTATCAAACTCGCTCACCTGATAAAAATAGGCTGTACTTAAACTACCGTTCAACGGCAGCCTACTAAGATGCCGCTAACAGATGTGACGTCATTGAAGTGACGTATTTGACAGCTTTATAATCGCTGTACTTAAACGTCAAACGGTAGCCTACTAAAATGCGGTTTACAGCTGTAGCATCATTGAAGTGATGTAATGGACGGCTTTATGTTAGCCGTGATTAAACTGCCGTCAAACGGTATCCCACTGAAATGCTGCTAAATGTTAGTAGCTTATTCGATTACTTGTAAAAATCGCTATATTTCATTATCGGCTATATTACTTTGATTTGTTTGCATTATAGTTTTAACAATTTTTGCTGAATTATGGGAATCCGGATATTATTGGCATTGACTGGAGTAAGTCTTCCGATTAGTTTTGAGCCGCTCAATGGTCAGACTGTTGTTTAAGCAAGGACCTAATGTATGGAAAAATCTTAAAACGCTATGGGCCAATGATACTGATGCTGTAATTGTAAATGTAAACAATAGTGGCGAGAATCAGACTCATTGTAAGCAATGATGATTTTTTTTATAACTAAGCAGACCGGGTAGGCAAAACCTAAATACCAGAGTACCGCGGCTGCTGTGAAAAGGTTATGTTAGGGGAAGTTTCTTAACGCGTAATTTGAATGGGGCAATACCCGCAGGCCCAACAAATACATCTCTTGCCAGTCCGTCCCAAGCCTTGAACATCCTGGGAATAAATGTGCGGTTGTACACGAGAATAGCCATCACAGAGAAGCGACACAGTAGGGACCGATTTTCATAACGCATGCGCGGCGTTATTGTGGACAAATGCCAAACCGTCAAACTCCACGTGCGGCCGCCCAATATCAGCTGATCAAGATGTTTGCTGATCAAGATGTTTGAGGTTATGGTCGTGGAATTGCTCTATACTGTGGATGCGTGTCAGTTCAAGCAGAATCAAGGTCACCAAATAATGACCCGCCGAACATCAAAGGTGCCGGTTGTGTCGCTTCTCTCGGGTTGTACCGCTCGGTTCTTGATGTATGAAGAACGACTGCCTTAGGATGCAATGCAGCGGTCGCGCGGGTGCAACTGGTTTGTACTTGAAAGCGAAAATCAAGTTTCTGTTGTAGAGGAGGATATAGGTTAGGTTAGGTTGAAAGTGAGTGGGGCAGAGCTGCCTCCTTCCACTGCGACTCAATTGTGTCTATTGTGGCTCACATCTTTTTAAAGTTCACCGTACAGTCCGCACCTCTTTACGAAGGCGATCAACGTGAAGGGTGAAACTTCCTTGAAGTCATGAGGTTCCAGTTGGGGAAATCCGAATGTCTGGAACCTAGCATTATCCAGTACTGGAGAGGAGCAAAGAATGTGCTCCGCTGTTTCGTCCTCCACGTAGCAGAAGCGACAGTCTGAAGTTTGTTCAAGACCCAACTTCCGCATATGGTACCTTAGACGACCATGTCCCGTCACCAGAGGAGGATATAATACCTGATTCAATTAAAATTGATGAGGCTTAAATATCAATGAATTAGTTCCAAATGACGTCAACAGTTCAGCAATCAGCTAATTGAAAAGTGGGAGTCAGTGATATCACATTGCCGATAATGAAGATGTCTGTTCCAATAAAAAAAATGGAGTCAAGTTGATTGACTCAGTACTTCCCACACATAACAATGATACCATTTTATTGTTTTTCCGTTGCATGAAGCTATAGTATGAAATCCCCTTGCCACCAAATCATTGCCCGCCCGCCCGCAAAAGAACATCCAACACAAAAACTCTCGTAAATAGTTTCTTGCGTCTCCCTCCTTAGATAGTAGGACGCCACAGTTTTCATTCTGCATGCTTCAACTGAACGATGCGAAACGATCAGGAGCCTTTAAGCCATCTAAAAGCGAAGTATGAGTTGTTTTTATATTTTTTGTTTTTTAATTATTGTTGCGCCGCCACTGACACGATTTTTCAGACACCGCCACGTTTTCCACTCTCGCCGCGATAGTCAATTCTGTATCGAAATTTCATTAAAATCAATTTAATAATTTTTGCTTACCAAATTAAGCAAGCAAGCAAGCAAGCAGGTCCCTTGGTTTCTATAGTAGACAAGACAATGGACATGGACTTAAAAAAACACGCCGCTACGTATTTCTTCCATAGGTCAATGGACAGACTATTATGAATACAACATCTTTTTCAGCTTTACAACCCCCCACCCCCAAAGCACCCTAATTTCACCCCCACTCAAAAAAACGTAGAAAATGATCAGGAACCCCTAAGACGCCTAAAAACAAAGTTTGAGCTGTTTTGTATTTGCTGCGCCGCCACTGATACGATTTTGCTAAAACATACCCGTTTTCTATCCTCGCCACGGTAGTAATGCTTTGTCAAAATTTCGTTAAAATCAATTGAATAATGTTCGCGTTACACAATATAGAACGATCTAAAACAATACTCGTATGTATACATCACAAATTCTAAGTTCCGATTTCTATAATGAGTAAGGAAATGTTCGAATGGACCTAAAGAAGTGTATTATGCCGCTAGGTTTTTCATTCACAGGTCAATGGACAGCCCATTATGAATACAACAAATTTTTCAGTCTTTCAACCTCCCACCCCCCAACCACCCCAAATTCACCCCTACCCAAAAATTAGTAGAAAATGATCAGGAACCCCTACAACGCCTAAAAACAGAGTTTGAGGCGTTTTTATTCTTTTCGTTCTTTTATAATTGCTGCGCCGCCACTGACAGGATTTTTCCAAAACATACGCGTTTTCCATCCTCGCCGCGGTAGTAATACTGTGACAAAGTTTCATTACAATCCATTCCTTAACTTTTACGTTACTCAATACAGAACGTACTAAAGCAATATTCTTATGTATTTATCAGAAAATTCCAAGTCCCTTGGTTTCTGGAATAGGCAAGGCAATGTTCGGATGGGCCTAAAAAGGGGTATTATGCCGCTAGGTCTTTCTTTTACAGTTCAGTGGATAGCCTATTATAAATACAACACATTTTTGGGATTTACAACCCCCCACCCCCCAACTACCCCAATTTCACCCCCACCCAAAAAAAGTAGAAAATGATCAGGAATCCCTAAAACACCTAAAAACGAAGTTTGAGGAATATTTAATTTTTTTTGTTTTTTGCTAATTACTCCGCCGCCCCTGTACCGATTTTCAAAAATACGAGGCTAGAAAAACGCGCACAGACAGACAGATAGACAGACCGATAGACCGACAGACCGACAGACCGACAGACCGACAGACCGACAGACCGACAGACCGACAGACCGACAGACCGACAGACCGACAGACCGACAGACCGACAGACCGACAGACCGACAGACCGACAGACCGACAGACCGACAGACCGACAGACCGACAGACCGACAGACCGACAGACCGACAGACCGACAGACCGACAGACCGACAGACCGACAGACCGACAGACCGACAGACCGACAGACCGACAGACCGACAGACCGACAGACCGACAGACCGACAGACCGACAGACCGACAGACCGACAGACCGACAGACCGACAGACCGACAGACCGACAGACCGACAGACCGACAGACCGACAGACCGACAGACCGACAGACCGACAGACCGACAGACCGACAGACCGACAGACCGACAGACCGACAGACCGACAGACCGACAGACCGACAGACCGACAGACCGACAGACCGACAGACCGACAGACCGACAGACCGACAGACCGACAGACCGACAGACCGACAGACCGACAGACCGACAGACCGACAGACCGACAGACCGACAGACCGACAGACCGACAGACCGACAGACCGACAGACCGACAGACCGACAGACCGACAGACCGACAGACCGACAGACCGACAGACCGACAGACCGACAGACCGACAGACCGACAGACCGACAGACCGACAGACCGACAGACCGACAGACCGACAGACCGACAGACCGACAGACCGACAGACCGACAGACCGACAGACCGACAGACCGACAGACCGACAGACCGACAGACCGACAGACCGACAGACCGACAGACCGACAGACCGACAGACCGACAGACCGACAGACCGACAGACCGACAGACCGACAGACCGACAGACCGACAGACCGACAGACCGACAGACCGACAGACCGACAGACCGACAGACCGACAGACCGACAGACCGACAGACCGACAGACCGACAGACCGACAGACCGACAGACCGACAGACCGACAGACCGACAGACCGACAGACCGACAGACCGACAGACCGACAGACCGACAGACCGACAGACCGACAGACCGACAGACCGACAGACCGACAGACCGACAGACCGACAGACCGACAGACCGACAGACCGACAGACCGACAGACCGACAGACCGACAGACCGACAGACCGACAGACCGACAGACCGACAGACCGACAGACCGACAGACCGACAGACCGACAGACCGACAGACCGACAGACCGACAGACCGACAGACCGACAGACCGACAGACCGACAGACCGACAGACCGACAGACCGACAGACCGACAGACCGACAGACCGACAGACCGACAGACCGACAGACCGACAGACCGACAGACCGACAGACCGACAGACCGACAGACCGACAGACCGACAGACCGACAGACCGACAGACCGACAGACCGACAGACCGACAGACCGACAGACCGACAGACCGACAGACCGACAGACCGACAGACCGACAGACCGACAGACCGACAGACCGACAGACCGACAGACCGACAGACCGACAGACCGACAGACCGACAGACCGACAGACCGACAGACCGACAGACCGACAGACCGACAGACCGACAGACCGACAGACCGACAGACCGACAGACCGACAGACCGACAGACCGACAGACCGACAGACCGACAGACCGACAGACCGACAGACCGACAGACCGACAGACCGACAGACCGACAGACCGACAGACCGACAGACCGACAGACCGACAGACCGACAGACCGACAGACCGACAGACCGACAGACCGACAGACCGACAGACCGACAGACCGACAGACCGACAGACCGACAGACCGACAGACCGACAGACCGACAGACCGACAGACCGACAGACCGACAGACCGACAGACCGACAGACCGACAGACCGACAGACCGACAGACCGACAGACCGACAGACCGACAGACCGACAGACCGACAGACCGACAGACCGACAGACCGACAGACCGACAGACCGACAGACCGACAGACCGACAGACCGACAGACCGACAGACCGACAGACCGACAGACCGACAGACCGACAGACCGACAGACCGACAGACCGACAGACCGACAGACCGACAGACCGACAGACCGACAGACCGACAGACCGACAGACCGACAGACCGACAGACCGACAGACCGACAGACCGACAGACCGACAGACCGACAGACCGACAGACCGACAGACCGACAGACCGACAGACCGACAGACCGACAGACCGACAGACCGACAGACCGACAGACCGACAGACCGACAGACCGACAGACCGACAGACCGACAGACCGACAGACCGACAGACCGACAGACCGACAGACCGACAGACCGACAGACCGACAGACCGACAGACCGACAGACCGACAGACCGACAGACCGACAGACCGACAGACCGACAGACCGACAGACCGACAGACCGACAGACCGACAGACCGACAGACCGACAGACCGACAGACCGACAGACCGACAGACCGACAGACCGACAGACCGACAGACCGACAGACCGACAGACCGACAGACCGACAGACCGACAGACCGACAGACCGACAGACCGACAGACCGACAGACCGACAGACCGACAGACCGACAGACCGACAGACCGACAGACCGACAGACCGACAGACCGACAGACCGACAGACCGACAGACCGACAGACCGACAGACCGACAGACCGACAGACCGACAGACCGACAGACCGACAGACCGACAGACCGACAGACCGACAGACCGACAGACCGACAGACCGACAGACCGACAGACCGACAGACCGACAGACCGACAGACCGACAGACCGACAGACCGACAGACCGACAGACCGACAGACCGACAGACCGACAGACCGACAGACCGACAGACCGACAGACCGACAGACCGACAGACCGACAGACCGACAGACCGACAGACCGACAGACCGACAGACCGACAGACCGACAGACCGACAGACCGACAGACCGACAGACCGACAGACCGACAGACCGACAGACCGACAGACCGACAGACCGACAGACCGACAGACCGACAGACCGACAGACCGACAGACCGACAGACCGACAGACCGACAGACCGACAGACCGACAGACCGACAGACCGACAGACCGACAGACCGACAGACCGACAGACCGACAGACCGACAGACCGACAGACCGACAGACCGACAGACCGACAGACCGACAGACCGACAGACCGACAGACCGACAGACCGACAGACCGACAGACCGACAGACCGACAGACCGACAGACCGACAGACCGACAGACCGACAGACCGACAGACCGACAGACCGACAGACCGACAGACCGACAGACCGACAGACCGACAGACCGACAGACCGACAGACCGACAGACCGACAGACCGACAGACCGACAGACCGACAGACCGACAGACCGACAGACCGACAGACCGACAGACCGACAGACCGACAGACCGACAGACCGACAGACCGACAGACCGACAGACCGACAGACCGACAGACCGACAGACCGACAGACCGACAGACCGACAGACCGACAGACCGACAGACCGACAGACCGACAGACCGACAGACCGACAGACCGACAGACCGACAGACCGACAGACCGACAGACCGACAGACCGACAGACCGACAGACCGACAGACCGACAGACCGACAGACCGACAGACCGACAGACCGACAGACCGACAGACCGACAGACCGACAGACCGACAGACCGACAGACCGACAGACCGACAGACCGACAGACCGACAGACCGACAGACCGACAGACCGACAGACCGACAGACCGACAGACCGACAGACCGACAGACCGACAGACCGACAGACCGACAGACCGACAGACCGACAGACCGACAGACCGACAGACCGACAGACCGACAGACCGACAGACCGACAGACCGACAGACCGACAGACCGACAGACCGACAGACCGACAGACCGACAGACCGACAGACCGACAGACCGACAGACCGACAGACCGACAGACCGACAGACCGACAGACCGACAGACCGACAGACCGACAGACCGACAGACCGACAGACCGACAGACCGACAGACCGACAGACCGACAGACCGACAGACCGACAGACCGACAGACCGACAGACCGACAGACCGACAGACCGACAGACCGACAGACCGACAGACCGACAGACCGACAGACCGACAGACCGACAGACCGACAGACCGACAGACCGACAGACCGACAGACCGACAGACCGACAGACCGACAGACCGACAGACCGACAGACCGACAGACCGACAGACCGACAGACCGACAGACCGACAGACCGACAGACCGACAGACCGACAGACCGACAGACCGACAGACCGACAGACCGACAGACCGACAGACCGACAGACCGACAGACCGACAGACCGACAGACCGACAGACCGACAGACCGACAGACCGACAGACCGACAGACCGACAGACCGACAGACCGACAGACCGACAGACCGACAGACCGACAGACCGACAGACCGACAGACCGACAGACCGACAGACCGACAGACCGACAGACCGACAGACCGACAGACCGACAGACCGACAGACCGACAGACCGACAGACCGACAGACCGACAGACCGACAGACCGACAGACCGACAGACCGACAGACCGACAGACCGACAGACCGACAGACCGACAGACCGACAGACCGACAGACCGACAGACCGACAGACCGACAGACCGACAGACCGACAGACCGACAGACCGACAGACCGACAGACCGACAGACCGACAGACCGACAGACCGACAGACCGACAGACCGACAGACCGACAGACCGACAGACCGACAGACCGACAGACCGACAGACCGACAGACCGACAGACCGACAGACCGACAGACCGACAGACCGACAGACCGACAGACCGACAGACCGACAGACCGACAGACCGACAGACCGACAGACCGACAGACCGACAGACCGACAGACCGACAGACCGACAGACCGACAGACCGACAGACCGACAGACCGACAGACCGACAGACCGACAGACCGACAGACCGACAGACCGACAGACCGACAGACCGACAGACCGACAGACCGACAGACCGACAGACCGACAGACCGACAGACCGACAGACCGACAGACCGACAGACCGACAGACCGACAGACCGACAGACCGACAGACCGACAGACCGACAGACCGACAGACCGACAGACCGACAGACCGACAGACCGACAGACCGACAGACCGACAGACCGACAGACCGACAGACCGACAGACCGACAGACCGACAGACCGACAGACCGACAGACCGACAGACCGACAGACCGACAGACCGACAGACCGACAGACCGACAGACCGACAGACCGACAGACCGACAGACCGACAGACCGACAGACCGACAGACCGACAGACCGACAGACCGACAGACCGACAGACCGACAGACCGACAGACCGACAGACCGACAGACCGACAGACCGACAGACCGACAGACCGACAGACCGACAGACCGACAGACCGACAGACCGACAGACCGACAGACCGACAGACCGACAGACCGACAGACCGACAGACCGACAGACCGACAGACCGACAGACCGACAGACCGACAGACCGACAGACCGACAGACCGACAGACCGACAGACCGACAGACCGACAGACCGACAGACCGACAGACCGACAGACCGACAGACCGACAGACCGACAGACCGACAGACCGACAGACCGACAGACCGACAGACCGACAGACCGACAGACCGACAGACCGACAGACCGACAGACCGACAGACCGACAGACCGACAGACCGACAGACCGACAGACCGACAGACCGACAGACCGACAGACCGACAGACCGACAGACCGACAGACCGACAGACCGACAGACCGACAGACCGACAGACCGACAGACCGACAGACCGACAGACCGACAGACCGACAGACCGACAGACCGACAGACCGACAGACCGACAGACCGACAGACCGACAGACCGACAGACCGACAGACCGACAGACCGACAGACCGACAGACCGACAGACCGACAGACCGACAGACCGACAGACCGACAGACCGACAGACCGACAGACCGACAGACCGACAGACCGACAGACCGACAGACCGACAGACCGACAGACCGACAGACCGACAGACCGACAGACCGACAGACCGACAGACCGACAGACCGACAGACCGACAGACCGACAGACCGACAGACCGACAGACCGACAGACCGACAGACCGACAGACCGACAGACCGACAGACCGACAGACCGACAGACCGACAGACCGACAGACCGACAGACCGACAGACCGACAGACCGACAGACCGACAGACCGACAGACCGACAGACCGACAGACCGACAGACCGACAGACCGACAGACCGACAGACCGACAGACCGACAGACCGACAGACCGACAGACCGACAGACCGACAGACCGACAGACCGACAGACCGACAGACCGACAGACCGACAGACCGACAGACCGACAGACCGACAGACCGACAGACCGACAGACCGACAGACCGACAGACCGACAGACCGACAGACCGACAGACCGACAGACCGACAGACCGACAGACCGACAGACCGACAGACCGACAGACCGACAGACCGACAGACCGACAGACCGACAGACCGACAGACCGACAGACCGACAGACCGACAGACCGACAGACCGACAGACCGACAGACCGACAGACCGACAGACCGACAGACCGACAGACCGACAGACCGACAGACCGACAGACCGACAGACCGACAGACCGACAGACCGACAGACCGACAGACCGACAGACCGACAGACCGACAGACCGACAGACCGACAGACCGACAGACCGACAGACCGACAGACCGACAGACCGACAGACCGACAGACCGACAGACCGACAGACCGACAGACCGACAGACCGACAGACCGACAGACCGACAGACCGACAGACCGACAGACCGACAGACCGACAGACCGACAGACCGACAGACCGACAGACCGACAGACCGACAGACCGACAGACCGACAGACCGACAGACCGACAGACCGACAGACCGACAGACCGACAGACCGACAGACCGACAGACCGACAGACCGACAGACCGACAGACCGACAGACCGACAGACCGACAGACCGACAGACCGACAGACCGACAGACCGACAGACCGACAGACCGACAGACCGACAGACCGACAGACCGACAGACCGACAGACCGACAGACCGACAGACCGACAGACCGACAGACCGACAGACCGACAGACCGACAGACCGACAGACCGACAGACCGACAGACCGACAGACCGACAGACCGACAGACCGACAGACCGACAGACCGACAGACCGACAGACCGACAGACCGACAGACCGACAGACCGACAGACCGACAGACCGACAGACCGACAGACCGACAGACCGACAGACCGACAGACCGACAGACCGACAGACCGACAGACCGACAGACCGACAGACCGACAGACCGACAGACAGACCGACGAAAATGAGTGACATGGATTTTCGTTATGCAGACATCATAAAACACCCAAAAAGCGTGTTATCTCAAAATCGAAAATTTTCGCGATCACAATACTCCCCCCACCTATCGGTGTGGGAAGTAAAAACGAGGTCAACCAAAAGGACAAGATAAAAAGATTATCATAGCAAAAGGAAAGAAGTACTGTAACATCTGTGAAAGAGAGAAGAAAATGTTGCATGATGTATTTTTCTTGGTACAGTTTTCAATGGAAGTTTGGAACCGAACACCAAAACTTTAAATTTCATCGACAGTTAGAGAAGCAGATTTTCAAATTGCGTTTTATCTATTATTACAAATTTCCAGGAGAAGCAAAAGAACGGTACAGAGAAACCAAATCATAGATAAAAAATATTTGGGATAATATGTATAATCATATGGGATCTATGGAACTCAATCGCAAAACTCGGTACAAGAAGTTGAAAAACAACTTTTAAAAATTGAAAAAAAACTGTAGGACATAATGCAGTATGTGTAGATGATTATTATTATTTTTTTTAATAAAGTCATTTTGATTATTCTCAGCGCAATCAAGAGCATATAGTTCCTTTCTAGTTCCATACTTCACTAGTTTGGCATAGTTTTCTCACGTATTGCAGCTATTATTTCAGCTCCCGAAAGAAGAATAAACAAAAATTAAACCGCAATCAAAATGCATCTTATCCATGGACTTCAGTCAAATCAGATTAAGTCTAAGTATGATTTCCTACCGAATAGTACAGAGACTAAATGTATTTTGTCTATCTTACTGCTCATAAAGAGTGGGTATTTGATCATAGGAATACTGATTCAGTGGGCTTTCGTTTGACGGCAGTTTAAGTACAGCGGTTACAAAGCCGTCAAATACGTCACTTCAATGACGTCACACCTGTTAACGGCATTTTAGTAGGCTGCCGTTCAACGGCAGTTTAAGTACAGCGATAAAAATATTCTCAAATTTTCACCCTTGGCGTGGTAACAGATTAAGGCTGCGTTGCCACTGAGGACGTGCGAGGATGTGTTACGAGGAATGTGTTTTTAACGAGTAAGTATAGTCTCTTGAATTACCATGTCTCGCTCAGCACAGCTGTTGTAGGAACGGCTTAGCGGAGCGAGGTTTTTTTACGTACAAAGAGGGCATGTTGTCGAGGAATGTGTGCTAGGATTGTGTTTCGATAGATGTGTGCTAGAAATGTGTTGCGAGGGATATGTGCTAGGGATGTGGGCGAGCGATGTATGCTGTGCAGATATTGCAAGGAAAAAATGAAGTCAAGTTGATTGACTCAGTACTTCCCACACACTACGGTGATACCAGTTTATGACTTTCCCACAGCATGAAGCTTTAGTCTGAGAACCCTTGCAACCAAATAATCGCCAGCCCTCCCCCCCCTAAAATTGTCTTATGCCGCTAGGTCTTTCCTTCACACAGCCTATTATCAATACTACAAACTTTTCAGTTTTACAACCCCCCCACCCATAACCACCCCACTTTCACCCCCACCAAAAAAAGATAGGAAATGATCACGACCCCCTAAAACATCTAAAAACGAAGTTTGAGTTGTTTTCATACTTTTAGTTTTTTGATTATTGCTACGCTGCTACTAACACGATTTTTAACAAACATACGCCTTTTCCATCCTCACCACGGTAATAATACTGTATCAAAATTTCATTAAAATCAATTTAATGGTGTCCACGTTACAAACTACAAAACGATCTAGAGCAATAAATACTCGTATGTATACAGAAAATTCCCTTAGTTTCCGTGATAGGCTATGTAATGTTCGGATGGACCTAAAAAGGATTTATGTATGTCGCTAGGTCTTCGTACACAGGTTAGTGGACAGCCTATTATGCATACAAGAAATGTTTTAGTTTTTCAACCTCCCACCCTTCAACCACCCCAATTCCACCCCCGTCCGAAAAAACGCAAAAAATGATCAGGAATCATTTCTGCGCCTCCACTGGCACGATTTATAAAATACGCGTTTTCGGTTCTCACCACGAAAGTAATACTGTGTCAAAATTTCATTAAAATCAATTCGACAGTTTCCTCGTTACACAATATAGAACGATCTAAAGCAATACTGTCGTATGTTCACACCAGAAAAATTTCTAAGTCCTTTGGTTTCTTTATTAGGCAAGGCAATATTCCGATGGACCTAAAAAAGTTATTTATGTCGCTGGGTCTTCCTTCACAGGGCAGTGGACAGTCTGTTATGAAAGCAACAAATTTTTCAATTTTACAACCCCCACCCCTCAACCACCCCAATTTCACCTCCACCCAAAAAAAAAGTAGAAAATGATCAGGAACCCCTAAAACGCCTAAAAACGAAGTTTAAGTAATATTTTTTTTGTTTTGTGCTAATTTCTCCGCCGCCCATGCACCGATTTTCAAAACTATAGGAACATTACCTAATACGACCCGAATGTCATTTCATCACAATCCATGCAGCGGTTGCTGAGATTACGAGGCTAGAAAAAAGCGACAGACACACAGACAGACAGACAGACAGACAGACAGACAGACAGACGGAAATGAGTGACGTGGATTTTCGTTATGTAGACATCATAAAACGTCCAAAAGGCGTGCTATCTCAAAATCGAAAATTTTCGCGATCACAATACTCCCCTCACCTATCGGTGTTGGAAGTAAAATGGATAAACGGAAAAAAACATTATTGTATTCAACAATACGTGATGAAGAAGTGGAGGGAGAAGGCACAGAATTAATCACTTCGTTATTAGGCCACAGAAGAAAACACAGATTTTGGATAAACATAACATATGTAGATATATACATGTAGATATATGCAGAAAGGAAATACTACTAAGGCCTAAGGCGTTGTTTCGTCCGTTCCCAAAAATGTAAAAAGTACAGCTATATTTGACTTAGATGGTCCCCTGTCTACCTCAAGGACGTTATGTGAGCCTAGTACAATTTCTTTTGCGTTCAATAGAATTATCGTCGCGTCGCTGATGAACGCCGTCCTTAGACCGTTGGTATTTACTGATCAGACCGGACGAAGTACAAGGTCCATCTGAAACTTCACTAAACTTTTTAGTGAGCCTGAACTGAACTGTATACCTAGGTAATAAAATGTATTAAATTGCTTTTAGAAAGGTCACTTGTCACTTCATTGTAGAAATTTATTTCTAAATTCTACACCTGATATCTCTGTAATAGGACATACAGCAATTGGCATACATTTTTGATAATTATTTGCATGGCGCTAATTACTGTTTATAACTACATTTTAAAGATCTTTCGAAGTATTTTATAAATGATTAATTACTTAAGGATAGAACTTTTTCAGTTCATTCAAAAAGTACAGTTGTTGGCTCCTTAGTGCCAACCACTAAAATAGGGTGGATATTGCCGTTATTAGCGCCTTAGCAGAACTAGTTTTCAGTGTATATTAGAGATTTCCATTAATATTATCTACTTTACTGGCAGTTTCTCTGAGTACCAAATATATAATCACTTCGCATATGGAATTTGATCAGAAGTTATATTTTGTGGTATCGTAACCTTAAAAAATTTCATATTATACCGTGATATCTGAGGATGCACTAACATGCGGTAATTTGGACTTCACTATTTCGCTGATAATTCTTAAGGTCACTAATGTATGTTGTAAAAGTTTTGAGAAGTTTTTAAAAAATTACAAAATATATCACAATAATAGATTTGAACTGTAACAAGAACTGCAAAAAATAACAATATTTCTTAATATAAAAATGATATTAAAGTACTGCTAATGGTCCATGGTCTTCCACGGCTCGAAATTTCCTCTTAATGTTTCTCATTAGATTTTGGACAAATTCTAAGTCAATTTCTCTGATCTTTAGCACTATTCTTCTTCTTAACTGCTGTTCGTTTTGAGCTTCCCAACCATTGTTACGAACTTTGACACTAAGTCGAGCCCAAAAAGTTTCGATAGGTTTTGCTTGAGGAAGATTGGGAGGGTTGTCGTTTCGTGATACAAAAGGTATTCCGCGTTTTTATAGCCAGTTCCTTGTGCACAAAGCATAATGACTTGAAGCCAGATCTGGCCAAAACATTATATTGTCATTAGCATGGTGGGTATTAATAAAATTGAGTAGTTTAGGCAAACATCTCTGAGTATAGACTTCTGCGGTAACCGCACTCGTCCAACGTACGGCTGTGAAATACCGTTGTCTGATATAGCGCACCACACTAACACTTTGTTTTCAAACTTTTCTTTTCGTTTAAATTTTACATTATCTGGACAGCCTTCATAGTATAGTATAAAAACCACTATTAACTTTTATTTCCGAGTTCGAGAATGTGAAATTTTCATCGTCAAGAATAATTTATATGTTGCCAGCAAAATGAGTACGACGTAAATTGCGACAGCATTGAAGAATTCTGTCCAACTGATTTGGGGAATACTTTGGACATTTTCTTCTTTTTTCGGAATTTTAAGTTATTCCACTTCATTTCCCTACAGATTGTGCTAGCATTGACGTGAAAAATGCGTCCAAGTTTTCTGTTGAAGTTCCAACGCGATGTTCACTTCTGTTGACCTTTCTATGAACTATAGCAGCATTTAACGCTCTTTTTGGTAAATCTATATAAGGAATACCTTCTTCGCATTCACGGATCGCTCGATAAATTGTGCCAAAAGAAATATTTTGATCTTAATACAGGCGAACTATTTCTTTCTTTTTTCAAGTCGTCCAACTAGACTGTAAATACTCTTCCAAATATCCAATTTGTACGACGTTTTGACAACTTATATCATAACCAAAATGGTTTTATTGTTACGTTTAGATGTTGACTGGTTATTATGATAACGAATTCTGAATTGTTTCCAATGGTGAAACTACCTCCCGAGTTTTGAAAAAAATTCTCAAGACTTTTGCAACATACGTTAGTGCCTGCTGCAAGAGGTTTGGGCAATATTGTCAGACTGTAGGGAATTATTCATTTTGAAGGGTAGCCTTTTAGTTTGCTTAATATGATTATATTTATGACAAATATGCCTACCGCAGCACTACCAGAGTGCCAACAGCTGATCCTCTTACCCTATCACTCGTTGTAATATCTTGATAAAAATTAATCAAAGATATTGCTCAGTACTGGAGTTAATTGCCTGCCATCCTGGTAGGCCCCCATCATGCACCGCCAGTTGGGTATTTAATACGTAATCTACGTCAGGGATTCCATTTCGCCTATCAATATGTCTTGCCCGGACCGCAGACACGTCGAACCGTTACCGAACGATGGTCGTGCAAGCCGATTAATCGGAATACCGATCCCAGGCTGAGGTATGCGAATCGTTGGCGGTGATGGGAAGAATTCGCTTACAGATGCAAAACAGGGAAGGCTATGGGGGTTGTTAACGTTCGCTGAGGTGGGCCATGTGAGATGCGCGTTATAAAGCATATTATAGGATACGTAAAATAGTGAAAAAATGGAGTTAAGTTTGTAGGAGATAAAAACGAATTAATGGTTAAATGGTCATTCTGGGCGTGTCTTAAAAACATTTAATAAGGTAGTAATTCAATCAATAAACAAATGATCAAAATAAATTAAGTAAGATCACAATTAAATCTTTAAACAATAACTTACTAGAACTACCTAATTCAACATCGATAAGAGGTTGGGCCTGTATCAGGAAAAGCGCTCGAGACGACACATCTGCAAATTAAATTAAAAGATACCTGAGTAACCAATTCATTGAAGAATGATAAATAAAAAGAAATGGGTTAACCTACGTTAAATGAAAGAACATGTCGTTATTTTATACTGGGGTGGTTGATAAAGCAAGCAGAATAAATAAACACACAAATATAAATAGATAACACAGCAAATATTTTTTAACCCCAAACGGATAAAATCATATCCACATATTATGTGGTCATACAAATTACACGGAACATAAATCAAACATCTCTTGAGTCATAGGTTTTAAGGGTCAACTCGCGAAACACCTCTCCAAGAGAATAGATGAAATAATATGCTTTATAACCATACAAACATCATATAACAAAACTCGAGAACAGCACTTGGGTCTTCGGTATTAACGGTCAACACGCGAAATACCTCACCAAGAGCTCCAATAACTAGGGCGGAGAATTATCATGATAACTGTGAGGCCAACTCACTAAGATACTAGGGGTCCACTCGCAAAGTATCCACTCCTTTGTACTAGTTCAGCACGAAGGGTCTACTCGCGACGTGCTTCGAGATTGTTATCTGTTTTCATATCGCAGACATTCAGTAGTTGAATTATAGAACCATCAATGATAGAAATGTGTGAATCAAAGTTTATCAATTGTTTAATAACAAGTTCTTAAATGAATTAATGAAATAAATCAATATATCGATAAACAAAGAGACAATTAGTAGAATTGGGTACTCTGTGAGATAAACTCACCCAAGCTGTTGCTCAATCACCAACAATTCACAAGAACACTTTATTGTACGAAGTATAACTAGGTACTATATGAAATAATTTTTGCGGTCGACTAGTCTGAAGGGACGGACGTATTTGCAGGCAGGTATCAAGTAAACATTATCCAACTTTGGACTTTATTCTAACGTGACGAACCGCCTAAATTACTGTGACGCTCTTCAAACTGTTTAGAAAATAATAAGGGCCAGATGTTTAGTTGTTTATCTTACATAGGATTGAAATTCCGTCTTCCTAGCATTTTAAGGCATTGTTTTTACGTTGTACTTTTAACTACACTCTTGGATAATAGTATTTTCGAATTATAAAATTTTGTCGCCCTGACAAGTTGACTGACTAATACCATTTTATAACATATTTGCCCATAGCATGAAGCTATAGCCCGAGATCCGTTTGTAAACAAATTATCACCCGCCCACCTAAAAAACTTCGAGCAAAAAATATTATTAGGTAAATCGGCTAAGAGAAATCACTGGAAATTATTTTCAAATTCCGCAAGTAGCCGCTAGGGGGCGCAACTGTTACGATCAATCAGAAGAACGGCTTTTTCTCAAAAAAATTGCAAACAAAGGTATATTATAAATTCTACCGTCATGTAGACTGAACAATTCTCGATTTTTTTTGCTCTATCTTATAAGATGTAGTGGTGGGGGAATGTAATAAAGCTTTTTGTTTAAATGGCCATAACTTTGGTACAAGTTTACGGAATTAAACAAGCTAGGTCTCGTTTGAAAGAGCTATTCTTATCATGTACCTAACCTATTTTCAGTGTTGCTCTAGATGCTCAAACTGGCAGGTTTATCTACGTTAGAATGGCGTATCTAAAGTTAGCAGAACAAAGTCAGCAGAACAAATTATTGATAACACCACAATTAAAGGCTATTTTAATGCTCCTCTTTTTTTAGTAAAAATCGCATGTTCTGCTAACTTTAATTTTAATAAACCTCTTTTTTTAGTAAATATCGCATGTTCAGCTAACTTTAGATAAAGTTAGCAGAGCAACCCTGTATATAATAGTCATAATTGAAAAACGATAATGCCATACTAAAGAGCTAATTAAAAGCTAATTAAATGCTCTAATAAGAATTGTAATGCTCCACCTTTTTTAGTAAATCTCGCATGTTCAACTTGAGGAAAAGTTAGCAGGACAACCCTGTATATAATGGTCATTATTAAAAAAATGATAATACCATGATGAAGAGCTAATTAAAGGCTAATTAATATCCGTAAAGGGAACTTTAATGCTCCTCTTTTTTCAGTGGATATCGCATGTTCTGCTAACTTTAGATAAAGTTAGCAGAGCAGCCCTGTATGTAATGATTATAATTAAAAAGTGATAATGCCATACTGAAGAGCTAACTGAAGGCCAATTAAATGCCCTAATAAGAATTTTAATGCTCCACTTTTTTTAGTAAATATCTCATGTTCAACTTGAGAAAAGTTAGCAGAGCAACCCTGTTTATAATGATTATAATTAAAAAATGATGATGTCATACTGAAGAGCTAATTAAAGGCTAATTGAATGCCCTAATAACAATCTCAATGCTCCATTTTTTTTTTAGTAAATATCGCATGTTCTGCAAACTTTAGATAAAGTTAGCAGAGCAACCCTGTATATAATAGTCATAGTTGAAAAATGATAATGCCATTCTGAAGAACTAATTAAAGGCTAATTAAATGCCTTAATAGGAATTTTAATGCGCCTCTTTTTTAGTAAATATCGCATATTCTGCTAACTTTAGATAAAATTAGCCGAGCAACCCTGTATATAATAGTCGTAATTGAAAAATGATAATGCCATACTAAAGAGCTAACTAAAGGCTAATTAAATGCCCTAATAAGAATTTTAATGCTCCACTTTTTTCAGTAAATATCGCATGTGCGGTGTTGTCAGTTTCTGTCATATCCGGAAAAACGTCTGGTACAAAACACCAAATACTGGCACAAAACAAAAAGGGATAACAGAAAACATCGTGCTCCTCTTTTGCTCCAATGTTTTCTGAAAGTTTGCTCTTGGATAAGGAAAGAGAGGGGATACCGCACGCCCGTTTGAAGTTACATCAATTAGCTGTCAATTAGCTGTTACCGAAAATGAATAGCCACCAACATTTTTTTATGACATTTAGCGTTTTTAAGACCAATCATTGTAAAATATTGTGGTGTGTAGATAACGGTTGTAAAAGCTACAATAGCAGGAAGGCGCCAGAAATCACTTATCGCAGGTAAATTTTGGTAGTTTTTTGGTGCCATTTGGTAAAAGAAATGTCAGTCGCGCGTTCCGTCCCCTCTCTTTCATTGTCTAAGGTATAGCCACAACAAACTTATATTTGAAATATGACAACGTTGCTAAATTAAGGTTTGCAGAATTTATCAGTTGAATGATACTTGACTCATATAATTTATTATTTATATGGAAAATCAGAGTTGTTAAAAAAATACGAATAAAATGAAAACTAGTGCCAAAATATGCGAAAATAGAAACACATTATGCAGTATATGCATTGATCTGTGCTTTTTATTAGAAACGCAAGGAACCATTCAATATTTGAGAAAAACAATGAAATACATTTTTGGTCAAAATTCCTAGCGGGGGGTAATTAGCTCTGCCCCCCCTTGTATACGCCTGTGCACGCTACCTAATAAATCATATAATTTTCTAGTTGGTCATCAGCTTTTTTCAAACACAAATACGGTAGAATATCAACTGCAAAGGCATCGTTCTTTTAATCTCATTTTTCATCAATAAGTTCGATTCTCAGTTTGTTTCATCATCTTTATTCCTTCTTCAGATGCATTCTAACAATTCATAATGTCATCACTGAATGATGGTCATCCCTTTGTCTTATTATTTTCATAATTGAAGCTGGAATTGAGCCAATTATTTTTGTGAATCCATCGTATTATGTATTTCTGGATAAACTGAAAGTGATATCTCCAAGTAGGTATGTACTTGGCTATGTCAAATATTTCACCTATATATTCTGATTCTGAACACTTAAGATACATACAATGTGGAACAGCCAAATGGAATAAATTCGTTAATAAATAAATGAGGGCGTGTTGGGAAAAATGCTCGGACACGTCGATTTGTATTTTTAGTTGCGCATTTTTTTCAAAAATAAAAAATTATACAGGGTGTATCATGGGACTGTGGCCAACACCAACTTTCTTATTTTAAATACAACACCCTGTATATTATTTATTTTTTGGATCCCTCAGAAAATTCTAGACATATTTCATGTACAATTTCCTATACCTATCTTCAACTGTTTCGGAAATATTAAGTGTTTTCAGATTTATTACAAACATTCACATTAAAAAAAAAGTATTTTATTTCACAAATTCGGTCAATACTTATTTCCCATTTAGCTGTTGATAATGACAAAGTAAGAAAAAACTATTCCAGCGTTCCTTTTTACTGATATAATTAAAAAAAGAAACAAAACAACGTTTTGCTTATTTTCGCACTGTGCACGCACCTGTTACGGATTCTCGCTATTGTTATCAGTCCAATTGGGTGTTAGTTTAGTTGTCTGCATGACAGTAGCAATCAGTGTCAGTGCTATTCTCGTTTGAATTTCTTTAACTTTACGTTATAATATCAGAAAAATGGTTTATTTAACAGAAATGCCCAAAATAATAATTCTACAAATGATAGGTTATGGAGATAACACACGAACACAAAAGGAAGTTGCTCGCTTATTTCACGAAAAATTCCCAATTTGCCGGCTGTATCCCAAGGAACAATAAGCAAAATAGAGAAGCAGTTTCGCGAGCTAGGTCATGTAAGACAGATAAAAAAGGTTAGTGGTCATGTAGTAAATAATGATACGAAATTGGATGTTATGCTTGAGTTTCAAGAAAACCCACATACTTCTGGTCGAAAAGCATCATCACTGTTCAACGTTAGCCATACATCAATTTTTCGAATATTAAAGGAAAATAAAATGCATCCTTACAAAATGATACCAACTCAGGAGCTATTTGATGACGATTTTGAGAGGAGAACGTATTTTTGCGAACAAATGATGGCAATGTTAGATAACAATGTGATCCAATTAGAAGATGTTTTGTTTTCAGATGAGAGCACATTTACACTTCACGGTCACGTTAATCGACAAAATTGCCGCTATTGGACTGATGAGAATCCTCACTGGATGAGAGAGGAACATACACAATATCCTCAAAAAGTGAACGTTTGGGCAGGAATTGTTGGTAATCACATCGTAGGCCCCTTTTTCATAGATGGTAACTTGAATGGAGATAAATATTTAGAACTGCTCCAAAATGATGTCGTGCCAACTTTGGCAAACTTACATCCTGATCCAGCAAACTCACAAGTTCCTGCTAATACAATACGGTTTCAGCAAGATGGAGCACCTCCTCATTACCAAATCAATGTCCGGCAGTACCTGAACCTAATTTTTCCAAATCGGTGGATAGGGAGGCGCGGATCGATGGAATGGCCAGCACGATCTCCTGATCTGACGCCCTTAGACTTCTTTTAGTGGGGATATGTCAAAAGTATTGTTTACAAAACTAAACCCCTCAACCTAGCTGACCTAAGAGAACGAATCACGCTTGCAATTAGATCAGTCACGCCTGAGATGTTGAGTAACGTTAGAAGACATTTCTATTCCAGATTAGCATGTTGCCAAGACGTTCGCGGCGAGCATTTTGAACACCTCCTACATTGAAATTAATGTTTTTTTCCAATATTATGAAATAATTAGTATTACTTATTAGTTTTTTAGTGTAATGTAGCGAATTTGTGAAATAAAATACTTTTCTTTTTTTAATGTGAATGTTTGTAATGACTCTGAAAACACTTAATATTTCCGAAACAGTTGAAGATAGGTATAAGAAATTGTACATGAAATATGTCTAGAATTTTCTGAGGGATCCAAAAAATAAATAATATACAGGGTGTTGTATTTAGAATAAGAAAGTTGGTGTTGGCCACAGTCACATGATACACCCTGTATAATTTTTTATTTTTGAAAAAAATGCGCAACTAAAAATACAAATCGACTTGTCCGAGCATTTTTCCCAACACGCCCTCATTTATTTATTAACGAATTTATTCCATTTGGCTGTTCCACACTGTATATATATAATTGTTTAAATTCCGCTATACTTTTATTTAAAATCTTTTTCGAAAATACTCAGTTATCAGTTACAAAATAGTTATTTATGTATTAAGCGTGTAAAGATGTTTTTATGGCCCGAAGCCTTATTTCAAGCCCGAGGTGCTAGCCGAGGACTAGGAAAGGCTGTAGGGCGATAGAAGCAAATTCCGCCCACCGTACATACACTATTTTATGCACGGATGAAATGTTGTACAATTTTTATAAGTAAATACATTATTTAGCATCGTTGTTAGGGTCGCATGAATTAAAGTTAACACGTGATCCGCGTATCAATAGCATCGGAAAAACAGCGGTAGCAGTTTTGCTTAACATCCCCAAGTTTTTTTCTCTGTGCGGACATTGTGTGGTTATTGTGTGGTTTTAAGAAGCTAGCAGATGAATGAAGTTGAAGAAGCTGCAGAAAAATCAAGAAACAGTAGCTTAATTCCAGAAAAGTCGAAAGTGTGTACCATTTCTATTGGATGATCTCTTCAGGTACCCATGTCTTTAGGGTAAGTTGGTATGATATAATACACAGATATTTTTGGCGTTTGACATTACGTTATAACTTAACGGCTAATGAGCTATAATGTGACGCTTATGATAGAGAAATTTGTGTATAATCGTTAATTTATGAATTATGATTATCTGCGGACAAATAATTTTAATATTCACCCTTATGTGTATAAAGTGTAACGCCCATGGCAGGTTTTCCTTTGATGTGAACGGCATGCGTTTTCTATCCTATTTGAGTCGGCGGTTTTCTTTTCGGCTTTCTTAGACATTGTTGCCAAATTTACCACTTCTGCGGTATATGTACTACAAAAATTCAGTTACCGGCTTAATTTTTCATTATAGATATTCTGAAAGGTCTGTTCCTATTAGGGCATTTAATTAGCCTTTAATTAGCTCTTTATGATTTTTCAATTATAGCTATTATATAACTATTATATACAGGGTTGCTCTGCTTACTTTATCTAAAGTTAGCAGAACATGCGATATTTACTAAAAAAGAGGCGCCTCTTTTTTATTAAAATTCCTATTAGGGCATCTAATTAGCCTTTAATTAGCTCTTCATCATGGCATTATCATTTTTTAATTATGACCATTATATACAGGGTTGCCCTGCTACCTTTATCTAAAGTTGGCAGAACATACTATTTTTACTAAAAAAAGTGGAGCATTAAAATTCTTACTAGGGCATTTAATTAAACTTTAATTAGCTCTTCAGTATGACATCATCATTTTTTATTTATAGTCGTTATATAAAGGGTTGCTCTGCTAACTTTTTCTCAAGTTGAACATGCGATATTTACTAAAAAAAGTGGAGCATTAAAATTCTTATTAGGGCATTTAATTAGCCTTTAATTAGCCCTTTAGTATGGTATTATGATTTTTCAATTATGACTATTATATACAGGGTTGCTCTGCTAACTTTATTTAAAGTTAGCAGAACATGAGATATTTACTAAAAAAAAGGCGCATTAAAATTCCTATTAGGGCACTTAATTAGCCTTTAATTAGCTCTTCATTACGGCGTCATCATTTTTTAAATATGACCATTATATACAGGGTTGCCCTGCTACCTTTATCTAAAGTTGGCAGAACATGCGATTTTCACTAAAAAAAGTGGAGCATTAAAATACTTATTAGGGCACTTAATTAGCCTTTGATTAGCTCTTCAGTATGACATCATCATTTTTTAATTATGATCCTTATATACAGGGTTGCTCTGCTAACTTTTTCTCAAGTTGAACATGCGATAATTACTAAAAAAAGGTGGAGCATTAGAATTCTTATTAGGGCACTTAATTAACCTTTAATTAGCTCTTTAGTATGGCACTATGATTTTTCAATTATGACTATTATATACAGGGTTGCTCTGCTAACCTTGTCCAAAGTTAGCAGAACATGCGATATTTACTAAAAAAGAGGCGCATTAAAATTCCTGTTAGGGCATTTAATTAGCCTCTAATTAGCTCTTCATCATGGCATTATCATTTTTTAATTATGACCATTATATACAGGGTTGCCCTGCTACCTTTGTTTAAAGTTGGCAGAACACGCGTTTTTTACTAAAAAAAGTGGAGCACTAAAATTCTTATTAGGGCAATTGATTAGCCTTTAATTAGCTCTTCAGTATGACATAATCATTTTTTAATTATAATCGTTATGTACAGGGTTGCTCTGCTAACTTTTCCTCAAGTTGAACATGCGAGATTTACTAAAAAATGTGGAGCATTAAAATTCTTATTAGGGCATTTAATTAGCCTTTAATTGTGGTGTTATCAATAATTTGTTCTGCCGACTTTGTTCTGCTAACTTTAGACACGTGCTAGAATGCATGCGTGAGCTCATCTAGAACGATAGACGCCATCGAACACTGGCAACACAGTTATAGTATGCGCATGTGAATTACGTTTGTGTATCATCTGTTTGTTATCCTTGTTATTATGCCACCATATTTTGCTTTATTTTGCTGTTAATTGGTCTTAATTTTTAAGATTTATTCACATTGATTTTTTCTTAGTATATGTGCTTGTTACCCAGAAGATATAGATTGATGAAATAGAGAGAGATTTATGTATATATCTGTATATGTGTGTATATATGAAGCATCTGCACTGTTTCTTTCAATGACGGTTTATATATATATATATATATATATATATATATATATATAAAGAAAACAAAAACAAAAAAGGTGCAACCCGGGCTCCGACACACCGGGCTGCTGTTCCATTCCCAGCGACTACTCCTCACACCGTGAGGTGAGCAATCACTGGGTCCGCGTATCGTGCGTCCTAAGCAGACGAAGGGACCCATGGATGACTGCCTTCTGCATTCTGGCGGCTAAGATGTGCGCCGCCGCACGGCACACCGGCATTTTGCGCAGTGCAGAGAGCAGCGTATCCCTCATACCACCTAGGGATCCAATGACCATTACTAGCAGACTCACAGTGTAGTCCGGCCAGAGCCTGCGAAGTTGTCCGAGGAGCTCCTGATACTTGGTCCGCTTTTCCTCCTCCTTAGAGACGATGTTCCCCTCGGCGGGTGCCGAGAACTCGATAACGAACATCGTCTTTTGTTGGTAGTCGAGGAGGACTATGTCGGGCTTATTTGCATGTATAAGCTCGAGCGTGGAGAATGAGTAGTTCCAGTAAATTCGGCACCTCTCGTTCTCCACAACGGACTCAATGTCCCCTGGAGCGTATGGCAGCACCGGTGTCTCATCTATACCGTATGAGTGCCTTAAATGGTAGTATAGCACTCGTAGAGCCGCGTTGTGCCGATAGACGTAGGCTGTGCCAGCGTACACCTTACACGCCGACAAGAGGTGCGTAAGGGTCTCTGGCGCCTGCAGGCAGGCTCTACAGCGGATATCGGGCACATCCATACCCATAATCCGGCTACGGTATACTAAGGTGTTGAAGACACCGTCTTGGCAAGCCATTATAGAGCTCTCAGTCTCCGACTTCAACCCATTAGACCTTAGGAAGGAGAAGGTCAACTGCTCAGATAAACCATGCTCTTCTAGATGTTTGTAGAAGATTCCGTGCATTGGTTTATCTTTGTGAAGTCTTAAAAGCAATTGGACTTCAGCAGTTTTAATCCGGGTTTTTAATTGTGCGGGAGCAAGTTCCGTAACGGACTGCTGACACCTCCGCGTGAAGTCGAGCGTGAGACTAAGTTCTTCGGCTGCCCGTGTTGCTGCTTTAAAAAGGAAGGCTCCTTTGCCCGCAATCTCGTGCTCTCGCACAAAGCGGATCAGGGGATCGGTGCTCGTCGTAACATAGCAGGCAGTGGCCAGTACTACTCTGTTGTGCAGATGCTCCAAACTCAATAGTCCACGCCCTCCCAGGTGTCGCGGGAGGTATATTCGCGGGACAGAGGATCTAGGATGTAGACTTCCCTCCATATTCATCCTTTTGCGGGTCTTTATGTCGATTTGTCGCAGCTCTTCCACGTTCCAGTGGACAGCACCAAAGCTGTATAGCAACAATGGGACCGCAAGCATGTTTGTGGCAGCGACTTTGTTTTTGCCGGACAGTTCTGACGACCAGATCTGCCGGAGTCGGTGCAAATACTTGCGGCGGAGACACTCTTTGACCAATTCTGCCTCTTGGATGTGACGCTGCGCCACTCCAAGGTAGGTATAGGTATCTCCGGCATGCAGTTGTCGCAAGATGCTCCCATCAACGAGCTGCTCCTCATCTTCACTATCTCCGCAACGTCCTCTTTTGAGATGAACCATGGCACATTTGTCTATCCCGAACTCCATACCAATAGCTTGACTGTAATCCTGCACTACCCTCAGCGACTGCTCTAAATCGCGTTGTCCGGAGGCATAGAGTTTCAGGTCATCCATGTAAAATAAGTGGGTGACCTTGTGCCTCCGGTAATTGGGCTTGCCACAGCTGTATCCCTTAGTATTTTTCAGCGCTATGGACAAAGGCAGTAGCGAGATGCAAAAGAGCAAGGGACTCAAGGAGTCTCCTTGGAAGACCCCTCTTTTAAATGATACCAACTCTGTTCGAACCCTGGTTTCACCCGATGTTATAGTGAACCGAGTCTTCCAGGGCGGCATCAGTTGTTTGATGCATCCCACTATTTGATCATCTACCGAAAGACATTCCAACAGCCGCACAATCAGTTCATGAGACGTAGTGTCGAATGCCTTCCGATAGTCGATCCAGGCCATAGAAAGGTTTCGCAGGTAATGCACGGAGTCCTGTGTGACACAGCGGTCAATCAACAGGTTATCCCTGCAGCCAGCTACTCCTTTCTTAGACCCTCTTTGTTCATATACGCTGAGAAATACGGGATTTACAGCTTGAAGGATACGCATGTACAAGATTCTGGTGAAGAGCTTGTAACATGCGTTCAGACATGTTATTGGCCTGTAGTTTTTAGGATCAGACAAATCTCCGGTCTTCGGGAGAAGCACGGTTCGACCCTCGACAAACCAAGCCGGAATTGGCTGCTCCTGATTTAGCCACGAGTTAAAAACTCTAGCT
This sequence comes from Callosobruchus maculatus, assembly GCA_951848785.1. Lineage (NCBI taxonomy): Eukaryota > Metazoa > Arthropoda > Insecta > Coleoptera > Chrysomelidae > Callosobruchus > Callosobruchus maculatus. Next base: position 954,900 of record CATOUR010000228.1, read on the forward strand.
AAATGCCGGTGGCAACTGGGAAACTTTTTCAACCAGTAGGTGTTTATGCCATCCGGGCCAGGAGCTGCGAAATTCTTTGCGCCTCGTAAGGCACCAAGAATTTCTTCCGTGTTTATCGGGTGACGCAGTACATTCAGGTTTGGAGTCCTCCTACAAACGGACTCGAACTGCGCCAAGGCCGGAGTGTCTGCTTGGAGAGGTTTGGGGTGTTCGTAAATGCCCCTCCAGAAAGTCTCCACGCGATCAGCAGTTGGCGGCTGCTCTATGACTGGTGGTCGCTGTTGGAAGAGACGAGCAGGCTTTTCGGAAAACAATCTGTTTTCCTCCAAACCTCTCGCCCGCGTCACCAGTGATCGTTTAGCAGCGATTAGCGTCCGTATCCTGTCAAGACAATGCTGCTTGACAACAACCAGTACCGCTTGACTGAGCGTGTGATGGTCGCGCCTTAGCTCTCGGGCTATCTGGCGCACGCGGCGCGTAAAAGGCCTACCGGCCGCCCTATATTCCATCACACACTGGATACGGGATGCTTCTTGGCGAGCCAACTGGATTTTCGCTTCCATCTGGCGCACCCGCCTCTGTGCTCTCTCGACAGGAGAGTCTCTCACTCTCCCCTGTCCAGCCAGCCTCAGAGCCGCAGCGTAAATTTCGCAATTGATGCTCCAAATGTCAGAGACCTCCGATAGACGTTCACTCAACGCCTCATCCTCTCTCTTTAAATCTGCCAGCTTGAAGGACCTCTTGTTGTTATGCAAGGCCCTTCGGTCACTGAAATCTCCAGGTGAGACGGCTTCGTCGATTTCCCTCTCAGCGGGCCTCATCGGCGACCTTTCAGCCTGGTTAACAGGCCTTTCAGTCGCCGGAGGGGCAGGCTGAGCTGGAGCACGAACGTATCCCTGCCCCCGAAGGTAAAATACCTGGTTCCGCAAGCTCTGGGAGGTAATTGTGCTATGCTCTGGATGCATTTCACACCACCTCCCATGCATGCGGGACATGTATCCCCTACGGCGCGGGCTACTGCTCTCGTAGCAGCTCAGCAGGTCATCCTTCAGTTCCGTCGTCCACCTAAAACGGTCCATGTCGTTGCGTGTGTCGTCGTCAGGGCGATCCGAGGCACCGCCACCTTGCCCAGAGCCGGCTTCCGATACCGGCCTGGTGTGGGTGCTCTTCTTCTGGGGCGGTCGAACCAGAAGGTAGGGCCCGTCCGGTGGTTAGCCTTAGGGCCCCCAGCCGACATTTCGGAAGCAGCCGACCACATTGCCTCCTAGGGATGACCTGTACAGGTTGCCGGCCGGCTTTCATCCCTGGCTTGGGTTATCCCCACAGTGTCGCCACGCACCGAATAGCCGTTTGATGTTGGTCGGCTTCCTGGGGGCGCATTTTATACCTACTGCCAGGTTTGCTATCAGCCGCCCCTAACCTGGGGTCAGACGCTGTCGGGAAGCCGTCCTTAACATAGGTGCAGCCGCTTCCTCACTATGGTGGTTCATACGCCTGCTTTCACAGCCGGTGACCACCATAGGCCCTTTTAAGGCAAGGACTACCAATCTTTTAGTCGCCTCTTACGACAGGCAGATTAAACCCTGGGAACATTCTAAACCCGGACCCAGACGGGATATATATATATATATATATATATATATATATATATACCCGTATATATATATATATATATATATATATATATATATATATATACCCGTCTGGGTCCGGGTTTAGAATGTTCCCAGGGTTTAATCTGCCTGTCGTAAGAGGCGACTAAAAGATTGGTAGTCCTTGCCTTAAAAGGGCCTATGGTGGTCACCGGCTGTGAAAGCAGGCGTATGAACCACCATAGTGAGGAAGCGGCTGCACCTATGTTAAGGACGGCTTCCCGACAGCGTCTGACCCCAGGTTAGGGGCGGCTGATAGCAAACCTGGCAGTAGGTATAAAATGCGCCCCCAGGAAGCCGACCAACATCAAACGGCTATTCGGTGCGTGGCGACACTGTGGGGATAACCCAAGCCAGGGATGAAAGCCGGCCGGCAACCTGTACAGGTCATCCCTAGGAGGCAATGTGGTCGGCTGCCTCCGAAATGTCGGCTGGGGGCCCTAAGGCTAACCACCGGACGGGCCCTACCTTCTGGTTCGACCGCCCCAGAAGAAGAGCACCCACACCAGGCCGGTATCGGAAGCCGGCTCTGGGCAAGGTGGCGGTGCCTCGGATCGCCCTGACGACGACACACGCATCGACATGGACCGTTTTAGGTGGACGACGGAACTGAAGGATGACCTGCTGAGCTGCTACGAGAGCAGTAGCCCGCGCCGTAGGGGATACATGTCCCGCATGCATGGGAGGTGGTGTGAAATGCATCCAGAGCATAGCACAATTACCTCCCAGAGCTTGCGGAACCAGGTATTTTACCTTCGGGGGCAGGGATACGTTCGTGCTCCAGCTCAGCCTGCCCCTCCGGCGACTGAAAGGCCTGTTAACCAGGCTGGAAGGTCGCCGATGAGGCCCGCTGAGAGGGAAATCGACGAAGCCGTCTCACCTGGAGATTTCAGTGACCGAAGGGCCTTGCATAACAACAAGAGGTCCTTCAAGCTGGCAGATTTAAAGAGAGAGGATGAGGCGTTGAGTGAACGTCTATCGGAGGTCTCTGACATTTGGAGCATCAATTGCGAAATTTACGCTGCGGCTCTGAGGCTGGCTGGACAGGGGAGAGTGAGAGACTCTCCTGTCGAGAGAGCACAGAGGCGGGTGCGCCAGATGGAAGCGAAAATCCAGTTGGCTCGCCAAGAAGCATCCCGTATCCAGTGTGTGATGGAATATAGAGCGGCCGGTAGGCCTTTTACGCGCCGCGTGCGCCAGATAGCCCGAGAGTTAAGGCGCGACCATCACACGCTCAGTCAAGCGGTACTGGTTGTTGTCAAGCAGCATTGTCTTGACAGGATACGGACGCTAATCGCTGCTAAACGATCACTGGTGACGCGGGCGAGAGGTTTGGAGGAAAACAGATTGTTTTCCGAAAAGCCTGCTCGTCTCTTCCAACAGCGACCACCAGTCATAGAGCAGCCGCCAACTGCTGATCGCGTGGAGACTTTCTGGAGGGGCATTTACGAACACCCCAAACCTCTCCAAGCAGACACTCCGGCCTTGGCGCAGTTCGAGTCCGTTTGTAGGAGGACTCCAAACCTGAATGTACTGCGTCACCCGATAAACACGGAAGAAATTCTTGGTGCTTTACGAGGCGCAAAGAATTTCGCAGCTCCTGGCCCGGATGGCATAAACACCTACTGGTTGAAAAAGTTTCCCAGTTGCCACCGGCATTTAGCTAGAGTTTTTAACTCGTGGCTAAATCAGGAGCAGCCAATTCCGGCTTGGTTTGTCGAGGGTCGAACCGTGCTTCTCCCGAAGACCGGAGATTTGTCTGATCCTAAAAACTACAGGCCAATAACATGTCTGAACGCATGTTACAAGCTCTTCACCAGAATCTTGTACATGCGTATCCTTCAAGCAGTAAATCCCGTATTTCTCAGCGTATATGAACAAAGAGGGTCTAAGAAAGGAGTAGCTGGCTGCAGGGATAACCTGTTGATTGACCGCTGTGTCACACAGGACTCCGTGCATTACCTGCGAAACCTTTCTATGGCCTGGATCGACTATCGGAAGGCATTCGACACTACGTCTCATGAACTGATTGTGCGGCTGTTGGAATGTCTTTCGGTAGATGATCAAATAGTGGGATGCATCAAACAACTGATGCCGCTCTGGAAGACTCGGTTCACTATAACATCGGGTGAAACCAGGGTTCGAACAGAGTTGGTATCATTTAAAAGAGGGGTCTTCCAAGGAGACTCCTTGAGTCCCTTGCTCTTTTGCATCTCGCTACTGCCTTTGTCCATAGCGCTGAAAAATACTAAGGGATACAGCTGTGGCAAGCCCAATTACCGGAGGCACAAGGTCACCCACTTATTTTACATGGATGACCTGAAACTCTATGCCTCCGGACAACGCGATTTAGAGCAGTCGCTTAGGGTAGTGCAGGATTACAGTCAAGCTATTGGTATGGAGTTCGGGATAGACAAATGTGCCATGGTTCATCTCAAAAGAGGACGTTGCGGAGATAGTGAAGATGAGGAGCAGCTCGTTGATGGGAGCATCTTGCGACAACTGCATGCCGGAGATACCTATACCTACCTTGGAGTGGCGCAGCGTCACATCCAAGAGGCAGAATTGGTCAAAGAGTGTCTCCGCCGCAAGTATTTGCACCGACTCCGGCAGATCTGGTCGTCAGAACTGTCCGGCAAAAACAAAGTCGCTGCCACAAACATGCTTGCGGTCCCATTGTTGCTATACAGCTTTGGTGCTATCCACTGGAACGTGGAAGAGCTGCGACAAATCGACATAAAGACCCGCAAAAGGATGAATATGGAGGGAAGTCTACATCCTAGATCCTCTGTCCCGCGAATATACCTCCCGCGACACCTGGGAGGGCGTGGACTATTGAGTTTGGAGCATCTGCACAACAGAGTAGTACTGGCCACTGCCTGCTATGTTACGACGAGCACCGATCCCCTGATCCGCTTTGTGCGAGAGCACGAGATTGCGGGTAAAGGAGCCTTCCTTTTTAAAGCAGCAACACGGGCAGCCGAAGAACTTAGTCTCACGCTCGACTTCACGCGGAGGTGTCAGCAGTCCGTTACGGAACTTGCTCCCGCACAATTAAAAACCCGGATTAAAACTGCTGAAGTCCAATTGCTTTTAAGACTTCACAAAGATAAACCAATGCACGGAATCTTCTACAAACATCTAGAAGACCATGGTTTATCTGAGCAGTTGACCTTCTCCTTCCTAAGGTCTAATGGGTTGAAGTCGGAGACTGAGAGCTCTATAATGGCTTGCCAAGACGGTGTCTTCGACACCTTAGTATACCGTAGCCGGATTATGGGTATGGATGTGCCCGATATCCGCTGTAGAGCCTGCCTGCAGGCGCCAGAGACCCTTACGCACCTGTTGTCGGCGTGTAAGGTGTACGCTGGCACAGCCTACGTCTATCGGCACAACGCGGCTCTACGAGTGCTATACTACCATTTAAGGCACTCATACGGTATAGATGAGACACCGGTGCTGCCATACGCTCCAGGGGACATTGAGTCCGTTGTGGAGAACGAGAGGTGCCGAATTTACTGGAACTACTCATTCTCCACGCTCGAGCTTATACATGCAAATAAGCCCGACATAGTCCTCCTCGACTACCAACAAAAGACGATGTTCGTTATCGAGTTCTCGGCACCTGCCGAGGGGAACATCGTCTCTAAGGAGGAGGAAAAGCGGACCAAGTATCAGGAGCTCCTCGGACAACTTCGCAGGCTCTGGCCGGACTACACTGTGAGTCTGCTAGTAATGGTCATTGGATCCCTAGGTGGTATGAGGGATACGCTGCTCTCTGCACTGCGCAAAATGCCGGTGTGCCGTGCGGCGGCGCACATCTTAGCCGCCAGAATGCAGAAGGCAGTCATCCATGGGTCCCTTCGTCTGCTTAGGACGCACGATACGCGGACCCAGTGATTGCTCACCTCACGGTGTGAGGAGTAGTCGCTGGGGAATGGAACAGCAGCCCGGTGTGTCGGAGCCCGGGTTGCACCTTTTTTGTTTTTGTTTTGTCTATATATATATATATATATATATATTTTTTTTTTTATATGGTTGAGTAGAATAGCTTGTAGCTAGACTCCGCCATATTGTTCTTTTTCACTTTTTTATTCATTGTGTTATTTATCATTAATAAAAGACGGTTATTATTATTATTATTATTATTATATAATACTTCGTGATCAGCTCAAATTGACTTTTAATAGTGACTAAAATAATAATGAATTTTATACCGTAATTTATTTTTGTTTGTTCCTTTTAGAAGTTCCATTATCATAAAAATTGCATACAGCACTTATTGGCTACTACTACGCGCCCTGGTGGTTGTTTCAGAAAGTCAAAATATGATTTGTATTGTTTTTACTTGAGTATTATCTATAAAATGGTTACTAAAACGATTAGGCGGAGGCTATAACCCTATAGGGCGGCAATTGTTTCTGAAAATCACAGCACACTTGTCAGAATACTTGTTTTTTTGATATCTCTGGTTTGAAAATCGTTAGGAAGTTAAATCTTTCGCTGACTTTTTAAGAATTTTATCTTCTATATATTTAAGTTAAAAGATATATAGCATACCATTCAAAATTTTCGTAATAATGCGTGATAATTGTTATGATGTCAAATAACACCCTGTAGCTGCTGAGTCAGAATAAGCTTGGACAATTGTGATGTAACGGATCATTAGATAAGAACAGCTCTTTCAAACGAGACCTAGCTTGTTTAATTCGGTTAACTTATACCAAAGTAATGGCCATTTAAATAAAAAAAGCTTCATGACATTCCCCACCACTACATCTTTCAAGATATAGTGCAAAAAACGATTAACAAAAAAAATCGAGAATTGTTCAGCCTACATGATGGTAGAATTTATGATATACCTTTATTTGCACATTTTTTGAGAAAAAGCCGTTTTTCTGATTGACCGTAACAGTTCCGCCCCCTAGCGGCTACTTGCGAAACTTGAAAATAATTTCCAGCGATTTCTCTTAGGCGATTTACCTAATAATATTTTTTGCTCGAAGTTATATGATAAACGGTTACCGAGACATTGCCGGCGTCCATTCTTATTAGGTCCTTAGAAAAATCACTCCCCGAAAATTAGATGCTGCACCAGTTAAACTTTCTACGATGACTTACAAGCCTTGTTTATTGAAGATGAGCTGGCAATAAAACTTGAAGAGCACAAGATTTTCTATCGTTTGTTACCACATTAGAAAAATTCATAAACGGTAGAATTTATTTATATGTTTATTACTTCGTTTCAATATTTATACATCAGGGTGTCCCACGACGATTAAGTAAGCAATATATCGAAACTGGGCAGTAGTAGAGAATTATAATTTTGGAAGTGTGAGTTTGAGCAAATGTTGTATCATTTCTCATTATTGCGTTACCCATTGAGGTACTTGTCATAGGTCACGTGATGTCCGATTCAAAGTTTGTAATGTGACATCCTATATATTGGCGACTTTCTGTGTCCCTCGCAATAAAACAATTACAACAAACTAGCACATTTGGGGCCTGAAGTGGTTAATTCAAGAGCTACAGATACTTAAAGGATTGTACCACTACGATTGGTTATAACGTGTACATCTACAGTTAAATTATTTTGCTAGTGGTCGTTACAAATGAGGACGTGTTGAGACAAGCACGATGCGAGAGAGAATTGGTACAGATAGTTAAAAAACGAAAAACAGCTTACCTGGGCCATATAATGCGCGGAAGTCGATATGAACTCCTACAGTTGATAATGGAAGGGAAGATTGAGGGCAAACGGGGCATAGGTAGGAAGAAATACTCCTGGTTGAAAAACATAAGAGATTGGACAGGTATGGATGCTCATTCCCTACTACGAACTGCCCAAGATAGACAGACATTCGCCGGGATTGTTGCCAACCTTCAATGATGAAGACGGCACTCTAAGAAGAAGAAGTGGTCGTTTCATTTTTTGCCTCAATGGTAGTGGTACAATCCTTTAAGTACCTGTAGCTCTTGAACTAATCACTTTAGACCCTATGAGTGCTAGTTTGTTGGAATTGTTTTATCGGGAGGATCACAGAAAGTCACTAATATACAGAGTGTCGCATTGAAAATCTTGAATCGGACGTCACGTGACCAAAAACAAGTACCTCATTTGGTAACGCAATAATAAGAAATGATACATTTGCTCTAATTTACACCCCCAAAATTATAATTCCCTACTACTGATATATTGCTTGTATGTCGTCATGGGACACCCTGTATAATGTTACTTTGCTTGGTGTTGTGTTGATTAAAATAAAATTAAAGCAAATTGGTATTGCTTTTGCAGCATAATCACCATTTCCACTTCAATAAAAAGACGTATACCGCTATAATGCTAAGTGCTCCTATCTCACAAATGGTCGTAACTGATGTTTCTAAAAAAATCTCAAAAACGGCTATTCTGATTGCTTCGTGATTTCAAATAACTGAAAATAAACACTTTTCCCAAAGCAATTTTTGTACGAAAAATTATTATTTATATCGTTAATACTTTTATACTGCATTGAGTAATGTAAAAGTCTTTGACACGCTCTCCTGAAAAATGAGCATAAATGAGTTACGCCGGTTTGTGAGATTAACGACGATATATTTGAATAAAAGTTCACTAGCATTTTTGCCACCTCTCTTTATAGTAGCCTTCCGCAAACGCTGAAAACCTATGGCGCTGTAAAAGCGCTGCGAGAGGATAAGTGTATGTGCGTGTTAAATTTGAAACGTTACAGGTTGTATCCGTCGGGAAATAAATTGCCCGGCTACTCATTTTACAGCGTCCAAGTTCTCCAAAGGAAGGAATGCTGTGAAGGTGACTGGCTCGGGGAGTAGGGACCTCGACCCGGTAAGGATGAGCTCGCAGAACCTCTCCGTGTTCCTCGTTCAGATGGCCTTCGGTGTTATTATCTGAGAGTGCTCACTCGTACATCTTCCGTGATGGAATCTGTCCAGAACCAGAAGACAGTCTGGGCAAAACCAAAAAGAAGAATAGACAAGCAGTAATCAGTAGCGCAATAAAGGTAGTAACAGAATTTTTCAAAACGTCGCTACAAATCGGTTTATTTTGTTAAATGGCCGCTACGTCTCAGCGTAATCAAAATGTCGCTATTTTCGCGACAAGTTGCTATGAATGGCAACACTGTCTGCAGGCAGTACAGGTAGAAACTTGGAAAATACCGACGGTGCCTCGGCAATCGCACATACGTTGGTATCGGCACGAACGGCACGCATCGGCCGGCTTTATTTCTAAATGCTATATTTTCGCCGGATTTTGAAAATCTGATGCCCACCGTCCCGACGTATGTGCGGTGATCCATTAAATTTAATAGAAAGTAGCTTTTTCCGATCCGTACTGTCCGTCCGAGGCCGATTTATGTGCGCCTACCATAATACATCAACATCAACGGACTTAGAATTTTGTGTTGCGAATATTGCATATTAGATTGTTCAGTATTGTGTTATGTGGAAACTGTTTCATTGATTTTAATGATTGTTTGACATAGCGAGCCTTTCATTTATAACAAACAAATTATCTTTGCAAAACTGCTACGGTACTTTGCATACAACGAACAGAAATGCTCAACTGAAACTTGACAACCTTTTTATTTTGAGGATGGTGGCAGAATTAAGTCCAAGCTACTGTTCTGAACACCTAAGTTAGATAACTTGCCTCCTTGTTCCGTTATGCACTTAAAAGTCATAAAAACTATAGCAGTTGTCTTATCCTGCAATTGCGAATAATATTATATTATACATCGCGTCATTGTGGCCTCCATCGTGTTTTTATAACCAATAAAAAGCACGCAACAGCTTAAAATTCACTCGTGAAAAACAGAATGTGTAAAATGCAAATGACGCTTCGACAAATGGAACAGAATCTTCGATTCTTCGCAAAAGCGTGATATGTGGCTATAAAACATAACCGTATTTCATGTAGGTCGTTTATGAAGTAATTACAGATGCATTACTAGCTTTGCCGCGGCTTTATGATAACGTTACGACAGTTATTAATACACTGTGGATTAATGGTAATTGCCGTTCATTTCAACACGTAGCAAATGGAAAAAAATTACACAAAGCTGCATCAACGCGGTTTAGCTGGAGTTGAATAATTCTCGTATAGCAACAGATTTCATGGCAAACAGATTTGTAAGCTGCTGGCTTCTAAACGGTGCTTCATCAATAGTGTAAGACATTAAGGCCCGATTTTATCACCATGCATATTTAACAAAGACTTTGACAAAGCTTTTCTATTGGATGTTGTTTAGCAAAATCTTTCTATTGGGTATTGAGTGCTATGTTAATAAGTATCATCCAATAGTATTTTAACAGTATTGGAAACAAAACGTCAAAGCTGGATGATACTTATCAAAAATATTTTAGAATTCATGGATCAAAATCATAGCAGAAAATCAAAACAAAGCGATTGATTTGCAAATTAATGCTAGATTTTTGATGTTTACCTTATAATTATTGTATAATTTCCAATTGCAATTGCAGTCAGATTGATTATAGACTGGATGCATGTTTGCTATAGAAATATTCACAGAGGACGTAAACATTGTAAAGGCACTGCGTAAAATGCACCATAGCACAGAGACACACTGTAAGGCATGCATATGAATAAAAATTATATAAAGCACTTTATTCGCTTTCTGACTATACGAAACGTTTCTAGGTTAGGAAAAATAAGGTTATACGTTTACTTTTGCCAGCTCACAAGCTTTGCTGTTAAGAAGGATAGGCAACCAGTAATGCACACTTGTTAGCTCGTCTGTGCCTAGTTTGTGAAATGCAATAAAATGTTATTTGTATCCCTTTTTACCACAATACAAAAGTATATTGCAGGTATTTATAATTATTATCAATTGTAAATTATTGTTTTGTCAAAATAATGCAGTAATTTCAATTTCTTGTCATCATTATGATTACATTAACAGTACATTTGATCCAGTGATCAAATGTATCGGTTTTGTGGAATCTGATTGGTTGAGATTAGCAATTGCTGCACTCTTTGTTAAACAGGAAAATTCAAGTTTTCACCCATTTAGGATGGAAAATCAGAGTTGAAAGGATATTAGAGGGTTCATAATGACCATTATATATAAAGCATGTCTTTTTTCACGTTTTTGAAGTAAATTTCAAGAGAAATCAATAATTCTCAGAGAACTTTGACAGATGAATGTTTTTGAATGGGCTGCTCTGATTGGTCAAAGCCTTTGTTAAGATGCCTGTGTTGATAAGATCGGGCCTAAGTGTAGCAATCAGAGGGACCTCTGAGTAAAACACGTGGTGCTCTTGCAGATACCTTTGATGTTAGCAGAGCTGACAATTTTAGATTGCAAGTATTGACAAAAGTTGATGCAAAAACAACCGTACATAAACAGCACATCAGCTACTAGGATACAGAGCACAGAACACTGTCAAATCTCAACAGTCACTGTAAAACACAAAGTACTATAAATATAAGGTGTAGTTCGCTCAGTAACTTAGGAATCGTTATACCAACATTAAGGATTCAATAAAAGATGGTTTTGTGTTGTAACACAATACACACTATTTTTATTGACAGATTTATTATCACATCTAGTTATGTCGAATTTACGGAGTCCAACCCCCTTTGAGAGTTGACATTTTTTTCTATCTCTGGGAGTCTCCGCGCATCAATTCTGTTACGTTCTCCCCACTTTTCAAGTTCTACCTGCCAAAATTCCTAACATCGAATTTCATCCCCCTCTTTTTTTTCTGTCGAGCTCTTGATGAGATTATATATTGTTCACTACGCCAGAGTGGTCTACTTTTTAGTAGCAAGACTCTAACACTTGATAGAAAAACTGACTTTAAGATGTTAAATGTCACATAAATATGGTTGAGCAAAAGCTTCACTTTTAAGATACAGGGTGTCAAAGTTGGAATAAAAATGGATTTTTTTTTAATTTTCCAAACACCTTTGAGCCATATTTTTTTAATTTGGCAATGGTGTTCTCTACAATACGACACTGAGTCAGCACCGACTAAAAGACAGTTATGACTTATGGTGTCTGGGGGGCTGTACCACAATTAATAATAGCACAAAAATCAATTTTTGCGTACTCTTTTAACAAAAAATTTCACATTACATTATTGTATGTGCACTGCACTGATAAGGCAACATTGGCCTTAGATACCTCAGTGGTCACGAGCTCATTGGTGTAAAACTTTGACTAAAGATATCTCCAGAGCCAGAAGTCCAAAGGTATTAAATCGCAGTGGCCACTTCTCGCCACCAAACCGCAAACGGCGAGGAGCAAACTTGTGCACTACCTTATTTTCAGCAGTAGTTTCTAAAGCGTCAAGTGATAATTCAAAACAGTCAGGTTAATTTTCCAACCCGTCACTTGTAACTTCAAATAGTCAGTTGAATATTCCAAAGCATCAAATGTAAATTAAAATAGTCAGTTGAAAATTCTAATACGTCAATGTAGTTTCAAATCGTCAATTGAATATTCAAAAACGTAAAATGTAATTTCCAATAGTCAGTTGTAAATTCTCATTATAAAGTATCATCTGAATGTTCAAGAGCGTTAATTTTAAATTACAAGGTATCGTTATTAAAATTTTGTCTATGTAATCCAGTAATCATACATCTTTTATGTTGTGTCAGATATTGTAGACGCTACATACATAAATAGTATGGACAGCACGTATAATATTATATCTGAAATTAAGTAAATGATAAATTATAGCATTGATTAAAGTATTTAGGGGAAGATGAACAACCACACAGTAAAATCGCGCGCTCGCAGTCTATCTCACTCACTCTAGTCTATCTCACTCACTCTCATAGAAAAGACCGTCACCGTCACCTGGCGCCCTCTGGTCCAAATCTAAGAAGCTTCAAAAATTCCCGAATCCTTTATAAATTTGCCCAATAGATGGAGCAATGGAGCATCCAGCTATAAAAATACGACCTTGAAGTGCTAATGACCTAACAACCGACAATAAAAATACGGTTCGTCGGTGGACCTAACATTCGAAATATGTTTTTTGTTTTGTGTTCAGAACTTCGGAATGATCAGCGATCAGCTGACAGCGGTTGTTGATCTTGTTGTCCGTATTTTATTTGTTTTTTACAATTTCTTGGACATTTTCACCATAATTGTTGTTGTGTGTTTTTTAAGGAACCTTTTTTGTCAGGCAAGCACATCTGTCAATTAAAATGATGTAATTCATGAGATAATGCATGATGAAAACTTGAATGCATATTGAAAACAGCAAAGAAAAAAAAAACGTTTATTCGCCAATTACAGTTATCCCATGAGTTATCACATTCACTAGAGCGATAGTTGTTATAGTCATACTGCATTTTTGTCACTTGATACTCCAAAATAATGCATTTCTTACTTGAAATTTTATCTGTGAAGTATATAGAAGTAATGAAGTTGTAGTGGCCAACCTTTGGTGGATTATGTTAAAGTAGCAAAAACATCCATCCGTAGGTAATAATTGCTAGTTGTATACCTATGTACATATAGGTAAGTTCAAAAAATGGATCATTTAATACATTCATCTTTTGACATAACCTAAAAGTTGAGTTTCTGGATTAAGAATATTAATTATGTAAATATGCAGCAAAAAAATAGGTACATTATGACTATTCACTTCTCTATTCGAATAATTTGCGCACTATTTCAAAATGCTTCCTTTTTGTCATTATAGGTGTGGAAAAAATTCTCCAGCTTCCCAAGCATTCGAGACAGAAGAGGCAGACCGATACCTGGAGGCGAAGAGTGTGCTGACTTTATTTCACATACTGTGTACATACTAACAGCACCAATAAATGCTCATGTTATCTATCCATATATTTTTTAATAAGTGGTGGAGTTAAAATGAATTATTTATTATTATAGGGTATGCTTCTCACATAATCAAAATGAAAATATTTCATATCATTAGCTTATACCCACATTCATACTTTTTTTCCAAATATGTAACATGAAATGGTGTCTAGCTACAGAGAGGTGAAAATATGTATTTCAAATGGCACTTTGCTTAACATAGTGTGATTAATTTGTATCTTACCAAACAGGGTGACTGTCTAAAAAACACTCATTGGATGATTGTTAAGTTGCACACACCAGAAGCCAAAGGATTATTGAATAAAAAACTATCAGTTATATTTTCCTATGTATTTATTATATATATATATATATATATATATATATATATATATATATATATATATATATATATATATATATATTTCTTCGATGTATTAAGGCTTGTTCCGAACAGTATATAATTCAGTGTATCGAAGGGCAATGAGTGAAACACCATTCAGTGATGTCAAAATCCCTATATAATTTACATAAGAGTAATTGTCTGTGCACATACTTTAGTTATGTTTATTCAAAACAAATTTCATGTCTGATGTTGCTAACAAATTTGATTTTAAATGATGTTCTTAATAATCACATTACTTCATAATTTTAAACGTTATTATTATAATTAACCGTAAACCTATGGATGAGGTAATGAAACAGAATATGTTTCAAAAATTTTATTATTCTAAATGATAAACAGTTGAATCTTTCTTTACAATTTTTGTTTCATTTTTAACAACCACAGATAATACATCTCGGGACTGACATGCTGAGTTCATCATTTGCCTTAAAAGCTGTCTGCCAGTTATTTCATTGAAGTGTCATTCAAAGCCTGTGTCCTTCATGTGACACCATAATTATGTCACCTTGTTTTCGCCCATTTATTTTGAGCATGTCTCACTCACTCACAAAATTAATGTTGAAGTGCAAACTGATTTCAACATAGATTATATGAACAAATTACACTCAGACCTTAATTTTTGTACAGAAAAAATAGAAAACCTACAAAAAAGATTGAATGTTGTGGACATCTCTGAGGAATCATTCAAAGAAAATGATACAAAAGCTTTGTATTTTACTGGATTTCCAAAATCATTTATGTTGTTTCGAATATTCGATATTGTAAGGCCTCATTTATCTACAAAAGTTTGTTATGTCCTTTCAAACAATTTCTACTGACACTGATGAAATTGCGTCTTAATCTGCCATTCAAATATCTATCTTATAGATTTTGTGTTTCACCAGCAACAGCTTCAGATACTTTTTACAAATGCATTGATATGTTGTATCAAAAATTTAAAAAGCTAGTCATCTGGCCAGACAGAGAGATATTGAGGAAAAATATGCCTATATGCTTCAAAGAAAATTTTGGTAATCGTCTAGCAGTGACAATAGATTGTTTTGAAATTTTCACAGAAAAACCATCTGGTTTAGTTAATATGGCTCGTTGCTGGTCTAACTACAAACATCATCAAACTGTGAAATTTTTGATTGGAATCACACCACAAGGTACCATAAATTACATTTCCGATGGTTATGGTGGAAGGACAAGTGACAAGCATCTAACAGAAAATTGTGGCTTTTTAAATTTAATTATACCTGGTGACATAATATTAGCAGATAAGAGGTTTTTTAATTAGAGACTCAGTTGAAGTTCTAGGCGGTCACTTACATATTCCAGCATTTACAAAAGGTAAGACGCAACTTCACCCTGTAGAGATAGAAAGCACTTGTAGTATTGCTAGAGTTAGAATTCATGTAGAACGGGTTATTCGTCTTCTTAAGAAGAAATACAAAGTACTTCAAGGTCCGATACCTATTAGCATGTTGTCTGTGTTTACTGACGATAAATGTGCTCTTGACAAAGTTTTAGTTGTATGCAGTGCTTTAATAAATTTATGTCCATCTCAAATTCCACTTGATTAGTCTCGATATTTTTTACACAACTGTACATCATATTCAAACGCATTTATATTGTTCACATAAGTTTATACTAGATATATGTAAATTATATCCTCACAATTACTAGGAACTCTGTGAAACTAACAATGCCTAAACAAAAATGCAGTTTTTGATAGATGATTCTCATATAATGTAGCTAAATCATACAATAGCATCCCTAATTATATTAGAAGTAGCTATATACTATAACAATGTTTTTAATGTCTCAGAAATTCTTGTCATTTCGTTATGTATAATAATATAATACTTCAACTCTGTGTATGCCAACTTTTTTTTAGAATATATATATATATATAGCTTTCTTGTTGGCCGACACTTTTAGAACTGCTGCTACGTGGCTGCAAACTTCACTTTATCCTGCCATACAAGTGCAATGAGCACATGATATAGCACCATCTGACAGTACGATAATCCATACCTATAGTGGTTTATCATTTCTTCTTTGTGAGTGCATAACCTGTAACAAAATAAGGGCTGTTTTAGTAGGTATAGTTTGCTTTTATGGGCGAAAACAGGATGGATGGTTCTTTCTAATCTCTAAAACTATTTTTTTTTGATAGATTGAAATATTTTAAGCAATATTCTGTACATGATAGCTTTCAACTCTCCTCAACACAGTGATGATGAAACCAAGTCTTGTGAACATGTATTTCAGCAGGTAGGTATATAAAAAAATCATCAACATGCTAATCATCTCACATACACTAGAATCTACAGTGAATTTTACAGCAGTTAGTACACGTGAAAGAAGCAGTTAAATATGCAAACTAGCTTACCTTGCCCATGACAACATAGCAGTTTGTGTTCATCATTTTTGCCATCGTTTGTTGGACATACCCTGCTTCATAATATTTGAAAGCCTGCAAAGATTTGTATGCCTTCATCTGCTGTCCAGTATAAAAACAATGCGTTAGCACCAAGTAATTCATCAGATCCACGATTTTCACTGCTGGTAAGAAGCTAACATCTTCCGAAAGTTCATCAATCCTCAGAGCATAGGGATCAACACCATCCGTTAATTTCATTTTTTCATCATAACGAAGTTTGATGTCGCCACTAAGCGATGGATAATACTCACTACGAGACATTATCACCAGAAATTAAAAGGAAATAGCTCAAAAATCACTTTACAAGTACAACGTGCAACGAAATCCTATGCAAAACAGGTAATAAACAAAAGCTTGTTTGACCCTCAGGCTAAACATAACAGCCGATCTGTCAAAACCACGTGACACGAAACGAATGGCGACACCTGTAGTAAATTTTAGCAAGTAGCGTTTACAGATGGTGGATTAAATAGTAGCAAGTAGGGTACTTTGTAGACATAAAAGTCGATGGTTCTTATACTATCAAAGTTGTATTGGTAGAGGTACATTTGTGCTCATATAGATGGCCGCCGTCCAGGAGAAACAAAAGCCGTGCCGTGCCTTTTTTCGATGGGGTTGTCCATCTTCCCGTAAATGTGTTAATCAATGATTATAGTAATACAGTAACTTAATATGATTTGTTGTAAAACGATTTTATGCGTTCCATGATAGTTCAACGTTTAAAGGCGCTAGCCTCCTACCAAAAATGGTCGAAACCAGGGCATAACACATTGTTTAATTTTTTGCAAAAAAATTGGTATAATTTTTGCACATGATTTTATTATACAATCGAGATAAATGAGATATTGTGTCATTTTCTCAAAGAAATTGCCATTGCCATCACCTGTTAGACCAAGGCGGTCTTAAGTAAGAAAATTTTAGATCGAAAAATGTGTGTATTTAATCCAGGAATTTTATAATGCTTTCGTGTTTAAAAGTAACATGTAAAGGTCGTTGTGTTTTTTTAATTTTACACCTATGATTATGGTGGTTGTTCCTGACCTGCTTGTTGTGAAGACACCGATGATAGCATAGAAAATTTTTAATTGTTTATAGAGCGGGCGCTAGAGGTAGGTGAGTATGCAAAATCCGAGTACCGCATTTTGGCAACGGATTTGGGTAAAGAACTGATTAAAGATTAAGATTGTGGATCTTGCCGGTCAAGTTTTTGGTCCAGTTTTTTTTGTCCCCTCTACACTTATTCGTAAAGGTAATGTATTGAGTATATAAGAGAAAATATTTTTTATGAATATTATCGTAATAATACATAGTTTATTCTAATGTTAAAGTCAGGATGGATTTTTAAATAATGAAAAAAAAAATGAAAATGAAAGTAACAATTCTTTTATTTATTAAAAATATATCAGTTATGCATGAAAATCCAGCGAACTCAAAAATTACTCATTTTTATTTTGACATTCCTTATTGATATATTTACATAATGAAACACAATATAAATCTGTTTCTTCACAACTACAAGACATTGTGCGACAATTTTCAATACATTTACAGGATGTAATTAATGACTCTGGTAAAGCCGGCTACGTCGTTTGTCGTGGACGTAAGTCACCATCCACCTTTTCATATCCAAATTAACAATAATTAATAGGTGGTAATTGTGTTTAATAAATGCAAATGCAAAGCATCTGATGTGCATATCACTTTCATCAAAATGAAATCAAAACTAATATTTTGAGATCCTTATTGGTTTATATCTCAGCAGATACTTTTTTTTGAAAATAAATATGTGCAAACTATTTCCAACCGCTTCAGTTGCTCATTCTTTAGGTCTAGGTTATAAATTTTAGCTTACTTTCGGTTTTTCACGTCATTTTCGTCAATAATCTTCAAAAAATTGTTAAAATTGTTTAGAACGAATAACGTCTTTTATACATATTTTTGGGAGGTCCAACCATGATATGTATCAATTTTATCCATTTCTCTTACCTTTAGCCGCAATTTTCAACCCTTAGAGGGGGTAAAATTATTAAACGCCGGTGCCGTCCTTACCCTTTCAGAAGGCGTTCAGTAATGTCACCCCCTATAGCGGCTGGAAAATGGGATTAAACATAACAGAAACGGGTAAAATTGATACATGTCATTATTGGACCTCCAAAGAACATGTATAAGAAAAGTCATCCGTTTTAAACAATATAAGTAATTTTTTTACGATTTCTGACGAAAGTGACGTGGAAAATCGAACTTTATGTTCAAATTTCTCATAAACTGCTCAGCAGAAACACAAGACAGTATTTTTTGTGATATCTACAAAAAACATTCCATCAAGTTCCGACTGGTTTCGTCGCGAATTTTATATTCTCATTTAAAAAAAAACTCGGTACGCGCAAACCACCCGTAGATTTCGGATGACGATTTTTCTGGAACATTTGCTGGTAGGTGTACTAAAATACTACCGCATTTTCATTCGGTTACTTAACGATTTTTTTACGGTTTAACACTGCCCCTCTATTTCCGATCCCTCCCATTTTGGGGTTATGGTGCAATGACAAATTGTACCCCCTATAGGGGTTAAAAATTTGCGGTTAAAGATAATAAAAACGGATAAAATTGATACATGTTATGGTAGAACCTCCCAAAGATATGTATAAAGAACGTCGTTCGTTTTAAACAATTTTAACAATTTTTTAACGATTTTTAACGAGACTGACGTGAAAAACCGAACATTAAGCTCAAATTTCTCATAACCTGCTAAGCAGAAACGAATGAGTATTTTTTGTGTTATCTACAGAGAAACAAAGAATTATCCATCAAATTCCGACTGGTTTCGTCGTGATTTTTTCACTTTCGTTTTAAAATAATCGGTACGGGCAAACCGCCCGTTAATTTAGGGTGACGATTTTTTAGAACATTACTTGGGTAAGTGTACTAAAATGTTACCGCATCTGAATTTCGTTACTTAACGATTTTTTTCACGTTTAACACCCCCCTCCCCCTCTATCTCCGATCCCTCTCATTTTGAGGTTATGGTACAATGACAAAAAAGTTACCAAACTGCCTCTAGAACTCAAACACCAAGCGTCATCCGGTTTCTTTCTGGACACTAAAACTATGAGTCATTGTTCCAAGTCTACTGTCTGGGAGGAGAGGGGCATGTGCTGGGAGGGGAAAGGGACCATATCATCTAGCAGCAAGATGTGTTTTGTTATTACTTAGGGCCTCAGGTATATAAGAATCCGGTCATTGTTGCTGGTACTCGGATCTTGCATACTCAACTACCTCTATCGCCTGCACTATTAACGATTTTGTACTAGAGCTGATCTTTGACTCAATGCAGTGCTAATTTTTCATTGGCAAACCTCAACGTTAAAGACCTGAAGAAGGCAACATTGCCGAAAGCTTGGCAGTTAACACCAGAGTCTCTATTATGCAGTGACCCACAGTCTCTTTTCAAAGTTTTGGTCACAACCCCAAGATGTACTTTTTTCCAAGCACCAAACTGTTTTGACAAATAGCAAAGCCGTCGGTATGAAAATGAGCCTAATAAGTGCTTTAACGATTTTGTAGTAAACATAGATATTCACCCCTATCTGCTCAAGGATCCGAATGGTAAACTGCCTTGCTGTGCATGGTCTGTTGGCCAATGTTGTTTAGTCAGTTGTCTTTTTATGAGTGCGAATGCAAGTCTTCAGTGAAGATACGCTGAATAGTGACTGTAGTCCAATTCTTGTGCATTATGACGATTCGACGTCTCTGAATTTTTTACCACACTTCACGATTTGAAGTGATATTTTGTTGTCAAAAACGACCTTTCCGGGCTCGTAGCGAGTTTCTCACATCATTAACTGAAGCGCTACTATCGATTCCTTTGATTATTTCTTTCTCAGTTTCTCAGTCCTTCATAGATTACATGTATGTATATCTGGAAAATATTAAGTATTTAAAGTCCATTTTATATTAAAATCATTTGGGCCGCGGTTATTTTCACTTAAGCCACAAGAATTTAATCAAATAAACATTTATTTAAGTCCTGATGAAACCTGCGTTTGATTTGCATTAGGTATGTCGTATGTCTACACTCGTTCCTTTTCGCTTGCGTTTAATGTATGCCGCTACGCATATCTCTGCGCACATCAAGACGCAAAGCACGCATGCGGCAGCGCATGCCTTATTCGAGTCAGAACTAGACATTTTTCATAGCGCAAGCCACAGCGCAGGCTGTTCCACCGCTCTTGGATTTCTGTGCGCTTCAACGTTCAATTTTGTGAGATTTTCGGCTCAAATAATAGTGTGATTACTACAATTTGTGAAGTGTTAACATGAACAACGAGAAGACTTTGGAGTTTATTGAAGACTACAGGTCTCATCAGTAATTATGGGATGTTCGCAGCAAATCTTACATAAATAAAAATAACCGTAACGATGCCTATCGTAAATTAAGAGAAAAGTACAAGTTAAATGGGAAGGCAGGTAAGAATGAGTTGAGAAGTTTGTAGTCTTATTTCTCCAAAGAATATCAAAAAGTAACTAAGACTGCTTCGATACTCTAAATAAGTACAACAATGATGAAAAGCTGTCACCAGTTGCCAAAAACCGCAAGGTTATGCACAATCTCACTTCTGCTGGTATCGCTTCTCTAAAAACAAGTATCTGATTTGTCTATAGCTCGTCTGATAATTTCAAAAAGAGTTTCAAAATTATTTCTAGATATCCAGTTGAAACCTCTAAGCAAAGTATTATAGTCATTGCCTTTTAATTCCTTTAAGATTTGGAAGTTGCTTGTTTTAAAGTAATCAATCCAAATTGAACGCTTCACTTTTTTCCGTTTATTAACTTGCTCCAACACTAAGTACGCTGCACTGTCCCCTCAAGCAAAATTGCTTCAGTTTCATCCGTCTTCAAACACACACCAAAATGAGGCACAAGTATGGACAGGTTGAATGCATGCACCAAAGCGAATGCAATAAGGTACCCTTCAACGCATGTTGAATTGAATGTTGAATTCAATATTGAAAAGCAAGTTGAAAGTGAAAGGGCACGAGTGTGGACATACCTACTAAACGCCGAGCTTCCATCCACGATTGCTCGAGACACATTAGGGAACTACTACGAGACTGCGACTGAGACTAAACTTAGCAATTACAAACCTCTATATATTAAAACAAAAAGCAAAAAAGGTGCAACCTGGGCTCCGACACGCCGGGCTGCTGTTCCATTACCCAATGACTACTCCTCACACCAGGCCCGCGAATCGTGCGTCCTAAGTAGACGAAGAGTTCCGTTCCTGCATTCTGGTGGCTAAGATCTGCGCTTCCCCACGGCTCGCCGGAATTTTACGCAAAGCAAAGAACAGCGTTTTCCTAGGTATCCAATGACCATTACTAGAAGACTCATAGTGTCTGGCCAGAGCCTGCGAAGTTATCCGAGGAGCTCCTCCTGATATTTGGTTCGCTTTTCCTCCTTTCTTAGAGACGATGGTCCCTTCGACAGGCGCCGAGAACTGGATAACTAACATCGTCCTTTGTTGGTGGTCAAGGAGGACTACGTCGGGCTTATTTGCTTAGGTGAGCTCGAGCATGGAGAATGAGTAGTTCCAGTAAATTCAGCACCTCTCGTTATTCACCACAGCCTCTATGTTCACTGGAGCGTACGGCAACACCGGTGTCTCATCTATACCTTAAATGGTAGTATGAAACGTTTCGAGCTCTCAGGCTCCGACTTCAACCCACTAGACATTATGAAGGAGGAGGTCAACTACTCAGTTAAACCATGCTCTTCTAGATGCTTGTAGAAGATTCCGTACATTGGCTTATCTTTGTGAAGTCTTAAAAGCAACTGGACTTCAGCATCTTTAATGCCGGTTTTTAACTGTGCGGGAGCAAGTTCAGTAACAGACTACTGACATATCCGCGTGCAGTCGAGAGTGAAACTGAGTTCCTCGGCTCCCCGTGTTGCTGCTCTAAAAAGGAAGGCTCTCTTACCCTCATCCTCGTGTTCGCCACATAGCAGGCAGTGGCTAGTACTACTCTGCTGTGCAGCTGCTCCAAACTCAATAGTCCACGCCCTCCCAGATGTCGTGGAAGGTATTTAACTGCAAAACAGAGTACTTAAGATGTAGACTTCTCTCTATTCATCCTTGTGCGCGTCCTTATGTCGATTTGTCGCAGCTATTCCACTTTCCAGTGGACAGCGCCAAAGCTGTACAGCGATAAAACGAGACTGCAAGCATGTTGGTGGCAGCGACTTTATTCTTGCCGGACAGTTCTGATGACCAGATCTGCTGAAGTCAGTGCAAACACTTGCGGCTGAGACACTCTTTAGCCAATGCTGCCTTTTGGCCATGGCGCTGCGCCACTCCAAGTATCTCCGACATGCAGTTCTTGCATGATGCTTCCATCAACGAGCTCCTTATCTCCACTACCTCCACAGCGCAGCGTCCTATTTTGAGATGAGCCACGGCACACTTGTCTGTCCCAAACTCCAGTATGGAGCTTGTCTGTAATCCTGCACTACCTGCTACGCTGCTGTAAACCACGTTGTCTGGAGGCGTAGAGCTTCAAATCATCCATATAAAATAAATCGGTGCCCTAGTGCCCACGGTCATTGGGCGCGCCACAGCTGTATTCCTCAGTATTTTTCAGCGCTATGGACAAAGGCAGTAGCGAGATCCAAAAGAGCAAGGGACCCAAGGAGTCTCCTTAAAAGGCGCCTCTTTGAAATGATACCAACTCTGTCCTAACTCTGGTTTGACCTGATGTTATAGTGAACCGCGTCTTCCAGAGTGGCCTCAGTTGTTTGATGCATCCCACCATCTGATTATCTAACGAAAAAACGTTTCAATAACCGTAAAAGTGAGACGTAGTGTCTAATGCCGTTATATAGTCGATTCAGTCCACAAAACGGTTTCGCTTGTACTGCATGGAGTCCTGCATGGCACATCGGTCAATCAATAGGTTCTCCTTGCAGCCAGCTACTCCTTTCTTTGACCCTCTTTGTTCATACATGTCGAGAAATACAGGATTCATAGCTTGAAGAATACGTGTGTACAAGATTCTGGTGAAGATCTTGTAACATGTACTCAGACATGCTATTGGTCTGCAGTTTTTGGGATCAGACAAATCTCCGGTCTTCGGGAGAAGGACGGTTCGACCCTCAACAAACCAAGCCGGAATTGGGTGCTTCTGATTAATCCGCGAGTTAAAAACTCTAGCTAAGTGCCGGTAGCAGCAGGGAAATTTTTTCAACCAGTAGGTGTATATGCCACCCGGGCAAGGAGCCGCGAAATTCTTTGCGCCTCGTAAGGCGCCAAGAATTTCTCCCATGTTAATCGGATGACGCAGTACATTCAAATTAGGAGTCCTCTAGCAAATAGAGGTTTGGGTTACTCGTAAATGTCCCTCCAAAAAGCTACCACGCGATCAGCAGTTGGCAGCTGCTCTACGACAGGTGATCGCTGTTGGAAAAGACGAGATGGCCTTTCAGAAAGCATTCTGTTTTCTCCAAACCTCTCGCCCACGACTCCAATGATCGCTTAGCAACGATTAGCATCCATGTCCTGTCAAGAAAATATTGCTTGACACCAACCAGTATCGCCTGACTGAGCGTGTGATGGTTGCGCCTTAGCTCTCGAGCTATCTGGAGCACGCGACGCGTAAAAGGCCTCCCAGACACGCCATCACACACTAGATGCAGCATGCTTCCTGGTGAGCCAAATGGTTAGCCTCCATTTGGCGTACCCGCCTCTGTGCCCTCTCAACAGGAGAGTCTCTCACTCTCGCCTGTCCAGTTAGCCTCAGAGCCGCAGCGTAAATTCGCAATTGATGCTCCAAATGTCAGAGATATCCGATAAACGTTCACTCACCGCCTCATGCTCTCTCTTTAAATCTGCCAAATTGGCGGATTGTTGCGTCATTAAAATACCCAGGTGAGACGATGGCGTCGATTATAAGGAACATAAACTATGTAAGGATGATGATTGCCAGAATGTAATTGGTAATTAGGGCAATTAATGCCTGGGAAGTTCTGCCACGTTCCACTGTCCTATCTGTACTAAACACGATGATTACATCCCTGATTGAAAACTCCACCCCTGTACCGAAATACCCTTACTGAACCTTCTTGTTTGTTGGAAAATAATGAATTCTCTGTAGGAGTTACATTGTTCACAACGAAGTCCTTCACAATTTTTTATTTTCGTCCGACTTTTGTTTACATTTGTCTCTTTTATGTAATAGAATTATTCTTATCCTTCCTTCTTTCTGTTCCTTTGCGCCTTTGCGTTACAAGCCCGGGAAATTTAATTGGCATGTTGTTATTAAGGAAACGAGGATATTGTCCAAGCTGTTTTTTTAAGAAAAAAGCTAAGCAGCTTTCACTGGTGGGGTTCTTTCGACTACGTTGAAATATCATGTAACGATCATTATTATCTTTGTGTAATTGATCAGAATGCCACGGCAGAGTCTAAGTGTTAGGGGAAGTTTGTTGACGCGGGACTTGAATAGGCCAACACTTGTAGGCTTAATAAATACATTTCCTGGCAGTTCGTTCCGAGCCCATACATGCGGCCATACCGTTTGGTTCTTGATGTTTGATGAACGACTACCTTGGGATGAGATGCAGTGTGGGTGCTTCTAAGGGTAAAAACATACAGGGTGGGCCAATAGTGCGTGGACGGAGGATTGTGGACTTGTAGGGATCACTTGATCATTGTAGGGACCCTTGAGGGCTATAACTTAAAAATATTTCTACTTAAATTCTGACATCTATACAGGGTGATTCATATCAAACTTACATTTTTTTGAATGGAACTCCCTATATATTATTGCATATTTGGATTCCTTGGTCAATTCTAGTGTGACTTTATGTATCACACATGGAGATTTAAACCAACCGTTTAGGCGCAAATCACAACTTCTGGTATAAGTAGGTATCAGAAAAAAATTGAATATCGCAGCGATTATAAAACCTAGAAGGCCGTGACTTTGCAGTACAACTAAGCATGATATGCGTCACTTTAGGTCAGACCGCTAAATTTGAATTCTTTCTGTACTTGGAGAAATCAGTAGATTAATTAAAGAAACTTCAATCACAGATAGCTTGATTTTTTCAAATGAGAATGCCTATTTTGGTTTAAAGAATCAAATGTAAAAGTTGATTGCCTTTCTAACGATATAGCATTCTCGATATCAATCTTTTTTGGTTTTCATTTTATTTCAAATTTTCAGTCAAATCGGTGTTTTTCAATTTTCCTGCCTGCAAGCAACCTAGCAGGCCATGAACAATAAACAAAAGCTGGTTAATATTGAAGAAACCAACTAACTTAGTAGAAAGATGCAAACTAACTAGAGCAACGAGGTAAAATTATTAAAATCCCTTACAACATATTAGCTGTAACCGGATACAACAGCGGCAAGATCTCTAATGTCAATGAGTAGCTGGGGTATGACAGAAGTGTTTGTTTTTCACAGCCTACTAGCTATTGAGGTCTACTAGAGCTTGACAACTTTCAAAAATGATTAAAAATATTGAAACAAAAGGAAAACTACCAGCGATTTTTGCTTACAGTCTAACATGTTTAGAATGAAATTTTACATCTAATGGGATAAAAAAATTAGTAATTTCCGTTTAAGTCAAAAGTGAAGACACCTCCAACTGGAGCATTCTGAACATCTATTGAAATAATTGCTAGAATTACGCTATGTTGTAATTGTGTTTATTTCATGTAATTTTCTGCAAACTAAATTATGTTTTACAATTCAAACAGACTGCAATTCAAGTTTCATTTCCGCGATGTTGCTAATAAGTAGAAGTACCTACTGAAGAATTTGAAGGGTTCCAGTCAGAGGTATCATTACTTTTGACTTACGGAAATGGCTACCTTTTTATAGCATTAAACGTGAACATTTATTCAGAATACATAGATATTCTACTGCCAGCAACAATCACTAGTAGTTTTCCTTTGATTAAATATTTTCTTACTGACTTTGGAAATTGGCTAATAGCTAGTAGGCTGTGAAAAATGAGCGTTCCTGTTACCGCTATTGTTTCTGGTTAGAGCTAATATGTTGTAAGGAATTTTCATAATATTTCCTGCTTGCTCTAGTTAGTTTGCATTTTTCTACTAAGTTAGTTGGTTTCTTCCATATTAACCAGCTTTTGTTTATTTTTCATGGCCTGCTAGGTTGCTTGCCTGAAGGAAAATTGAAGAACACCGATTTGGCTGAAAATTTGAAATAAAATGAAAACCAAAAAAGATTCATATCGAAAATCAATATCGTTAGAAAGGTAATCAAATTTTACATTTGATTCTCTAAACCAAAATAGGCATTCCCATATGAAAAAATCAAGTTATCTGTGATTGAAGTTTCCTAAATTAATCTACTGATTTCTTCAAGTAGAAAAAGAACTCAAATTTAGCCGTCTGACCTAAGGTGACGCATTTCATGCTTAGTCATACCGCAAAGTCACGGCCTCCTAAGTCTTATAATCGCTGCGATATTCAATTTTTTTCTGATACCTACTTATACCAAAAAAGGTGATTTGCGCCTAAACGGTTCGTTCAAAGTTCCATGTGTGATACACAAAGTCACACTAGAATTGACCAAGGAATCCAAATATGCAATAATATATAGGGCGTTCCATTCAAAGAAATGTAAGTTTGATATGAATCACCCTGCATAAACGTCAAAATTCAAGTGAAAATATTTTTACATTATAGCCCTCAAGGGACCCTACCATAATCAAGTGACAGATTTTTGAAATATTTGTTAGTAAGCCCACAATCCTCCGTCCACGCACTATTGGCCCACCCTGTATATAAGCAGTTCTGCAGGAACAAACGAAGAAAAATATACAGGAGTAGTGCACCTAGCCTTTTGCCGCATATCTCCCTGATTTTCTGTGGTACTGTTTATTACTCTGAGAGCTCGCTAACTTTTCTACTTTGAACCGACCCACAGCTTTGAAATCACGTAATCGATTTATCATGAAAAGACGCTTTTAAAATAATAACAGTGACTGCTTCATTGTTATCGGGGGGTTAAAACTCCGCTTCGCGGCGATTTTTGAAAAATAGCGTTGTTTCGGTAAGTGCTATACGAGAAAGGTTTAAATGACTTTTGAAGAAAACAAAATCTTAAACAGTTCTGGTCTTTACATTTTTCGTGTGAGACCAATAGTTTCCATTCTACAGTCCCACAAAGTTAGGGGTTACCTAACCCGAGGTGGTGTCGCTCGATAGGAGAGGGGGGTAATGTTTTTTGTGTGTGACCAATAGTTTCTGTTCTACAGCATGTCAAAGTTGAGGGTTGGTTTGTAATTTTCCAAAAGATCATAATTTAATCACGAATTAAGATGGACATCACTACCAAAAAATTATGGAGCATTTTGTCTTTTTAAAAAATAATATTTTATCTCTGACGCTTGCCATCAGCACTCAGTGCGTGCGTATTGACAAGTAAAAGGCTGGTGGGGGTATGCAGGAACCACCAGAAGAGCAAGGATGGCAAAGAGTATCACAGGTCTGGTCGCAATTCGGATGACTAGAGAATCAGCTCCAACTGTTTTACTTAAGAGCACCCGTGCAGCTGCCAAAAAGGTTGTGGACTTGTTTGTGGTTGTGTAAAGTCAGATTAAAGCGTTCGGTTCTGCCTGAACACCGCACTGGGACATATTGCGAGAACAGTCTCCACCTGATCGCTTCAGACGACGAAAATGAAGCTGGTGCAAACGTTCCAGGTCAAATAATTCACGGTAAGCATCAAACAGTCAACGCCGCGTTTGTTAATTAGGAAGATCATGGCAACCAAATCGGGTCAGCTTTTCAACATCAAGAGCGGGTGAAGGCACCTGGGGATGACGGAATCTTTCCGGCCATACTCCAGCATAGTAGCGCCGATAGAATCGCCTCAAAGCTTGTGCGTCTTCTCAGACTAAGTCTGGCCACAGGGGTCATTCCTGCGCTATGGAAGTTCTCTAAGGATGTGTTTATTGTTATACCCAGTAAACCATCTTACGATGCTGCAAAGGCTTACCGTCCAATAAGCCTTATGTCGTTCCTTCTCCCTCTATTCTCTTCTCTATTCTCCTATGGAGAAGGTGGTAGATAGACACATATGGAGTACGGAGTAGGCAACAAACCCCTACATCCTAAACAACATGCCTATCAAAGTGGAAGATCCTGCGAGACAGCCTTACACAATCTTGTGGGGAGGAGATTGAGCAGGCCATTACAAACAAAGAAGTAGCACTGGCAGTGTTCCTGGACATCGAGGGAGCATTTGATAACACGGGCACTGGCAGGATAGTCTCAAAGCTGGAGTCCAGGAGTACTGAAAGGACAATTACGAGATAGATTGGAAATATGCTAAGCAACCAAAAGGCAAAAGCGTCCCAATGTGATGTTACACGGGAGGTAAAGACACACAGAGGATGTTCGCAAGGTGGCGTACTGTCACCGAGACTGTGGAACCAGGTAGTCGATAGCCTCCCTGTAACACTAAACGAGGAAGGGATATGCTGATGACATTGAAATCCTAATAAATCCTAATAAGAGGTAAATACATGGGAACCTGTCCGTAACTAATATGCAGAGGGCATTATCCCTCGTGGAGAGATGGAGCATTACGGAGGGAGTATCTGTAAATCTCTTGAAAACCATCATGGTTCTATTTACGAAACAACGCAATGCAAAGGTCACCAAGGCATAATTTCTCTTCGGCAATGAAATAGAAGTTGTCAGAGAAGTGAAGTACTTGGGAGTCAAGTTAGACGATAGACTAACTCGAAACAGCCACATAGAGAACATCACATTGGCCAATCTCAGATTACCTTAATGGTGATGAGACGAGCGATGGGATGTACCTGGGCTTTAATCCCCTCAATGGTAAATTAGATGTACACCAGGGTAATCATACCCGCGATGGTGTGCAGCACTGGATGTGCTTTTTATGTCTCCAATGATGAAACGTCGGCCATGTTCAAATTGTCAGACACTTTTTCAATATTCTCAGCCGAAGCCATGGCTATATATCAGGCACTTCAACATGCTGACCAACCTAGGATACGAAAATCAGCCATTTTCACGGATTCTCAATCGGTATTGTCTGCAATCAGTAACATCAATCATTGCAAATCGTCCCCCAATATCCATATTTAATGAACTAAACAACTTTTGGTTAAGCTAACCATGGAAAGTACATTGATTAAAATCTTCTGGATCAAAAGACATAGCGACCTGGCTCCCAATGGCAGAAAAATTGGCCAAAATGA
Organism: Callosobruchus maculatus; assembly: GCA_951848785.1. Lineage (NCBI taxonomy): Eukaryota > Metazoa > Arthropoda > Insecta > Coleoptera > Chrysomelidae > Callosobruchus > Callosobruchus maculatus. Next base: position 984,468 of record CATOUR010000228.1, read on the forward strand.
GTACCGTTGCCGGTATTGATCTTCAGGCCACACCATCGATTGAAGATTACTACCGTCCCATCAAAAATAACTTGCTGAAAACATGGTCTCAAGAATGGCAGCAGCATTGCTTGAGTAACCCTTCAAGATATTCATTGATTCACCCATGTATACCCAAATCACATTGGCATGATAATTTGAATATTTCTAGAAAATACATAACCTTTATTACTCGTATTAAAATCGCTCATGGCTCGTTTCCTAACATCTCGCCAGATTAAATTTAATTCCCTCAGGACAATGTGATCATTGCGAAGCTGAGGGTGACCTTGATCACATCTTCTTTGGATGCAGAAAATATTCAGCACACTGCAGTGATCTGTATTCTAATTTACTAAAGAGTGGACTTCCCGCCCTATTCAACATAGTCTCACTACCTTCCTTAAAACGGCTGACATAATCTTCTGTTTCATTAATTTCTTAAAAAATACAGGTTTTAGAATATGGGGTCGATTGGTAGGTGTAGTAATTACCTCTATTTGTATACCTATATGTACTTTCATCCTCCCTACCGTGGCCCTCTTGTGTGTGAATAAAATAAAATGCCTTGACAGGCCCCCAGGCGAGAAGATTTTGTGTCCATGTCTATAATCCAAATATTCCTTTTTCCTCCTCATTTAGGTTTAGCTCAGTAATTAGTCTATTGGTATAAATATTATTATTATTGTTATTATTATACGATTTAGATACCCTGTTTCTGGCTGTTGGGAAGATCTCCCAGTGCCAAAAATTAAAAAAAGCAGGTTTTGCAGTTTTTTACTATATTTATTTTGTATGAACTTTCCTGGTGTAAGTACAATAAAGCATCACTTAATCGCGCTTCATTAGCCGTTGTACGCTATATGCGCTCATCCTTGCCATGGACAGCAACTATCAAGCTGCGCTGGCACATGCTGGGATCTGATGGATGCACATGTTCACTGTCCGAGAAAATTGCGCAACGTTTTCGAAAAGCTTCCTCTCACAATAACAATATAGGAGGCGTACATATTTGACGATCTCAAATTCTAGGAGTTTTCGTAAACAGTGTTTGTCCCGCTTATGCGCGGAAAGCAGAACATGAATGTTTGCCTCCGTCACTTAATACCCTAGTTTGCTTGTGACGGTTCGTATAGCGGCCTTAATTGCATCCACTCTTGATACACATATACCGGCAACAGGCGACTGAAACACGGAACTCGCTAACCTTGTTATCAATGCACGAGTCGTCTTAAGCTCTTCTATTATTATAGACCAGGAAAGCAACGGCAACCATTAGCTAATGCTCAGAATACTCAGAGAAGATGCCGCTTTGAAACAATTTGAACGTTCGTACCGATTTGTCCTTTTAGCTCGTATGGGGAGTAGGGTGGAGAACAACGAATTCGAATAGGTTAGAAGCAGTAAACAAGGGTTCTATTTGGACCCACTATGTTAAGCGAGAAGCACTATTTAGTATCAATGTACTTTTACAAAAATGTCGTGACCAACGAAAAGACGTGTATGCTTTATTCCTAGATTACGAGAAAGCATTCGATCGAATTAAGCACGATAAACTAATACAAATGCTGCAAAACGTTAGGCTAGATGGCAGGGATATCCAGATAATAAGGAATTTGTACTGGGGACAAAGGGCGAATGTGAGAACAGGCAATATCACAACAGCAGATATCAACATCCAAAGAGGGGTCCGCCAGGGTTGTATTCTCACCCCACTGTTGTTCAACCTTTACTCAGACTGTGTATTTAAAGAAGCACTGGATGATCTCTCACACTATGGAGTCAAAATAAATGGCATGCCTATAACAACTATTAGGTATGCTGACGATACAGTTATATTGTCGGATACAATGGATGGGCTGCAATCACTACTCAATGGAATCGACACAGTGGGAGAGAGATACGGCCTAAAAATTAATGCCAACAGGACCAAATGCATGGTATTCAGCCGCCCATACCAAAACAACATTAAAATGGAACTTAAAGGTTTCACAATTGAAACGGTAAATAGATTTAAATACCTGGGAAGTATCATTACAGAATGCTTAGACCCTGACGTATAAATAAAATGCCGAATAGAAATGGCACGTTCAGCATTCTATAGAATGAGACAATTTCTGTGTGACGACAATCTGAACCTCAAAATACGGCAAAGAATGGCACGGTGTTATGTCTGGTCGGTACTGCTCTACTGGAATCTTGGACATTGAAAGTTAGTACAATGAATCATCTTGAGGGTTTTCAGATGTGGTTGCATCGGAGAATGCTTCGCATACCTTGGGTGGATCACATCACCATTACGGAAGTACCTCGAAGAGCCAATACCAACAGGCAGATACTAAACACAATCAAATGCCGCAAAATCGCCTATACTGGTCATATATTGAGAGGAGAAAAATACCAACTACTTCAACTTATCATTAAAGGGAAAATAGAGGGGCGCAGAGGACTTGGGAGGAGACAACACTCGTGGCTACGTAATATCCGTGATTGGACTGGAATAAGATCAGTGGGAGAAGGTAGCACAAGACAGAGATGCTCTCGCCATAGTGATCGCCAACGTCAGGGAGTCCGGACAAGGCACATGAAAGAAGAAGATGTTAAGCATATTATAAATATTGTGTTTATCGTTGTGTTTATCAAGCAAATTGTAGCAGGCAATTAGCCAAGTCAACGACATTTCGATCGTCGTTGAGGGGTTGAGGTAGGTAGACGACCGGACGCAAACAGCAAAGTATTATTTGGCCATGTCGCCAGATCATCTCCGGGTAAAGCTATTGTATTTTCGTTGGCTGTGACAATATATATTTTGCAGTCATTGCACTAATAGTAAAGCTGAAAAAAACGTGTGAGGAGGATCACAAAATAGACTTTTGCTCCAAGAAAGATACTGATCAATGTGTTTGTTATTATACAAGTTTGAAAAAGTTATTTGAAGAAGTTGTTTATTTTAATGACTTCTACACAGTTCAAAAAAAGTATTAACTTAGGTCTCACCATGTAAAAGATATTAAAAGCGGTAATTAATCCGAGCAATCATAGAAGGTGCTCTAAGAACAATTATTTAAGAATAATTATTGGGGCGGTGGGGTGGTTGAGTAATAATATATGTCGTATATCGTATAAATGGTAAAATTTCGTTTGAGCGGAGACCCAAATGGGAAATGGGGGTCGAGAATCGCTGTTTGACGTCCTTAGTCGAACGAAACCACTACCAGGTCGACGAAACGTTCTAGTGAAAAACGACGGCCTTTTCAAGTTTCATTCCCTAATATAACTTAACCAAACCGGTTGAGTTGTAGAGGTCAAAATGGATAGAAATCGGCTCGGCTTAAGGTCCTCTGAGTCGAACGCGACCACTCCCAGACTGAGGAAACTTTCCGGTGCAAATCTACGTGAATTTGAAATTTGGAAATTGCAACATTATCATGGGAGCGTTTCCTCAGACTGCAAGTAATATAATTCTACCCAGGGCGTCAAGCCAATCCATCGAGTGTAAATAAGTTAGAAGAAGTTGAACGATTTTGTTTGTCCGCACAATCTTAAAAGTAGTGATTCAGCCTTAGGGGCAGCTTGATGAAGGTGGCACACTGGCTGCTGATAAACCCGTATACCCTGGACGAGCTAGCAGGTAAAGGATCCTAAAAAAGGCGATGAGTAGAGGAAGAATATAAATAGCAACTTTGCTTAGGTTGATCGTTTCGAGTTTATTGTTATAGTTTAGAGTAAATTTTGGATTTTAACGGTGCATAAGTGTTAAAAGATTATTTTAAACATTTCCACAAAATTTAGTTCCCGCAGATTTCTGTAAAAAATAACATCTTGTTTGTGAACACAGTAAATAATAACAACTGGGTCTTGCCAATATACACATGCCTGTTAGAGCATGGGCTGAGCCAAGCCGATTAACACTTGACTAAACCCCAGTTAAACGATTTTTTAACCTCAAAAATTCAACCCGTCAGGTTAATTTAGGTTAGTTACTGAAACCCGTAGGTTTTCACCGGAGCGTTTCCTCGGCCTGGGAGTGGCGTCTACACACAAACCAATCTCACCCCCATTTCGGTTTCCGCTAAATATAAGTCAAGCCAATATTTCTGAAAAAACGTGACCACGTCGCATCAACGGAAATCCCAATTCCCAGGTACCCAAATTTCGACGACCCTTTTCTTTTTTCAGCCTTCCTTTATTGTTCCTTAGCGTGTTGTTTACGAGACATCAAGTAGCAAACTCGCCGAGTTACATTGTTTGTTTTGTGTCAATGTCAAGTTCTGTAAACAACAACATCGTGTTTGTAAATAAGTGCTAAATAATAACACCAGGGTCATGTGAACACTCACATACGTGTTAGCTCATGGGCTTTGCTTCTTCTAACCTATTCGAATTCGATGGTGGAGAAAGAAAACCCAGATACAATGTACGTTATGGTAGTACTTCGCCCTGGGGGACAGCTAATGGAAGGACAGGACTAGTTTTAAGCTCTAGGAAGGTGATGAGATAGAGTGTACATTAAGACAGTACTTCATCCAGAGTGACAAGAGACAAGCACAGGATTAGTCTTGAGCTCTGTTATTAGATACCAAGAAATCAGCGACAGTCATTAGCTAGCATAGTGCTCAGAGTAGGCAGCTAAGTGGTCGCTTTTTTAGTTATTAAAAGGAACTTATCTCTTGACGGCTAATTCGTTTTCGTTTAGTACGAAAAAAATTAAACCAAGATATAATGTATAACAAAATAATACTTTCTCCAGCAGATCTGCTGACTTGCATGGCTTGTGTTAAGCTCTGATATTATATACTTCGAAGTGGTCACAAGCACAAAAGTACTTAGGCAAGCTCTAGCACTGAAGCTGTCAAAATATTCTTACCCTATTACTTTCAACTCGTCTTGATAGCAGGGTGATTAACGAAGACCCCTAGACGGTATAGGTGAATGAGGGGTCACTAACTCATTCTACATAGAGAAATCACCTGTCCGAAAAATAATGAACAAACCTGACAGGTGCAACGACTGTCTCAATTCAGTTAAATGCCGCAAATCATCGATATAACTTGCAGGATCCCACCAGTGATTCTTGCGTAAGATCCCTACTTTTAGAACCACTAGAATGACTGGCATAAATTTCAGGAAACAGTGGTTTGGCAAAGCGCAGCAATAACTAACTGATGAACTGTAGAGATAGAAAGATTAAGTTGACTATAATAATAATCATATAGTATATAATCTGTCTTATTGAGAGAAAGCATAAGATTTCAGTTCAGCTTTATTGAACAGCTTTTACGTTACAAGTTACAACAACGGACTGTCAATAACAATGACCAACTAAAAGACTAACCTTAGGTTATACGTTCTGGTCACAGAACAACCGTGATGCAAAACACAAACCTTGGAGTACAAAACACAGTACAAACATATTTATGATATAATCTGTTTAATAAGCCAATATATGTAGAAAACGAACTTTCGGTTATGAGCAAATTACTGGAGGTAAGGCAAATAAGAAAATAATTTGATTAATACACTATCCGAATTTTGTTACATCCGAAAGTTAGAGAGAGGAGTCGGCTTTCTAAACTCGAAGAAGTGCAAGCCCCAATTTTATTAAAAAATAGAGTCAAGTTGATTTACTCAGTACTTCCCACACATAATGATGATACGATTTTATTATTTCCCATTGCATGAAGCTATAGTCTAAAATCCCCTTGCAACTAAATTAACGCCCATCCGCCCGCAAAAACAACATTCAACACAGAAACTCTCGTAAATAGTTTCTTGCGTCTCCCTTCTTAGGAACTAGGGCGCTACAGTTTTTTCTGCATGCCTGAACTGGACGATGTGAAACGATCAAGAGCCTCCAACCCGTCTAAGAACGGACTTTGACCTCATTTTATGTTTTTGGCTTTTTGATTATTGCTGCGCCGCCAGTGACATGGTTTTTCAAAAACAGAGTCGTTTTTGATTGATTGCAGCAATAATAAATTCTGTGTCAAAATTTTATTAACATCAATTCAATAATTTACGCAATATACATGGAACGAAGTAATGCAAAACTCGTATGTCAATAGACCGACTATTATGAATACAACAAATTTTTTAGTTTTACTACCCCCCACCCCCCTACCGCCCCGATTTCACCCCACCCAAAAAAAAATTGAAAATAATCAGGAACCCCTAAAACGCCTAAACACAAAGTTTGAGCTGCTTTTATATTTTTATTTTTTTATTATTGCCGCGCCGCCACTGACCCGATTTTTTCAAAACATACGCGTTTTCCATCCTCGCCTTAGGAGTAACTCCATGTCAAAATTTCATTAAAATCAATTGAACAATTTTCGCGTTACGCGATATCGAACGATCTAAAACAATACTCGTATGTATACATCACAAATTCTAAGCGCCGTGGTTTCTATAATAAGCATGCAACGTTCGGATGAACCTAAAAAAGTGTATCATGCCGGTAGGTTTTTCATTCACGCATCAATGGACAGCCCATTACGAATACAACAAATTCACCCCCACCCAAGGAAAAGTAGAAAATGATCAGGAGCCCTTAAAACGCCTAAAAACAAAGTTTGAGGCATATTTGAAATTTTTCGTTTTTTGCTAATTACTTCGCCCACCGTACAACGATTTCCAAAATTATAGGAACATTACCTAATGAGCATGTCAATGTCAATCAAATAATCAAAAATGTCAAAATTTCGATGTGCTAATAAGGTCTAATTTCATGTGGTCTACGTTCGAACCAAAATTCTACGTGTATTTTCTTGTAAATATGAAAGGGTCCTGAAGAAATGGGAGACGCTTCACCACCGGCGCAGCCGCGGGGCGAGATTGACCTGGACTTCTACATCAGGTATGCTAGGCCGCTCATCTTCGACCTGCCAGATGCTCAAGGTACATCCAGGTGTTGCCAAGTTCGATGTCGTGCGAGGGTAGTCCTAGAAGTACCCAATCCAACAAAGAAGACACAAAAATTTTGGAAAAAGCCTCAATTTATTTTTCAACATAGGATTATGGTTGAGTGGAAGAGCATTATTTTAGTGAACTCCGCCATTTGGAGTGTACCTCTGTATACTTCAATAAAGTCTATGTTATTACTACGACCCCACAGCATACTGCTGCCCAAATTTCATCACAATCCATGTAGCGGTTACTGATATTACGAGGGTAGAAGAACGCCACAGACAGACAGACAGACCGATAGACAGATCGACAGACAGACAGACCGACGGAAATGAAAGACGTGGATTTTCGTTATGTACACATCATAAAACGCCCAAAAAGCGTATTATCCCAAAATCGAAAATTTTCGCGATCACAATACTCCCCTCACCTATCGGTGTGGGAAGTAAAAAGAAGAATCAAGCAAAGTTTTTGGTTGTCAATAAAAGAAAAGGCTCATGCGTTGGTTGCCTAGGGAACATTGTTACGAACTTTATCACCTTTTAAAGTTTGTTAAAAAGAACGAAGAACCGAGCGAAATTTTTGGTTCTCAATCAGGACAAAGACTTGTATGTTGGTTAGTTTGTTATGTGCACTGCCACCCCACCGCCACAGTAATACCTAAGGACTGAAGAAATGTCATTAGATTTCCCAGTCCAATGGTCACCAATTACAATGGACCAACCCAGCTGTGTGAACCGATTTACATAATAATAACAATCAGGTCATCTTGAATGCCATGCATGATTTGTCACCTGGTATTACTATACATTTGATAACTATCAGAGAACCAGACCGCATCGTCATATGAATTCCCTAATCCGTTGTACATAATTGACTTTAATTGGTAGCGCATGGTCCCGGACAAACCATGCATAACGGACGGCGTATTTGAGATGCAAATCCCGTTCGATATTATTGCTTCCCGATGCTTGTTTGATGACGTTGGAAATATGGCACAATTGGGCAGAACTATCAAGCCAATTGAACGTCTTGAAACCCTGAAATTTTCAATATACATGATGTGAAGTCATTCTCTGTTACTGTTAAATTGTGGTGTCTACTAGGACACCACAAACATAAAGTGCACAAACGAAACGGGTGAAACTAGGCCACAATTTATCGACAAAAAAAAAGATTTAATAAAATCCATAAAAAGTGTTTGACTTATATTGACAGTTTGTTCTTTTACTTGAAATGGTCATAACTTTTGAAGTGTTGTGTGCATTTTGTTGAAATGAAGACAGATGCTGCTGGGCATGACCGACTCTACACTAGGCCGGAGCCTTAGATGTGGCAAACGTCGCTTAGCTGTCAAATAGTGGGCCGGTTACCGAGGGCCAAACGGTGGGCATTCCGCGGAAAATTTAAATTGTTGTTGTAACAATAAAAATGTTGCCTGGTCATGAACTACCAGCCAACACCTTTATTACTCATAGCAACCAGCAGCTCAGTAGGTTTGCATGAGACTAGGGTATGTATGTGCGTGCGTGTGTGCGTGAATGCGTGAGTCTAGTTAGCCGCCAAGAAATGAAAAATAGGACAACAATGGTTTAATAAAGATTTATTTCAGAATATATATGACTGCAGTACATTATATTTTTTTTAAATAATTACTCAACTTCGGAGGGAAGTCCAGGTAGTGCCCTCCCGAAAAGAAGGTGGTGCTCCAAAGGTGTCTTGATGTTGGCACCCCGAAAGAAAAGATGTTGATGGTGGCACCCCGAGAAAAGGTGGCTTTGCTGGTGGCACCCCGAGAAAAGGTGGCTTTGATGGTGGCACCCCGAGAAAGGTTGTCTTCATGTTGGCACCCCGAGAAAAAAAAGTTAGGTCTTCATGGTGGCACCCCGACAAAAGGGTGGTTTTCCTGTGAAAGAGTTATGGCTGGTATTAGCACCTTGTGGAGAACTTCACAGGACTTCACGATCTGTTTCTGAAGTATGGATCTTCATGCGTTCTTACATTTTGATAAATTGCATTCATATACTTCAGAAACAAATCTATGAAGTAGCAAGGGGAATAAAAAAGCCAAAAAGCAGATAACTTTCAAATGTTCACATGGTAAAGATTAAAAAAAATATATAGATATATGCAAGAGCGAATAGATAGAACAACAGTTAAAAAAAGATTCTTAAATGCTTTGTATTTTCGGTCCTACCGGATCTTTTCAGATATATAGTAATAAATAAAATAAATGTACAAAGTATGTTCAAAAATTTACAAACTTTTTCCCCACGCCTTGTAAAACAAAATTACAAAAATGTCCAATAGATCTTTTCATTGCGTTCTCAATTAGCAAATCTGAGTGCTAGGTATTTTTATGTAAGGAATGTCATAAAAAAGTGAAACATTAAATACACACAAGATAAGGCATCGTAACACAAAAATATATGGCTAGAAACAAAGAATAGTGTTCAGCGACTCTTTTGTTAGATAATTGATAAATATACAGTGTATGATTGACTTGATATTTAAAGATTAAAATGTTCGCCATCACATGTTCATGGAATAAAATGTATAAATCGGAAAAATCACATTCCTGCACATAGCTGCAAAATAAAAAGTAAGAGGACTAAAAATATGGCAAACCATAGCTATCAAATCGTTATGATTACCTTGATCATCACATGTTGCACACACACAAAAGATTGTCTTAGAGAGACATAATTATATTAAGTGTTAACTATTTGAGTTAAGAAAGCAAAAGGAAGGAGGTATGTGTTTCGACATAAAAGGTAACCTTGGTGGAGAGTGAGAGCATACCCCCACACATTAGATGTGCGCAGACGGTGTAATATAATAGTTTTTCCATCTGAAAGAAAGTAGAGATGGGAAAAAGGTAGAGGTGAGAAGCAAAATAGTTATAAAAATGTACTAGTATAATGAGGAAGCAGTTGCTAAAAATGGAAGTTGTAAACTATTTCTATATGGTAGCCAGGTAAATAATATAAAAATAATTTTGAAAACGCGTGAACCGTTACATTGTATAGTTTCAGAATAATTATTATTACATTTTATATGTACTAGATTTCATCTCGGTTGATAAATTAAGAAAAATACTGTTTGAAAAAATAAGAATGGTGAAAAATGCCAGCAGTATCAGTACAAAAATGTTCATGTATATAGATTTAGAGATTTTCCCTTCTGTCGGACATTTCTTATTTCCATTAGATTTCTTCTTTTTAGTTTTGTCAGTCTGTATTTTGTCTTGAACTGTTTCAGTGTAATTATTAATAAACATATTTGCTACATTAACAACATTAATTCAAGCAGAATTTCATCAGTTTGGGGTTGATTACATGAAAAAATGTGTCTTTAAAGAAACTCGTCTATATGTATATTGATGTATTATTTTGCAATTTTCATCAAAACTGCTTTATGCAATTGCCCAAAAACTTACTTTTATACCTATTGGCCCGAAATCAAAATTTTAACAATACCTATTGTGAATAAGGGCTGTAATTTGAGCTGTATACTCTGATGGAGGGGTTACGCCTACCAACCATAAGCTGTATGTATTTAGTGTACCTATCAAATAATTCTGTACTTCATGCTCTACCTATAATTTTTGTAATGACAAGAACATTTATTCAGGCTGATATTTCACCAGTTTGTAAAACAATGTACTTCTCTGAGAATAATAAGCCCTCTGCAACAGCTTTAATGTAAGGCATGTTTTCTGTCACATCTCATGAGACTCTCTAAATGTGTGCAAAGGTTTACAAATAGGCCCAAATACAACGTAGAACGACTGAAAGGCCCAAGCACCCAAAACACATTCGAGCAAAAACTGACAGCTAGAGCAGCAGACTTAGAAAAAACAGAAAGGAGGGAATGGAAGAAATACCAAGAAACTATCCTGGAAATCGCAGAAGAAGTTATAGGACAGAAGGAACACACGAGGAAGGAATGGATCACCGACGACACCTGGAAATTAATTGCAGAAAGAAGGAAGAAAAAATGAAGTCAAGTTGATTGACTCAGTACTTCCCACACGTTACGCTGATACCAGTTTATTATTTTCCCATAGCATGAAGCTTTAGTCTAAGATCCTTGTAACCAAATAATCGCCAGCCCCCTCCCCTAAAATTGTCATATGCCGCTAGGTCTTTCCTTCACATGTCAATGGATGGCCTATGGACAGCCTATTATCTTCTCAGTTTTACAACCCCCACCGCCCAACCACCTCACTTTCACCCCCACCCAAAAAACTTGTAGGAAATGATCAGGAACCTCTAAAACATCTACAAACCAAATTTGAGTTGTTTTAATACTTTTCGTTCTTTGATTATTGCCACGCTGCCACTGACACGATTTTTGACAAGCATAAGCGTTTTCCATTCTCACCACGGTAACAATATACTGTGCCAAATCTTCATTAGAATCAATTTAATAGTGTCCACGTTACAAAATACAAAACGATTTAAACCAATAAATTCTCGTGTGTATACAGAAAATTCTAAGTCCCTTAATTTCCGCAATAGGCTAGGCAATGTTCGGATGGACCTAAAAAGGTGATTTGTGTCGCTAGATCTTCCTTCCCAGGTTAGTCGACAGCCTATTATGGGTACAAGAAACTTTTTAATTTTTCAACCCCCAACCCCCCAACCACCCCAATTCCACCCCCACCCAAAAAATCGTAGAAAATGATCAGGAACCTCTAAAACGCTTAAAAACGAAGTTTGAGCTGTTTTTATATTTTTAGTTTTTTTATTATTTCTGCGCCGCCACTGGCACGATTTATCAAAGCCATGAGCGTTTTCCATCTTCTCCATGGTAGTATTACTGTGTCAAAATTTCATTAACATCAATTCAACAGTTTCCTCGTTACAACGATCTAAAGCAATACTCTCGTATGTTTATATCAGAAAAAATGCATAACGGACGGCGTATTTGAGATGCAAATCCCGTTCGATATTATTGCTTCCCGATGCTTGTTTGATGACGTTGGAAATATGGCACAATTGGGCAGAACTATCAAGCCAATTGAACGTCTTGAAACCCTGAAATTTTCAATATACATGATGTGAAGTCATTCTCTGTTACTGTTAAATTGTGGTGTCTACTAAGACACCACAAACATAAAGTGCACAAACGAAACGGGTGAAACTAGGCCACAATTTATCGACAAAAAAAAGATTTAATAAAATCCAAAAAAGGTGTTTGACTTATATTGACAGTTTGTTCTTTTATTTGAAATGGTCATAACTTTTGAAGTGTTGTGTGCATTTTGTTGAAATAAAGACAGATGCTGCTGGGCATGACCGACTCTACACTAGGCCGGAGCCTTAGATGTGGCAACGTCGCTTAGCTGTCAAATAGTGGGCCGGTTACCGAGGGCCAAACGGTGGGCATTCCGCGGAAAATTTAAATTGTTGTTGTAACAATAGAAATGTTGCCTGGTCATGAACTACCAGCCAACACCTTTATTACTCATAGCAACCAGCAGCTCAGTAGGTTTGCATGAGACTAGGGTATGTATGTGCGTGCGTGTGTGCGTGAATGCGTCAGTCTAGTTAGCCGCCAAGAAATGAAAAATAGGACAACAATGGTTTAATAAAGATTTATTTCAGAATATATATGACTGCAGTACATTATATTTTTTTTAAATAATTACTCAACTTCGGAGGGAAGTCCAGGTAGTGCCCTCCCGAAAAGAAGGTGGTGCTCCAAAGGTGTCTTGATGTTGGCACCCCGAAAGAAAAGATGTTGATGGTGGCACCCCGAGAAAAGGTGGCTCTGCTGGTGGCACCCCGAGAAAAGGTGGCTTTGATGGTGGCACCCCGAGAAAGGTTGTCTTCATGTTGGCACCCCGAGAAAAAAAAGTTAGGTCTTCATGGTGGCACCCCGACAAAAGGGTGGTTTTCCTGTGAAAGAGTTATGGCTGGTATTAGCACCTTGTGGAGGACTTCACAGGACTTCACGATCTGTTTCTGAAGTATGGATCTTCATGCGTTCTTGCATTTTGATAAATTGCATTCATATACTTCAGAAACAAATCTATGAAGTAGCAAGGGGAATAAAAAAGCCAAAAAGCAGATAACTTTCAAATGTTCACAACATGGTAAAGATTAAAAAAAATATATAGATATATACAAGAGCGAATAGATAGAACAACAGTTAAAAAAAGATTCTTAAATGCTTTGTATTTTCAGTCCTACCGGATCTTTTCAGATATATAGTGATAAATAAAATAAATGTACAAAGTATGTTCAAAAATTTACAAACTTTTTCCTCACGCCTTGTAAAACAAAATTACAAAAATGTCCAATAGATCTTCTCATTGCGTTCTCAATTAGCAAATCTGAGTGCTAGGTATTTTTATGTAAGGAATGTCATAAAAAAGTGAAACATTAAATACACACAAGATAAGGCATCGTAACACAAAAATATATGGCTAGAAACAAAGAATAGTGTTCAGCGACTCTTTTGTTAGATAATTAATAAATATACAGTGTATGATTGACTTGATATTCAAAGATTAAAATGTTCGCCATCACATGTTCATGGAATAAAATGTATAAATCGGAAAAATCACATTCCTACACATAGCTGTAAAATAAAAAGTAAGAGGACTAAAAATATGGCAAACCATAGCTATCAAATCGTTATGATTACCTTGATCATCACATGTTGCACACACACAAAAGATGGTCTTAGAGAGACATAATTATATTAAGTGTTAACTATTTGAGTTCAGAAAGCAAAAGGAAGGAGGTATGTGTTTCGACATAAAAGGTAACCTTGGTGGAGAGTGAGAGCATACCCCCACACATTAGATGTGCGCAGACGGTGTAATATAATAATCTTTCCATCTGAAAGAAAGTAGAGATGGGAAAAAGGTAGAGGTGAGAAGCAAAATAGTTATAAAAATGTACTAGTATAATGAGGAAGCAGTTGCTAAAAATGGAAGTTGTAAACTATTTCTATATGGTAGCCAGGTAAATAATATAAAAATAATTTTGAAAACGCGTGAACCGTTACATTGTATAGTTTCAGAATAATTATTATTACATTTTATATGTACTAGATTTCACCTCGGTTGATAAATTAAGAAAAATACTGTTTGAAAAAATAAGAATGGTGAAAAATGCCAGCAGTATCAGTACAAAAATGTTCATGTATATAGATTTAGAGATTTTCCCTTCTGTCGGACATTTCTTATTTCCATTAGATTTCTTCTTTTTAGTTTTGTCAGTCTGTATTTTGTCTTGAACTGTTTCAGTGTAATTATTAATAAACATATTTGCTACATTAACAACATTAATTCAAGCAGAATTTCATCAGTTTGGGGTTGATTACATGAAAAAATGTGTCTTTAAAGAAACTCGTCTATATGTATATTGATGTATTATTTTGCAATTTTCATCAAAACTGCTTTATGCAATTGCCCAAAAACTTACTTTTATACCTATTGGCCCGAAATCAAAATTTTAACAATACCTATTGTGAATAAGGGCTGTAATTTGAGCTGTATACTGTGATGGAAGGGTTACGCCTACCAACTATAAGCTGTATGTATTTAGTGTACCTATCAAATAATTCTGTACTTCATGCTCTACCTATAATTTTTGTAATGACAAGAACATTTATTCAGGCTGATATTTCACCAGTTTGTAAAACAATGTACTTCTCTGAGAATAATAAGCCCTCTGCAACAGTTTTAATGTAAGGCATGTTTTCTGTCACATCTCATGAGACTCTCTAAATGTGTGCAAAGGTTTACAAATAGGCCCAAATACAACGTAGAACGACTGAAAGACCCAAGCACCCAAAACACATTCGAGCAAAAACTGACAACTAGAGCAGCAGACTTAGAAAAAACAGAAAGGAGGGAATGGAAGAAATACCAAGAAACTATCCTGGAAATCGCAGAAGAAGTTATAGGACAGAAGGAACACACGAGGAAGGAATGGATCACCGACGACACCTGGAAATTAATTGCAGAAAGAAGGAAGAAAGAATGAAGTCAAGTTGATTGACTCAGTACTTCCCACACGTTACGCTGATACCAGTTTATTATTCTCCCATAGCATGAAGCTTTAGTCTAAGATCCTTGTAACCAAATAATCGCCAGCCCCCTCCCCTAAAATTGTCATATGCCGCTAGGTCTTTCCTTCACATGTCAATGGACAGCCTATTATCGATACTACAAACTTCTCAGTTTTACAACCCCCACCGCCCAACCACCTCACTTTCACCCCCACCCAAAAAACTTGTAGGAAATGATCAGGAACCTCTAAAACATCTACAAACCAAATTTGAGTTGTTTTAATACTTTTCGGTCTTTGATTATTGCCACGCTGCCACTGACACAATTTTTAACAAGCATAAGCGTTTTCCATTCTCACCACGGTAACAATATACTGTGCCAAATCTTCATTAGAATCAATTTAATAGTGTCCACGTTACAAAATACAAAACGATTTAAACCAATAAATTCTCGTGTGTATACAGAAAATTCTAAGTCCCTTAATTTCCGTAATAGGCTAGGCAATGTTCGGATGGACCTAAAAAGGTGATTTGTGTCGCTAGATCTTCCTTCCCAGGTTAGTCGACAGCCTATTATGAGTACAAGAAATTTTTTAATTTTTCAACCCCCAACCCCCCAACCACCCCAATTCCACCCCCCCCCCCAAAAAATCGCAGAAAATGATCAGGAACCTCTAAAACGCTTAAAAACGAAGTTTGAGCTGTTTTTATATTTTTAGTTTTTTTATTATTTCTGCGCCGCCACTGGCACGATTTATCAAAGCCATGAGCGTTTTCCATCTTCTCCATGGTAGTATTACTGTGTCAAAATTTCATTAACATCAATTCAACAGTTTCCTCGTTACAACGATCTAAAGCAATACTCTCGTATGTTTATATCAGAAAAAATTCTAAGTCCTTTGCTTTCTGTAATAGGCAAGGCAATGTTCGGACGGACCTAAAAAAGTTATTTATGTCGCCAGGTCTTCCTTCACAGGTCAGTGGACAGTCTATTATGAAAGCAACAAATTTTTCAATTTTACCACCCCCCCCAACCACCCCAATTTCACCCCCACCCAAAAAAAGTAGAAAATGATCAGGGACCTATAAAACGCCTAAAAACGAAGTTTCAGCAATATTTAATTTTTTTTTTGTTTTTGCTAATCACTCCGCCGCCTATGCACCGATTTTCAAAATTATAGGAACATTATCTACTACGACCCCACAGCATACCGCTGCCCAAATTTCATCACAATTCATGCAGCGGTTACTGAGATTACGACGTTAGAAAAACGCCAACAGACAGACAGACAGACAGACAGACAGACAGACAGACCGACAGACAGACCGACGGAAATGAGTGACGTGGATTTTCGTTATGTAGACATCATAAAACGCCCAAAAAGCGTGTTATCTCAAAATCGAAAATTTTCGCGATCACAATACTCCCCTCACCTGTCGGTGTGGGAAGTAAAAACAAGAAATAATGAACAACCCACAGCTAGGACATAAAACACTAGACAGCTATTACAAGAAGCTGAACAACGCCGTCAGACGGAGTGCCAGGAGGGACAAGCGTCAGTGGGCAGACAAACTAGCTCAAGCAGCAGAACGAGCTGCCTTAGAAGGCAACACCAAAAACTTATACTCCATCACGAAATCTCTGATTGGCAATAGAACAAAAATTCAGTCCACACTAAAAGGAAAAAATGGGCAAATAATAACTGATTCGAATGAACAGCTAAAGCGATGGAGTGAGTACATAACGGAGACTACATCTCTAGCTTCACAACATGACTGTGCAGAAGAAGGAGACTACAATCCACCACTGAACACAGCACTTGAGGTGGACACATCAACCCCAAGACTGGATGAAATTAGGAAGGCTATTGGATTCCTTAAGTCAGGTAAATCACCAGGTCCAGACAATGTGCCACCCGAGTTACTGAAAGCCAGTATCGATCCCACTTCAACTATTTTGCTTCCCACAATAACAGCAATGTGGCAAGAAGAAAAAATACCCGAAGACTGGAAAGAAGAACTGATTATCAACTTGCCAAAAAAAGGAGACCTCACAGAATGCAGGAATTGGAGAGGTATAACTCTGCTAAACACGGTGTATAAAATACTAGCGATAATAGTACTGGAACGATTGAAACCTTACATAGAGAATACTTTGAAAATTGAACAAGCCGGCTTCCGCCCAGGTAAGTCTTGCATCGACCAAATAAATACATTGAGAATTATAATAGAGCAGTCGTATGAGTGGAACTCCCCGCTGCATGTAGTGTTTGTTGATTTTGAAAGGGCTTTCGACACAGTAATACGTACAAGTGTATGGGAATGCATGATACAGAAAGGCATACCCCAGAAGATTATAAACATCTTGAAAGAGCTATACGAGGATGCCACAAGCCAGGTTCTTCATAAGGGACATAAAGGTGAAAGAATTAGTATCAAGCGTGGTGTGAAGCAGGGATGTGTACTTTCGCCTTTGCTAGACTGCTTAATGAGAAAGGTATGTGATGGCCGAGGAGGCATTAGATGGGGACTGATGGGCAGCCTCCAAGATCTGGATTACGCAGATGACATCTGCCTAGTATCGCACAATATCCAAGACACGAAAAGAAAGATTGAAGTCCTTAAAACAGAGGCAGCAAACATGGGACTAAGAGTAAATGTGAAGAAGACCAAAGAAATGCGGATTAATATAGCCAACCACGAACCTCTTCTACTCTACAACGAAGTGATAGAAAGAGTCGACTACTTTGAATATCTAGGCAGCATAGTTAATAACACAGGAGGGACAGATCAAGATATTCAGCAGCGTCTACTAAAAGCAAGAAGAGCATTTGGGTCCCTTAACAGAGTCTGGAAATCTACCACGTACTCAATCAGAACTAAATTGCGCATTTTCAATAGCAACGTGAAATCAGTGTTATTGTATGGATGCGAAACATGGAAAAGCACAAAAGCCAATGAGCAAGAACTCCAGGTTTTCATTAATAGATGTCTAAGGAGGGTCTTACGGATTTTTTGGCCAAGGACAACCTCGAACGAGGACTTGTGGAAAATATCAGGGTTTAAGAAAGTAGGGGCGGAAATCAGACAGAGAAAATGGAATTGGATAGGTCATATTCTGCGAAGAGGAACGGAAGAATCTGTTGCTAGAACGTTGTTAGACTGGAACCCCCAGGGCAGCAGACACATAGGAAGACCAAGGGTGACCTGGAGAAGACCGGTTACAGATGAGGCAAGAAGAATGGGCAAGACATGGAGAGAGATAAAAGCGCTTGCAAAGAATAGATCAGACTGGCGTCAGTTTGTAGAGGCCCTATGTTCCTTAATGGAATGATGGGACTATATATATGTTTTCTGTCAGGTGCAATTTTTAAAGAACTGCTAAGTTTTGTTAAATATTTAGGATGGTGGTAAAATTGGAAACTTAATTCTCTCTCACAAAATTGTAAACTTTCTTTGGCTGGACATAGAAAAGGTTTTAACATTAAATCAACAGAAAACCTATTTGAAAATAGAGTGCCAAGATATTTTCTATTTGAGACCAACAGGATATTCTTAATGACAGTGGTAAAGTCTAACTCAAATCACCAACAAATTATGATTTATTGATTTAAAGGAATGTCTATATTCATTGATACTAATACTACCTACATCTGATGTCTGGTTCATCGTAGTCAAACACTACAAAATAAAAATAAATGCAACCTGTTTCCTGCTGCCACTTCCACTTCCACTTAAATGAACACCCAATTTACTTTGTAAATTTTCACTTAGGGTAGAAAAATTCACTATTAGGCCACTTTGAAGCCACTCTTGCTGGTCTTGATTTCCCTTCACTATCAAATCTTTTCGTAGGTATGCCCAGATGTGTTCTATTAGAACTGTATTTTTCTGTGATATTTCGGAGGTCCAGAAAACATTGTAGGTACCACATTGTGCTTTAAAATAGGTCTTATCCTTGGAAATGTTTGTAAATTATTTTCTTTATTCTTATAAATATAACCAGCCCTTACGAGAAATACTTTTCACCCACTTCTGTTTGAAATGCTCGTCTTGAGGAAAATTGAACACCCTAATATGTCCTTTATTGGAAGCACAATTGCTAGTGCAACCTGGTTCTACACACTTTGCAGGATCTTTTTATCTTTATAGTTTCGTAAATAATTAAAAACACATTGAAAATCACCTTCCAATCTTCTTTTTTACTCTGGAAGATTACACGAACGACTTAAAAACGAATAAAAGCTCGGCCCGCTATTCAGCGTTGACATATTTCAATGCTCTGACTTAGTGAGTAGAGTCGGCCATGTGCTAGGAGGATAAAAAGATCCGCTAAAAAAGTAAGTGAGCTGCACAAAAAAATTGTTTCTTAGAAATGTTCCATTTTTTTAACTAAATTCCCATTTTCAAGAAAATGCCCTCCATAACTATATTTTCCTGTCTCGTCCCCTTGATACATCCAATTTACATAAATTGAAGTTTGACATTGGTAAAAACAATAATCTATTGTACTTTATACCGTAATTTCTCGCTGATTGTTTCTTTTTAAAATTCCATTATTATGAAAATTGAATACAGCATTTTTGGCGACTACTGCGCCACCTGGCGGTTATTGCTGGAAGGCAAAATATAATTTCTACTGGTTTTACATGAGCATTATCTGTAGAACTATTACTAAAACGTTGTGATGGAGGCTATATCCCTTTAGGGCACCATTTGTTTCTGAAACTTACAGCACAGCCATAATACTTGTTATCGTTTTGGCTGCTTAAGAATTTCTTCCTCTACCCATCTATGTTACAAAACATTTAATATATCATTTAAAATTTTCACAATAATACGTAATAACATTGATAATTTTCATACAACAGATTATTAGGTAAGAACAGCTCGTTCAAAGGAGATCACGCTTATTTAATTCGTTCAACATATACCAAAGTTATTGTCATTGAAATAAAAACTTTTTAAACGTTCCCACACCACTACATCTTACAAGATAAAGCAAAAAACGCTTATCCAAAAGAATCTGAAATAGTTCATTCTACATGACGGTAATATTTATAATATACCTTCAATGTTCGAAGGATCACCCTTAAAATTTTTGCCGCATCACCCTGGATAACTACAGGGGCTTGACACCCTGGATAACTACAGGGGCTTGACACCCTGTATAACCAAAGAGGCTTGAGGTGCTGCAGCTCCTCGAATTATTTTCACTGTCTTCATGATGTATTAAAGGGGTGATACACGTACGAACTTTAAGTACGCGGTTTTTAAGTTCGCGAACTTACTCGGCTCGACGAGGTGACACACGTGAATCTGAAATCACTCATTTTGATAGTTTTCCTAAATAAACAAAACTTCTAACAAATGCCAAACACAACAAACGCGTTGCGCATTGATGGCCTGCCGAAACAAAGTGGTGGCTCGTGGCTCGCAGTACGAGCTAAGACCAGCTACGAGCAACATTTCAAACCAGTTGGCTCGCCGGCGGTTTGCGCGACGGTTTTAAAGTACCCCCCCCCCCCCCCCCCCCAGAAAAATATCATGATTATAACACTTATTATTGTCACATCTCAACATTTGTCAAAATTTGAAGAAGATTCAGCCGAAAGCAATTTAATTATTTTTGGTGACGGCGTGTTGTGCTGGGAGCTCCAAAATGCAGCTGAAACCCCCATCCAGTTGAGATATTGAGGATAGGAAGAACTAACAACGATATGGAGCAGAAGGAGATGATCGAGCTTCGGAGCTAAGGAAGGTTATGAAATATTTTAGTCTGTATCTACTAGTCGGTATTCGCGCACAAAGCCTAGCTTTCTGCGAACTATAATTAATATTTATTTGTATACTCCACAAATATTATTGATATTGAGTTATATTGATTGATTGATTGATTTGCATATTTTTGAGAAAGAGCCCTCTTTCTGATTGACTGTAACAGTTACGCTCTCTAGCAGTCACCTGCGGAACTTGAAAATAATGTCCATCGATTTTTCTTAGCCAATTTACCTAGTAATATTTTTTGGTCGAAGCTATATGATTAACGGTTACCGAGATCTTGCCGGCGTCCATTCTTATTAGACCACCCTGTGAGTATATGCAACCGTGTCCTTTCCAGAATCACCCCCTCACACTTCTTGATGGCGCTTTATTTAAAAACCCTGAACCACTTCAGAATAAAGCGTTTGTTTTACGTCTATAGTTCCTTACTTTTTCTTCGTTATTATCCGTACGATTTGTTGGTCTATTTTGTAACTTATTATACCAGCGGGGTAACACCATCCTAATCTGTTATACATAATGGACTTTAATTGGTGCTGCATGGGCCCAGACAGACCTTGCAGAAAGGGGAGAACGCATTTGAGATGCAAATCTCGTCCGGTATTATTGCCTCTCGATGTTTGTCTGTTGACGGTAGCTTGCATAGTTCTGTAGTTGGTGTTGGCTGAAGTTATAATAGGATCTGTCTATTACTTAGCCTTAGGACTGAGGTGCAAGTTACAAGGAAGGACGATATACTTGCGTAGGCATATCATGATAAAGCAGGGATAGGTAGTTCACTCCTACAGCAAGCCAGTGACGTCATTGTTACTTAGGTACGCGGTGTTCGTTAATATTTTAAGGTACATATACTAAGTCCTTTCGGGCTTTGGCTACTTTTCACAGGTAATTCTGGGGGATAATATAATTACGTTTATCTTTTCACTACTTTATTTTCACTTCCCGTATTGTAATCGCGAACATTTTAGATTTTCAGACACAAAAACTTATTATTTGAGCATTTTATGGTATAATCACCTTCATCAGTTTATACTACCAGAACAGGTTACGGTTTGTGAATGCTTTTTCCGTCATTAAAGACATTTTATTATTATTATGTTTTTTCAAGCTCCTCTCGCATTACTGCGGTAGCAACAATTTTGACGGGCTGTGCCAACACCTGAGCTATTACTGATCGGAATTTAGGAAAGATCATACTATATTACAGGTCTTAAGGATTCCAGACTTTTGGGATATTTTATGTAACCTTTCTTCCAGGCCCAACTGTTGTAGGTGTCGTGTAAATGTGTTCGGTGTGAGGCCTGAGATCGACATAATGAGGGAATAACTTTATCTCATTTCCAGAGTCGCTTCACTTCTATGGCAAGGTCAGTGTATTTAGATACTTTCCCAGCGCAGGTCTTTTGAACATTCACATAACTGGGAATGGCAATATCTATTAAGTAGGTAACTTTGTCTGCCTGTGTCTGAAACACTATATCTCGTGTGTTTGCACTGATAGTTTTGTCTGTGTGTACTTCTACGTCCCAGTATAGTTTGTATTGATCGTTATCGAGTACTGATGTTGGTGTATACTTATAATATGGATCTGAGTTTTCGATTAGTTTGTTTTTTGTGGCTAATGCTTGATGTATGATTTTGGCTGCCGAGTTATGTCTAGCCGTGTATTCAGTTCCAGCGAGAGTTTTGTATGCGCTTGTTATGTGGTCTATTGTTTCCTTCTGTTGGTGACATTTTCTGCAATTATCGTTGGTTATGGTAGGATCTTTAATTATGTATTTCTTGTAGTTTCTCGTCACAATAATAATAATAATTATTATTATTATTATTAACTATGACAGCCCATAAAACAACTTTGTTTGAGAAAGCGCAACTCTTCTCATGCACAAAAATATATAATAAATTACCAAATAAATTCCGTAGGAACAGTGATTTACTTACTCTGAGAAAACGTCTATGAAAAAAATTGTATTTCTATATCAATACTTTGCTGACTTCGTTTTTAACGTAGTTTGAGTATTTTTTCAGTGGACTAGAAATTTAATGAGCTCTATTATAATAAGTCAATTGGATCTTTATTTTAGTTATTTGTTTTAATATTACTTTGTAAAGGATTTTGACCTACTGTGATGTACTTCAGTTACTTTTTGTAGGATAAGGTCATTCATACAAAAACTCCTTATTTTTCTATTTGCGACGTTTCGACTTATATTAAGTCATCTTCAGGCAACAGAAAATCGAAGTTTTTATAGTTATTAGGAAAAAAAATCATAAGAATTTGACTAGATAAACAACAGGATTAATAAACACTGCCAACGGTATTAAAATAGAACGCCACAAGACACGTACAGTAAAAACGAATAAAATTATAACAAACAGGAACAGAATGAAAACATTAATGTGCAATAAACACCAAGGACGAGTAGGTGGATTCAATGTACGGAGAATGAGCGGCAGGAGAGTAAAAAATGGTAAGAAGATATGATTCTTTGCCGAGTTTTAAGTGCGGTCCTGTCACATGAGTATTACAGATATGGTTCGCACCACGCCGCGAAACGGAAACGATCATACACCCGTGAAGTCCTAGAGGCATTTTGACCACATTCACCTACACTAAAATCATATCCACCATATCCATTCATTATTAATTATGCCGGTTGCACCATTTTTGTGGTATTAAGGTCCGATGTAGCACGTTAACACTTGAGAGAAGTCAACAGCTTGCTGCTAGCATTGTACGTAGGCTTGTTCTACAGCATATGGTTACTTATAAACAATAGTATTCTTAGGTGTGGGTGGGGCATTGGGATGGTAGAGAAATGGTAACTCCCAAACTTTTGTTATTACCAAGATTGTGTGAGAAGTATTTGGTTAAGCTACTAATGATTGTAAGAGCAGTAACAGACAGATAGTAGAGATACTGTGTAAGGCTTTCGCGGCCATCGTCCAATGAATTTTTGGTTCTTGGGTTTTTAGGCCGGCGTCGTTTAGCGTTAAAGCTTGACGTTTCGCCACCACGAGTGGATGGCATCTTCAGAAGCTATTTCACTTCGGCGACTTCCAAAATACTGACGTCTGGTTGATCTGCACGTGTATTTATACCTGCTAATGGTGACGGGGCCCAACCAGGTAGCGTTGGTACCCCCGCCCCTTCGCGATACGGTAGTGTCTTTAGGTCCTTTAGGATGGGTATCCATGTCCGGTTGACTTTCTGTGTTTCTTCTTTCCTATTGAAATTATTATGATGTTTTTGTATTTCGATGGCTTCCCTTTGAAGTCTGGCATGGTATGAAGACGTTGCGGCAAGAACCTGAGTTTCTTCAAACTTGATCCTGTGACTTCCCTCCTTAATCGCATGTTCGGCTACCGCTGATTTGTCAGTATGGCCTAGTCGACAGCTAGCCTTATGTTCTGCGATTCTTGTGTTTATAGATCGCTTCGTTGTTTCTATGTGTACACTCCCACATGTGCACGGTATGCGATATACCCCCGGTGTTGTGAGTGGGTCTCTTTTATCCTTCACCGTTCTCAAATATTCCTGTATCTTTCTTGTGGGTTTGTAGATGGTCTTGACGTTTTCCTTTCGTAACATTTTTCCTATTCTGTCTGTTACTCCAGGCACATAGGGTAGAAAAGCTTTTGCTGTCGGTTTAGGTTCTGGTTTTGGATAAAGGCAACGCCACAGTGGTGATGGACACCGAAGACTACAAAAATAAAATAAAAGCATTGCTAGAACATAGGACAACCTGCTATTCCTTGACACAGGTGCTGTCGGATAACGGCCCTTTCGGGTATATAGAAACAAAATTCGGCGAGCGTCGGACGATGGCTATCGACATTGCTGCCAGAGCGTCACAGTCCATCACACCCTATTTGAGTGCGGCAGATTGATTGATTGCCTAAGGACCTGACCCCAGACAGCACAATTATATCTAGCGAACAACGCTGGAACATAGTTCAAGGCATTTTAAAATAGAAAGAGACAGAAAAAAACCTAGGTACACGTACCAAGAAGAAGGAGAAGAAGAACAGACTAAACTCATCTTGCACTGCGAAGAATATTGGTCAAGCTGAAGTCCGGTGCAGATGGAGAGAAGAGGTAAGAAAGAGGGACAGATTTTAGCCGGTCTGGCCGTGGTGGTGGCCATGTCGGATGGACGCGTTTGCGTTGGCATCATCAGAGGACTCAAGTTGGTTCAACGCCGGTGGACAGACTCTACCTCGTACTTCCGGGTATGCGAGTGCTTCTGTTCTTGCGATCAAGCCGATTTCCGAAACCCTCTGTAATAAAAAAAGTAGTTGAAAATGTGCAGTCGGTATTGTTGATTATTAACTCATATTGAACCTAAGCGTTTATCATTCCGCTTTTCTGATATTGGAGGTATCATTCTTCATTGGGTCTAGGAATTTTTGTGTCACGTAGGTGGTACTATTACACTAGTTAGTGTTTTGTGTCCTTGCGTGATCCTCAATTTTCAGAAACTCAGTTATAATTCAAAGCAGCGATGCTGTTGTAGGTAGCTATGCCTAACTTACTAAAACTTGCTTGGTATATCCTAAGCACTTCCTACCTCGATGCAATACATCGCTTTATTAGTTTACTTTAAATAGCATGTTGACCTTGATACCACAAGGCAACAACGAAATCGATACCTGCATCAATGTTTGCCCGCCTACCACCAGCCATGCTACAAATTAGCTGTTATGATCCCTTTAACACATACAGACTTGCTGACATCATGCATGCGAGTATGTAATATAGTTTAGGGAAATAAGTGGTCGATAGTTAAATAATGTGGGTTTCCATGATATAAAATTGTTAAATAAAAAACCCAGCCACCAAAAATGGACACAGATACAGAAAAAATGTGGTATCCACATATTTTCTTCTATCGTGAGAATAAGATGAATGCATACTAACTACTAAATAATCTGAACACCTAGAAAAAAAAGTATGTTCGCTTTAAATTGTGTGCACAGCTTGGCAGTACCCTCTCTAGTACACATCTAATGTTTCTTGTTCATTTACATCAGCGACGTCCCACTGATAGACTACGCTACGTTAATAAAATGTTTGTAACCACTTTGGTTGGAAGTGCGACGAAAGGGGGAGTGTTTATATTATGGAAGCATAGCCAGTGGCGTAGACGTAAAATTTTTACGAAGGTGGAATTTGAAACATACTTTCAGGCAACATATTAAATAACTTTACGTAGCAAACTTTGTAAACGAATGCACGACACTGTATTATTAGGTTAAGTGACATACCTGCGAAAACTGATTCCAGAGTTCTTAGAATACAGCCTGTTACAAACTACACAAACTATCACCGTTGTTTTTAGGTCTCTATTGCCTGTCCACGCTTTAAATGCAACAATAACACCGACAAAACCACAAGAAAACTACCAACAACCAACACGCACATAAAGTTGTCGAATTTCATTACAAAGCCAAGAAGAGGTCAGGTTCAGTTTTGCTTCCGATTGTACACAATGAGTATGTTTACAAACATACCTTTGTTTTGCTTGAAATGGCGACAAACAATTGCCCTTCAGTGCGTAGTCTATCAGTGGGACGTCGTTGATTTACATGCTATTTACCTGGCTTACATGGCACCTCTAAAAAGATGCTAGACCTGTAAAAGCAAAGCAAGGGTTTTTGCCAAAAAGTATTATATCTGTTGCGAATCTGGCGAGAGACTAGTTGATTGTAAAGATGCTTCCTGGAGGACGACAGTTCCAGTTTACGCAGTTAACCCTTCTCGAACGCGGTGTGATTGTAGGCCAGCAAGAACGTGGTGCTCCTTTCAGGGTAATTGCTGTAACCATGGGGCGTAGCGTAATTACAGTTGTAGTTGCATGGCGTGCTTGGATCTAAGAGAGGCGAATGCAGCAAGCTAGATGTTCTGAAGTACACCGGAGAGAGAACTACAGGCCAGCAGAGTCGTCAACTACAATTACTGACTCTTCGAGACAGAAGGCGATTCACTCAAGCTATTGCTGACCCTTGGTATGCAGCTATAAGGAGGCCCCTTCGAATTCGTGGATATCACAGATTATTTTCATTCATTCATTCAGATCATATCGTCGGTATCTAGTGCTTCCATCTACTGCAAATCGTCGTCACTAATGGTTTAGTTGGTGCCAAGAACACCGACAATGGCATTCCGAGTGGCATCGGATGGCCTTCTCCGACGAGTTGCGGTTTTGATTCGGAACACACAACGGACACCAATGCTTTAGAAGATGACAGGGTGAACAACGTGATCTTGTTCAGTTTGCTGTTGAGTGCCATGTACATCATTCTATTAGTTTAACGGTTTGGAGTGCTATGGCATTTAACAGCAAGTCACCTTTACTTGTGATTGTTGGCCCAATGATGGTGTTAGAACCAGTTGCCATTGTATATGCCCGAGGTGTCGAAGAGGGTTTGTTCCAGCAAGATATGCGCGTCCTCATATTGCAAGGGTGTCGATGAGGTTCCTGCAGGAAGCTGGCCTTCACGATCACCCGATTTATCGACAAATGAAGAGTATTAGATTGAATATGTCGCTATATTCGGGGCTGAACAAATCCTCTGACATGAATATGCTATGAGGGAGGTTTGGGAGCTCTAGAGTTTATTAACAACCAGATTACGAGCATTTCGCGTAGGCTGGAGGGGTGCATTCGTCGACACGGAGGACCCAATCATTATTGATCTGCTGTATCTTTTACAAACTTATCATATTGCACTTACTGCAAGGGATGTTACCTAATTGCATCCCTTTTCTTCTCATTATACGGATGTCACTTGCGAGTAGTATATAACTAAATGCTACTATGAGTCGCCTTTCTGGTGGCACTCTGACGTCAAAGAGGAGCAGCAGTACGACGGAACCTGGGCGCATGCTGGGAAAGAGTCCAAGGCTAGAGCAAACCACAGCGGAGCATTATAAAGTGTTAGAAAAAAGACTGGCAAAACTCATTCACTTCGCCAAGAAGGAACATTGGAGGAAGCTATGCCACCGTATAAAGAATGACATCTAGGAATAGTCCTGACGCATATTCATTGAGCAGTTACTAGGGACTACACCGGCATATGCATGGTACGATGACAGGAAAGACGAGATGACGCGTGAACTGTTTCCGACTAGGCAGGACACTTGGTTAGAAGTAAGCCCATACGAGAATGTCAACTTGAATAGATTGAAGGCAGGAAAAGCACCCGGTCGAGACAATATACCGTCAGAGTACACAAAGGAAACGATCGTCCTCTTCCCCGTTTTCCTGCTAAGGGCCGGTTTCTCAATGTCTAGTTAAATATTTATCTGGAAGCTAACGGTTAACTGTTAATTAAATTCTCGCAAATCTTATCTGACAGTTAATATCCATAGAAACGCTAAATAGTAGCTACCTATCTGACACTTTTAACTGGACATTGAGAAACCGGTCCTTAATATGTTAAATGGGCTGTTTAATACGCAAACATTCCCCTCCTCAATTAAGTCGGTCAGCCTTCTGAGCTCACATCGCCTCACATACCCATATGTCTACTGAACACTGTATGGAAGCCATTCGAAACAATGATCCTCCAGAAGCTACAGAAAGAAATAGACGAATGACAAAGTCTGTCGGTGGTCGAACTACCAGTGATGGAATTAGCGAAAAATTCAAAGGACAAATAGTAATCATATTAATATAATAATCTGTACAACATTGTACTGCATCATACGATAAACATGGAAAAAATTCTTGGCGCCTTACTTGGCGCAAAGAATTTCGCAGCTACTGGCCTGGATGATGGCGTATATACCTACTGGTGGAAAACATCTCCCAGTTGCCACTGGCATTTAACAACAGCTTTTAACTCGTGGCTGAATCAGGAGTAGCCAATTCCGGCTTAGTTTTTGGGATCAGACAAATCTCCGGTCTTTTTTTATTATAGAGGGTTTAGGAAATCGGCTTGATCGCAAGTACAGAAGCACTCGCACACCCGGAAGTACGAGAGGGAGTCTGCCTGCCCGATGTTGGACCAAATTGTGTCCTCTGATGCTCTGATGATGATTCTTCTCCATCGCTTAATACCATACCGAAACTCCGTATAGCGTCACTGAATGGATGACTCCGTTCAAGGTCTGTCTTTCTGTCAAGCTTGGGCCGCCTACGTTTGGCATTATGCTTGATAGTAATGCCACCTTTCTTGCTGCTTTCACCGCAGTTCTCTTCATACGTTCGTTGAAACATTGCTCAAAGGCTACGGTAATCCCAAAGTACACTATACATTCTTTACTATCTGGCTGTTATTGCTCTTACAGCCAGGAGTTACCATTTCACTACTATCCCAATGCCCCACCCACATCTGCGAATACTATTGTTTATAAGTAGCCATATGTTAACCGGCATAACTAATAATGAACTGGTGGATGTGATTTTAGTGTAGGTAAATGTGGTCAAAATGCCTCTAGGACTTCGCGAGTGTATACTGATCGTGTTCGTTTCGCGGCGCGGCGCGAACCATATCTGTAAGACTCGACCGCACTTAAAACTCCGCAGAGAACGAATAGTACATCTTTTTTCACCATTTTCTTATTCTTCAGCTGCTGATTCTCCATATAAAAAATTTTTGGCACCTTACTTGCCACCGGCATTTAACAACAGTTTTTAACTTGTAGCTGAATCAGGAGCAGCCAATTCCGGCTTAGTTTTTGGGATCAGACCGGAGATTTGTCTGATACCAAAAACCACAGGCCAATAAAATGTCTGAACGCATGTTACAAGCTCTTCGCCAGAATCTTGTACATGCGCATCCTTCAAGCTGTGAATCCTGTATTTCTAGACGTGTATCAACAGAGAGGGACAAAGAAGCTGACTGCTACCTGGCTGCTGGAGAACCTGTTGATTGACCCACGTTTCACGCAGGACAAGCAATCGAAACCTTTCTATGGCCTGGATTGACAATCGCAAGGCATTCGACACCACATCTGATGAGCTCATTGTGCGGCTATTGGAACGTATTTCGGTAGATGATCAGGTAGTACAATACATCAATCAACTAATGCCACTCTGAAACACCCGATTCACTATAACATCACGTCACCAATAAGGCACGTAATTCGTTATGGGCATGCAGAATGGTTGTAGGAGTGAATTGGGGGTTGACTCCTAAGATGCTTGGCTTGGCTTGTGTTCAGGCTCAAGGGGAGGCAAGGGTGTCTGCGTTCCGATTGTGGAGTTGAGGCAGTTGGTCCTTTGTGAATCCTGGCAGGAGACACTCTGCCATCCTCTCGGAACTTCAAAGGGATGACATTATCCTACATATGAGGAGTGATATAATTCCTCCCACATATCGCTTCGACTGCAAATTTACCGTGAGATATCCTACAAGGGAAGAGTGGGGGCTAAGCGGCAGGCGGCTTTTTGAGGGAAGAGGGCCAGTCTGGTACACCGACGGCTCACTTACCGACGAAGGCCTTGGCGCTGGGATCTATGGGCCAAAAACAAAGCTTTCCCTCTTTCTTGGAGGAAACACCACGGTATTCCAAGCAGAGATATATGCGATTTTAGCTTGTGTCTTTCGCGTTTACGAAATTCAGGGGCCAAGCAGGCGGATCACCATCTGGTCTGACAGTCAGACAGCATTATAAGCATTAAGTACTTGCAGGTTTACATCAAGGCTCGTTCTGCAATGTAAAAAGGTCTTGGATGACATTTCGGCGAGACATCAGGTGTCACTTATGTGAGTGCCGAGTCATGCTGAAGTTAGTGGTAATGAAATGGCGGACGCGCTCGCAAGGCGAGGGTCGAGTAATAACTTCTTGGGTCTTAA
The DNA here is from genome assembly GCA_951848785.1 of Callosobruchus maculatus. Lineage (NCBI taxonomy): Eukaryota > Metazoa > Arthropoda > Insecta > Coleoptera > Chrysomelidae > Callosobruchus > Callosobruchus maculatus. The sequence goes on from CATOUR010000228.1 coordinate 1,015,014, forward strand.
GCCGGCTTAGGGGCTGGCAGCAGGTACCATCAGAACGAAAATAGAGGTGTGGTTGCAAAATCAGCATCTTATCAGATGGGGAGGGATCTCCGGACATCTCCGTCAAGCTACGTAACTTATTTCAGGGCCTCTGGATGAGGTGGAACGGTTCTGTCTCTCGCTGGACAGAAGCCGACTAAGGTTACTTGTCGGCCTGCTATCCGGCCATAACACCTTCAAACGATATTTGTATGTGATGGGGGTGGTAAAGGATCCGACCTGTACACGCTGTGGCGAGGAGGAAGAATCCTCGGCACACATTCTTTGTCGTTGTGAAGCTCTTGGGTATCACAGGCAGGCTATACTCGGTTCAAGGGTTCTTGAACCTGAGGATATAAGATGGGCAGGAACCAAGGCCATCCTCACCTTTGTGATAAGGCTGGACTTGGGAACTAGGGTAAGGAGATGTGCAAAAGGGCCCGTTGGTAGGCCTATGCACTGGTGGTTCCAGCCACCAGATAGCCTCTCTCCCTCTTTCATTCATTCATAACATCACGTGAAACTCGGGTTCAGACAGAGTTGGTTTCATTCAAAAAATGGATTTTCCAGGGAGAGTCGTTGAGTTCCTTGCTCTTTGGCATCCCACTTTTACCTCTGTTCATAGCGCTGAGAAATACTAAAGGATACAGATGTGCTACGCCCAATAACCGGAGGAACAAAGTCATCCGTTTGTTTCATGTGGATTACCTAAAGCTTTTTGCCTCCGTCCAACGCAAACTACAACAGTCGCTGAGGATGGTAGGATTTCAGTCATGTTATCCGAATGGAGTTCGGAGCAGATAAATGTGCATTGGTAGATAACTCAAGAAAGGACGAAGCGGAGATAGTGAGGATGAGGAGCATCTCGTTGATGGGAGGATCTTGCAACAACTGCATGCTGGGACACTTATACCTACCTTGGAGCGGCGCAGAGTCGCATCACGTCCAGGAGGCAAATATGGCCAAAGAGTGTCTCCGCCGTAAGTACTTGTCCGATTCCGGCAGATCTGATCATCTGAACTGTCCGGTAAGAACAAAGTGGCTGCCACAAACATGCTTACGGTCGTACTGTTATTATACACCTTTGGTGCTATTCAATGGAAAGTGACCGACTGAAGGAAATTGACACGAAGACCTGCAAAAGGATCAATATCGAGAGAAGTCTACATTCTAAGTCCTCTGTCTTGCGAATATACCTCGTGTTTTAATGCCATTATGAATGGTCTCTCCATTATTATGTACCTGACCCCCGTTGTAGAGCTTGCCGACAGGTGCCAGATACACTTATCTATTGCTCACGGCTTAGGTCCATCGGCGCAACGGGGCTCTACGAGTGCTCTACTACTATTTAAGGTACTCACACGGTATCGGTGCTGCCATACGCCCCAGGGGAGATAGAGTCCGTTATGGAGAACGAGAGATGTCTTGTTTACTGGAACTACTCGTTTCCCACGCTCGAGTTTGTACAAGCAAAAAAGCCCGACATAGTTCTCCTCGACCACCAACAGAAGACGATTTTCGTTATAGAGAGTTTTCGGTACCTGCCGAGGTAAACGTCGTATCTAAGGAGGAGGAGAAGCAGACCAAATATCAGGAGTTGCTCGGGCAATATAAAAGGCCCTCGCCAGACTACACTGTAAGTCTGCTGGTTAGGTGCATTGGTTCCCTAGGCGGAATGAGAAATACGCTGTTCTCTGCACTGCACAAAAATGCCGGTGTGCTATGCGGCGGCGTACGTCTTAGCCGCCCGAAGGTAGAAGGATCCTTGGGTTCCTTGGTCTACTTAGGGCGGACGATTCGGGGACCCAGTGATTGCTTACCCCATGGTGTGAGGAGTTGCCAATGATTAATGGAACAGCTGCTTGATATGTTGGAGCCCGGGCTGCATCTTTTTTGTTTTAAATATAACAATAATAAAAGCTTTATTTTGAAGTATTGTTATATACAATACGCAAGAAGTATTGGGCGAACTCTAGCTGATGCTACTTTACTTAACTCCATTCAAGCTTTGAAAGAAAGGTAATATATAAACTTAAATATAAATTTACCATTACCTACATATTTTGACACAAAGAGTAATGTTTTTGGAATATCTTTTGGCAGTGCTTAATGTACAGCGTTTAATCGTGTTTTCAATGTCATTATGACTGGTCACTGCATTATTATGTAAAAGAGCGCTTGGAGAGGCTTAATCAAAAACAAGGTAAAACTGAGTTGTCTACACTTCTTACATTAACATTATGTACTTCACGTGTAGAGGGTAATTTACTCCGGAAGTAAGGAGAATTTGATATAGAAGGAACACGAAATAACAACATGCTCATATAGTACTTAAACATACCATCGATTTTAAGTCATCCTAATTTATTAATTTTAGAGGTCACTCTATCAAATTTTCTTAAACCAACTATCTATAAACCGACAGCAGCTACTTGAAACTCGAATACCTTACCGAACTCAGACGTTCGCGTGAGGGTTTTGAAAAGCTTTCGACAGCTCTCTTGATGAGTTTAATTTAATGCTAACACATTTCCCTTTCCTTACCTGTCTGTTACACATTCTGCTTTGATTTGTGCCAACAGGAGTGAAGGCGATATACCAGACAGCTGTTGAAATGGGTCGTCATTAAATTTATCTGACAATAAAATGAATTTATAAAGGCTCCCATATACGTTGCGCATTTTTTACAAGATTGTTCAACAAATAGTAGCATCATCGAAAATTGTTTGTCGCTGTAGTTACGTAGGTGCTGACGATACTCAAAATAATTGTACGTCATAATAAATCAAACTCTAAAAACTATTATATATCCATTATGCATGGTTCGTAATGCTCTAAACAAAGTGTTTAGTGATAGGTGTATTCCTGTCTATATTACCTCCAAAGGAGTCTCTGTATCTACCAAATGTCCCCCGCGCACAGACTTTTTAAGAATATACCTTCCGAAACCTGAGCAACATGAACAGTAACAAACGCAAATGCATGACTTTGTATTGCCAAATGGATTGTGTATATGATCACCCAAATCACGACTCCAACACCAGTTAAAGTTGAAAGCAGACAAGTAGCCTAATGTTTACACAACAGAACAATCATTTGAACATAAATGTTATCTGGTCCGCGATCACTATGCTGCGCCACATTTTAATCTATGATCTAAATTTTAATATTATTCCGTTAATGCAAAACGCACAAATCACAGCGATTGTACATTCCGCCACATTGGGTTCAGGCAATGAAACATTGATTTATTCTGTAATATATATTGTAAATGTTTTAGATATATATTTTAATTCACTATTTTTAGACATAAATAATATTGAAAATTATTACTAGATTATTATTATTATAGCTATATTACATTTGGATTGATCTTTTCAGAAATTTTATTTCCACTATTTACTTGAGATTTTGTATTTAATCGAGTAGACAATTTTCGTTGCACCAAATTTGACAATTATATTTAGTTTAACAGATGAGTTGAATGATATAAGGGCGATAGGTCAACCCCGTGCAACTAAGTAGCTTATAGGTAAATTCTCACAACTGCATTCCATATATTTATTTTCTAAAGTGAATATTGAATGGTCGATATGCGATACGTATTGTGATTAATTTTCAACTGCATAATTTATTGCAACCATTGCTTGTATCCTACATGAGAAAGTGTTATATCAATTCTTTTATCTTGTAATAAATTGATTTTAAGAAAACCTCTACGTATTATTTTCCCATTCGCACGCACTTGATTTGATGAGTGGCTTATATGGGTGGCATCAAACTACCTATGTATAGCAAAAATCAGCCCTTAAGGTAGATCTTATATAGCAAATTTAGTAAAATTTACACTCTACCAATAAACCTTCTAAAAATGGCTGGATAACTTGAAATCGCAAATTCGCGATAAATGGTTAAACGTGGCTACACCGGGAGGACGCTTAGAATGAGAGCACTGCCAGTAAAGTAGTTTTTTTAATATTGACTGGTGGCATGTGACTTTGGCGTATCCAGTTCGGTCCTAGGATGTTTCACCTTCCTAGACGTTGGCTAAGCGCACCTGTAAATTTGTATCGGCGACAGCCCTTCGATGGTAACGTTCAGTACCTGGGTACCTTAAATCTCTAGCTCGGGACCCACCTAAGGAAAATTTATCTAATTTATCCAGCTTCGAACCAAATGTGACCCTAAAGCTTTTGAAAATTCAAGGCGTTACTACCTACGACTAACTGACGACGTCGTCTTTGTATGATGTTCGACATTACTAGGAATTAGTCAGCATTTTCAAAGAACCGTCAACTACGTTGTACTGATTTGCCGACGTCAGCTGAACGTTGGTTTGTTTGACATTATGAAGAGTCCAACGCCTTATTGTCGCTGGCATTAGGTACACCTGAATTATAGTACTTAAGCTGACGTGTTCACCTCATTTTACATTCACCCTTAGTCACCTAATTTACCTTACAGATTAGTGAGTCACTGCCGACGACCGTTATTCTGACATAGGATCATAATAAAGTAAATATAACCTATAAAACTAGATACAACATTATTTTTAACACGCTTTTATTAACTTCACCTGTGCGTGGGTGGGTGGGTGAAGTTGTAACTCTACTTTGGCTTACTATTTTGTTTGTATTGTATTCGCCAACAGCACTGTCAACACGAAATAGGTAACCTTTCGCATGCCACTGAAAATATAGTTGTGTTTTTAATCAAATGACATCCTTGCCAAGCATACAGCCGATCTACATTCATGGAGTTTCTTAAGAATGTTTTGATTCTATTAACACTAGAAAAACAAATATCGGGTTCAGTAGTAGGCATTGGCGCAGTTATGCATTATTTTCAATAATGTTACTACTTCACTGTAGGTTTCATCCAAGTTGTTATTGAGTATAAATGAAAGTATATTTAAAGCACTTACCGTGCGAATACGTTGAAAAGTTTCCAGAGTTTAATAAAGATCACTAAGGTGCTTTAAATCTTTAAATGCTGGCCTTGCCCACACGTTATTACTTCCAGCGGAGTAGAATAATGAACAATGAAAGCAAAACAATGCATTCACAGCATCACAGGCACAAATCCGCTTGTTCCTTTGATAAGCTTGCCTTGAAAATGTCTTGTGTAGGAACTTTTTGAAGATTTATCTGCTTAGGTTAAATTTAAATCGGGAGTAGGGCTATCCAGAGGTTTAATATGGCTTTCTTCAGCATGCGATTGCCACGCGGAATTAGTTTTTAAAATATTTTGAACAATATAAATGCCATGATTTCAAAAAGTAAACAAACAGACCCGAGCGGCGCGGTAGTCTGCAACCCTCACAAGTTGCAGACTACCGCTTGCCTCTAGACCAGTGGTTCCTAATCTGGGGGTAATTACCCCCGCAGGGGTAAATCACCTATTTTAGGGGGGGTAACGAGGAACCTAATAATTGGGATGGTAAAATAAAAAATACAGAAAAAAGTTACACAGCACTGCGCAATCTCGACACATTTTGGCTCAAAGAAGGTGCATATCTTGTTTCAGCCTGCAGAGCTTTAAATATGCTAATACAATTTGCTACCACCTACAGATCTGAGAGTGGTTTTTCTACTTAAGTAACACTCAAAACAAAGGCCAGAAATCGTCTCAATATGGAACATGATTTGAGATTCGCTTTAAGTGAAGCTAAACCTAACACTAAGAAACTTGTGAATGCAAAACAATACCAACCTTCACATTAAGCCAACATTAATTAGTTTTTTATGTTAGAATTAGTCTCACTGTTGGTCAGTGTAACTGGGTATTATTAATCCACTGTTTATACATATAAATTAGTTAAAATTGTAAGGCTGTTGTGCAAATTATTATAAATGAAGATGGTTGTATTTGCTTGTACTATTTGTTTTGATAACATTTTTAAGGGGGGTAAAATCAGTTTTCCTCATAGGTTATAGAAGTAACAATATTGAAAAGGTTAGCAACCACTGCCCTAGACTGATGTGGCGAGGGCGATAATGGTCATAGCCTTATAGCCACGTTATAGCTTCGTATCTGACGTATTCTAATGCGGGAATTCAAGGCTATAGGATTCATGGCCCATGTCCATGCAGGAACAGACTGCCAGATTATGATTGAAATAAATAACCGTGGAGCGTAAGATTTTTTATTGAAAATCGTATAGGTAGATAAGTAAGATAATAGGTTAATTTTAAATCTACGATTTTATAAAAATTGATTTCTTCTATGGGGAGCTGTAACCCTCACACGCAGTCCGCCACTGGTTCTTACCTCATTTATGTTACAAAACGAATGCGCGTGGAGACAAATGATTAAATCAGCAAGAGCATGTAGCAATTATTGCACTACACATACGTATCCTTGTGGTCGTTCGTTCCTATTCTGCATTACTAGTACCCATCTTTACTCTTCCTGCTGCTGCCGCATAGCTGCCAGATATTCTAGGAATTTGTAACCAGTTTGTGGGTGCACACTGAATTTTGTCCCCGACGAGTTTATTGGCGAATTCAAGTTCATATGCACACACCCGCAAAGTTTTCGACTGTTGCAGCGCCGAGTTGCTGTAGTAGTTTTGTTTGTTATATGCTGTCAACGGACGAAATAGTGCAGTGATATTGAGAAGAAAACATTTGTTTACCACCAAAACTGCTATATTACCAGTTTTCATGCTGGCGTAGGGATGTGGCGACCCCACCGCCCAGAGGTGACGGTGCATGTTGCGCCGTCGGCCTAGTCAAGGGACGATAGTGCGTCGTGTACTATTAGCTCTGCAATCAGCTACAGGGGGGAGGAGTGCAGTCACTTACGCTTCGCCTGCAGTGCAATCACCCCCACAACACAATATCTCTGGCAAACTGGAAATAGGCGACGCCAAATGGCCTCACGGCTCATGTTTTGTCATTGGGCCGATGTCCCTGATTACTCATAAGTTACAAATTGACTTAATTTGAGATTGAAAATGCTCAACGGCTCTTCCAGGATCAAAAGATTCCGAATCTAAAATATTTGGATGTTCAAATCTCCGGGTGCCAGGTGGTCCGAAGAAACATTCAGAAGTTAGTTTAAATAATTGTGCTGCCACTCTCGCACTCGCCACAGATTCCCAGGCCTTGGAAAGGTGTTCAGAGCCGATTTCACAAATACACGAGGTCTTGCCTCCAACATAAGCCATGTCCATTAGCATCTTCAGGCAGAGACGCCACACATTCTGGCACTTACAGAAACTGGAGTTGGCACCCGACTTAGGGGTAGGTTTGGCTATGCGTGTACGTTAAATCTTGGCCTTCTTGTTATTGAGAGGAAGTGCTCGAACTGGAAGGGTTTGACATCGTATGGCTCAAAATATCCTTCCAAAATCATTCCAAATTCATATATTGCATCTATAGCCACCAAGTAGTAACAACTGCAAATAACTCTTCCAGAAGCTTTTAGCCACTGTGGGCGCGCTGCAATCACGTCACCCTAATTTAGAGGTAGTCCTTCTGGGTGACTACAACGTTCACAACTCATACTGGCTCAAACACCCAAATAAAACTGATAACGAGGGACATGAAGCTGATGTCATCGCTATTAGCTGCGACTTGGAGCAGACAGTCAAAGAACTAACAAGGATCGCCAGCCGCAACGGATGTTTTGCTAGTCTGTTGAACCTATGTCTCACAACTACTCCAACGATTTATACAGTGGAACTAACCGCTTCACTAGGATGGTCTGACCATAACACCGTCCCAACGCTATGCAGGATGCATTTTTCAGATATCCACCACACAAAGTCTCGTCGGGTGTGGCATTACGGATGAGCAAAGTGGGACGACCGAAGAGACAACTACCAGTCTTTTCCCTTCAAGTCACGAGAGCTATCAGCTTGCGCGTGATTGACAAGAACTAGGAGGAACACAATCAGAAAATTAAAAACAAGCTCTTCTTATGTCCTAGTTCGTTCAGAACATTCTGATCTGTAACTACGGCTGATAGTCAGAAGTTTTGCTATTACCACTCTTGACCAGAGAGGACAAGTCCATCGTTTCTACTCCTAAAGAGATAGCAGACACCTTAGGGAGGCTTTTTGCAGCCAATTCTACTGTAAAATTAGTACTCCGACCACCACCATACAGTTGACCTGAATGGCAAAGGTCAAATTTCAACATCGAGATGTAAAAAGTTTCCTGCAAAAACTAAAGACGAAGAAAGCTACTGGTACTGACCAAATTCCAGCCATTGTACTTAAACGCTGTGCCGCTGAGCGACACCTATTCTTTGCAAGCTCTTCAAACTATCGTTTCAGAGAGGCGTCTTTCCCGGTACATTGAAGATTGGCTGCATACAACCCGATCCTAGAAAAGACAAAGAAAACCAATCCCACCAGCTACAGACTTGTGCTTCTGAAATACCTGGACAACAATAACATCATAAATGATCACCAGTATGGCTTCCGTAAGCATAGTTCTACGAGTGACCTCCTGGACTACGTCACTCGCTTGTGGAGCAGAGCAATCGAAAGTCATGGCGAATTTCGAATTGTTGCACTTGACATATCGAAAGCCTTCGATAGAGTGTGGCATGAGGGACTCCTGGTCAAGCTTACTGCTTATGGACTACCACTTGGCCTGCGCCAGTGGCTGACTAGCTTCTTGAACGACCGACCTCTGTATGTTGTAGTCGAAAGCTGTTTATCAGACGTATTTTCAGTAAACGCTGGTGTTCCTCAGTGATCTGTCCTATCCGCTACATTGTTTCTGCTGTACATCAACGAGCTGCTCGAAATAACATCCACCTCAATCTACAGCTTCGCAGACGACCGTACATTAGTATCGTGCATAGAACCAGGCAAGCCACTATCATCCCAGGAAATGGTACGCCGGCGATAGCAACATGCGTCACAGATCAACGTATATTTGAAAAGAATTGTCGTGTAGGGACTAGTAAGCAAAGTACGGTTTAACGTACAGAGAGCTCAGGCAAAAACACTAAAAAAAGAGTCTCGCGTTGGCTTACCAACTGTGGAAATGGAGGGTCACCGAATAGTCGAGTCACCCCGTCCAGTTTAAGGGTGTGAACATCAACAATAACATGCCCTGGTACGACCACGTTGCGTCGTCAGTATTGCTAAAACGGTATCCCAGAAGCTTGGAGCTGTATACACCAGAGCATCTACTACTGCTCTACAAGGTACAGATACGACCATTGTTGAAGTATTGCTGCCATATATGAGGATGCACTCCGAAGCACTCTTCAAAGCTCCTGGACACCATCCGGAAGAGATCAATTAGGTTAATCAATACGCCTAACCTCACAAAGGACCTCCACAGCCTGGCACATCGAAGAAGGGTGGCTGACCTATCCCTGTTTTACATACTCTGTCACGAAATATGTTTGGGTGAGTTCTTCCCAGATAATAACAGCAAAGGCCGTTTGAACGAGGAACACTAAAGAGGCTCTGCGACCTCATCCTTACCGGGTCGGGGTTCCTACTCCCCGGACCAGTCTCCTCCAGCATTCCTTCTTTCAGATAACTTCGACAATGTGGAATGAGCTACTGGGGAATTTGTTTCCCGACGGCTAAAACCTGCAGCGTGTCAAATCTAACGTGCATTGATACTCGGTTAGCTCGTATAGAGCGCCGGACTATAATTCTCAAGGTCGCGTGTTCAAATCTCGCTGGCAGTCGGTTCTTTTTCCGGGCTTCTCTGGTAGCACCCTCAAAGCTGCTGTTATTTATGTTAGTACGCATACAGGGAATGGAGGTGAAGTTAAAAAAGGGGTTCACGCAACACAACAACGACCCAGTAGCCTAGTTATGGTCTATCAAACTGGTACAAATGTTTTAGAACATAGTGGCGCAAACAGTTTCCTAACCCGCACCTATTAATGCAAATAATAAACTTACTATTCGCAAGTTGTTAGGTTTATGTTGAAAGTGAGCGGGGCGATAATGTCTCCTTTCACTGCGATCCTATTATGTCTGTTGTGGCTCACATCTATTTAGAGTTCACCGTGTAATCAACACCACCTCTTGATGATGTAAATGTAAATGTATACTTTATTTCTTTCGACAAATGCATAGTATAGAAAGCCTCAAATGCATGATGGACATAACACATAAAAAATGCACAAAAAGATCATTCTCACACATTACAATAGTTAAAAAATTCGTCCAAGGTATAGAAACACCTGTCATAGAGAAGTAGTTTGAGATGCTTCCTAAAAGCCTTAAGAGTCGCTTTGGATGTTGTATTGGAAGGTAGTTTATTATAAATCTTTCGTCCATGTTGGTGCAGATTAGAATATGTTCAGCCTACATTTAGGCATTCTAAAGTGATGCTGTTGTCTAGTATTGAAAGTGTGCACATCACAACTTCTCTCATATAGATTCTTGTTACGGTATACTGATACAGACAAATTATGTATCAAAAAATACCTGTTAGTGTTAAAATCCAATATTGTTTGTAATACGGACGGCATGACGTTTTCGAACTGACATTAAAAAAACACCTCAGAGCTCGTTTTTGTATTTTAAGAACATCTAGGGCTGAAACTTCACTGAAGTCAGTTGTAGGTTCCAGTTGGGTGAATCTGAAATTCTGAAACCTAGCTCTTTCCAGTACTGGACAGGAGCACAATATGTGCTCCGCTGTTCTGTCCTCCACTTAGCAGAAACGACAGTCCGTCGTTTGTTCTAGACCTAACGTCCACATGCGGTTCCTCAGAAAACAATATCCAATTAACAGTCAACCAGAATGCGAAGATCATTCTTGTTCCATTCTATGGTCCTTGGGAAGGCTTGACTAGAGAGGTATGGTATGAACACCTTTGAGTGTAGTAGCCCTGGTGTAACTCGCCAGTGCAGGAGTACTTCCGCTCTGCCTAATCTGAGATGGTTTTCTTAGCGGTGCTTTTCGCAATGCGCGCAAGTGGGTCTGGTTCTAAGAACACAGATTCAGTTACTCCTCTTGCAAGTGTGTCGGCCAATACATTGCCTTCCACTCTGCTATGGTTTAGACCACAAACCAGTTACTTTGTTCCTTGTTCGTTGAGGAGATGTGTGCAGTTCGATACGAGTCTTGAGCCAACTCGTTTGGAGTTCAGCGCTTTCAGGGAAGCCTGGCTATCTTATATAGCTTTTTATAGATATGTTTGTTAGGGATCTGTTATTCACCTCCCTGACTCTCAACTCTATGGCTGTCATTTCTGCTTGGAAAATTGTGTTATATCTCCCAAGGTTTACTGAGATTTCTAATTTTGGATTGATAGGAGCTGCTCCCGCTCCTGTTATCATGCTTTAACTTGGAGCCATCGGTGAATAGAGCAAGACCGAAGGGTGATATGAAACTGTCACTCTTCTTCCATTCGTTCCTTCCTGGGAAAAGTACGCTGTAGGATCTCTCCGAGTGCGCTTGGCGAACCGAGTCTGGGACCATTCCGAGTAGGTGGTAGTTTTTAATATTACTTATAATATCCGTTCTCTCTGGTCCTAGTTCTTTTTTGTTCTCGCAGATTTTTTTTCCAGCAAAGTCTTAGCGCGTCCAAGACACAGCCTTCCAAATTTTATAATCGCTGTGATATTCAATTTTTTCCTGATATCTACTTATACCGAAAATGGTGATTTACACCTAAACGGTTCCCATGTATGATACATTAAGTCACACTAGAATTCACCAAGAAATCTGAATATGCAATAATATCCGTGTCCAATAACGGGAATAACCAGGTATAAACGAAAAAATGTACCTATTTGTTTCGGTCAAACATTTTTGCTGAGAATTTTGAGATAGGTAGTGAATCAATATCTTGTTCACAAAAACAGTCATCATTTTTTGGCAATGAGATATTCAGTAAGAATATTACTAACATACTTGCAGGATTGCCAATTCATACCATTACTAAAAAATGAAATCTGGGATGCACTTCTTCGTCAGCTGATACCTATCAGATAGACGTGAAGCCAGTTTAAAGTATCAGGTAACAGAGTATATCTGCTCAGCGACCGCCGTCGCGAATTATAACATGATAAAGCTTAATTCAGATGCACACGACATCCGATGATACGACGAGAATTTCGTACCGTCGTATCGTCGGATGTCGTATACATCTGAATTAAGCTTTCGGCTGCCGACTCCAGGCGGACTGTTCAATTCGAACTGACAGGTCAGCCGGGTAGCCGGCATTACAATGTGACTTTTTTATGTTAACGGATAATAAACGTTGTATGAGAATGGTTTACTAAAGAAAACATTAGTGGAGACGTTCGTTGCTATTTCTCGCTTATAGATTCTAATTTAAGAGGAACTAGAGGTGAAAGTGCACTTATCACTAGCTATTCTATTGTCATAAGTACCGCGAATACATATGATAGTTCTATCAAATGTATACGTTTGCACAGCTTTTGAGTTCATTCAGTGAACGTTCGAATTTTTGAGGTACATTTTTAGCTATTGATGTAAAATGGAAGCGTTTCTTTTTCTAATATGAGTGTATGCATTGCGATGATACGCTAGAACAATAAATTCAGCCAGCCTAAAAAGTGTTCATTTATGATTAACGTGGAGCTATTACTTCTTACTTTTGCCAGTACCGTTCCTTAACAAGTTCTTATGACTATCTGTCTTGGCCTAGGTTGCGCCAATGTCGTAATTTTCTGGTCAACTCAACGGAGTAGACATACAGTTGCTCTGGGCGTACATACCAATATTTTCGTTCGACACAATTTTATGTAGATATGTATCTGCCTAAGACTGAAGCATTCTAAAAGCATTCGTCCTAAATAAACGGCCACTGCTTTTTGTAGGTAGCTAAGATGCTATCGCAGCTTCCTCTTTTGTTTGCCAACCTTACTCGTATGAAGCTCCAGATAAGACGGGGAGAAAACATTTGGGATACCTCTGGCTGTTTTTGTTAGGGTCTCGGCACTGTCCTTATTGTTGTGCATCTAGGCATAGGTGAGAACAAACTAATGGGTGAGAATAAGAATGAAGTCTGGAAACCTAGTTTTGATAAATTTAAAAGAAAATCGTTTTGGCCCTAAAGTACCTTGAATACAGCTTTGATCTCTACATAGCAATCAAAGAACCTGCTGTTACCAATCATTCCACGTCACGGTTAAAAAGGACATACATTTTTACTCCTTATTGTTGTGCATCTAGGCATAGGTGAGGAAGAACTAATGGGTGAGAATAAGAATGAAGTCTGGAAACCTAATTCTGATAAAATTAAAAGAAAGTCGTTTTTGCCCTAAAGTACTTTGAATACAGCTTTGATCTCTACATAGCAATCAAAGAACCTGCTGTTACCAATCATTCCACGTCACGGTTAAAAAAGACATACATTTTTGCTATATACTATAAACAAACTGTGAGCTTGCACTGTTATACAGGGTGGGTCGGGACGAATGTACCATAGTCTAAGAGTGACTATACGCGTGCAAAACTAGTATGTTCTTATCCGACTATGATTTGTTTTCAAATATAGCATAATTAAAAATATTTCTTAAGCTTTCTACTTGTATCTGAATTTGGTCATATTCCAATTGTGCCATGTTCGAGGCTCAAGACATTTGATAACTGATGTTTTTATGAAGTTTCGGTGTACAGCGACAGTAATTGAACGTTCATTTAAATCCCCACGCAACAGTCAAAAGCAATTTTTAACAAAGGTTTTCTGTAAATATGTGGCGTGGTATCATCGGCAGTTACTTAATTACTTTGTTCACCCTTTCGTTTTGAAAAATTGCCTCACAGGAGATAACTGCTTGAATTTTTACTGAATAAATTACAAGGCCCTCTAGAGGATGTTACTATATTAGAATTCAGATGTACTATCAGCACGATGGAATGCCTGCATATGTCGCTCGTCAGGGCAAGCAACATTTGCAAGAACGTTTTCCAGGTGGTTGGATTGGTCGTGGAGGTCCTGTTAATTGGCCTATAAGATCTCCAGACCTTACACCGCTAGATCATTGTTTATGGGGCTGGATCAAAAATGAAGCGTACAAAACAAGAATGGGAATTCGATGACTTAATAATACTGCAGCTCATATTCATAATAAATAAATAAATAACAATTGCGAGAGCAACAAGCGCTCTTTGTAGACGAAGCAGGTAAGCAGCCGTATTTTTGAACATTTATTGAAAGAACGCTATGACTAAGAAAATTTAAGTTTGTGAAATTTGTTTGTTAGTTACTCTGACTTGGAAATAAATGAGAATCGTATAAGGACAGTGAGTTTTTTCACATTATTTTCACGTGTATAAAGGCGAGTTCTCACAATTCAGTTTCACTGAATCAGTTTGACTGAGCGAGCAGAAACAGGAAGGTACAGAATTGCAGATCACACATGGATCGAGCACCACAAAATAGGGTACTTGCAGAGGTCGTGAAATCGCCTCGGGAGTATACATAGCGTAAAGAAAACCGTATCAAGAAGCAGTAGGAAACAGAAAACATGATTTTACTGACGGCCAAAAAAAGATATTTGTAAAATAAAATAAGGATATATTCAAATTTTTCTACGTGACTTAAAACAAGGGCTGACGTCACAGGTATCTTATCGATATCGACAATCGATACTGCTACAGTGCAGGTAAGTGAGATTCAACTGCAAACTAGAGATGATCTGAATTCTTTAACAATGCGACTCAATTTGTTGGTACTTAAACGTATTTCAAACAGGCAATTAACCCACTAGCATTTTCGTTGCAATACATTTTCATATCTGATAGGTATCACAGTTCATCCTGTTTGTGACCGAGATTCGCAACTAATCGAAGCCATCATTTTACTTCGGCGCATCCCATTATGAATGAATCCAAAGATAGAATCTAATTCAAGCCCATCCCTACAAAGTGAATTAGTAACCTAGCCTAACTTTTATTCTTTTGGCTTTTGTACTTTTGTGCGTGACTGTGTTTTGTGGCTATAATGATCAATGTCAAAATGTTAGGTTAGCACTGGTTATCGATATCGAATATCATTACCTTACATCCCATCACTATAGGATATCACTGACGTCAGAGATTGTTTGCGCGGCATTTTCCGGTATTTGAAATAATCTTTGGAATATCTCTCACAGCCGATTCCAAAAAACCAAACAAGTGATTTTGTCATGTTTACTGTAGGCTCTAAAGAACGCGCAAAGGACATAATATTTTTTTCTGCAAGTACCCTATTTGGGAAGACGCTAAGGTTGTTGACACGCCGGAAATTAAAAAATAATGGCTTATATCGCCAGCAACCACCGGGTACAAACAAAGTTAGTGTAGAAGGTAGACCGATATGGCAGCCCCCATAAGAGCCACAGAAAAACTAAAATTGGACAGAATAAACTGGAACACAAACGTGAAACTCAATGAGCATCGAACTGCCACGTCAGTGAGAACCGACGCGGCGCGTCACCAGAACATCAAGGACATCACCACGACCGGTCAGAACAAGTTGCGAATAACAACACGTGATCAAGATGAGAATAAATATCAACGAAATGACTGACGCACTCAGCAAAACGTGGCACCAACCAATCAGAACAAGCCACGGCAAAAATGACACGTCAGCTAGACGAGGATAAATAACAACGAAAGGAACATGTTCCGACTGTTCACTTGAAGACGATTGAAGACAGTGGCTTAATCGAAACGTTGCACTAAAAAATTGTGTAGGCAACGGAAGTCCGAAACAGACCTTTCAAGTGCACTTTTGGTATGTATCATTATCTAGCGCATGTACCTATTAGTACATTTATTTTGCAGTACAACAAGGTTTACAGGGTATCCAGTTAGTGCGTAATTATTCGATATCTCGCAAAGTGTACCTGATAGAACAAAAAGGCAAATACAAAAGTTATTTGGTTACTTAAGGCGCATATTTTAAAAATATTTTGAAATATACGGGGTGCTGCGGGAAAGTAGGATAGTGATCAACTTGATTTTTCTATATAGCTATACCTTTTTTTTTATTCTTCTAGTTTCCATCATTAATCTCTATTTAATCCTAAAATATTTTTGGGATCGGTTGCGACGTTGTCAAGTTATAAATTATTTTTCCAAATTTCTAAACAAGTACCCCGATTTTAATTTGTTTTAAATAGAATCCTCTACTTATTTTTATTGCAGTGAATTGCGCATGTCGAATTTAGTAAGATCTGACAATTTCAAAATTTTGTTTCTTTTATTTACTGAGATACGGCAACACCGCTTTTTCAGTAAGCGGTACCGGAACGCTTAAATATTTCCAAAACTGCTACAGCTGGAGAGGTGAAATTCAATACCTGGGGGTTTTTGAGCATACAGAATGCAAAAACGCTAACACCAGTGTTGTCAGATTTACCAATTTTACGTCATAATTTTGAATGGAATGCCCTTTATGAAGTCTAACGTAGAAGTGGTAAATCTGACAACACTGGTGTTAGCGTGTTTGAATTCTGTATCATCAAGAATCCTCAAGTATTGAATTTCACCGTTCTAGCTGTGGGAGTTTTGGAAATATTTAAGCGTTCCGGAACCGTTTACTGAAAAAGCGGTGTTGCCATATCTCAATAATTAACAGAAACAAAAATTTGAAATTATGAAGTCTTACCAAGTTCGACATGTGCAATTCATTGCAATAAAAATAAGTGGAGGATTCTATTTAAAATAAATTAAAAAAATCGGGGATAATATTTGTTTAAAAATTTGGAAAAATAATTTATAACTTGGCAACGCCGCAAACGCCGAAAAAATATTACAAGGCTAGATAGGGTATTAGTAGATATTTCTATTTAAACTGAAACATACAGTGGATTACATTTAAAAAACAAAGAAAAATGGCCTTCAAATTGCCGTAATTTAAAATTCTGCCAAAAACACCTTGTAAATACCAATTGCTGGTAACATCCAAAGTAATATCCACTTGATATTCAAGTAACTAGGTGTATAATATTATTGAGAAAAGTTGAAGGAATGTAATTATCAATTCGGACGTATTACTTGCAAATCCGGAAATTAATAGAAAATAAATTATAACTTGGAAATATCGCAGCCGATTCAAAAAATATTACAGGGTTAAATAGAGATCAACGATGGAAACTAGAAAAATTTAAGAAAAAGTTATAGTTCCATATAAGAAAATCAAGTTGATCACTATCCTATTTTCCCACAATACCCTGTATATTTCAAAATATCTTTAGTATATGCGTCTTAAGTAACCAAATAACTTTTGTATTTGACATTTTCTGCTATCGGGTATACCTTTCGAGGTATCGAAGAATTACACACTAACTGCACACCTTGTATAAAAGGCTGAGCCAAAGTTTACGGAATACATATAAGTTGGATCACTCCGCAAAAATATCAAAACGGCCTGCCCCTTGCTCCGTCTCCCCGGTACACCGGTAGCAGTGTACCGACGTCAGCCGGGAGATACGGGGCGGCGCAAAGTAGAGGTTGAACGTGTTTAACGCGAAGTCTATACAGTGTCTCAAAAATATCAGATTTTGTTCTCTCGGATTTGTTTGCAGGAAATGGATAATTTTTTTAGAAGTTTGAGAGTAATCAATTTCGCGAGAAAATATATTACCAATCAATTTAAATTTATTAACGGATGGAGAATGACAATCAGATCCATCCTTATTTTGTGGTAAACCTTGAAATGTAAGGGATATAAATACAGGGTATCCCACGACGATTAAGACAAGAAATATGTCGGAACTGGGTAGTAGTAGAGAATTATAATCTTGGGCATGTAAATTAGAGCAGATGTTGTGTCTTTTTTTGTCATTGTACTACCCAATGAAGTATTTGTTTTTGGTCACGTGACATTCGATTCAAAATTATTTATGGGACGTCCTGTATATTTGTGCCTCTGTTCCTCTCGATAAAACAATTCCAACAAACTAGCACTCTTGGGGTCTAAAGTGATTAGTTCAAGAGCTACAGGTACTAAAAGGATTGTATCACGCTAAAAGCGTATAGTGAGATAAAATATTCATTCGGTGGTCTTACCATACCACTCAGGGACATTGTAAATTATACTTTAGAGCTCGAAAATGCTTTTATTGATAACTTCAACAATTTAGTTTCTACAGTAGCAATTGGAATGACAGTGAAAAGCAAAATATCAAAAATAATTTATTCACATCCATGTAAAGCAATTCCACATATTACATTTAAAAATTGTACATACGAGTTCGTATATACTATATCATAAAATTTATAAATTGTGATCTCAAAATAAGCCAAATAAACAAAACATTAAGGTAAAAATACTACAGCACGTTTGAACCATCAGTTTTTACTTATCTACGAAATAGCTACAATATGTCAAATCATTTGAGATTCGTTAGTAATAGTTTTGTTAGGCTTTATTTCTGATATCCATTTATGTAACTTAGTGCATTAGCAAAATAAACGTTGTATTTGTGTTTGTATGTCTAAATCGGCCGTCAATACATAGTTTTTCAATGACCCTCGTATATACGTACAACCCAGGCTTTAGCAAGTCCCCGCTAAAGGACCCTCGTACTTGGGCAAAAACCAACGCAAAAACTAACTGGCGCGTGCGGCCGCGGCATCGCTTTCATGTCAGTTCTTCAAAGTGCCGACGGAGAGTGATCCAACTTATATTATGTATTCCGTAAACTTTGGCTGAGCCCACAGAGGTGTAATTAAATGTACATGTGTGTATGTACAGAATCTACCCAGCCTAGATTTTCCTTATCTATTTTATCTTTAATTTTTAGCTCATACTGCCGTAGACTGCCCTTAACTATATGCATGTACACGTGTAGTGCGGTAATCTACATATTGGGTATCAGCTTTGAAGTGACTTATCAACCACTTAAAAAAATGTCACGGCCTTGAGTTTCGAATCAGAACCAAATTATGCTGAAAATAATATGTTGTTTAATCAAAAAATAAATTAGAGTCCGTTTGTTGAGTTTCCTATCAATCGGCGTGAGTCGTGCCACGCCGCACTCTTTGGCCAATTTGCTCCGATCCATCTCAATCCAGTAGTAATACAAGGACTGTGCTACGTCACTACACACGCGCCATACGTCTCTCAGTTTGCGCCTTGCCTAAAGCAGGAAACATTTTGACGTATTAATTAACTAATGGAGCAGCCAGCCTCTTTCGTTTAATAGTTAGAACATTAATTTATTGGTCTGTCACTCATGTACGACCAAAAATAATATGCCTGCTGTCGAAATTCATCGGTTTTTAATTTATAGTTAATTACAGATTCATGATGTATTTCAGATATTTATTAATGGTAAATTTTGAAATGACGTATCAATTACATGACCGTAACGGCTTGTAATAATGCATAAATCACGGTATGAATCCATTAGTTGCAATTAGCTTTTATGAGCTTTAACCATGAACCGTTTAATCTCTGTTGGACAAACGGCAAAACAAAACTATGGTATTTGGCATATAGTTAGGTTAAAATAGTATATTACATAACAACTATAACTATACCATTTTGCTAAGAATGGTCTTATGATGATCTCATGAATAATCTTTATGAAAAGATACTTCAAATCACCTTATCACTGGGTGATATTATAGAAGTGTTATTATAATCTTACATTATGTTAGTATCATATTCCGTATTCCAGGCACGACATTGTATGGAGCTGTTTCTGAGCTTTCTCCAGCTGTCCATTCCTGTCCTTAGTCTTACCAAACCCAGTCAGTTGTACATGTGTTCGAACTTACCAATCTTGGCATCGAAATATAACGTGTAGTAGATGTCGATTTGCCTTCTCATTAAGTCTGAAGATTACTACAGGAAAATTATTCGTTTATTCAAAGAGGAAAAATTCCACACCATACATTTCTTCTTCCCTCTCAAAGAAATATCCACGCAGTATCGGAACATGGAATCAAGGAGGAATTAGAGCAGAAGGGCTATTCCCTTCACCATATTATTTGCCTCAGACATAGCGGAGGCGTACCTGTGTCTTTGGCGGTGGCGATACTGCCAAAAACAGAGAAGGTCCAGCAAGTATTCAACAAACACGAACTGCTGGGCCTCGCGATAAGTTTGAAGCCCAAAAGAATTTTCGACTCATTGAGCAGTGCCATCGCTGCCAGAAATATGGACACGCGCAGTCATACAGGGTGGGGCACCGTAACGAGCGATTTTGAAAGTCCCGCGTGGTGCGCCGCATTGTTAGGAAGTGGTAGGGATGCCATCAGCCATGTTGTCTGCATATTAGCATTTAGTAATAATGGAGCCGTGGACAGCGCAGCAGCGTGCTTACGCCGTGAAGGCGTTTTATCAAAATGGTGATTCGTATGCACAGGCGCGTCGTGCTTTCCGCAGACATTTCAACATCCATCGCAATCAACCGGTACCGTCTGCCTGTGCTATTAAAAAATGGGTTATAAATTTGGGGAGACGGCGTCAACCACAAGAAAGAGTCCTTGAAAGTCAAAATCAGTGCGTACTGCCGAGAATATAGATCGTGTGAGAACTACTATCGAACGAAACCAACGTCGTTCAGCTCACCGCCATAGCACACCACTTGGGATTTTAAACGGAAGCGTCAGACGCATCTTACACAAGGATGTCCATCTCCATCGATACAAAATCCAAATCGTGTAGGCTTTCCACGACACCGACTATGAGAAGCGGCTACGCTTCTGTGGAGATCTTTTAGAGTTAACTAATTAAGATGAGGATATTCTAACCCATCTAAGGATGACTGAGGAAGCCCATTTTCATTTGTCGGGTTACGTCAACAAACAGAACTTTAGATATTGGAGTAACGTTAATCTTAGATAACTGCATCAAAAACCTCTTCACTCCACAAGAGTTACAGCATGTTGTGCTATGTCTTCATCAGGAATTATAGGGCCCTACTTTTTTGAAGATGCCCTCGGCAATGCTGTGACAGTAATCTCACAGAGATACAGCGACATGTTGGAAAACTTCTTTGCACCGCAGCTTGCACATTATGAAATCAACAGCGAACCATTTTTTTCAGCAAGACGGTGCAACCGCTCATACAGCGAGGCTGAGCATGCATGTTGTTAATGGGTTATTTCCAAATCATGTGATTTCTCGTAATGGGGACATCACCTGGCCGTCCCGTTCACCAGACCTTACACCATGCGACTTTTTCTTGTGGGGTTACTTGAAGAGTAAAGTTTTTCAAGATAACCCACCACAAACAATCCAGGCCTTGAAATAGTGGATACAACAGGAAATAGGAAAAATTCCCGTGACAATGCTGCGAAATGCGATGAATAGTTTCAGATCAAAATCGGAAGAATGCGTACGCCTGAATGGCAGCATCTTTCCGGAATTATTTTTAAAAAATAAAATGTTTTTCACTGTTCTTTATTAAGTTAATAAACTTCTTATTTGTAAAAACCAATTATTTTCTGTTTTACAGCCTTTTTAAATTCGCTCGTTTCTCTGTCCCACCCTGTATTATACTGCGCCTCCTAAGTATTTTAAGTGTGCTTAGGACCACATGACACTTGTGCTCTCTAACACAGCAAGAGACGCGCAAATGCGAAAACTGTGGAGAGGGGCATTCAGCGAACAGCCCTTAAAGGGGTGATACACGTACGAGCAAGTACGCGTACTTATGGCTCGACGACCTTTTTCGCCTGTGTGTCACCTTAAGTACGCGTCCTTTAAAACCGCCGCGCAAACCGCCAGCAATCCAACTGGTTTGAAATCTTGCTCGTAGCTTGTCTCGGCATGTACTGGGAGCCGCGAGTCACCACTTTATTTCGGCAGGCCATCGATGCTCAGCGCTTGTTGTGTTTGGCGTTTGTTAAAAGTTTTGTTTATTTAGGAAAATTATCAAAATGAGTGATTTCAGCTTCACGTGTATCACCGACGTCGAGCCAAGTGTGTTCGCGAACTTAAAAACCGCATACTTAAAGTTCGTACGTGTGTCACCCCTTTAGATAAAGAAAGAGAGGGGATACCGCGCGTCTGTATGATGCTGTATGAATTAGCTGTCACACAAAATAATAGCTGTCAAAATTTTGGTGAAAAACAAATAGTTTGGTATCTTAGTATGTTTTTGTGATATTTCGCGTTCTTAAGACCAATCGTTGTAAAATATTGTGGTGTGCATACATAATGGTAGAGTGTGCAGCTTACGGTTGTAAAAGCCACAGCAGTAGGAAGGAGCCAGGAATCACTTTTGACAGATAAATAGCTATTCATACTTATTGGTACATTCGAAGTTTATGCAGATATCTCGATATCTGGTTCAGAAATATACAGGGTGTCCATTTACTATGTAATTCTTCGATATCTCGCAAGGTATAGCAGATAGAAGAAAATGTCAAATACAAAAGTTATTTGGTTACTCAAGACGCATATCTCGAAAATATTTTGAAATATACGGGGTGTTGCCGGAAAGTAGGATAGTGGTCAACTGAATTTTTTTATAAGGAGCTATAACTTTTAAATTTTTCTACTTTAAATCGTCGATCTCTATTGAACCCTGAATATTTGTGGGATCGGCTGCGACGTGTCCAAGTTATAATTTATTTTCTATTAATTTCCGGATTTGCAAGGTCGCAAGTAGTACGCCAAATTGATATATTCCTTTAACTCTCAATAATATTAAACAGCAAGTTAACTGAATATCAAATGAATATTATTTTGGATGTTAACAGCAATGTGCATCTATGCATGGTGTTTTTGGCAGAATTTTAAATTACGGCAATTTGAAAGTCATTTTACTTTGTTTTTTTAAATGTAACACCCTGTATGTTTTATTTTAAATCGAAATATCTACTAATACCCTATCTCGTCTTGTAATATATTTTTCGCGATGTTGCCAAGTTATAAATTATTTTTCCAAATTTTCAAACAAGTATCACCGATTTTTATTAATAAAACACACTGTACATTTTATTTAACACAGAAGTACTCCCCAGTAATGGTTTACGGCGTGAACAAGTTTTAACTGATGTTTTTAAAATAATAAAACCGTTTTCCTTGCACATACTATCTATTTCGTATACCAGGTCAGTAAATGGTACAGGAACGCCTAAATATATTCAAAACTTACACAGCTGGAACGAGAAAATCAATACCTGCAGGTATTCGAACATGCAGAATTCAAAAAATTCTAACAGCAGTATTGCCAGATTCACCACTTTTAGGTTACACGTCATAATTTTGTTATTTTAAATAGAATCCTCTACTTATTTCTATTGCAATGAATTGCTCAAGTCGAATTTAGTAAGATCTCACAATTTCAAAATTTTGTTTCTATTCATTACTGAGATACGGCAATACCGCTTTTACACACTAAATGGACACCCTGGATATGTATTCAAAATATAATTTCAAATGTACCACTTACATTCGAATCATAATATCTTTGAGCATATAAAGTGTAAAAATTATATTTTTTAAGGCATGTTTTGGTTCAAATACAATCAGTTTTCCGGTGACGTATCTGTTGTAGCTTACATTTTGCAAGACAAAATACCGGTCAAATGGAAATCCACTGTTAAGTTAATGTTAATTTCTTAAATTTGATCTGTGGATGGTAAAATTGGCCATACAGATCCCATGAATAACAATGTTCTAATAAATTTTATTTGAAAATAGATTATTTCTCCAAATAGCTTAACCATAATGTTAATCCCATTAGCTACGCTACTGGGACAAGCGCTTTGGTACTTTTTGGTAGGAGAGATGTTAACCGCGCGTTCTGTCCTCTCTCTTTCCTTGTCTAAGAAATAGCCCGACATGTAAGTATACTCCTCGAATGAACCTCGAGGTTGTCGCCACAAGGCATAATAAATCCTATTCAGAAGCGGCCAATGACACATCTATGTCCGCGCCTCTCCTTCTAAAGTTCCTCCTTGAGTTCTCAAAACATGGACCTGGCACCAGCTACATCAAATACAAAATTCGAAGTTACGTTTCGTCAACTCTACCCTATGTTATTTAGAACTTCAAAATTAAGTTTGGTGTATTAAATTCGATTATTTGTGCAAGATGATTATTGGAATGGCAATTACCTACGCATGTGCAGTTTGGTGTTTTCCCGCCAAAATTCACATGCGAAGCCTACAGGTTCTGCGCATCATCACTAATGAGAGACCTTGACATCGCTTACTTGAGGGGTTACGTTAAACATTATGGTCAACTGGAATCGCACAGCAATCCTCTATTGCGTGACTCAATGGACTACACAGTCGGACAAGTTTGCTAGCACACAAGGCCGCGGCTCCCATTGTGATCATAATCAAATCGTGTAATTTTGGAAACAACAAATCTTTTGCCCTTTTAGGTATAGAACCTCAAAAGTGACCCTCTTGGTTAAACCCAAAAATTTACGAACTCTAATCGATCACGTCAAGCTATACCAATGAAGTGTCAATACCTATGGCATAACCCCTTCCCATTTAAACAATGTACCACTTTTGCGGACGACATAAGAAAGAGAGGTCGCTGAGAGAGATACAGGGAAAAAGCACGCATAAGAAGGAGAGGTCAGTAAGAGAGATAGAGCTCGTCAGGGAAAAAGCACAGCCACCTGCCTCCTAACCAACTATGTGGAGCATTGGCAAATCTTTTGCCGTTTTCCCTGACTAGCGCTATCTCATTCTAGCCGCAAACGAGTGCACGCATGCCCCTTCCATAGGTATTGACATTTCATTGAGCTATACCCTGCAACCGACGGACTTCCTCCGCTTCACCCTGCCTTCCCCTTTCTTCTCTTACTTATCCCTGACTATGTCTGCTCTCTGAGCAACCACACCTGACAAACGAATCGACCGACACGACCGTAACTAACAGCACAGGTCTATCGGACTGCTCTGACAAGCAATGGCAAATTGTACCAGAAAGAGGGAACGGAAGGTGGGTACAGCGATAGTACCCAGAGCTGTAGCGTCTGAGATGAGAGCAATGACGAATTTGATGGACGTGCTACAAGAAATGAGTACCAGCTCAGAACAACTGGAGCACCACCAAGATTAGGCAGTCGCAGGCTTAAAGAGTGGACAGCCAGTGGCGTATATAAACCAGCCACACATTCAGTTTTGACGTCTGGAAGAGGCTGAAGTTAGGATTATAATACGCCAATATTTTAACGTGTGAAAATTTTTCCGATGCCCCCCCCCCCCCTCCGAAATCGACTTCTATATACGCCACTGGTGGACAGAAATTGATGATGACTAGACTGGAGGAGCAGAGCCAAGCGATATGTCGGGAAAAGGGTATCAGTGCTATTGCACTGAGGTTTTGAATAAAGAAAAAAATATATTTTTTTTTTGTGATAAATGGAAAGATCATATATAAGTTTTATAACAAAACTGTTTTTAACTTCTTTTTTTTCGCAATAATCAAAAGTTATATCAAAATAAAAATGGGCTTTTGAATCGAGTACCGAAAACACGCCGACGGCTCCCGAACCCGTGTGACGTCACCATGGCGGTCAAGATGCTCCTTTGACCAACGACGTTCTACTCCGATACTAGATTCTAGAGTCCCAATCAATCGCGAAAATACGTACTGGTAAACTGGTAACTAGTGGATATTTGTTGCAACACAGTCGATAAATGAAGCTTGCAGCTCGAGACGAAGTCTAAGATCGAAATAAATATGTTTTTGAATGTTTGAAGTTGAAGTCAGATTACAGATTCCAGTAAGTAAGTACCTAATCAAATATATTTCGTTGAAAAGATCTCCTCAATCGAAGGATGGCCCAATGGTTAGAGAGTCCGATAGTGGATGTCAGGGTCTTCGGATCGAAACCCAGGCCTTCCAACTTTATTTTTTATTTTTTTTATCAAAAAATTTATTGATGTGCTTTTTGCACTTGTCACTGCACAGTGCAAAAACTAAGTACAGGAGGCAGTGGACAATTCAAAAAATCAGTGTCCGTCAATATCAATCGCCATTATTTTTTTTTAATGTAATAGTTGGTTAATGAAACAAAATCCCTTCATCCATTCAATTCATTGATTTTTAAGTTTTTTAATGTAAAAAAGGTAACTCAAACTCGTAATCACATTCTGTTTATCACTTGGTCTTGTTATTTATTTAACTTTGGGCAATGAAGCCTAACAATTAAATTTTCATAAAAATTTAACGAGCACTGTGCAGTGCAAGTAATATGTCTAACAAAATTTGATTCAAACACATATTTATGTTGATCTTAGTGCAAAAAGCACATCAATAAATTTTTGATGAAAAAAATAAAAAAAAAGTTGGAAGGCTTGGGTTTCGATCCAAAGACCCTGAGATCCACTACCGAACTCTCTAACCACTGGGCCATCCTTTAATTGAGGAGATCTTTTCAACGAAACCTATTTGATTAAGTACTTACTGGAATCTGTACTGACTTCAAACATTCAAAAACATATTTATTGCGATCGTAGACTTAGTCTCGAGCTGCAAACTTCATTCATCGTCTATGTGGCAACAAATATGCGCTAGTTACCAGCAAGTATTTTCGCGATTGGTTGGGAATCTAGAATCTAGTATCGGAGTAGGACGTCGTTGGTCAAATTGAGAGTATCTTGACCGCCATGGTGACGTCACACGGGTTCCGGAGCCGTTGGCGTTTTCGGTACTCGATTATTGCGAAAAAAAAAGAAAACAAAAACAGTTCAGTTATAAAACTTATATATGATATTTCCATTTATGATAAAAAACATTTTTATTCAAAACCTCAATTAGGTAGAGACATTACAAAAGCACGTTGAGGAACAGCTACAGTAAGTGAAAGAACATGTCAAGAGATTGGACAAAGAGCATCCGCGATAACTGTGCGTGGTTTACTAGATGCATCACCCACTTTACTTGATACACATAGTTTCGTAGTAGCAAAGCTCCAGCTGTAAAATGCAATTTTATTTGAAAACATCGTACGCATGAATGTCGAATGAGAAGAAAGCTTGTGTGGTCAGAGACACTGCAGTACATACTTTGGAAAATCTGTCCTCGTCAGATCCACATGACTATAGTAATATAACACGTGCTTTGGAGATGTACACTTGAAAGGGATCCTGCATGGCCAAAATATGGATACACTATTAAGTACTAATTTACGCATTACAATATCGTTACGGTAACTCATTTACCAGTTGTAGAGATATCATGTTTCTCTGAAACAGTTTTTTTTTTCGTTTCTGTTTCCATTGCTCTGACGTTTTTCTTGGACAATTTTAAATATTTTATATTAATGTATATTTTTGCAGTCAAAAGGGCTTGTTTGTCTCTATATTTCTATGACGCTTACGCTCATAGCTGAATTTCTTCTATTGAGGTATCCCAATTGTTTCCCGGAAGCAGCACTTTTTTCGATGATACCTATGGCTAATCAACTTTTTACCTCCACCTGGAAGGGCAGTCACCAAATCTTTCCTATGAATTTGGGGGATGTTTAGGCTGGTACCTCGACCTACTTCAGGTTGATGGGTTGGTGCTCTTGGAAATGGACTAGGTATTTTGTACGGACCCTAGTAGTTTCTTGGGTGCTCAGATGGAAGCATAAACTATATGTATCCACCTCTTATTTTCTGACCCAAGCAGATGTGGTTAACTGTTTGTCGCTGGTGACTTTAAGCTTCGCAGTATGGTACATGGACGTCGTTTAGAGCGGCAAGAGGGGGCACTTGCCATCCGCCCTGAAAATTTCACAATGCGTTTCTGTATTTCAATAGTTATAAAAATATTCAAAGCTATTTTTGGCATTTCAGCGATCTACTAATTCAACTGAACGATCCTTTAGCAGAGCAGGTGACAGAAAGGTTCTGTCGGTGCGCCACCTGGTACCCGAAGGTAACGGCAAACCAAATAAAATCGCTGCTAAACAGCAGCAGACTTCTTGGTGGAACGCCACGACGCGTCCGCTTGGCCACCAGAAGAGCGCAGTTCTATATGTTGTTGCATATGAAAGCCTATATACGAGGGTTGCTCTATATCTCCGTCAATCCACCAGTACGCAGACAGCTGTTTCACACCTATTAGCGATCATCAGTGCGCCATAGGTCGATATGCGATAGAGCAACCCTCGTAGATCCTTTAGTACTTTAAGATGAGTGTAAACATAGTTGGCGGTGAACAAGTAAAAATAGGTTGACTGTATGACTACTCGGCTTCGTAAAAATGGTAGAAAATAGCAAAGATGAGATAATTTCTTTGCTTGCAACAGCTAAAATTTAAAACCTTTATTTTAGTAAAACTTCTGTATCCTCAAAATAATTATTCAATCTTATTTTTTGTTCAAATAATCCTTCAACTAATGTAAGTGAGCATTTTTAATATTAAGATATGTTTCTATTTTGGTTTCAATATGAAATTTCGTTTTTATTCTTTAACTAAGGATATCATGTTTATATGCTATTATATTTTATTTCAAGTTGTTAAGCTTTTAAATATTATACAGTAGTAAAGTATCTACATTTATAAATGTCTGTAGTCGATAGTTTTTTTTTGTTAATTCCTTTAGTACTAAAATGTAATCATATCATTCTAAATCATATACCTACATGTCCGTGTCCTTGCCACTTCCTATGAAATTCAGGAACGACCCCATGATATGGTGTCATGGACATTTTGTCCCCTGTGTTAGCTCTCATTATAGTTAAATTTTTGTCAATCAGTCCATCAAATATAAACAAAAACTTATAAGAGAACAACTAATTTGAGGGTCTATGGGATAGCGCGCGAAATTGAGAATTCAAGAAAAGACGTATTCCCGTGTTAGTGAGGAGGCATGGCCGCCTGTTCCCTTTCTCCAGTGTGTGTTCTAAGATGAAGGGAGATAAGTCCAAAAATTCAAAGGTAATGTTAAAAGGTCCAAAGGTCAATATAAAAATGAATTTCGCATTTCCAAGTTCCTGACGTTACCTTCAAACTTACAGTAATGGCTCAAAAAGCAAACTGAAGAAGAAAACTTGCGCTTTGTCACCTATTTTGTCTTTTTTTGATATCGTGTTTGGTTTTTAAATTACAGTTATTTGAAGAATGTATCATTTTGCATTGCGAGTTATTTTGCACACTAAAAAACTTTTTTGAGAAAATCGCAGATAGCTGTCATTCATTAAGGTCTTAACCACAGCATAATGAACAACCAACATAATATCTCTGAGGATTTCCTATATAAAAATGGTTCCGACAAAATTTGACCTTGGGAGGATTTACGGATGATTTTACGGCTGTGAAGTTTGGGTGGAGATGCGAAAATGAAAATATCAATACCGGTACCAACTCGATATTTTTTAGCCTCATAGGCGCGTTTGGTTCGTACAGAGCATTTTGTGCAACTGATGTTCGATACCGATACAAAATTATCGATACCAGCTTGGAATGCCTCAAAAAGTATCGATGACAAAAATACTCGATATTAGTGCAGAAGTATAGAAGTATCGTTAGCATCCCTACAGGAAATCATCCAAAAGTGGGGATGCGCGTGTAATTTCCGCCAACTTGAGTTATTGTGCTGGTTGTTTATTATGCTGTGGTCTTAGCTATCACCTTCTGAAATACTGTATATGTATTTTGAAAAACAAGTGAGCTCTGTTCGAAATGGGAATCCGTATTTCAACATGGCAAATACATATGTGTGTGTATACCCAGGCCCCTTAACAGAAGGATACCGATGAACTATAGTAAAGGGAAAAGATATAAAGGTTACTTACAAATCGACTCTGACATTTATTTGAGAAATTCTGTTCGATTACGCGATTTCAATGCTATTTGATGAACCCGGTTGACACAATCGAACTCTTGTTTTCCATTACGTAAATTGAGGCGCTCTCCCAAGTAATCACCTCTTTATGGCGAACCTTAAATTATTCAGAAATATTCGATTTACTCGCGTCTAACGCAAAATAAACATTTTGACATATGCAACAGACAGCCGTTATTATTGCTTCTTTGAAGTTTAACCATAAACGCTTAAGATAAAGTTATTTCTCTAGTGACCGCAACTACAATTATTGCTGTTTATTGTTGTGTATGTCGGTCAATAATTGATAGAAGCAGATAGAACACTTGTTATTTATAGACACCTGATGATATTTAAATCTAATAAACCGAAACGTTGTGACAAAGAGTTTTGTTTCAATTATTGACAGACATCCATAGTAAATAAAAGGGAAGCTTACTTTATATTTTCAATTAATTTGGGAGAGAACATTTGTAACAATAAAAGCGCAGCTTGGTGATGAGCCGCCAACCAACATATTGCCCATAGCAACCAGCAGCTCAATCGAATTGTATGAGACAAGGGCCTGTGCGTTTGTCGCGCCATCATTGTGTGGGTGCGTGCGTGTGTGCGTGAGTCTAGCTAGCCGCCAAGAAATGAGAACAGGACAACAATGCTTTAATAAAGATTTATTTCATATATATGGATGCAGTACATATGTATATTTTATATATTTCTTTCAAAAATAAGAACTTAGCTTCGGTGGGAAGTCCATGGTGTAGTTGGCACCCCAAAGAAGGATGATGCCCCGGAGAAGTAGTGATGCTCCAGTGGTCTTGATGGTGGCACCCCGAAAAAAATGTGGTGCCCCTCCAAAGAAGTGTGGTGCCCCTTCAAAGAAGAGTGGTGCCCCTCCAAAGAAGTGTGGTGCCCCTCCCGAAGAAGTGTGGTGCCCCTCCAAAGAACGTAGTGCCCCTCCAAAGAAGTGTTCATGGAACCCCAAGGAAGGGTGGTGGTTTTCTGTGAATGAGTTACAGCTGGTATTAGCACCTTGTAGAGAACTTCACAGGACTTCACGATCTGTTTCTGAAGTACGGACCTTCATGCGTTCTTACATTTTGATAAAGTGCGTTCATATAGTTCAGTAACAAATCTATGAAGTAGCATGGGCATATTAAAAAGCAAAAAAGCAGACAACTTTCATATGTTCACATGGTAAAGATTAAAAAAATTTACATATATTTACAAGAGCAAACAGATAGAACAATAGTTAAAAGAAAGATTCATAGATGCTTTATACTGACAGTCCTACCGGATCTTTTCAGATATATAGTGATAAATAAAAAAAGTATATATAAAATATGTTCGAAAATTTAACTTTTCCTCACCCCTCGTAGAACGAAATTACACAAAATGTCCAACAGATCTTTACATTGTGTTCTTTTTTAGGGAATCTGACTGGCTAGGTATGTTTACGTAAGGAATGTTATAAAAAAAGTGACATAAAGTATACACAAAAGGCATATCAACAAAAATATATGGCTAGGAACAAAGAATAATGTTCAGCGACTCCTTTGTTAGATAATTGATAAATATACAGTGCATGATTGACTTGATATTTAAAGATTAAAATGTTCGCCATCACATGTTCATGGAAAAAAATGTATAGATCGGAAAAATCACATTCCTACACATAGCTGTAAAATAAAAAGCAGAAGCAATAAAAATATGCGAAACCATAGCAATCAAATCATTATGATTTTGCATTGAAAATATAAATTCCTTACCTCGGTTACAACATATTGCACACACACAAAAGGTTGTCTTAGAGAGACATAACTACAAGTATTAACTGTCAAAGATTGAAAAAGGGCGACTGATGTATCTTCACGTTATTTATAGAGGTAGTGAGAAAGGGGGCATACTCCCCACCCATTAGGTATGCGCAAATTGTATCATGACATTTCCGGCTGAAAGGAATAGAGATGGGAAAACGTAGAGGTGAATAATGGCGGAATTGAGCACTTATGAAAACGTTACCAGTATAATAAGGAAATAGATGTTAAAAATGGAACTTACAAACTATTTGTATATGGAGCCAAGTAAAAATAATTTTGAAAACGGGTGAACCGTTACAATTTGAAACAAATTTCTGTGAAATCGGAGCAGATTGAAGTAAAGGAGCTATGCTAAAACCTGATAAAACTACGACACGTCCGGCCAGTTTCACCGGTCCCTGATAAGTGTCAGATGGCCTATCTATCAGATAAGCATATGTTATTTATATGGCGTTACCTGTCAGATAGGCTATCAGGTAGTTATTAGGATAGCGTATCTGCCAGATAGTCCCATATTATTTATATGGCGTTATCTGACACATAGCCTATCTGACACTTATCAGGGACCGGTGAAACCGGCCCTTATTATAGACTCCTTAACTGATATGGTTTAAAAGCTATATTCAGCTTTAATTTCTTTAGCTGCACCACCGATGGCGAGTTACAACCTAGGATTTTAAGCATTGCCTACACAAAAGTAGCAATGATGATTTTGTCGAACTATGTTTCTTGTTGGAGGTACATATCGCAGAACTAGGAAACAAAGTGTTCACAAACGAAACTTTTTACTGAGATTTCCAGTTTAGGTCATACCTGCCGCTAGTATAGAAAACACAGTATTCATACAGAAAAAAACATCAAGCTGATG
Source organism: Callosobruchus maculatus (assembly GCA_951848785.1). NCBI lineage: Eukaryota > Metazoa > Arthropoda > Insecta > Coleoptera > Chrysomelidae > Callosobruchus > Callosobruchus maculatus. Next base: position 1,047,358 of record CATOUR010000228.1, read on the forward strand.
TGGATAATGATACTGTGTTTCACGTTTGAAAATTCTTTTAGGAAACATGAACACTATCGAATGAGGACAGTGTACTGATAACTACAGCCGCGTTGTTCGTGCTTAGCACGCTAGGCTCGTCGTCGGGCTTGTCTAACCCTACCAATATGTACCGAGCATCTAGCAAGTCAGGATACAGGGAGTTCATTTTAAAACTTCTCAAAGCGGATTTCTCTAAAAATGTAGACTAAATGAAAAAAAAAACGCCGAGATACGTCAAAATATTTGTCAAGAGCTAAAAACCACTTCACCCCCTCGAGTAATATCTTGCTCCAAACGTATGTCGAAATCCATTATTTTGACGTTTGATTATTTTTTTTAAACTGGTCGATTTTCTTCCGACAAAATTAGAAACTTTATGTATCTTAACATGTTCAAGCAGAATACGAAAAGATACGAAAATATCACTTTTTATTGCAATAAGTCTTAAATCTTGCCCGTTGTTAGTCAAACAATGATATAGGCAATTTTCAAATTCCCGACGGGCAGTTTAGATGACCTTCGTCAACGCATTATCGAAAGCTGCCATGATATCCCACAACATGTTTTTGCAACTGCCCGTCAGAAATTTGAAAATTGCCTATATCATTGTTTAGCCAATAACGGCCAACATTTCGACACTCATTGCAACGAAAAGTAATATATTCATGTGTTTTTGTATTCTATGATATTTTAACAAGTTAAGATACATAAAGATCCTAATTGTCCGGAAAACGAATCGACCGATTTTGAAAAATCAAACGTCAAAATAAAGTACTTTGACATATCTTTACAACAAAGTATTACTCGATACCGGAGAGGAGTGGGCACAAGGGGAATTAGTAGTTTTTGGTTAAAAATTTGTCCCCCTTTGACGTGAATTGAATTTCTTCAACCGTAAATAGTTTTTGTCTTTATTACAGCCCAGTATCTTTAGTCTTGTCTTACGAGGCTTTCAAAGTAGTCCAAGAAGTTTCCAACAGGTGCTTCATTTGTCTCCTATATTGCAGTTATTGATCATCACCTCCAGTTCAATTAACATATGAGGTGCTATATGACGAATGGAAAATACTATAGGAGCAGACTATACTACAGTTCATTTCCAATAGAAAATGTCATATAAAGTGGGGTCCGATTTTTTACTGTTTCAGAGACAAATTTTTAGAGATTTTCATTAAAATACAGACCTACAAACGAAAACCTAAAAAAAAAAGTAGTCAAGTTGATTGACTCAGTACTCCCCGCACATAATAATGATTTCATTTTATTGTTTTCCCATTGCATGAGGCTATAGTCTGAAATCCCCTTGCAACCAAATCATCGCCCACCCTCCCGCAAAAAAACGGCCAACACAAAAACTCTCGTAAATAGTTTCTTGCGTCTCCCTCCTTAGAAACTAGTACGCCACAGTTTTCATCCTGCATGCTTCAACTGAACGATGCAAAACGATCAGGACCCTCTAAACCGTCTAAAAGGGAAGTATGAGCTGCTTTTATATTTTTAGTTTTTTAATTATTGTTGCACCGCCGCTGACACGATTTTTCGGGCACTGGCGGGTTTTCCACTCTCGCCGCGATAGTCAATTCTGTGTCGAAATTCCATTGAAATCAATTTTATAATTTTTGCTTTACGCAATATACATAGAACAAAATTAAACAACATTCGTATATGTATACATCACAAAATTCTAGGTCGCTTGGTTTTTGTAACAGGCAAGGAAATGTTCACATGGACTTGAAAAAATTCGCCGGTACGTATTTCTTTCATAGGTCAATGAACAAGCTATTATGAATTCAACAAATCTTTCAGTTTTACAACCCCCCACCTCCCAACCACTCCAATTTCATCCCCACCCAAAAAAACGTAGAAAATTATCACGAACCCCTAAAACACCTAAAAACAAGGTTTGAGCTCTTTTTATGTTTTCAGTTTTTTATTATTGCTGCGCCGCCACTGACACGGTTTTTCCAAAACATACGCGTTTTCCATCCTCGCCGCGGTAGTAATACTGTGACAAAGTTTCATTAAAATCCATTCCATAACTTTTATGTTACCCAATACAGAACGATCTAAAGCAATATTCCTATGTATTTATCAAATTCTATGTCCCTTGGTTTCTGGAATAGGCAAGGCAATGTGGATAGCCTATTATGAATACAACACGTTTTTGAGATTTTGAGATTTTATTGTCAGATTTTTGAATTTTTGGTATTAGTCCTTAGAAAATATACTATCACGTCATTATCGAGTCATTATCAAGTCACTATCAACGAAAAGAAGGTAATCATGTATCAAACACTTTGCGAGATAGCATCAAAATCGGCATGTGCTGAAGATTGACTTCAAGAAACGTTACAAAAAATTAATCTAGAATCTTAAAAAGTCACCAAATAATTAACCGTGCACTTTAAGGTAGAAACATTCCCATCTTGCTAGTTATGCAGTGGTACCACAATCTTGATGTAAATGTGGGTTTGGTTATCACTGTATAACTTAATGGGAGTGGATAAACTGTTTTACGGCGAACACATTGTGACCATTTACCGTGCTATCTAGCAGTCTCATGACGTTACGTCGAGTCACAGGAATACCACAAGTCGAACTTAAATTTAAGTTTTTCATATGTCCGGGAGGGACATAAAAACAGAGTAGCCAAAACTGCAGGTTAGCCACTAAATGCTACTCAGTACTGCCCGATTCTCTCTATTTTCTTGGAGACAAGCTGCAGCAGTTCAGAAAAATTGAAATTCTTCATTCGTAAATAGTTTTTGTTTTTGTAACACCCCAGTATCTTTAGTCTTGTCTTAGGAGGCCTCCAAAGTAGTCCAAGAAGTTTCCAACAGGTGTTTTATTTGTCTCCTATACTGCAGTTATCGATCATCAACTCCAGTTCAATTAACATATGGGGTGCTATATGACGAATGAATACTGTAGGAGCAGAGCAGCTACAGCTCATTTCCAATAGAAAAGATGGAGTCAAGTTCATTGACTCAGTACTTCCCACACATTACGCTGATACCAGTTTATTATTTTCCCATAGCATGAAGTTTTAGTCTGAGATGCCTTGCAAACAAATAATCGCCAGCCCCACCCCCAAAAATTGTCTTATGCCGCTAGGTCTTTCCTTCACAGGTCAATGGACAGCCTATTATCGATACTACAAACTTCTCAGTTCCACAACCCCCCAACCTCGTTTTCACCCCCACCCAAAAAACTGGTAGGAAATGATCAGGAACCCCTAAAACACCTAAAAACCGAATTTGAGTTGTTTTCATACTTTTCGTTCTTTGATTATTGCTACGCTGCCACTGACACGATTTTTAACAAACATACGCGTTTTCCATTCTCATCACGGTAGCAATATACTGTGTCAAAATTTCATTAGAATCAATTTAATAGTGTCCACGTTACAAAATATAAAACGATTTAAACCAATAAATTCTCGTATGTATATAGAAAATTCTAAGTCCCTTAGTTTCCGTAATAGGCTAGACAATGTTTGGATGGACCTAAAAAGGTGATTTGTGTCGCCAGATCTTCATTCACAGGATAGTGGACAGCCTATTATGAGTACAAGGAATTTTTTAATTTTGCAACCCCCAACCCCCCAACCACCCCAATTTCACCCCCACCCAAAGAACGCAGAAATTAATGATCGGGGACTTCTAAAACGCATAAAAACGAATTTTGAGCTGTTTTTATATTTTTAGTTTAGTTATTATGTCTGCGCCGCCACTGGCACGATTTATAAAAACCATACGCGTTTTCCATCTTCGCCACGGTAGTAATACTGTGTCAAAATGTCATTAAAAACAATTCAACCGTTTCCTCGTTACACAATATAGAACGATCTAATGCAATACTCGAATGTTTACATCAGAAAAAATACTAAGCCCTTTGGTTTCTGTAATAGGTAAGGCAATGTTCGGATGGACCTGAAAAGGTTATTCATATCACTAGGTCTTCCTTCTCAGGTCAGTGGACAGTCTATTATGAAAGCAACACATTTTTCAATTCTACAACCCCCCACCCCCCAACCACCCCAATTTCACCCCCACCCCAAAAAAAGAGAATGTTCAGGAACCCCTAAAATGCCTAAAAACGAAGTTTGAGCAATATTTAACTTTTTTGTTTTTTGCTAATTACTCTGCCGCCCATACACCGATTTTCAAAATTATAGGAACATTACCTACTACGACCCCACAGCATATCGCTGCCCAAATTTCATCACAATCAATGCAGCGGTTGCTGAGATTACGTGGCTAGAAAAACGCGTACAATCAGACTGACAGACAGACAGAATGACAGACAGACAGACAGACAGAACCACGGAAATTAGTGACGTGGATTTTCATTACGTAGACATCCTAAAACGCCCAAAAATCGAAAATTTTCGCGATTACAATACTCCCCTCACCTATCGGTGTGGAAAGTAAAAGTCATATAAAGTGGGGTCCGATTTTTGACTGTTTCAGAGATAAATTGAGTTTTAGAGATTTTCATTAAAATGCTGACCTCCAAACGAAAACCCTAATAGAACAAAGTTTTATAGTCTAGATTTTGGAATTTTTGGTATTAGTCCTTAGAAAATACACTATCACGTCATTATCAACGAAAATAAGGTAATCATGTATCAAACACTTTGCGAGAGCATCAAAATCGGCATGTGCTGAACATTGACTTCAAGAAACGTTACAAAAAATCAATTTATCTTAAAAAGTCACCAAATAATTAACCGTGCACTTTAAGGTAGAAGCATTCCCATCTTTCTAGGTATGCAATGGTACCACAGTCTTGATGTAAATGTGGGTTTGGTTGTCACTGTATAACTTAGTGGGGGTGGATAAACTGTTTTACGGCGAACACATTGTGACCATTTACCGTTCTGTCTAATAGTCTCATGACCTTACGTGGAGTCACAGGAATACCACAAGTCGAACTCTGTGTATCAGCCATAAGCTTTGGCTGAAATTGGTCCCTTTTCCACACCATTAGTGTAATTAAATCGAGCAGAACAATTAATACGAATCCATTGGCGTTACCACGGTAACCAGAATAGAAGCGCTGCAGAAATTTGACCTAAATTGAAGCAAATTGTACGTAAATGACAAGGCATCGATGCTGCTCTATCGCTGATTGGCTGTTGTCGTGCAACGCTAAAAGGCCACCCCGTGCAAATTCAAGTAAATAGATCGAAATTGAAGTGACACTTACTAATAGCATAAATACTTGTCCGTCAGTCATTTCGAACAGTAGTCTCGGTACATTTCCTATTTTCACTGTTACGCTGATTACATAGTGTGCAGGGAGTTCTCGGGAAGCGACATTACCCTACTCCATGTGATATTGGATCCAATGGCGTAGTGCTAATTAACTTCAAATAGCCTAAAGACTAGCAAACCAATGTTATCAAACCCGCTTTACGGAAAAATTTTACACCTACTTATTTCTTTCTACACCAACGTGTTCATCTGACCTTAACATTTTTTTTTTCGTTTCATTTATTTGTTTACCAATGGACGTCACGATCGTCAAGATAAAGCTTAAAGCTAAGAACATACAGTAATACAAAGAGACTATGGGGTCCTACAAGAATAAATACTCTTCTATATTATAAAAACAGTGATTAGTTAAATAGTCACGTTGAGTCCATTTAAAACTGCACACTGTTGTACAGGATGTAATTCTGCCTAGCAGATGATTAAAAATATTTATACTTAAATATTTCGGAGAATTTTTGCTGTATTTATATTTCCCCACAGGTGGATCAAATTGACTGTCTATTCTTGTGTCACGTGTGTGAACGTTACTATTCAAAGAGAAATTCTTCCTACTTACGAAAATATACATCGATTTTTCTAAGATATACAAAGATGAAGAGTCAATATTCTAAAATTTTTAAACAACTCCCTACCTGGCTGAAGGCAAGACAGGCATTTGACAAGTTTTTTCTGTGACGTGAAAACCGGTTTACAACCAGGTGAGCTACCCCACATACAAATACCGTATCTGGGTCTTGACTCAGTTTGGCCGTAATACACATTTAATAAATCAGGTATGGAAAGAACTTCCCTTGAATTTCTGAACACGTGCAAATACGATGATAATGTCTTTATTAGTTGCTCACAATGGGAGGTCCAGCTCAAATGCTTGTCAATACAAGATCCAAGAATCTTTGTTTGCCTCTCTACTATTGCCACAACAATTTGAAATCTGAATTTGTCTAATTGGCGTTGAAAGTGGTGAAATCTTAACACATCAGTTTTGTCAGTGCTTAAAAACAAGTCACGTGTGTTCAAAAAATTAATTAATATCGTTAACGATTCTACACACTTTTCCAGAAGGCTAATATCGTATTTTGATGAAAAAAGCAGAGATATATCATCTGCATAAGCTGTATATTGATTGGCGGGTAAAATATCCGATAGTTGATTGACATATAAAAGAAAAAGGATTGGTCTTAATACGGTGCCCTGAGGCACCCTTCTCGACTGAAATAATTTCAGATTTGGCATTAGCGCATATACCATTACTTTCATAATTAATAATTACATATTGCATTCTATTCTGAAGTAAGGTTGCGATCCATTTTTGAGAAGTACCCCTGATACGGTAAATTTCCAAGGTATCTAGTAAGTAGGGTCCGGATTAAAAAGCATAAAAAAAGTCCAAATAAGCGCTTAAAAAGCATCCAACTTTACACAAAAACAGCATGGAATATGCATAAACAAGGCATAAAAATGAAATCATAATTTCTGTTTATCTATAAAATACATAAGAAAACATATAACAGACTAATATTAAAATAAACAGCAAAACGAAAAATAATTTATTTAGTTCTTGTAGAAACAAAAAATAACTATGTAAATGCTGATTTAGATGTTCCAAAGTAAAGCTCTGTATTCTATCACTTAAAGTATTTTTGTAGTCGAAGAAGGTGCTTTCTATGTCAAAACTTGTTATGAGCGCATATTTGAATTTTGCCTACACATTTGGGGTTATTTGTAACTTTGAGTCAGTACTCCCTACCAAGTGTATCTTTCAACTTTTTCTGTACTATTTGGGCAGTTGCTTCAGGAACATTGTTAATGGCTTTTTCGAAGTCTTTAGCAATTTTGATGGATGTATCCAATGTCATTTCTTGTTTCTCCAAGGACTTTACGGTGGTACTGACAAAACTAAAATTACGAGTATATAAGCTAAATTGTTCATTAATCCGTTCTAATATAGCACTATTTGACAATCTTTAATTGCTTTGCTAGCTGTTCCGGGTAGCTCGAATATGAGTTTATTGAAATCTTCAAAATTATCTGCATAATATAACGCGGCATCTAACCATGTGCACCATCTTGTCAAAACTGGTTCAGGTTGTAACGGAATATTCGGTAGTCGTTCTTTAAATAGTTGCACATACAAAGGCGCCTTGACAAACACTTTCTTCCATTTTTTATAAGTTCATTGAAAAGAGGAAATTGTTGCATTATGGTTTCGGCAACTCTGTTCACGCCATGCGCTAAACAAGTGCAATGACATAAATTTGGATAAAACACCTTTAAATTTGTAACCACACATGTGGCTGCGTCAGAGAGCATGAGTAACACTTTGCTACGGAGAACTGGTTCTGGCAAGTAAAAGTTTGTTAGTTCATCATTCACAAATCTAGACAGTGTATTGCTGTTGGTGGCTTCTAGCTCCTGAGAACATATTAAATATACTGTGGGTGCAATTTATTCATCAAGGACTCCAATAATTAAATTTGCAACATATCTTCCGCAAGCATCTGTGGATTCGTCGACTATTATAGTGACTGCCAATTAGGTCTTTTATTTGTTGAATAGTTTCTTTGTATACAGAGCTGACATAATTTTTGCAGTACGTACAAAAACCCTAAAAAAGGCTGTAAATAAGCACAAACCAGAAAATATGCATGAAATTTGAAAAAAAGCAAAATAAGCATTATAAACCGTGTTTTTTGGATCATTTCTAGTCTAATTCATCAATATTTTAAGCTGTCTAATATTTGCTTGTAATATTTCCAAAAAGCATAATGCCTCAAAATCCGGACTCTACTAATAAGACTCGATGATCAACACAGTCGAATGCCCTACTCAAGTCACAAAAGATAGCTGCGGGACAATCGCCTGAGGTGAAATACCCAATCAGGTCAGTATGGAAGACGGCCATTGCTGTATTGTAGATTTTTCTTTCTGAAAACCATGCTGCCTACAAGTGATTATATAAAACTTCTTCAAAAAGTCCAATAAACGGACATGCTCTGACTAAGAGCCCGTTCACACGACACCAATTCGGGTATTTTACCGAATCGCCTTTTTTACCGTGTACTGCAGTGATGCGTACATTTGAATGGACGTGTTCACGCGGTGAGGCTACGGCAATTTTGTCGTTTCGGTCGCAAGTTGTCTCCTAAGACCGAATAAAACCTAATCGGTGATTAGTGGCAATGTGTATGCACGCGAAGTGTTTACAACAGTTTTCTGTGTGAACATATCATTCGGTTTGCGCCAATTCGTTGAAATTATCGAAACCGTGATTTGACCGCATCTTGTGAACGAGCTGTTAGACCTTATTTTCGCGTTCGAAAATTTGGTTGACTAAGAATAGAATAAATAAGTCTAGCGCAGCTGTACACATTGAACGTAAAGTAGATTCGCTGTAGTTTCTTAAATATTACGTAGTTATCTTACTTGTTCCTCCGACGCGACAGGTAATTTGACGGCTGGCTGGACGTGTTTGTTTTGGAGTTAGAATTTAGGCTAAATCTTCCCCTGAAGATAAGTAACATAGCGGAATAAATATTGAGTTTGAATAAATTGGTTGGACGAGTGGTTAGATGTCCAGTTTTCGTAATTTAATAACAAAAACCAGGTCAAGTACATTGACTCTCAGGGAAGGCTTTGGGTATGAATATGTTGACCAACCGATAAGAATGAATCACGATAACCTGTAAAACGGCAGCCAGAGCAATTTCTAAATGTTTTGTCTTATCCTTTGATGTTCGATTCCTACCACAGTAGCAAGAAAACATAAGTATTGTTGGAGTATATTTTATGTATCGAATAAACTTTTTATTATTATAACTTATTTTCAGGCAATTTAAAACATAACCGGCTTGTTCTGGTATCGGATACCATGAGGGGAATATAATGTATTTTGTGAGTAACATGTGCATAATATAAGGCCTGATAATCACCCCCATCTACTCTTACCAATTTTTTGTCCTCTCAAGAATTTTAAAAAAGTATTTGGGATCTGTCAAATGCACAAAAATGTTAGCATTTCTCATTTTTTTACTTATTTCTGCGTCGCCACTGGATAAATTTTCCATGAACATTCATTTGTTTCATATTAGATCCACACTTGGAAAGTTATAGAGGAACAATACATACCCGGTTTAATATTGTCACGACGACACGACACTTTTATTTCATGTCAGGGAATCAAGCTGGATGTACTTTTCAGCTCTTTACTTCCCATCCAATACCTAACCTTGTCTCACCTTAACTTCTCTCAACTACAGCTACTCCGCCATGCTACTCGTGGTGCCTTGTATATACTTCGTCGACGCATCTAGAGAATTCTAGACCCCAGATGACATTCTAGAACACCCATCTGTCATTCCCTGAAAGTCCAGATGATTCGTTGACGTTTACGTGTCAAAGAAGTAACTTAACAATTTGACTTTAAGTGACGCATGACAACTAGTACATAGTACACCATAATATGTATGTTAAAATATTATTACTTCTCCGTCCCTATATGTATATGAAACTCTATCGCCCTTGCTACAACAGTATCCCACTATGAAAACTTTGTCTCCGTTGTTTCAGTTCAGTTCTACTCATAAAGGGGCCAAAGGTTAGGGGAAAGACGACAGGCAGACAGATAGATAGGCCAACGGACGGCCGAAAAGTATGATTATCTCAAACTCTAAATTCTAAAATTCTGTTCGCTATCAATTGGCGTCACATCAGCCAATAACCTTGATGCTTGTGGGACTGATTGTAGAATGAATGTGGGGGCCCAAATTAAGAATAAAATCTCATGAGATATTCGTTTCATGGCAAATTCATTTCAGATAAGGTTCCACACAACGTGATATATTTCTGTAAAACACGTCAAAATAAAATATGTATCTCATGGTATCTCAGGGTATCTCTGAAAGTGCTGTTTCTACTCCATTACAGCTCTAGGGGGGGCGGACCAGTGCTACCGCGGTCTGAAGAGCAAAAATAGACTTAACCTTTGGTTTTTATATAAATATAATGTGCTTCCGTACAGCTCTAGGGGCGACGTAGGCCCCCTTGCCCCCTATTAACCCGCCACTGGTAATGAAAAGTAAAATTCGCTATACAGGGTGGGCCAATAGTGCGTGGACGGAGGATTGTGGGCTTACTAAAAGATATTTCAATAACCTGTCACTTGATCATGATAGGGACCCTTGAGGGCTATAACGTAAAAATAATTTCACTTAAATTTTCACATTTATACAGGGTGATTCATATCAAACTTACATTTTTTTGAATAGAACCCCCTATATATTATTGCACATTTGGATTCCTTGGTCAATTCTAGTGTGACTTTATGTATCACACATGGGAGTTCAAGCGAACCGTTTAGGCGCAAATAGCCATTTTTGGTATAAGTAGGTATCAGAAAAAAATTGAATATCGCAGCGATGATAAAACTTAGAAGGCCGTGACTGTGCGGTACGACTAAGCATGAAATGTGTCATCTAAGGTCAGACGGCTAAATTTGAATTTTTTTTGTACTTGCAGAAATCAGTAGATTAATTAAGGAAACTTCAATCACAGATAACTTGATGTTTTCAAATGGGAATGCCTATTTTGGTTTAAAGAATCAAATGTAAAACTTGATTACCTCTCTAACGATATAGCATTCTTAATATCAATCTTTTTTGGTTTTCATTTTATTTTACATTTTCAGTCAAATCGGGGTTTTTCAGTTTTCCTGCGTGCAAGCAACCTAGCAGGCCATGAAAAATAAACAAAAGCTCGTTAATATGGAAGAAACCAACTAACTTAGTAGAAAGATTCAAACTAACTAGAGCAACGAGGCAAGATTATGAAAATTCCTCACAACATATTAGCTCTAACCGAATACAACAGCGGCAAGATATCTAATGTCAATGAGTAGCTGGGGTATGACAGAAGTGTTTGTTTTTCACAGCCTACTAGCTATTGAGGTCTACTAGAGCTTGACAACCTTCCAAAACAACTAAAAATTTTGAAGCAAAAGGAAAACTACCAGCGATTTTGCTTACAGTCTAACATGTTTAGAATGAAATTTTACATTTAATGGGATAAAAAAATTAGTCATTTCCGTTTAGTTAAGTCAAAAGTGAAGATATCTCCAACTGGAGCATTCTGAACATCTATTGAAATAATTGCTAGAATTTTTTAATTACGCTATGTTGTAATTGTGATTATTTCATGTAGTTTGCTGCAAAATAAATTATGTTTTACAATTCGAACAGACTGCAATTCAAGTTTCATTTTCCGCGATTTTGCTAATAAGTAGAAGTACTCACTGAAGAATTTGAAGGGTTCCAGTCAGATGTATCATTACTTTTGACTTACGGAAGTGGCTACTTTTTTATAGCATTTAATGTGAAATTTTATTCAGAAAATATAGATATTCTACTGCCAGCAACAATTTTACTGACTGTGGAAATTGGCTAATAGCTAGCAGGCTGTGGAAAATGAGCGTTCTTGTTACAGCTATTGTTTCTGGTTAGAGCTAATATGTTGTAAGGAATTTTCATAATCTTGCGTCGTTGCTCTAGTTAGTTTGCATTTTTCTACTAAGTTAGTTGCTTTCTTCCATATTAACCAGCTTTTGTTTATTTTTCATGGCTTGCTAGGTTGCTTGCATGAAGGAAAGTTGAAAAACACCGATTTGACTGAAAATTTGAAATAAAATGAAAACGAAAAAAGATTGACATCAAGAATGCTATATCGTTGGAAAGGTAATCAAATTTTACAGTTGATCCTTTAAACCAAAATAGGCATCCCCATTTGAAAAAATTAAGTTATCTGTGATTGAAGTTTCATTCATTTATCCCCTGATTTCTCCAAGTACAAAAAGAATTCAAATTCAGCCGTCTAACCTAAGGTGACGCATTTCATGCTTATTCGAACCGCAAAGTCAAGGCCTTCTAAGTTTTATAATCGCTGCGATATTTAATTTTTTTCTGATACCTACTTATACCAAAAACGGTTATTTGCGCCTAAACGGTTCGTTTAAAGTTCCATGTATGATACATAAAGTCACATTAGAATTGACCAAGGAATCCAAATATGCAATAATATATAGGGGGTTCCATTTAAAAAAATGTAAGTTTGATATGAATCACCCTGTATAAACGTCAAAATTCAAATGAAAATATTTTTACGTTATAGCCCTCAAGGGTCCCTACCATGATCAAGTGACAGATTTTTGAAACATTTTTTAGTAAGCCCACAATCCACCGTCCACGCACTATTGGCCCACCCTGTTGAAAAGCAAAGTACACATAATATGCGAGAAGCGAGATGCTAATTGCTCCAGCTGATAGGCTTCAAAAAATACCTAAATTCAAAGGTAATTACACTGGGATAATGATTTTGTTTTAGAGACAACACCGTCAACTCACGTGCAGCAAGTGGAATTAATTTTTTACATGAAACAAGACGCATATCTACGATTAAACTCGAAATTTTTGACCCAGGACACAAAAATCTCCTGGAAAAGTTGATTATGGGTCCATAACCATAGCTTTGGTAACAGGCTAAGCCTTTTAGTCGTTACTTCCTCCTTTGCACAAGTCGCGGAGTGCTCTTAATATGCTCTTATGGAGCCAATGCCATAGTTATTTTAAAATAAAGGTTATTGATTGGAAATTTATCTAATACCTAAATCTATTAGGTTCTAGAATGGATTAGACTGCCTCCAAACCTTGAAGGTTTCTGGGGTCGTTTAATCAATTGCAGGCCTGTATTTCTAGATTAGCGATCATGATAATTTCGAATCAATCAAAAGTCGCTGGCACGAAATCACCTTAAACTTTATATCAAATGAAATGTTGCCCTATGTTCATATTCAGTGCCTACATATTCAATATTCAAATAGCACGGATTAGTCAACTCAATTTATAAATAAATAACCTAATGCCAGCTTTCGTTTAAGTTTCATTTGGGTTTGACTTTAATCCTAACATTTGTGGTGGGATTAGCAACTAAGCATAATGGCTATATATTCCACATCTAAATCACATGGATCAGTTAACTCTATTTATAAATAAATAACCTATCGCGACCTTTAGTTTATGTTTAATTTTGGGTTGATTTTGATCATAGGGGGTTGATTGTGATAATATTTGTGGTGCGAGCAACTAGATATAGATGTCAGAAGATTGTTTCTATTTCATAGATCAAGAACAGAAAAAGGCCGTCTGGATATTAGGAGTACCATCCTCAAAAGCTTTGCTTCCTTAGATGGCATTCCGGTGCTACGGTAATGTAGTAATGACCGTACAGCCAACACCTGACCAGCTGTCCGCTATCCTTTTACCTTTTTTCTCATCTATTCCAACTTCTACCCAATACTTACCTTGATTTGTCCTGTTCTAGTTATCCATCCTAATTCAATGCCCCCTCCGACTCATTGAGGCGGCACACGGGGCTCCCACTAACCTCGCCAGGAGTAAACCTGCACAAAAATCCGTAACCCAAGGTGTTATACAAACAGTGCCGAAGGGTGAATTGCCAAAACAATTGTCGACTCCTCACTGATCCCCATTAGTAATTAAAGTACGGTTCAACGTACAGAAAACTCAAACAACAACACTTACAGAGAAGTCTCGCGTTGGCTCACCAACTGCGGAAATGGAGGGTCACCCAGTAGTCCAGTCACCTTTCGTCTAACCTTTGGGGATCAACATCAACAGCGATATATCCTGGTACGACCACGTCGCCAGTATTGATAAAACGACACCCCAGAAGCTTGTAGTTTTGTTCCGCTGTAGGAAGCTGTATACACCAGAGAAACTACTGCTGCTCTACAAGGCACAGATCCGACCATCACTAGAGTATTGCTCTCATGTGTGGGGATGCGCTCCGAAGCACCCTCTAATGCTTCTGTACACCATACAGAAGATAGCAAAGGACCTCACAGCCTGGAACATCAAAGAAGGGTGGCTAATATGTCCTTGTTTTACAGATTATATCACGAAATATGTTCCAGTAAGATCTCCCAGATAATAACATCAAAGGCCGTTCGAACAAGGAACACTAGAGAAGCTCTGCGAGCTCACCTTAACTAGGTTGAGGTCCCTACTCCCCGAACTAGTCTCCTCCAGCATTACTTCTTTTTTAAAACTTCGACGCTGTAGAATGAGCTGCCGGAGAATTTGTTTACAGATAACGCTATCAAAGCGGCAGAGCCTTCGGGTTCCACAATCGTTTTCCAGGAAGGTAAAAAAGTTGTTTCCTGGTGGAACAATGACATAGCAAGGGGCACCAAAGAAATGAAGCCTTTTTGCCATCACTTATGCTTTTGGTGAATGAAATTGAGGTAACTGTAGCTTCTTCTGATATGGAACTGGCCAACACTACTAGAATTCGTCAAATCCAGAATGACCTACAGATTAGTCTCCCCGATGCCCACGTGAGAGGACTTCTCGCAATACCTCCTTGGTCATCTTAAAAACTTGTGTGGAGATGGATTGCACTACGTACAAGAAGGGTATCACGTCTAACTCACTATATCTCAAAGTTTTCGAGATATAATCGACAACTATGGTAGCCTAAAAGAGGTTATCTGCACTGTTGATTCAAAGACAGAGGAAGGCTTAGGAGCAGCGGTCGTAACCGAGAAAGACGTACTTCGATTCCAACTCAGTACCACCTGCTCTATACAGGGTGAGTCAAGCTCAACGTCTCTGGCATTTGCGACCAAACCGTACCACTATTCACAAAATTAACTCTGCGAGTGCATGTAGGTCGAGTTGGACTACGTTTCAAAAACAATGACTTTTATACAGGGTGTCTAATAAGAGCGTGACACATCAAAGCTGTGTTTTTCATATAGAAAACCCTGTATATTATTGGGTATTCATATTCCTGGGTCAATTTGAGTGTGACTTTATGTATAACACATGGGACTTAAATCAAACCGTTTAGGTGCAAATCACATTTTTTGGTATAAGTAGATGTAAGAAAAAAATTGAATCACAGCTACTATGCAATTTGGAGGGTTGTGACTTTACCGTGTCACTAAGCATGAAATGCTAGACGGTCGAGTTTCAATTACATTTGTACTTGCAGGAATCGGTAGGTCAATTAAGAAAAGGAATCAGTGATAACTTGATTTTTTCAAATGGGAATGCCTAATTCTATTTATACAATCAAATGTAAAATTTGACAGCCCTTCTAATGATATGCGACTGTAAATTCCAGTCTCTGGTAGTTTTGATTTAACTTCAGATCTTCAATCAAAGCGGAGTTTCTTATTTTCCTACCTATAAGCAACTTAGCAGGCCATGAAATATAAACAAAACACTGTTCATATGGAGGAAAACAACTAACTTAGCAGATAGATACGGACGAACTCGAGTAAAGAGACAAAATTAGGAAAATAACTTACAACAAATCAACTCTAACCAGAAATAACAGATGTAACACATATACAGGGTGGGCCAATAGTGCGTGGACGGAGGATTGTGGGTTTACTGAAAAATATTTCAAAAATCTGTCATTGGATCATGGTAGGGACCCTTGAGGGCTATAACGTAAAAATATTTTCACTTAAATTTTGACGTTTGTACAGGGTGATTCATATCAAACCTGCATTTTTTTAATGGAACTTCCTATATATTATTGCATACTTGGATTCCTTGGTCAATTCTAGTGTGACTTTATGTATCACACCTGGAACTTTAGACGGACCGTTTAGGCGCAAATCACCCTTTTTGGCATAAGTAGGTATCAGAAGAAAATTGAATATCGCAGCGATTATAAAACCTAGAAGGTCTTGACTTTGCGGTACGACTAAGCATGAAATGCGTCATCTTAGGTCAGACGGCTAAATTTGAATTCTTTTTGTACTTGGAGAAATCGGAGGATAAATTAAGGAAACTTCAATCACAGATAACTTGATTTTTTCAAATAGGAATGCCTATTTTGGTTTAAAGAATCAAATGTAGAATTTAATTACCTTTCTAACGATATGGCATTCTTGATATCAGTCTTTCTTGGTTTTCATTTTATTTCAAATTTTCAGTCAAATCGGTGTTTTTCAATTTTTCTGCATGCAAGCAACCTAGCAGGCCATGCAAAATAAACAAAAGCTCGGTAATATGGAAGAAAGCAACTAACTTAATAGAAAGATGCAAACTAACTAGAGCAACGAGGCAAAATTATGAAAATTCCTTACAACATATTAGCTCTAGCCAGAAACAATAGCGGTAACAATGACGCTCATTCTTCACAGCCTACTAGCTATCATCCAATTTCCAAATTCAGTAAATAAATATTTAATCAAAGAAAAACTACTAGTGATTGTTGCTGGTAGTAGAATATCTATGTGTTCTTAATAAATTTTCACATTTAATGCTATAAAAAAGTAGCCATTTCCGTAAGTCAAAAGTAATGGTACCTCTGACAGGAACCCTTCAAATTCTTCACTAGCTACTTCTACTTATTAGCAAAATCGCGGAAAATGTACTTTGCAGTCTGAATTGTAAAACATAATTTATTTTGCAGAAAACTACATGAAATAATCACAATTACAACACAGCGTCATTAAAAAATTCTAACAATTATTTCAATAGATGTTCAGAATGCTCCAGTTGGAGATATCTTCACTTTTGACTTAACTAAACGGAAATGGCTAATTTTTTTAATCCATTAAATGTAAAATTTTATTCTAAACATGTTAGACTGTAAGCAAAAATCGCTGGTAGTTTTCCTTTTGTTTCAAAATTTTTAATCGTTTTGGAAAGTTGCCAAGCTCTAGTAGACCTCAATAGCTAGTAGGCTGTGAGAAAAACAAACACTTCTGTCGTACCCCAGCTACTCACTGACATTGGACATCTTGCCGCTGCTGCATCCGGTTAGAGCTAATATGTTGTAAGGAATTTTCATAATTTTGCCTCGTTGCTCTAGTTAGTTTGCATCTTTCTATTAAGTTAGTTGCTTTCTTCCATATTACCGAGCTTTCGTTTATTTTGCATGGCCTGCTAGGTTGCTTGCATGCAGAAAAATTGAAAAACACCGATTTGACTGAAAATTTGAAATAAAATGAAAACCAAGAAAGATTGATATCAAGAATGCTATATCGTTAGAAAGGTAATCAAATTTTACATCTGATTCTTTAAACCAAAATAGGCATTCCCATTTGAAAAAATCAAGTTATCTGTGATTGAAGTTTCCTTAATTAATCTACCGATTTCTGCAAGCATAAAAAGAATTCACATTTATCCGTCTGGCCTTAGGTGACGCATTTCATGCTTAGTCGTACCGCAGAGTCACGGCCTTCTAAGTTTTATAGTCGTTGCGATATTCAATTTTTTTCTGATACCTACTTATACCAAAAAGGGTGATTTGCGCCTAAACAGTTCGTTTAAAGTTCCATATGTGATACATAAAGTCACACTAGAATTGACCAAGGAATCCAAATATGTAATAATATATAGGGAGTTCCATTCAAAAAAATGTAGGTTTGATATGCATCACCCTGTATAAACGTCAAAATTTAAGTGAAAATATTTTTACGTTATATCCCTCAAGGGTCCCTACCATGATCAAGTAACAGATTTTTGAAATATTTTTCAGTATGCCCACAATCCTCCGTCCACGCACTATTGGCCCACCCTGTAAGGTCAAAAAGCAGCTGAAGTACGACAGAAATGGATATTTTTCACAGCATACCCTGACTTATTCTAAAAATTGACAAATCACAAAACCATTATGAATTTTGAAATGAAAGAATGTCTACCACCGCGTGTTGCTGGCAGTTTAATAGCTTCAGAATAAAATTCAACATTTAATGATTTTAAAAAGTAGTCACCGATACCTCTGACTGCAGTTCTGCAAATCCTTCAGTACCCATAAGCAAGATCGCCGAAAATGAAGAATAAATTAAAAGTCTTGCTAATAGATACTGAAAAATCTAAAGGACTACAGTCAGACAGTCAGAGGTATCGTTACATTTGACTTTGACAAAAATGACTACTGTAATGATTACTGTTATACTATTAAAGGTGAAATTGCATTTTGAAGATATTGAACTGGAGGCAACAATCGCTTTCATTTCAAGGTTTTCAGTAAGTTTGGACATTTTTAATATCTAGTACACTGTAGTAACTAGTTGGCTGTAAAAATTATCCATTTCTGTCGTACTCCAGCTTCTCTGACTTTAGACATGTTACCGCCGTTGTTTTTGGTTAGAGTTGATCATTTGGTATAGAGAATTTTTATAGTCTTGTCCTTTTGCTCTAGTTCTTCTGGATCTTTTTGCTAAGTTAGTTGTTCCCTTCCATCTGAACCTGTTTCTGTTTATATTTCTTGGCCTGCTAGTTTGTTTATAGATAGATAAGTTGAAAAACACCGACTTGATTGAAGTCTCGAAATTAAATAAAAACTAACAGAGATTGATATTCACATCATTAGAAAGCCTATCATATTACACATTTGATCGTATAAAAAAATTAAGCATTCCCATTTGAAAAAATCAAGTTACCACTGATTGAAGTTTCCTTAATTAATCTACCGATTTCTCCAAGTACAAATGTAATTCAAACCAGACCGCCTAACCCAAGCTGGCGCCTTCCATGCTTAGTGACAGGGCAAAGTCACAACCCTCTAAGTTTTATAATCGCTGAAATATTCGACGTTTTTCTGATATCTACTTTTACTAAAAATTGTGATTTGCACCTAAACGGTTCGATTAAGTCTCATGTGTGATACATAAAGTCACACTAAAATTCACCCGGGAATCTAAATATGCAGTAATATATAAGGTGTTCCATTTAAGAAACATAACTTTGATATGTCATGCTTTTATTAGAGACCCTGTATGAAATTAATTATCGTTAGACTATAGTCCACCTCGACCTACATGCACACGCAAAGTTGATTTTTCGAAAAGAGGTATCATTTGGTCACAAGAGTCCGAGGCGTTGAGCTTGACTCATCCTGTATACACAACGGAGCTTAATGCTATACTTAAGTCCATGCTCTACATCTAGAACAATATGGCTGGGACTTAGATCTTGTCTGTTCTCATTCCCTCAGAATAACTTCTCCAAAGACCCTTTAATCCAATACATTAATTCCCTTAAATTCCAACTATGTAGTCAATCTAAAGACATCGTCTTAGTCACCCGGTCATACAGGAATAAACGGTAATGAAGTAGCGGACCAGTAAAGGCAGCCATTGTTGATGTTCCCCTGGAAGCTCAGGTCAGATATGAAGGTCTGAAGCATTTTATCAAAATAAAACGTCAGGAAAGTGGTCAGGAACACTGGCAAAGTAAACAGCCAGAATGGGATACTCCGTAAAAACGCTTGCAGCTCGCAATCAGGAGCTGGAGTTATCCTAAGGGCCTTTCCAGAACAAAACAAGTCTGTTTGACTCGGGTAAGTATTGGTCGTGTGACGTCTTGTCATTTATTTGGTACTGAACCGCCGATATGTAGGAGTGCCAGTGCACATTGAAGTTTGACCATATCCTAGTTTGCCCCAAATTCCGGAAAGAAAATTCGAGGCTTAATGTGCCAGACTCTCTTTAAAATTGTTTCTACAACCACACCTCAGTTCTCTCACTTCTTAATTTCTTGAAAATAATCAAGCTCTTTCACAAGATATGACCTAATCTAATCTTCGTCCCTTCCAACTTCGGTACTTCATATTTGGTCATTATCAGGACCGTTAGATTCCACACGTTCCCACTGTTGCATATTAAGTCGACTAATGGCCTTTGTAGTCGGTACAGTATCCCTTCAACAAAGTAATAACAGAAATAATTGAAAATATGCCGTAGTGACTCTCCTGCTGGGTATTATTTAAATTCAAAGTATTTAATTTCCAAGTTCCTTATTCTGTATGATTCCGATCTACGGATTTGAAGATTACAGACTAATAACTGGATTAAGCGATCAGAAAACTGGCTTCCTGGTACTGATTTGGCGAGAGGGCAATTAAAGGACTGAATATTTGGTTTTCCTACCAAAAAACAAAAAGCTATTTACATGGGGTAAAGAAACAAATTGAAAAAGTTTTATCCAAAGAGTTCGATTGGTCCTCAAAACTTTTTTGTGTAGGTATGAATTCGAATAAACATTCGGCAAGAGGAAAGGAGATCAAAGAACGTAGATAGGTGAAGTGAACTTCAGTTTCATATCAGGCGGACTTTAGAGATTTTCTTTGGCTAAAGGAAACAACACGATCCTCTTCTGAGTGATGCAACTGAAGCTCTGCTGTCATGCACAAAACTCTATCTCCTACAAAAGAATGCAAAATAAGATTTTCTCATGATTTTGCTCTATACAGGGTGTTTTCAAAGTTGGGAATTTCCTTCTCAGAAACAGCTGCCTTTGAAATAACAAAGATAGTGTACGGTGAATCAGCAGCAAAGGAACAAAAAAATTAAAAGAACGTATTTTATATTCGTTCAAAAGTTGCTGTATTGTCACATCAGTCTTACTATGGTTCGAAGTTCGCGACGCAAGACAGAAAAGCCAAGTATTTCTTCTTCCTCAATTTGAACCATTCGCGATTTTCTAGGTGGACCAGCGTGTCTACTATGGTGTGAATATAAATATCCTGTGCCTCTAGCTCTTCGCACGAGACAGACAAATCGACGGGGTGCAGAATGAATACGATTAACGGTTAGGGAAACGATCAGCATACGCTCGCGAAGTTCTAGAGGCATTTTGATCAAATTCACCATACACTAAAATCGTATCCCACCAGTTAATTCTATTTGTACCGGTTGCACCATTTTTGTGGTTTCTAAAGGCCGATGTAGTACGACAATACTTTGAGAGACGTCAAGCGCGCGCTGCTACGTACATCTATGCTGCATAGTAAACTGGGTTTATCGTTTTTTGTTTCTGTTCTAATCTAATGGCACAGAGACGGAATTAGAAATAAGGATTTCATTATCGGTCAATATTTTTAAATCCCTAAACATTTCGGTTATATGTTATTGGGAAAAATCGCTCCATTTGATCCTGTGCAGAAAAATCCAAACTTACACCCTGTATAAGTATAACTATATTTTGCTCGGAAATTTCTTCATGTGTAGGTATGATTCAGCCAAATTTATCATAAATTGTGTTAATTGAAAAACCCAGCAAACAAAGGTTCATTTACACGTGCCTGTTGTCGTTATTTGTATGCAGACCCGAAGTATATTAGACTTCAGCAGAAATCAGAGTTACTTAGTACAGTACCACCATACATAATATAATCAGTGTGGTCAGGTTTAGAGTCAAATGAAGTTATCGCTACTTACTTAATACTTATTAGTAACTTTGAAGTTGTAATTTTTAAAAATTTTCAGTCACATAGCTTTGTTTTGCATTTGCTGCTGTTGTTTTACAAACTATTACACTAAAACTAGGTATGGAATCATTACACGGTATTGGTGCAATGTATCTTCATAAAAAGCAGACGACATTGCATGTAATTCTGAATTGAATTGAAATACTTTCGATAATTTTTGACCGCAATGAAACCGTTTAGAAACAAGCTACTCACGGAATAGACAGAAATCTTATTAGACCACTAGATAAGCTCTTTTAGGTGATGCTACAAAAATAAAAAGCTTTGGGCCCCCAAAATATACATCTAATTATGTAAAGCATTTAATTACTGCTTGTTTGTCTAGGTAATAAATTCATAATGATTTACCGAGTATTATCATTTGTAACTTACCGTACAATGAAATACAAAGACGAACGAGTAAGATAGTACTATATGCTTTAAAATGTAGACAGCAACCGATATTAAAAGAAGAACTTAATCATTTTTGTAAATCAAACTCTTCTGAAAAGAAGCTGTTATACTCTTGATGCTGCTGGAATCTCAGATCACAAAATTGTTGCATTTGATTGTAAGGTTCCAGCTAGTATCAGGAAACAATCATTTGTCGCAGTAAGTGTTTTTTCTCCTTTTAATGAAACTGCTTTCCTTGAAAATCTTAGGTCGATGTACTTAGATGATATTTCTTTATGAACTCCATTGTTCAGAAAGTTCCATTTCTGACTGAGATGCTTATCACGCTTTATGAGCTACATGCTCATATAAAGCTCAAGTCAAGAAACCTGCTAGTCCCTAACTAACAGATGGGTTAACCATTAACTGGTGACATTGCTTTCTGTAACATTAATGGTGACACAAAGTCTTGTAGACTTCACGACAGGATTTTTTTAATATTATCGGCAATAGTCATTTTTTCTTTTGAAAACTCTTAAATAAAACAAGTGACAAAAAACGGAGACTCCATGACTCCTATTTCTAAATAACAATAGAGTTTAAAATTCAACAAGTCTCTAGAAAATTCGTCAACCGTGAAAACTAAGGTTTTGTAAATCTTGAAACTATAACAGGATAGAAACTGGACGCAGATTTGCAATACAAATAACACTGAAACAGAGAATTCGTGCACTAGGTGAAAAATCGTAATTTTGAACATTGTTTCAAAAAACAATTCTGGCAACATTTCTTAGAACACTGCAGGCAAATTGGTTTTTTACACAACATACATACGATGTCCTTTTTCTCAATTTTGAGGAGCATATACTTCCTAGCTTCGAGTTTTTCTCCATTGCCATCAGTGCGGCTTTGAGAGATATTCATGGTGACAAGGGGTCTATCGAACAATATCGGACGTGACGTCAATATTTTGAAAATGAAAAATCTTCATGTGACCTGTTATTCACAGACTAATGCATACAGAACGGTAGGAAGGTACATAGAGCGTCCTGCCGCAGAAACAATTGTGGTGGGAGAAATTGTGTACCGTAGCTGCTGCGACTCAGTGTCACCAATTAAGCATTCAAACTCATTTTTAAAGAAAGAGACAAAGCTCTGCCTGTTTATAAATCCAACAAATCTTCAGAGAACTTTCTACGCTAAAAAGAATTACAATATATTGCCCTTGTTTCTATGAGACAGAAAAAAACAGCTTATTTAGCATATCTTGAGACACAGAAAAGTACCAAAAATATGTGGCTTCAGTTAAAAGATACGAATGTCAAACCTGTCCTTTTCCCAAAACGTCGTAGATCCGAACAAAATATGCAGCGTTATATGTTTCGTAATATCAGATGTTCGGATGGGCTTACATGGTTGTAGCTTGTCTTCTAATGATTATCATGCATATTATTCACATCTTCAATTTATGTTTGGAGAAGGAGTATTTTCTTAAATTGTGGAGGTGATATTTGATGGCGCCTATTCCTAAAACAAAATGTTCCCAAATAATAATTGTCTCATCTTAGACCGATTAGCTTTTTTCCCATTTTGTCCAAGATCTTGGAAAAAATTGTCAAGGAACAAGTATTAGATTATGTTGAGAGTTGTGGTATTATCCCAAGAGACCAGTCTGGATCTCATAGTGGACACTTCACAACAGCAGCTTTCTTGAATATGTCTGTCGACATTTTCAGATCTCTTAACAAAACTATGTCATCATCTTGCTTTCGGAAAAAGTCGAGCAGGTTATGTTTTAACTATAGTACTGTACTGGCCACTTTTCTGTTTTTGGTTCTGAAGATGGAAAAAGCATATAAATTTAAAAAACCGTATCAGAATCGACAGGGTAATCATAAAAAAACGAAAAATATAAAAACTGGTTAAAATTGTTGTGAGACAAAAAAACGGTATGTCTTCTTACGTCTTGTACCGTGTTAGTACTTAGAATATGTGTGTACCGAGACGAATCATTTCATGTCATTGTTTGGTATGTAATATTCTTGAATATGATAATCTCATGAGTCCTCCCCTGTATCTTTGAAATGACCTATCGCAAAATGAAGACAAGTAAGAGGTAAGTCCGTCCCATGTTCAGATGAAAGCTTGTGTGTTATGCTATCATTTAGAATGAGTACTCCTCTCTGTAGGTGCAAAGTTGTTGAGAATAATACTTACGGAAGGCTTAAATGCTCCTATGCATTTTCGTTCCACTGTGGCAATCCACTTTATCTGGGAGACAAAACACCCCGGGAAAGAATTTCACTATTACTGCGAACACTTTCATCAAAGGAATGAAAGCGGTTTTTCTCTTCCTTTTGTTTCCCGGGAAATTGTTTCACATCATAGATGTGCTCCATGGTATGTGTCAACGAAAACGGTCCAGATGCATGTAATGTATGTTGTGAGATTTGCCGTGTGTAGGTGTTGACTTTTTTAGTGCAGAAATATACCTCGATGTGCAACGAGTCGTTGTGCTGAAATATAACTTTTTTTTGAAGAAAAGTGCCAGCTGTGAGATCCCTTCAAGTTCAAATCGTTTTACTTCCATTCCAGTAGTCGCAAGCGTAATTACGAAGACTTCAAATTTATTTTTTTTAAAGTACACGCGATTCGATTCGCATAGTAGGCATTATAAAAATGAGGACAAGTTGATTGACTCAGTACTTTCCATACATTACGGTTGCTACCAGTTTATCACTTTTCCATGATTTTCCCATAGTACGAATCAGTAGTCTGAGATCCCCTTGTAACCAATTTATCGGCCGCCCGACCAGAAAAAAGTGTGTTATGTCGCTAGGTCTTCCTTTCACAGGTCAATGGATACTGGACAGCTTATTATAAATGCAAAAAAATGAGTTTTATGACCCCACCCCCCCCCCCCAACTACCCCAATTTCACTCCTACCCAAAAAAGTATAAAATGGTCATGAAACCTCTATAACACCTAAAAACGAATTTTGAGCTGTTTCGGTTTTTTTAGTTTTTTATTTTTGCTGCGCCGCCACTGAAACGATTTCTAAAATCCATAATAAATGTTTTCCATCCTCGCCAGTTTAATAATACCACGGTATTGTTTCATTTTATTAAAATCAATCCAATATCTTCCACGCTACACAATACAGAACGAGCTAAAGCAATATTCGTATGTATACGTCAGAAAATTTTGGTTTCTATTATGATGCTAAGTCTTTTTTTCACAGGTCAATGGATAGCCTATTATGGATACCACAAATTTTTACGACCCCCCCACCCCCCCAACTATCCCAATTTCACTCCCACCCAAAAAAGTAGAAAATGATCAGGAACCCCTAAAACGCCAGAAAACGAAGTTTGAGCTGCTTTGTATATTTTTTGTTTATTTATTATTGATGCGCCCCCACTGACGAGATTTCTAAAAATCATAAACGTTTTCCATCCTCGCAGCGGTAATGAATAATACTGTGTAAGAATTTCATTAAAAGCAATCAAGTGGTCTCCGAGTGACACAATACAGAACGATCAGAAGCAATACTCGCATGTATACATCAGAAAATTCCTTCTCCCTTGGTTTCTGTAATAGGCAAGGTAATGTTCGGATGAACCTAAAAAAGTGTATTATGACGCTAGGCCTTTCTTTCACAGGTTAGTGGAGAGCCTATTATGAATACAACAATTTTTCCAGTTTTACAACCCCCTACCCCCCAACCACCTCAATTTTACCCCCAACCAAAGAAAAGTTAAAAATGTTCAAAAACCCCTAAAACGCCTAAAAACAAAGTTTGAGGAATATTTAAAATTTTTGTTTTTTTGCTAGTTACTCCGCCGCCCATGCACCGATTTTCAAAGTTTTAGGATCATTACCTACTACGACCACACTGCATATAGCTGCCCAAATTTCATCACAATCCATGCGGCGCATACTGGCTAGAAAACGCGTAACCGACAGACAGGCCGACGGAAATGAGTGACGTGGATTTTCGTTATGTAGTAGTAGTGTAGTGGGAAGTAAAAATCAAGCAGGTTGTAATCTTTATAGACTTTCTGAATTGTACGACCATCAAAATTCTTTTTTAGAAGAAATTCCTTGGAAAAGATAAAATGTATTTAGAAAGTGGTTCCAGCTTCTGTCAGACCGGAAACGATGCTGATCATTTTGAAGCAACATCGGGAACTCCTTAGATTGGTGCTCACACTCCTTGCTTGCGTTTTTTAACACGCTTTTATTAGCTTCAATTGTATATTTGTATGCATGTACGTATGTAACCGACACCTTTTGACTCTATTTTGACCTACATTAAACGAACAGATTTAATTTAAACCTTGTACGCGTATCAAAAATCGATGAAAATACAATAATTTAATCAGTTTGTCTCATTATTCTTATCATATCGCCAGATTTGAACAATTTAAAATTGAACTTTATTTGATTGTTGATTGTTATAACGGTGAAGGTGCCAATTATTAAACAATCTGCATCAACTGTTTTAGATATGACGAAGTAGATATAGCCCGACAAGTGTAACAAGGGCCGTGAGAAATATGGACTAGACAAGGATAGCAAGAGACGGGAGGATATGAAATAACGTGTGCATGTGAGACAGCGGAGAAATCCCCAAGTCTCTTGCTACACTTGTCAGGTTGTACATAAATTTATCGCCAATATTGATGATTCTCTTCGGGGCAAGGTGACAGTGTAAATGGACAGAATTAATTTAATCTGTGTACGCTTATCAAGAACTATACTGGATCCACGGAAGAAAAAGAGCGCAAGAAATTCATGGTGGTCACGTGCTCTCGATATTTGCGTGACCTGTTTACACGGTAACCACCGACGGTAACAGTCAGTCCTTCCTAGAACGACAAATGGACGGTGTCATACAAAAGTGACGTGAGCCACCGATCTGTGTTGTTTTGAGAAAATTAGTTCTGTATTAAGATGCCTTCTGGACTGTTCTAGTTAAAAAACACTCTTATTATAATTTGTTATATTCGAATAAAATTAGGAAAGAATTACTAATCCTGACATAAGATTTATAGCAGGAATGGACAACCTATATACCCAAATAAGCTGAAGTACGCTGAGTTTAACAGTGTTGTTTAACAGTTGTTTTTCCTCAATCTCCGAATCCGAATTACGACCGCTCCTCCAAGATGTTTTTAAAATCTTGACTTTGAAGATTCTTTCAAATGACAGATATTTATGCAAAACGCGAATGAGCTTGAAGACCAGTTTAATATTATGACCATCGTAGGATTTTGACCATATAAGATTCTTAACAGAAGCATGCTTATTTGTATTTACATATTTACGTGAGCAGGAACCGACTTGCTTTTGCGTACTCATCCTAGCTTCATATTCGAAAAATTCTGCATCCAAGTCAATTTAAACTTAAATACAAGAGGTATATTTTTCTTAACAGTTAATTCAGTGAATACTTTAGAATAAGGCGCAAGTGGTCTTTAATGAGGTTATGAGAAAGTGTTTTTCGTTTCATCTTTTTTTTTACTGATGTAACAGGTAGAGTGAATTGTTTATATTTTATAATGTTAGAGTAAAGGGCTGAACTTTGATCATTCCTAGAATGCCTTCAGTCCTGTTGGTGACATGAATTACTTAGTTATGGTTTTTTGTAATCATTGTATCTTTTTCTATATACCTACACATTTGTCATGTTGCAAATAAATATTATTATTATCCGACTTTCTAAGTTCCTCTCGCATAATTGCGGTAGCGACAAGTGTTGACGGGCTGTGCCAAGTCAACACTCTGACTATTGATCGGAATTTAGGAAGGATCGCACAATATTACAGGTCTTTAGGATTACAGACTTTTGGGATACTTTGTGTAACTTTTCGTCCAGTCCTAACTGTTGAAGGTGTTGTGTGAACGTGTCTGGTGTAAGGCCTGAGACCGACATAATGAGGGGGACAATAGTGACTTTGTTTTGTTTCCAAAGTCATTTTATTTCCACAGCAAGGTCTGTGTATTTAGGTATCTTCCCAGCGTAGGTGTTTTGGATATTCACATCATTGGGAATGGCTATATCCATCAAATAGGTAATGTTGTCGGCCTTTGACTGGGAAACTATATCTGGTCTATTGGCTGGGATAGTCTTGTCTGTATGTATTTCAACGTCCCAGTATAGTTTGTATCGATCGTTCTCGAGTACTGTTATTAGTATTATTAGTCAAATATTGAAAATACCCCTACCTGGTCTACCAACGAATATACCTTAAAGGAATACGTTCAACCTGATCTTGTACAGTTTTGATATCATATTTCATCTAGCAATACATACTAACGACTGATAGTTTTTCAATAATGGTGTACATCTCACATATTGCGGATTATAATACTGCTGTATTTATGCAGCGGAGAAACAGGAAACAAAAAAATGTGATGTTTATGTTCATGTGTTTTCGATGTTTGGCAAACCTGTTTAAACCACAATACGTCCGCAGCCATATTATGAGGGGGCGTCGACAAACAGCTGTATATTTGATTCTTCAAGAAAGGCGGCCTGTTCTTCAAATGTGTCAGTGCCAGGCGTGTGCTTAGGCATTGGCATTTCTACGTGGTGTAAGCTTGCCTCTGGCCAAGCCACGAGAACTCACTCTTTGCTCACCTGTTTGCCCGTTTGTCCGCTGGATGGATATTGATGAATTTCTTCATTAGATTATTGCTTTGACAATATGGAAAAGGAAGTTGCCCACAGATGTTGCCAAAATGTGAACAGAGGTTCAAGACATTTATGCTCAATGTAGAATGGAACGGCCAGGTTTTTGTATCAAATAAACGATTATAACCAAAATTATGTTAAATTCCTTATGGCACAACGCCATCCACATTGTGTTCGTTTCAAGAGGCGTTCTGCAGCGGTGTAAGCTTGCCTGTGGCCGGGCGACAAGAATTCACTCATCTTGCGCGTGATCACTCTTTTTCTTCGCTGGACAGAGAATAGTGACGGTATAATAATTCAATACATTTGTATCATTATCTTGGACTACAAAATTATCATTAGTTTAATCTATATAATCAAAATAAAAAAAATAATGATAGATTTAAGAATAGATTTTTTTCTACGATAAGAGAAAAGTAATAAGTAGGGGCAAGAATTTCCGTACACGTGTAGCATATGTGCGGCAAAAGTCTAGATCTGCCGCTGGATGCCAATAAATAGGAAACATATCTATTCGCGGTATTATATGAATCAATGTGCAGTAGACGGAACCATACGTACACGAAATTTAATGTACGACTTTTCATTCTTTGATGACCCATTTCTCTATGAATACCACATACATTTTTCGTTCAGCGGAAGCACACATTCGCTTGAAATTTAGCTGGCACTTTCACAGGAATCTACGGATGTGTGTCCAATACAATCGATAATTCCCATCGCAAAGTGTAGTCCTTCCGATAGCATCGTATAGGTCATTCGGCGACTCGGCGTATTGACACTCCTCCGCACGGTCGCCTCAGTGGCCCTTTCATGCGCCTTCCATCAAATTCCACTTAGATTCCTGATGCAATCGGAGTACAGAAAAATCGATATCAATTTCTGCAATCTGGGTCCATTTTTCGCGAGGAAATTTTGTACGCTGTCCCCGGGATTCTTACGGAGATAAGGCAGAGCAGACAGAAAGACTTCTGCTACGTCTGACATTCAGTGCAAAAAGGTAATGTAATAAAGTAGCAGCAGCAGTAGTAGTAATGTTTGTTTAGAATAAAAACACTGAATCTAAGTTTGTGCGCGGATTTAGGACAAAACTACATATTGTAACGACGGCCTCTTTTTCTTCACCAAAGAATCAAACTGGACGTAACTTTCACCGTTTTACTTCGCAACTCAATACAATATCTCTTAACCTTATCTCAACTAGAGCTGAACTCAACTGAACTACTACGCTACCCGTGGCACATTATATATTATGTTACGCTCAATACCCGAGTTCGGGCAGTGCCCGAAAAAAATATGCAGAACTAGTTTTGAGCAAGGAATATTTCCCAAACCCGAAATATGAATTTTCTACGGCTATTGAGCATTACCAAATAGGCAGAAGTAGTTTTGCACTTCTTGAAATACACAGAACTAGTTTTACGTAACTTGAAATGCACAGGACTAGTTCTGTATATTGTCTGAATGACCAGCACGAATTCTGCTTCTCCCATTTTATCAGCGCCAGCGACGGACTCAAATAAATATAAAGTTGGAGAAGGTAAATATATTTTAATGAATACCAACATATAATAAATAGCTGACTGAGGCTGGTTTAAATTTTTTATTTGATTGTGTGAACATCAAATTGGCTTGTGCTTCCAAACCCCTTTTTGCGTTTTCACGATTCGTACTTTATTGCAGGAACGTTGGCAGCACAAGAGGCAAGAAGCCTAACCTAACCTAAGCGATAGGATTTTGCTGGTTTTTGACACACAATGCATAACGAATGCTCACTTTAGTTGTCATTCCGTACCTTCTTTTTCTTCAAGTGCTATGCTTATTTTAAGCGTTAGCGACTCCCATTTCTACGATTTCTCGATATCGTTGTCTATCTTGAGCAGCCTGAAGCAGTTCATCTGCCGACAGTCCAGTCCAATGACGGAGATTCCTTAACCACGACATCTTTTTACGTCCAATTCCCCTCTTACCTTCTATCTTACCGTTCAAGATAAGACGCAGCAATTCATATTTGGGACCACGAAGGATATGCCCTAGATATTCTAATTTCCTTCTTTTCACCTGTTAAAGAAGCAAGCGATCGTGGCCAATAGTTCTTAAAACTTCCTCATTTCGCGCTTTTCAAGTCCGTACCACAGAACTAGTTCTGTGCATTTCAAGTTGCGCAAAGCTAGTTCTGTGCATTTCAAGATGCGCAAAACTAGTTCTGCCTATTTGGTAATGCTCAATAGCCGTATAAAATTAATATTTCGGGATTGGGAAATATTGCTAGCTCAAAACTAGTTCTGCGTATTTTTTTCGGGCATTGTCCGAATTCGGCTATTCAGTGTAACATATACACTCCATCGAACCATCTAGAGAATTCGATGACATTCTAGAATGCCCAACGTCATTCCCTAAAACTCTAGACGATTCGATGACGTGTGGTTCACACTTCAAAGATCTAACCCATAGCCGTTTATCTTAAATGCTCAAGGTCAAACAAAGTTTTGGTACGAATAGTAGTGACACCGAGCGCCAGAGGGCCGCTATCCAAACATAAGCTGTCAGTTCATTTTCATTTAAGGTTAGAATAGAATGTCAATGACTACGTCAAAATGACAACCAGAGTTTATCACAGAGGAGAGAAATACTTATTAAATATTTTGTATTTTCTTTTCTGATTTTCTCAGTTACTTGCTGATATGGCTACAACATACCGCTACAGACTTGTACTAATGACTAATAATAATACTACATATCACCGACTCTACATATTAAGAATGCCTTCGATGTACAGTGATAAATTGCTCCATGAAACAAGATCAGCAGAACAATTCTGGCAAAAAAACTTATCTTCCTTTCAAGAAAGCGCCGCGAAATGTCGATGGAGTACTCAACAGGGGCCCATTGAGTGATAGCTCACTAAAATATGGCAGAATTTGCTCTAGGCACTTTATAACTGGTAATAGGTATAATGTTTCTTATTATAGAATGTTGCATGTTTAACTGATGAAACAATTTCTAGGTGCACCGCATAATTAGGATAAGGAATCACTAGAAGTGGCAGAGGCACAATAACTCAAGTAAGCAGACACAGACATCAGACAATTAAACATGCCCGAGTAAAAAAGGTAAGTTTATCCAAAGGAAAATACGGGGAACATTTGGATTTACTGATTTATTATTTTTATAGCTGGACATTGAAGCTTGAAGGGGATATCAATTAAATCTGATGACATTGGTACCTAGAACTAGTAACAAAGAGGATAGTGTATTAAAGCCCTGATTGAAGCAAATAAACAGCAACTCTTTCTACTCAAACAGATCTTTTGGCCAGTGATTTAGACAAATGTTAGAAATTAGAAGGAACATTGGAGTAGTTTGAAATGAATGACAAACCTTGGAAATAATGATAATACTAGGGTGACCATATACTTTCATAGATCAATTCTGGACGCTTGGCTTGCCGGGGGGGAGGACTTATGCCTTATCATCAGGTACAGCTATCTCCAGAAATATGTTGTCTACTCTTTGACTAAAATCTGAGACAAGGTCTCCACATATTATATAAACCTCAAGAGTCATATACTGAGAAAAAGTTGGAACTCATTCTGAGCATGCAACACCTATATACTGCAGGAATTTTTAGACTGTGATATATCGTAATAAAAGTAATTAAAAATTTACATTCGATTATTTTATTTATATATAATATAGTTTGTTGTGTCTGTGTATTTTATAGGTATATATTGGTATTTAGTATGCAACAAAAAATCATAAAGTTCTATCATGCACAAATAACAATGTAATCATTTGAGCATTTTTATGAAGGTATATTCTCACACTGAGAAATAAATTGTTAGCCAAATATTTAAATCTGTTATTTGTGATAATTATATGTACCTCATAAGTAACAGTCACATTTTCCTAAATAATCAGGAAATCAATTAATATGTTCTTTCACTAGTCTGTAATAAAATGTCTCATGCTTTTGTTTAGTAACTGTAGTTACTTTCATATCATCAATTTATGTAAGAGTTCAACATATAGGTATATCTATTGTCTTTGTGGAATAAATTTATTTTGTTTATGATTATGAATTTTTATAATCCCACTAGTCTTATGGCAAATATTAGCACTGAAAATATGATTTTTGATGTTTTGCTGATAAAATGCATTAAACATTTACAGAATTTAAATTCCCTTTTTTAATAAATGCCACCCATTCGAACGTTTATCATTTATTTATAATTCGTAGTTCATACGTAACATGGGAGCTATGTAAGGGTATAAGAACACTATATATATATACCAGTCATATATTAACAAGCTGAGTAAACTGTTGATGTTCCTCCAATATTGTAAAAATGTATCACAAAAATCGATCACTTTTGCTCCAGTTAATTTAGAAACTGCAACTGAAGCCTTCATTTTAGCCTCCTGTCCAACATATGTACTTAATGAAACACATCCCTGCGGTTTTCAACAATTCTTTAACAAAGAATGAATGGCAACTATGCTATGACTGCATACTTCCTCT
The DNA here is from genome assembly GCA_951848785.1 of Callosobruchus maculatus. Lineage (NCBI taxonomy): Eukaryota > Metazoa > Arthropoda > Insecta > Coleoptera > Chrysomelidae > Callosobruchus > Callosobruchus maculatus. The sequence continues at coordinate 1,080,557 of CATOUR010000228.1, forward strand.
AGACCGTCCATACATGTGCAATGCCTACATGCAGCACTTTCATCATTTATGATGATTATTCATGCTTTTAATAGTGTTTCATTAAATTTCTGATATTCTCTCACCTAAAAATAAAAGTGTACACTGTATTAAAAAAAAAGATTAAATATATGGATAAAATTGGCTTACTCTTCTTCTTCTTCCTACAACATCTACATCGCTGTTCATTATAATTAGGCATCTCTCATAAATAGTGTAGTATTTTCCTGCTTGTCTCTGTGGACCAGAAATTTTATAGTATATTCAAACTTTTGATGCTCTCAATTGCTGCCACATATAAAACCTGTGATAAGAGGTTTACAAAGTCTATCTGTAAACAATTCGTAACGTTGGAATCCGTAGGTTTAAGAGTATACGGATCAAAGCCACTACTGTCTCTGTAGTTTATCCTCGTATTTTACCGGTCACCGCTTAGGGATTTATATAACACCAATTTTTCCAACAAAAACTACAAAAAGTTCATACCAGATCATGAAAAATTTGGTTTACTTCCACCCAAAATCAAATTGGCCGAACTGTCAAAGTCACGTGATTGAAAATGATCTGTCACGTTTTGTCACTGAAATTTGGATTCTAAAAATTTGAAAGCGTCTTTCCTGAGAAAAGGTAATTTTCTTATTTTCTTTTCATTTCTGCATTGTGCGCTTGCATTATTTTGCCGAAAATGGTTTTTAGTTGTTGCTTGCCTGGATGCAGTACCTATAAAGGATGAAGAGGTAAATTTATATTATAAAAACCTTTGTAGAGTAAATGATAATGTGCATTACTATAGGTGCGCAAGGTCCGGCTTGAATGGATTGGGAAAGGATGCAGTAATAAACATGGACAAGAAGAAGTTGTACAATGTATTTGCGAAAAACATTTCTACCAACGTCGTATTCAACCTTGGATGCGAAGGAGACTGCATAATATTGCGTTACCGATATACCATCTAAAAGGTAACATTTTAAAGAGTACCTGTATACTGTATACCTACCTTACTCTCAGTATTAAATTTTACAATCTCGCAAGATGAAAACTATTACGAACATTAGACTTTTTATTAGGAATTGATTATTCAGGTATTTAATATTTATCTGACATTGATCTATATGCCATAACCAAATTTGTTAACATAGAATTAAGTTGTTTGTAGTACAGTGCATTTTAAGTTATGTACAACTACTAGCTTAAACTACTATTTACTTTTTTTCAAATTTGTATATATGTATACAATTCTTAATAAATACACTTTTAGCATTTATTGTTTTTCATTTCATTTATTACCGCAAAATGTCACGTTATAAGGCAACATATAACTTTGACATATACTGTTATAGTGTATTTCAAAGTTAAATGTGGCTTTATATAAGAGATCATGAACTAAATTCGAGGCTATTCCTGGCAACTGAATTACGAATCCCCGATTTAAAATTCCCGCTAAATTTTAGTAGCGACACCAACCGATCAGATGGCGCAGAAATCAGTTCAAATGTTTTAACACTAGAGATGAGGGTCTATATTATACGAGAAAGTCGACGAGTTTTGTCTATGATCTAACCTAAAACTTTGACTTTACATCATGCATGACAACTAATACACAATACACGAATAACATAATATACAGTATGTTACAATATAAACCTAAAATAGGCTTGTACTAATTAGAATCTGGATTTTGCATTCTACATCACCCTGTACACGAATATGCATCGCGGGCTTTTTTATAGCCAATTTCAAAACCAGAGGATAGTCTCAATCGTCCCATGTAAAAAAAATAATGTTTGATTCATTACCTTTTGATATAAAGTACGTTCATTTGACAGCGATTTGGATATAAAAATGGTCATAACTTTTGAAATACCCTGTATAATGTAACAATATCCTATGTCGTTAAAACAGAAATCATTAATAGAATTTGAGTATAGAATAATATATAGGGTGTCTCATCGCATCACTACGTAGTTATGGATCACCCTGTATAAATCAAAATATTTTCTGAGCAATGAGCATATCCGTAGCTACAACTTTTTTCGCTATCTTGTACAGTAGTGGAGTTATCAACCGAGCCAGTACTAAAAACTCACCCTGTATACAGCACGTTCCGTTGACAGCGATTTGTATATAAATATGGTCATAACTATTGAAATGCCCTGTATAATGTTACAATACCTTATATGGTAAGAACGGGGCTCATTAGTAGATTCTAAATATGGAATAATATACATGGTATCCCTGAATTTCCTTGACATGTGATATTTACGTAACAAAAAAAAAAGTTCAAACGAAAACTGAGCGGAATTCTTGAAGATACTATAGAGTCTATCATACTGTGCTTTCCAAAACATTTTTTTGTTCGTCAACCATCAAAACTCACCTCAACTTTTTTTAAATAGCACCCCATAGGTCTTCCTAGATAAATGATATCACTATTTTATTTAAAATCTTGTGGTACCTTTGATTTTACGCAGAAACTTATTTTGTGCTTGATCATAAGCATAATATAAATAAAGTGAGAATTTGTTTGACCCAGAAACGGATAAGAAAGAAAACTAAGTCGGTTATAAATGGTATTTGATACATAACTTTGGAAACAAATGACTTTTTTGTCTTTTTTTATAATAAATATATATGTATAAATAGTGACCTCGTTTATGTAGGAAAAGCTGTGGGGAGCTATTTGTAAAAAAAAGTTGGGGGTGAGTTTTAGGGGTTGATGAGCAAAACAAATTTTCTGAAAGCACGGTACGATAGGCCAATCAGTATCCTTGAAAAACCCACTTGGTTTTCTTTTTATCTGCCATAATGATTTTTTTGCTGTCCAGTATCAAACGTTGAGCTTTAGCTCTTATTAAAGCTTGTCAGTGTGATTTAGGTCTCAGACGAATAAATAGAGAGTTTTTGGTCAGTCACGGCAAACGACAATTTCGTTATGGTTATGGTTAACTTTGTCGTTAATAACGATAACTTTTCGTCGCAAAATGTAGAGTTTTTGGACGCGTCAGACTTTAAGGAATCGAACTGTCAGTACTGTGACCGTTGACAAGTGTAGGAATTTTAGGTTAATTTGGACATTCTAAACAAAATACGTGATTATGGTTAGAACGGATTGTGCCCTAGACGTCGATTGCGAGATAAATTATCACGCAACACCACAGAACATAAAAATATATACGATGATGTAGCAAATGTCACATAAAAATAACCATAAAAGCACAAATAACGATACCGCTAATCTGACGTAATTAGCCACGTCCGTTATGTTTAATAAAGTTAACTGTGTGTCAAATCGTTACTGCGCAGACTCCAAATAACGATAACCACGATTTCACTGACATATGTGCGGACCAAAAACTCTCTAATGAAATTGCAAGATAGTGCCTAGTCGGCAAAACTCGTACAAGTAGCAGCAACATATAGATATTGGGAAGCAGTACCTTGAGAAAGTATTGTTTCGCCATCTATCTATCAAAGCCGGTACCTGAGCGTTTAATTTGAGGAACCGAACACTGTTTATGTGACCCGCTTAAAAGCATCAGGTAAAGGAACCTGCGGGTACGACTCTTTTTTGGGGAACACTCATTTCACACTCCCGATATTCAGTTTATGCTAAAAAGCAACATAACTCAATTAAATAATAGTAATTTCATCCATTCATCCGAAACCAATCAGAGACGACGTCGTTTCGCTTTTATTAAGGCTCTTCAGTGTGATACGGCTCTATATGTTGCTACTAGTTGAGCTTTAGCTTTTTTTTAACTAATTAAATCATTTGAGCTAGAGATCAGTTCCTTTTGAATGTATTGAAAGCTTGGTTTTATATTTTATAGCTTTTTCAATCTTATCGTGCCACAAGGGCATTTAAAGTTTTGTTGTTCTGACATGCTTTTTTGTATGCTGTTAAAGGCCGCATGAATAATGTAAGATGTAATGGAGATTACGGAATCATTTGTGGTATCTTTTAGAGTGAAATTAATGTTGTCACTATAGGGACTATTCCAGTACACCTTTTTGATGTCCCGAGTGAGAAAATTTGTTTTTTTTCTGGGTATCTAGTGACAAAGTTTATGCATATAGAAATATGATCCGTATTATAAATGGCGGTAGCATTTCCCTATCTAAAGACGAAGCTATAATAGGAGAGCAGAACGACAGTTCGATATTGTTAACCTTTTCTGAACTATAATTGAAGTAGGTATGTGCCTTCTCCAGTGTTTAAAGAAACAAGATTTGATTCTTCGATAACAGTTCCTGTTATCTTTACTCGAGTGCCATGACTGAAACGCTAAAGGAGATTGTGTGTGTTAAAATCTCCCACCAGCAGGAAAGGGGCAGGGAGCTGAGATATAATTTCTTGAACATCTTCTTCACTCCAGGTAGAATCGGATAGATATATGTTACGTGTAGCGATGCTAACTTGAAGAATATATTGCATTGTAACGGCCTACAATGGAGTTCGAATGGGAATTCCTAATGAAGTTACCGCCTCTGCTTCGGTCGGTGGGTTTCAGATCTTTCCGGAAAAACTGCGTAGGTGTCTTGAATACAGAAGAGCGTAGATTCTGACACTAGTAACTTTATTTAAGGGTAATTTCTACAATACCCATTTGTACTTCAGTGTAGCAACGAAGCCATTGTGGTGAGTAAAATTGAATAATAGATATAAAAAGCGTGAAAGTATATATGTAAAGTAAACAACAAATAAACAAATAAGCAAATAAATGGATAAATAAGTACAGACAGATAGATAAACGAGGAAGGATGCTAAACATAAATAAAGAATGTAATCACACAACATGCATGAGAATGACTTGTATTCTGATAATAAAGTTAGACAAATCTCATATGGGTAGTGCACATGACTAAAATTATCAGTATTTCCGCTTACTTGTCAAAATGAGCTTTCGTCACTATCGTAAGCTTCTCTTGTATGGATTAGGGAACGTTTACTTTTACGTCACTCACCTAAAGTACTTTTTTGGGTGGGGGTGAAATTGGGGTGGTTGAAATGTGGGGGATTGTAAAACTCAAAAATTTATTGTACTCATAGTAGGCATTGACCTGTCAAAGAAGGGCATAGCGGCATAATACCCGTTTCTAGATCTATCCGTACATTGCCTTGCCTATTACAAGAACCAAGAAACTTAGAATTTTAACCCCATTACGGGTATTGCTTTAGATCGTTCTGTAATGAGTAACGTGGAAACTGGAATTGATTTTAATGAAACTTTGACACAGTGTCACTACCGTGACGAGGATGAAAGATACGTATGGCTTTTAGAAATCGTAGTGGCGCAGCAATAATCAAAAAACTAAAAATATAAAAACAGCTCACACTTCGTTCGCAGTTTGGTCCTTGTAAAGTACGTTTTTATTTCTCCGACTCCTCACTCTCAACCAAACATTTATCTGAGGAGGAAGTTAGACGCATAAACTGAACATAACTTCAAGACTGGTTCCAGTAAGTTATAATACAGCCTTTAGGACTTCTTCATCCGACGACACATATCGCGTGGCAGGGCACAAATACCACGGAAACCTTCAGTATACCCTATAACCAAGTCTCGACTCTATGGGTCTATGGTAAGGCATCCTGTTGTAGCCCCAGGATCTAGCATCTAGCAGTGTCTCAAGATACGCAGATTGTCTTGACCCTCCAGGGGGCGTTGACTAATTAGTTTCAAAAACCAAAATTCGATGATAAATCAAAACCATGCGAAGAACGTGTACATCTAATAAAATTGTGAATAACCCCATCGTGAACAAATGATTTATTATACACGTTTTACATCAACAATAAATCCATGGTTTTAATTCGTGCATTCAGTTCTTGGTCAAATTTGACAAGCGTAAAACAGGAGTTTGACCTTAAGTAAGTCAACGGATTTCTTCTTAGATTTTCTCACTGATTTAGAGCCTGTTCTAATCTGTGGTCAAGTATGACGTAAAATTCGGTAGTGCCAACCTTAAAAATCATATAGTGCATGCCATGCATGTTGCATACCCGTCTCAGTACTATCAAAAACCAACAAACAAATACGAATTAAATAGAAATCATATCACAGCAACAGTGTTGGCGTCACAAAATCCATGGCTTTAATCACAGATGTAAAATACAATCAGTTTGACCCTGGAGACGACCATGGATTGATCAATGAATAAATTCGCGGAGAAAATGTCGATGCAAAACGGTTATTATAGAATGCAATTCAGTCATGTTGGGAGGGACACTAACGTTTACGTTGATATTGATAGTTTATCTGAAGACGATTGAGGATACGATATCAATCGAAACGTTGTAATTTAAAATTATATAGACAATGAAAGTCCGAAACAGACCCCTTGAAACATCTACCTTGTCTACAAATTTCAAACAACAGTTGATATTAGTGTCCGACAGAAACTACTTTTTACGGCCGAAACCGAATCTGAAACCGAATTTCAGCCTCCGTCTCAGTTTCGGCCGAAACCGAAACCGAAACCAAAGCATCAATATAACGTCAGTAATTTTTTCGTGTATATAGAAATGAATAACATTTCATCAGCATTATCACACCTTATTTCAAATAAATAATTTATAGTTTTTGAAACAAGAAGTTAGTCTGAACCAAATAGCAACTATTTTATATTTATATTATATTTTGTATCTACTAAATAACATTCCAAGCTTTGGTTAATCTTTATGACACTGTTATCAATTAGCTGCCTTAAAACTAAATTTCTGAAGTATCTACGTGCTAAGTACAACTACTAAGTATTTTTGAAAGTAAGGAGTTTTCTCTGAATTTAAGAAACTATTGTGGGCTTCATTGAGCTACAGCTATTGTTGACTATCAGTATTCATAACTGAACAATCTAATATTGTAATATTGTAAGCAAGAAACAATAATTTATCAACTTTCTTTGCAAATAGCTTCCTCAGTCTGAATAAATTTGACTAGTAGCATTAAGTAGTTGCTCAGTGGAAACAATCATCGGTAAGACAGACGTGAATTTTAGGGGAACCTTTCTCAAAGACAGAAATGGACTGAAGTTCTAGTGAGAGTGATATCTGCGTTTCTTTGCAAGCTTGGCTCCCACAAGTAGGCTTCTTGACTTGTGATAAGCTATTACCATCATCTACCCAGCAAAATGACACTTCTTCGCTCCGAGGACGTCCGATCGCAGCGCCAAATTCATCGAATTTAGTTTCGGTTTCGGCTGCCATCCAGCCAAAACTACGGCTGCCATTCAGCCAAAACTACGGCCGAAATCGAAACTAAACCGAAACCCGTTTTTTGGCCGAAACTAGGCCAAAACCTCGGCCGAAACCGAAACCGAATGTTCGGTCGGACACTAGTTGATATTGATATACGTATCGGTTTTTCTAGTTATAACCACACTGTAATAAAAGTGCGAAGGTACACCGAGGTTTTTTTTGTAGATGTAAAATATTGTTGATATATAATTTCACTTCATATTTATAGTTTGTTTAGAGGTAAAAAATCAAGATTTACTTCCAAAATTTTATAGTTTCTATGAGCATATGTTCCAGAAAAACTGACGCACGAAAAATTTGCTTGAAATGTGTATGCAAGGAAAGCCGTGGTTTAAAGCCAATTTGTCCAAAGTATTTAGCTGTTTAGCGTACCGTTCTACCTATTGGTAAAGCGGATACTGAAAAGGTTTCGATACTGGTTTGCCAATTTATCTGTTTCTATAAATAACTATAGCAAATATAAATACATCTTGAAAAACGCATATATGGATAAATTAAAATGTTTCTATAATTATTATTAACATGACAGATAAAAAATAAATTCCGCATTGACTGACATTATGTGAGCAATATGTCGGGGCGTTGTGTATATTCTGGAAAGGTTTTGTGCGGTAACGCAATCCAATTGAGAAATTCTATCGTTCTTCCGTGCCATAAATTGGATCGTCTGCAGTGGCTTTCAGGGACTCTATGGAACACCGGCAGTTTATAGATCAGAAACGCATTACGGTGATGGCAACGTAGGAAGAATGCTCTCCAAGCTGCACTTAAACTTAAAGCAATAAAAGTTGGTATGGGGTATATTTTTCGGAGTTAAGATGAGAGTGGGAAATATTACATTTCCGTATATTCTTAGATGGTCCAGTTATGTAACAGTTTTTACTTCCTACGCCGACGAGCTATGGAAGGATTGTTATCAATAAAAGTTTCGAATTTGAAATCTATCGTATGGCAGCCGGAAAATCAAAAGAGTAAAAGAGTCTATTCGTATGGTGTCCAGGTCACATAGGAGTATCTGGAAATGAAAATGCGGATACTGTAGCTCGCGCTGGTGCCGCTCAGCAAAGTACTTCAACAGAAAACTGTTCCTTAAAAATGGAAGACATTAAGGGTCTAGGATACCATATCAATCGAAACGTTGTAATTTAAAATTATATAGACAATGAAAGTCAGAAACAGACCTTTTGAAACATCTACCTTGTCTACAAATTTCAAACAACAGTTGATATTGATATTAATATCGGTTTTTCTAGTTATAACCACACGGTAGTAAAAGTGCGAAGGTATACCGAAGTCTTTTTTGTAGATGTAAGATATTGTTGATATATATTTTCACTTCATATTTATAGTTTGCGCACGCAAAATTGATGCAAGAAAATACGTATTCCCGTGTTAGCGAGGAGTCGTGGCTGCCTGCTCCCTTTCTCCGGTGTGTGTCTGTCTAAGATGAGAGGCGATAAGTTCAAAAATCCAAAGGTAAGGTCCAAAGGTCACCATAAAAATGAATTTCGCATTTCGAAGCTCCTGACGTTACCTTTAAACCTACAGTAATGATTCAAAGAGCAAAGTGAAGAAGAGAGCTTGCGCTTTGTCACCGTGTGTGGCCTTTTTTGATATTGCGTTTGGTTGTTAAATTACAGACATTTGAAAAGTGTATGGTTTTGCATTGCGAGCTTTTTTGCTCAGTAAAAAACTTTTTTGAAGAAATTGTTCTCAAATATCATTAATTAAGGTCTTAACTATCACCTTCTGGAATACAGTGTATATAGTTTGAAAAACAAGTGAGTGGAAATGGGAATCCGTGTTTTACATGGTAAATACATATGTATAACTGTGTGTATCCAGGACCCTTAAAGCGTATCTCAGAGCAAGGATCAGTCACTTGTGGCAAATAAAATGGGAACAAAGTGATACACAACTTTATTTTTAGCCTCCAGTAACTAAGTTCCATATTCCAATACATTGACACGCAGAGAGCAGGTTTGCCTCTCATGAATTCGGATAGGGCTCACGCGTCTCAACATCCTCATTTACGTTATTAAATCAAGAACCTCCATGTTGTAACATCTGTCAACTACGACTAAAACGGCCCGGCTCCATTGCTCCGTTGCGCTGCGTCGTCGGAACGGAGCAGCGCATGGTAGGCTCCACTGGCGCGTCGGCGACGGACGACGTCGAAGCAGTGCACGCCGCGCGGCGATGCTAGATGTAACATAATTATCAAATTGTAGCATATTATTTTTCTGAAAAGCGCACTTGGATCATGTACTGTTTGATAATTGTAACATAATTCAATGTCTTTCATGAATTTTGTTGACATCAATATGTAGGTATGTCATCAGTGGCAGTGTCAGTCGGGGCTAGTGCCCAGGGCGCCATATATTCTAGGGCGGCAAAATTTAAAAAGTTGGAAAAAACTCTAGCATTATCAAAGTTGCACAATATAATTATTTTTTTATCCAATGGATAATTCAACAAAATCATACACGATTTTTAAAAAAATTGATATTTTTTAAATTATAATGTTAGCACCTTAAGTGAAAATTAAGGATCAAAATAATTTATTTGTTTTATTGAAGATTTAAAATTATAATATTTGATTTTATTATTTTGTGGAATTAATGAAGTTGAGTAGTAGTATTTTCGAAAAAAAGAATTAAATGTTTTTGCATTTTGGGAAAAACTCAATGCAATCAGAATTTCAAAAGTCAGGCGTTTGTGCCTGTTTAAAAATGCATGTATTACAAGTATAAGTCGTCCTGAGTGCAAGATTTATGATTCTTAGAGCAAAACAAATATTTTGTATGTTAGTGAACTATGAATAATATTTTTTGCAATAAATTAGTTATTGTATTGTGGAAGGCTTTCGCAGCCATGACCCGATCAACTGTTAGTTCGTGGGCTGTTCGGCCGTCATCGACAGGCTCCGCCGCCTTGGCTTCGAGTTACTTGCAACAAACCCTTTCATTTGATACCCATATCGTAAAAATGCATTAATAATAATAATTATTCCGACATCTCGGATGGTCCGCCATATTTCATCTAGAACTACGTCGCATTATTTTTCAAGTTACTCGCAAAAAGCCCTTTCATTTGATATTCATATTGTAGAAGTGCATAGGAAAAACTATTCCGCCATGTTGAATGTACCGCCATATTGAATTTAAGATGACGTCACATTATTTTTCGTAACAAGCCCTTTCGTATGACACCCACTTTGTCGAAATGCATTGAAAATAACTATACTGTCATATTGGATGTTCCGCTACATTCGATTTAGAATGACGTCACATTACTCTTCGAGTTACTCTCAATAAGCCCTTTCATTTGATACCCATATTTTAGAAGTGCTAAAACAATATTATTCCGCCACCTTAGATGTTCCGCCATATTTGAGTTAGGATGACGTAACATTATCTTTCGAGCTGCTTTTAACAAGCTGTTTGATATGATACCATTATTGTAGAAATGCTGCAACTCGACATACATACATATACTCCCGTAGTCATTTTTCTGAAAAAGGTATCGTTCGGTTCTTATCTTCACTCAGATGCTACTCAATAGCAATAGTCAAAAAAAAGAGTGAAAAAATTTCAAATTCTCTGAATCGTTCGCAATAGATCAAATTACAAGTGTAATAGTAGCGGCAACCCTGCCGGCCCAGCAGCATATCGCCTTGCTCCCCACTTCGGCTCTCGCGCGTCGATCCGTTAAAAATGCGCATCCAGCAACGGAGACCGCAATGGAGCCACCTCTCCGTTGCATGTGTAAAATAATTATATGAACAGCGACGCTCTGGTGATGCGGTGACGACGGAGCGCAACGCAACGGAGCAGTGAAGCCACCCGGTAACTTTAAAGCACATAATTCTTGCATCTCTCATGCCGGTACACTTTGCAAAATACCGCAGACTCTCCTTGAATTTAGTTGATGACATTTTCACCACGAAGAAGTATGTTAGCTGGAAGATTTCTGTGACCTAACCTGTTAGCTGCGCGCATGATCATGTAGAGGGTATATCAACGACTTATAGGTCGACAATAGCTACATCCCTATTTGAGGTAGGAAAAATGTGCCAAACAAAACATGTACAGGGCAGTGAAATTTATGTTACAAAAATATTTACCAATAAATGTGCGACTTATCAAAGTTAAATTCTTTTAAATTGAATCTCCTGTATATTATTGCATATTTGGATTCCTTGGTCGATTGTAGTTTGACTTTATGAGCGACAGGATACTTAAAACGAAGCATTTAGCGCTAATCACCATTTTTTATAGAATTAGGTGTTAGCAAAGAAATGAATATTGCATCGTGTATAAAACAAAGAGAGCTGTGAATTTTTGGCGCGGCTAAGCATGAAATGAGTCAGCGTAGGTAGTACTGCCAAGTATGAATTCATTTTGTACTTGGTGAATCGATAGATTAATTAAGGAGCAGTCACAGGTAGCTTGATTTTTTTGAAATGGGAATTCCCATTTTTTATACGGTTAATAATGTAAAATTTGACAGCCCTTCTAAGAATGTGGGACTGTTGATATTAATCTCTTGTAGTTTCCATTTTACTTCAAAGTTTTCGTTGTTTTTTATTTTTTTCTAGCTTAAGTAACCCAGCAGGTTAGGAAAAATAAAAGCCTGTCCAGATAGAAGGAAACAAACGACTTAATAGAAAGATGTGAACATAATAGAGTTAATGTAGTAAAGTTTGAAATCAAATTGAAGCTACAAGAGATTGATATCGGCAATCCTACATCATTAGGGTTGCTATCAAATCTTACATTAAGCCGTAAAACAAAATTAGTCATTCCTATTTAAATAAAGCAACTCATCTGTGATTGAGGTTTCCTTAATCAATCTACCGATTTCATCAAGCACATTTAGGATTCAAATTTCACAATACTAAATGAGCTCACGCACTTCGTGCTTAGTCATACCGCAAAGTCACAGCCTTATAAGTTTTATACACGCTACTTATATCAAAAATGGTACGGTTGCGCTAAACGGTTCGTTGTCTGATACATAAAGTCGCAGTATAATCGACCGAAGGATGAAAGTTTCATCATCTATCTGAAAATTGTCAAATTCAGTAAAATACTCCGAAAAAAAAATATTTTGCGACTTATGCGGGCTATAAGAATCTTAGGTGACGGAGCCGTGCCAGCTAACATACATTGTCTTCATCTTTATACGGAAAACTAATCGACAGAAAAATGGAGTCAAATTGATTGACTCAGTACTTCCCACATATAACGGTAATATCATTTTATTATTTGCCCATTGCATGAATCTATAGTCTGAGATTCTTTGCAAGCAAATCGTCCCCCGCCCGCCCTCAAGAATATCAACACAAAAACTCTCGTAAATGGTTTCTTGCATCTCTCTCTGTAGAAAGTAGGACGACAACGTTTTTATCCTGCAAGCTTCAACCGGATGAAATGAAACAGTTGAAAACAGCCAAATCGCCTTAAACGAAGGTTATGCTATTTCTATACTTTTTGTAATAATCCTATGTGAAATTTCATCGACAACAATTTCAGATCACACAATACAGGATGACGTAGAATAATACTCGGATGTGTACATCAGAAAATTCCCTTTGTTTCTGTAATAGTCAAGGCAATATTTGGATGGACCTAAGAAAGGGTATTATGCCGCCTGGCCTTTCTTTCACAGGTCAATTATGAATACAACAAGTTTTTGTGTTTTACAACCCCCCATCCCCTAAGTAACCCAATTTCACCCCCACCCAAAAAAGTATAAAATGATCACAAACGCCTAAAACGACTAAAAACGGAGGTTGAGCAATATCTATTTCTTTTTGTTTTTTGTTAATTCCTCCGCCGCCCCTGCATCGATTTTCAAATTTTTTACAGCATTACCTACTAGAGCCATTCAGCATATCGATGTCCAAATTTCATCGCAATCCATGTAGTGGTTATCGAGATTACGAGGGTAGAAAGTGCAAACAGACAGACAGACCGACGGAAATGAGTGAAGCGGATTTTCGTTATATAGACATCATTGCAGATTTGCAGAAATATATGAAAGTTCATATCGCCTTTGGCAAAAAGCCCTAACTTTGACTGGACCAAGTTTGCCACATAATTTTCCGCGTAAGCCGTTGATTCTATTGCGTCGCTGCACCATGTGTTCGATAGGGTCTTGTGTGAAATATACAATGGGTATTTCCGGATTTGCATAAAGTTATGCTTTGCAGAAATTTATCAAAGCTCATCGAGCCACCTTTCCTCTTTCAGTCAGGCTTTTAGACAAATCAGCCAAAGTGCACTGCTTCTTTGCCAAGGATTGCATCGTGTCGACGTCGGCTCCAAACTATACAGAGCTGGTGGGCATTCAGGTAAATCGATACATATATTGGTATTGGAATCGAGTAATTTCACACTCGGAGGCACAGATTCACTCACATGTTACCTTTCCGCAACCCAGATTGAAAAATATAATCATGCCGGTTTCATTATTGAACATGTGATCGAAGGTAACAACTTATTTTACGGAGATATAAGTTGAATTTTTTTTCGAGATTAATATGTGACGTAACCATTATTGGTCAAACGACGTTCGAGAACGAAAGTTGTTGGTAGATGAAGTTATTTCTCTCAGTTTTGTTAAGTCTAATCATAATCTACTCTCAAAAATTCAAAACTTCTCATAGATCACTTCAGAAAGGTATTAACGATGAAGTATCAGAATTTTTTCGCAGCTCCTTGTGACAGATTAGCATATTTTTGTATTTCAAGATAGAAACAAACATAAATAACGTTTAAGAAAATTCTTTGGAATAAAATATTATTGCATTAAGAAGTAGGGCTGACGACGGTTTGAATTAGATATCAGTTATTTAATTGGTCACGCTAGTTTCAGAAATTAAGAGACCATATTAAAAACTGGCAAGAGCGCAGTTTTACTATGTTGATTATTATTTGTGTATTATCTTTTCATTTATTTGATAACCATCAATGCTGAGAAATGCGCTATTGACAAATTGATTAAGTAATTAAAATGGTGTCAAAATAATTGCTGATTTAGACTAACCGATATTCTAAAATAGAGACCTTATAATTGCCTAGTTTATGTATAAAGAATTTATAAATAATGTTTTTACTTTTATTATATTTTGCAGTATTACTAAATAACATAAATACTACATAATAAGTTTCATAAAAAGTTACTCATTTGATTCTAGCGTAGCGAATAAACGTTCGTGTAACCTACTTCACCAAGTTTCCTGCTTCCATCTGAATAACAAACTAGCTAAACATGGACTGCAGGTACTTTTTGCAGGCGAACCCCTGAAACATAACCATTTCCCAAAATATCTTGGAGTAGCGTTAGATCGCACCCTCTGCTATAAGAAACATCTCGCAAACACTGCAGCAAAACTGAGAACACGCAACAACATTATCCAGAAGCTGTGTGGAATGACGTGGGGTGCCACGGCTTCAACTCTACGAACCAGTGCGCTAGCTCTTGCCTATTCGTGTGCTGAGTACTGTACGCCTGTCTGGATTAACAGCCATCATACCAGACTAATTGACGTCCAACCAAATCACACTATGAGACTTATTACAGGCGTAGTACACCAACTCAATGGCTGCCTGTACTCTCTGGAATAGCCCCACCGCAGCTGCGAAGGACTGATGCCCTTCTAAAGGAGTGTAACAAGATTACGGCCAACAACAAACTGCCCATCCACCGAGCAATACCCCCGTTGCAGATAAACAGACTCAAATCCCGACAACCACCAATAAGGGATGCAGAAGGGCTTAAAACCAATAACTTCGACTCCTTAAACCAATGGCGCTCCCACCACCCACGATGCGCATTTATGGGGGCAGCCTTACTTCCAGGATCAGAACAACCCCGGAAAGAGTGGGTAAAACTTAATAGAGTCCGAACAGGCCACGGTAGATGTGTCGGCTCCCTTTACAAGTGGGGCTATAGGCAATCTCCCTTATGTGACTGTGGCGCGCCCCGCCAAACTATAAACCATATTACGAGCGAATGTGAACTGCGTGCGTTTCAGGGATCGCAAGAAGAGTTCTTCACAGCCACACCGTTGGCGCTGAAGTGGTTGAAAGAACTGGACATCAACCTGTAAATACCAAAGACTATGTATCTTAGTTTGTAGCTGCATGTATTTTATTTTAGTCTAGATTATAATAGTTTTTTATAATCTATATTTACTATTGTCATGTTTTTGAGCCATACGATAAATAAATAAAATAACTTCATGACACTCAATAAGGTGACTCTAGTTTGTTTTAGACTTGACACATTTGTTTGTTCTCATTCATGTGTGTCTTAGCTGTAAGGCACATACAGTGCCTTCGGGATACATACTGTTTTACTGTTGCTTACAAATATTATATTGTAGAACAATTTATGTGCATTGTACCTGCCGTTTACTTCTATAAATCATATATACAGGGTGCCCCAGCATAAAAAGCACAAACGAATATGGGTCAAACTAGATCTCGGTTTATCGACAAAATAATATTTAAAGCAATCTAAGAAAATTGTATCGCTTTTATTGTAGTTTATGGGAGGATCCTTGTCATGTCCAAACCCAATTTTATTCCGAATATTCATTATTCAGTCTATGAAAATAAAATAACTAAGTTTACATTTCCACTTTCATATACAATTTTTTTATTATATACAAATATTTTTATCGTTTGTAGATACCTGAAGGCAGTTTAAATATAATAAACCGAAATTATTTACAAAAAAAAGTAAGTTATTTAGTCCTATTATGTCACAGAATCGCAATTTATGACATATATATCTTTTCCGTAGGTACTTCAAAAGATTTTACTTTTTTAAAATATATAAGTAACTAATGCGGTAATGTCACTATTTCACTTTGTAGTGACTACTTTCAGAAATATTTCGATCACCTAATTATCGAGTAGCATATAACATAAAGAATACTAATTCTGCTTCAAAAAACAATTCCGTTATTGTGTCAAATATATACGAATGAAAAAGCAATAAGCACTATTAGTAAGAATTTCAGAGTATCAACTGAACATAGAGGTAGTAAACAAACCACTTCAGCATGGCGTGCTCAAAGCCATCATCGTTTGACGCTTCAGACCCAAACATTGCCAACTAACCTGAAAATTCTTCCAATGCAACCCATGTTACAAACACTGCTCTGCACTGTCCCATCTCGAAAAACTGTTAAACTACACTCGAATATAGCACACTAAGTCCGTAAAGCTTCACTACAGTTACCAACAAATAGCGAATTCGATTTTACTGACCAAGCATAAAAGACGCACAAACAAAACAAACGTTTGACAGTCGAAGTTTACCGTAAAGAAATCGCAGGAAAATTACATAGGCGTTGCCAACTCCTCAAAACTTATGTAAGACAGAATTTGCGATGAAGAAACGTGCAGTAACGCAGTAGAGGTCAACATATCTATTGATTTTGCGGTAATCATTTCTGAGCCATCGAAAGACCGTCTTTTTTAACGTAGAATGAAATATTTCTGGATACTATACAACTAAGACTAAGATAGTAAACAATTATGATTGCCGTATCTGGTGGCCGATATGACAACGTAAGAAAAGATGCTGGCCTATTGGAATTAGTTGTTTACTACCTCTATGTTCAGTTGTTATTCTGAGGTAAGAATCCTCGAATTAAAAATCTGTTTGTTGTTATCGACAACAGTTGCCAGTGGGTATTTAACCAAACGGCAGATTTTGCTGTGCGAAGGTCAAATGGAAGATTTCTGCGGTTCTACATGTTCAGCTGAATGTACTCCAAGGAATCGGTGACAAGATGAAATTTGAGGAGACCCAGGTTCTTGCTACGACCTCCTCGTATTTTGCCTAATTGCACAGAGGGGCCATCAAGATTTATAAAGATAAAAACAACTTCAACAACAAAAAAAAGACAAACAAGTTCTACAGGCAACGGATACCCACCCTCAAACACAGATTTTAAGAACCGGTACTCTAGTGCCGTCACCTCAACTTCTGACTCGCTCGCCCGATCTATGTGCCTCGGAAGTCGCCAAACAGGTAACAGCTTTTGATGATGCGTCCCACTCGCGAAGGCGAAGCGTCAAGCAACCAAACACGTGGACGCCAAGGTGGTTGAGTTCGTTAATGCCAGCCAAACAGCCCTAGAGTGAGCAGTTCAATATCGAATTCCATCAAATCTATGGAAAAAACCCATCAGTGTTCCTATGGTCCATGACCAAAGAGTAGGTAACTAATAAGAGGAGACACCCGGCGGAATTCCTTTCATGTTTGGAATCCGCTTCCATTGACCTTGGACGGCTTGGACCTTTAAATTTGGGTGTGCGGAAGTTGCCAGATGTCTCACAATATCTGAATTAGTTGGAAAAAGCAACGTTGCCATTTCGCGTTTTTCAGCAATACTTTTAATATGGATTATTATTGCAACAAAAACGAAATGTGTCCTGAAAGAATTGGAAAAACATAACTAACTTAAGAAAAATCTGTTTCATTACTTTATACGAACAATTGCACAACAGTTGTGATTTTTAAAGGGTCTGACTGTTAAAAAGTACCAAAGCCCACCCCAGGGCGCACTTCGTTCACTCTCCATAATAGCAGAGTAAAATTATAAATCCAAAAGTTTTTAAGAACACAATGATACAAATCACAAACCAAACGCAACTAAACTGAACACAATGGCGAAACGTGAAACGTCCAAGGTCCAAGGCGGTTGGTCTTGGTTTGGCTCGATGGGCTCGATGCGCCGTTGCCAATTCCTGTAGGTCTATCGCAAAAATCTCAAGGTCCATTATGCTGTGTATTTTTGATTAGATTTACTTCAAGAGAATTATCAGATATGTTATTAAGTAACGATACTAGTGATTTTTGTATTGATATATCACCGAACGAAAATGGATCATAGCGAATATTAAAATGAAAACAATTGTAATGTGGTATTCCAATGGTGAAATAATTTTTTTCTATCATAACGTTATAATATTGATGTGGTACAACCACATAAAATATCAACCAGTAACAAGCAAACGGACCTTTGAATTTTATGAATGAAATTAAGCTTTGATTACTGATTTTGGCCAATATATAAAACAAAGTTAAAATATATCGAAAAGGATTTTTTGTTATGAATCCGTAAGACTTTTGAATTCATATATGTTTCTAAATTATTAATGTTGCGACGAAGTGTTTCTATCAATCTCCCATATATGACGTCGCAAGAACTGCGAAATGAAATCTCAATGTGGCAACGCCTAATACGTTTGACTCCCAACTAGCTCGGGCCAGCTCGGGCGAATTCGAGGTCCTTTAAATTTGGGTGTAGCTGTATCTCTGTCTAATTTTATTCGCTCTGTCCGACTGTCGTTGTCTCCTCTTTTAGTTACCTACTCTTTGCCATGACTATAGTTTACCACAGTATCCTCCTTATGTTTTTCAACCTTCTGTTCTTTCGTTGAAGGGCCACTCGAAAGAGGATTTCCGAGAAGCGGTATCTGACCTGCTCTCGAAAATTAAGCATTGGCTTTCCTTACTCGCCCTAAATCAAAGTTACTGTTTATCTGTCGTTCTGGATAAAACTCCAATCAGATGATTTATGTGTACGGTGCTTTAGGCTCCATAAATAACAGAATTATTAACGAAAATATGCTGTTCGGAATAATACAATTTTTGCCAGAGGAGGAGAAACAAGGTTGCTAAAAAGTATATAAATGGCAAAAGTGGCAGATGTTTATTCCAGGGTGAGACGGGTTTATGAAATGAAAGTTTGAAGTGCAGCCCAAAAGATTGCATATGCACCGAACGCAATGGTGCACGTGACTGCAATTTGTGCGTGTAATTTCAATACCTTTATTTTACTTCCCACACCGATAGGTGAGGGGAGTATTGTGATCGCGAAAATTTTCGATTTTGAGATAACACGCTTTTTGGAGGTTTTATGATGTCTACATAACGAAAACCCACGTCACTCATTTCCGTCGGTCTATCTGTCTGTCTGTCCGTCGGTCTGTGCGCGTTCTTCTAGCCTCGTAATCTCAGTAACCGCTGCATGGATTGTGATGAAATTTGGGCAGCGATATGCTGTGAGGTCGTAGTAGGTAATGTTCTTATAATTTTGAAAATCGGTGCAGGGGCGGCGGAGGAATTAACAAAAAACCAAAAAAATTAAATATTCTTCAAACTCCGTTTTTAGGTGTTTTAGAGGTTTCTGATCATTTTCTACTTTTTTTTTGGGTGGGGGTGAAATTAGGGTGGTTAGGGGGGGGGGTGGGGGGTTGTAAATCTGAAAAATGTGTTGTACTCATAATAGGCTATCCATTGACCTGTAAAAGGAAGACCTAGCGGCATAATATCCTTTTTTAGGCCCATCCGAACATTGCCTTGTCTATTCTAGAAACCAAGGGACTTGGACTGGTGGGGGAATTTTCTGATAAATACATAGGAATATTGCTTTAGATCGTTCTGTATTGAGTAAAGTGAAAGTTATGGAATGGATTTTAATGAAACTTTGTCACAGTATTACTACCGCGGCGAGGATGGAAAACGCGTATGTTTTGGAAAAATCGTGTCAGTGGCGGCGCAGCAATAATAAAAAAAAATACAAAAAATAAAAACGCCTCAAACTTTGTTTTTAGGCGTTTTAGGGTTTCCTGATCATTTTCTACTTTTTTTTTGGGTAGGGGTGAATTTGGGGTGGTTGGGGGTGGGAGGTTGGAAAACTGAAAAATTTGTTGTATTTATAATGGGCTGTCCATTGACCTGTGAATGAAAAACCTAGCGGCATAATACCCTTTTTTAGGCCCATCCGAACATTTCTTTGCCTATTACAGAAACCAAGGGACTTACAGTTTTGTGATGATGTATACAACTATACATCCATTTTTATGGTAACGCACTGTAGTAACGCAATGGTTCGTCGCTTGGGACAAACTTTATAATAGTTGTGTAAAAATTGGTATATTCATAAAAAAATATACATCAAGTAGGTAAAAGAGAGGACAATCCTAAGATTGTATTGACACAGATAAAATGCTTAATTTCTCGGAAAATACTTTAGTTTATCGCTATGACGATTTGGTGCATATGCTCGGAGACAAGAATTATACCATGCAAAACACCCGCGTTACCTAGAAAGACTACTGCGTTACTGCATTTTTTCATTGTTTTTCCTAAATTACATCAAAATGGTATTAAAGCATTAATAATACATCAGAACAGGTGCTAATAACATTTTTATTAGTAAGCCGAGCTTTGATTTTGAGTAATTGAACAACAAATACCACGAGGGACACATTTGGAGCTCCCGAAAAGTATAATGGCCCATATACATATACGAGTATTTCGTTCTATGTATATTGCGTAAAGCAAAAATTATTAAATTGATTTTAATGAAATTTCGACAAAGAATTGGCTATCGCGGCGAGAGTGGAAAACGCGCCAGTGTCTGAAAAATCGTGTCAGTGGCGGTGCAACTATAATTAAAAAACAAAAAATTTGAAAACAGCTCATACTTCGCTTTTAGACGATTTAGAGGCTCCTGATCGTTTCGCATCGTTCAGTTGAAGCATGCAGGATGAATACTGTGGCGTCCTAGTTTCTCAGGAGGGAGACGCAAAAAACTGTTTACGAAAGCTTTGTGTTGTACAATACGTTTTTTTGCGGGAGGGTGGACGATGATTTGGTTGTAAGGGGATTTCAGACTATAAGCTTCATGTAATGGGAAAACAATAAAATGAAATTATTATGTGTGAGAAGTACTGAGTCAATCGACTTGACTCTATTTTTTTGGTAAGCTACAGATCTATATAAAATAGTCTTATAATAGTCAGATAATAGGGTAACTAAGTTTTAACACATGGAATTAATGTTGTTTACGAGCAGTTTTGTTGGACAGTGCTGTAAAGATAAATGCTTAGCTCTGTATAGTAAAATTATGCTTTACATTATTTGTTGTAAGAACATGTTTAGAGCAAAATCAGACAATATTGGCAATTATGTACGATGTCCTGGAACAAGGGACATGAAGCTGCGAAGCAAAATAATTTTATTGAATATTAGGTACATTAAATTATTATATGACATTTACTGAATAATTTTGGCTGTTGCACAGCATGTTTAGGCAGAAAAAGTATACACATTATGCTTTAGTACAGGTGATATTGCGTACAATTAGTTTAATAGAAACTTGTGCAACCATTGCAAATGTACAAAGCTCCATACGATTTTTCAAAAACCTGAACATAGATTCATTTGTTCATTCATTCAAGTTTCATTATTTCATTTCATTTATTCAAGTCTCATTATTTCAACTTCCATCAAGCTTTTGGGGGTCAACATCAACAATAACATGTCCTGGCACGATCACGTTGTCAGTGTTGCTAAAACAGCATACCAGAGGCTTCGAGCTTTGTTCACCTGTAGGAAGTTGTATACACTAGAGCAACTACTGCTGCACTACAAGGCATTAATCCGACCATATCTGGAGTACTGCTTTCATGTATGAGGATGTGCTCTGGAGCACCCTCTAAAGCTTCTGCATACATCCAGAAGGGAGCAATTAGTCTAACCGATACGCATAACCCCAAAAAGGACCTCCACCAGTGGCGACTCGTGCCAACTTAGAGGTAGTGCCAGAATGACAGCCAAAATTTGAAACCGGTATAAAATTGAAAAAAAAAATGTACAACTATAGCCGATAAGCCGAATTTAATTGAGTCTTTATGTTCGACTTACCAAGCATCGATAAACTGAAAACATTATTCATATACATTTTAGATTTGACATGGGTCTTCATTTTCTCCTATATATGAATAAGGTCATCCGTGCCTTTTTTTCGTCCAAGTGTCGTCGCCTCCAAATAGAACACACACAAGACAGAAGAGTTTGTTAACTTCTTCACAGTAACTTGTCCAATTGTTTTTATCATAAATAGTATTGTTAAATTTACGACAACGCGATTTCTGTCCACTACCAATAAGTTTTTCAATTTTTAAGTAACGTGACGTCCTAATTCCTTAATCTGCAGTTTTTCTTTCAGCGGAAAATTACTAAATGAGTTTATTAATGCGCCAATTTTATTCATTTTCGCTCCAATGATACATTTTAACAGATACCGACCCGATCGCAACAACGCACAACTCACTCAAACTCAAACTAATGTGATCTAAATTTCAAATCTTTAACGAAAAAAGTCGACAGCAGTATCAAACAAAAAAATTGAAACTGCTGAAACAAATCAAAAATAGTGAACCATAAATGGAAATGTGGGTAATGTGCCTGGCACGATCTACTTCGGAGTTTCGTATTTAAAATCTATCCAAACGTCCAGCATAGCATTATCTCTGTCACTCATAAGCGTTTGTGATAAGATTTCTCTCACTTTGTTTGTGTCTTGTAAGGGCCGGTTTATCAATGTCCAGTTAAAGTGTCAGATAGGTATCTGCCAGATAGCGTTGCTATGGATACAACTGTCAGATAAGATTTACGTGACTTCGTAAGTTTAGCCTTCAATTGTTTAAACAATTTATCTAACAGTTGCTGTTATCTTGCAGATAAATATTTAACTGGACATTGAGAAACCGGTCTTAAGAAACGGCACGGTCGCGTCGCGTCATCAGCTCTCATCGTGTGAGTTGCCACGATGCCACGTGTTGCCTGGTGCCAGCATTTATGCGCTGGGACGCTATTGTCATTTTATATAAAACAGAAAAAGTTGTTGGAAACTAACATAGAATAAGAAAAATTTAAGAGATAGATAAAAATATGTTTTTGTCGAAAATTAAGATAGTGCCATGGCACGTGGCACTACCTCACCAGCCGCCACTGACCTCCACAACCTGGAACATCAAGAAAGGGTGGCTGACATGTCCTTGTTTTACAGATTCTATCACGGAAGATGTTCGAGTGAGCTCTCCCAGATAGTAGCACCAAAGGCCGACCGAACAAGGAACACTAGAGAGGCTCTGCGAACTCATCCTTACCTTGTCGAGGTCCCTACTCCCCACCCAGTCTCCTCCAACATTGCTTCCTTTGATGAACTTCGACGCTGTGGAATGAGCTGCCGAGGAATTTATTTCTTGATGGCTACAACCTGCAGCAGTTCAAATCTAACGTGCACCGATACTTATTTTCTCGCAGCGCTTCTACAGCGCCATAGACTGTCAGCCCTTGCGAAAGGCTAGACAATAAAAAAATGTTTGATGGCGCTTCAAAAATGTATAATATATGTGGCATGTAAAAACGTCATTTCCCGTTGTGCTTACGTTAGTTCACACATATGCGGCATCACCCCCAACGTCCCGTCTCCTCGGCGGCATCTCGATCCGTATTTGCAGCTAAACGGGGAATACAGATTCGGGTCTTGAGCCTCGACGTCGCGCGTCGGGATCTAATGATTATGAACCAATTGCTTGCGTCATCTTAACATTCGACTTCGTAAACCTAGAATTAAGGAATTATGTGGCTAGAAACGGAAGATAGCCGTGGTTGCAATTTGGTGGAAGCATCATGCTTAAGACGTTATGTATGGTACTACCCTGCATACGGCTTTCATCATAAACATCATACATGATTGTAGTCATAGACTCGAGATATAGGGAAATTTGTCAACCGCGGCTGCCCCACTAATAGATGTGATTGAGATGCATCGGGAAAATATCCTAATAAGAACAGCGCTACCTGGAAGTCACGCATATAATTGCTGGGATCAAAAGAGAAAAGTAGTCTAGACCCCAAAATGCATGTTTGGAATTTTTTGATTAAGTAGTTAATTAAGAATCAATTAATAAAAGTAGCCAATCAGGCGCGTACTACAGAGTGAGTGTGGAAGCAGTAGGAGACGTGAGAGCAAGACTCGCAGGGACAGCTCAATCAGTAGACCGGACAAACGTCGGCCTGACTGATGAGTGAGCTTGTATAGTTTTGCTATAGTAAAATATCGTTAGCATGACTCATTATCCGTTGAGATGTGCATTTTAAACTTACTGGTATGCTAAGGAAAATCGAATCTCCGTAAGTTTTTTCTCGTTCAAGAACTACCATAATTATGCTAAGTTAATGAAATAGTCCAGTTAACGTCCAAACTTTGAAACTAATTTAAAAAAGGCCCGGTCAACCAGAGGGCGTTCTCCAACGCCGCGTTACAGCGTTCCGTTGTATTGTTAGAGAACGCCGTAACGCCGTGTTGTGTCTGTAATGTTTGACTTACGTTCATTGTTTCTGGTAACTCATAAAGAATGACATGGTCCCCCATGATTCCCATCCACACGTTAATTTTCCATTTATGTTGGAAATTATCAGTGAGTATTATGCTGATTGAAAAACCCTTCTCGCGTGAAGAGTGATTCATCTGTCCACAATATTCCCCGTAAGAAATTTGGAGCGGCGTCGTTGGAGTCGAGAATAAATCGACAAAAAATTTTTCGTAAGAGATAATATCCATTCTCTAACTTCTGCACTTTTCTTTTAGTTCTTCGGTGCAAGTAATCACGTTGGTTGTAGAGCGTGAAATATGGGGACGCCATTTGAGGATCCTCGTACTTTTGCCTGGATTTGCGTGGACAGCATTAAGTAGACGCTCTTCGTTGAGAACGGCAAGGCCTCAACGGGGTCGACAGATCCGCTCAACATTATTCGTCAACAAATTTCCAGATTCACGACCACGATGAATGGACTAGTATCATGAATTTTTTTTTTGTTGCATATGATACAGTACGTCATAAAAAGCATCTCATTTCTTTCTCCGATTTTTTTGGGCACAGGAAAGCCGTGAAAATAAGGAAAATATTTGAATTCTCCTAGGACGGTGACGTCACTGCCCTGAAGGCGAACAGCCAATTAAAAGACAGATATGTGTGCTGTGTTGCCGCATTCTGATGGCGCGCGAAATGCCGGAGCTGTACGCGGGCTGGCTCATCTATCTTGTCCTCTGTTCCCGTCTGCGAGTCGGAGCTGTTCTTGGCAACAATGCACTGCTGATGATTCGCGAGGTTGGCACTGATTAGCTGAATTTGAATTCCATTCTTTAAACTTTAGAATGGAATTACTTAAAAACAAAATGATGTAGGAAGTAACGAAATGCAGCAGTACGTTGATTTTTGTATTCACTAAGCGGTTATAACAATTAAATCATTGTTCTTAGCCTCATGATACTAGTCCATTGCACGTAGAATCACATTGTGGCCTGGATACTAATTGCGATTCAGGAACCGCTCACGATAAAGGCGTGAAGCCGCCTCAGCGCTATGTTTACACTCTCCGTAAAGAATGAGCATCTCAACGTAATCAGCAGCCGTATAATGAGCCATGTTAACGATATTTCACTAGAGCAAACACAGGGAGCAAGACTTTACACTCATCCGTCAGTCAGCCTGACGCTTGTCCGGTCCGGTCTACTTACTAATCGAGCTAATGAGCTGTCTCTGCGAGTCTCGCTTTCACGTCTCCTACTGCTTCCACACTCACTCTCTATATAGGTACATATCGTATGTGCCTGATTGGCTGCTTTTACTTCCCACACCAATAGGTGAGGGGAGTATTGTGATCGCGAAAATTTTCGATTTTGAGATAATGCGTTTTTTGGACGTTTTATGATGTCTGCATAACGAAAATCCACGTCACCCATTTCCGTCGGTCTGTCTGTCGGTGTGTCTGTCGGTCTGTCTGTCTGTCTGTACGCGTTTTTCTAGCCATCTAATCTCAGTAACGCCTAGATGGATTGCTATGAAATTTGGGCAGCGATATGCTGTGGTGCCGTAGTAGCTAATGTTCCTATAATTTTGAAAATCGGTGCATGGGCGGCGGAGTAATTAGCAAAAAACGAAAAATTTTAAATATGCCTCAGGCTTCGTTTTTAGGCGTTTTAGGTGTTCTTGATCATTTTCTAATTTTTTGGGTGGGGGTGAGAATTGGGGTGGTTGGGTGTTGGGGGGTTGTAAAAGTGAAAAATTTGTTGTATTCATAATAGACTACCCACTGACCTGTGAAGGAAGACCTAGCGACATAAATAACTTTTTTAGGTCTATCCGAACATTGCCTTATGCCTATTACAGAAACTAAAGGACTTATTTTTTCTGATGTATACATACGAGTATTGCTTTAGATCGTTCTATATTATATAACGATGAAACTGTTCAATTGGTTTTAATGAAATTTTGACACAGTATTACTACCGTGTCGAGGATGGAAAATGCGTATGGTTTTTATAAATCGTGCCAGTAGCGGCGCAAATATAAAAACAGCTCAAACTTCGTTTTTAAGTGTTTTAGAAGTTCCTTATCATTTTCTGAGTTTTTTTGGGTGGGGTGAAATTGGGGTGGTTGGGGGGTGGGGGGTTGAAAACCTGAAAAATTTGCTGTATTCATAATAGGCTGTCCACTGACCTGTGAAGAAAGATCTAGCGATATAAATTACGTTTTTAGATCAATCTGAACATTGCCTTGTCTATTACAGAAACCAAAGGACTTAGAATTTTTTCTGGTGCAAACATACGAGTATTGCTTTAGATCGTTCTATATTATGTAACGAATAAACTGTTGAATCGATTTTAATGAAATTTTGACACAGTATTACTAGCGTGGCGAGGATTGAAAATGCGTATGGTTTTTATAAATCGTGCCAGTGGCGGCGCAGAAACAATAAAAAAACTAAAAATATAAAAACAGCTCAAACTTCGTTTTTAATTGTCTTAGAGGTTCCTGATCATTTACTGAGTTTTTTTGGGTGGGGGTGAAATTCGGGTGGTTGGGAGGTGGGGGGTTGAAAAACTGAAAAATTTGCTGTATTAATCACCTTTTTAGGTCCATCTGAACATTGCCTTGCCTATTACCGAAACTAAGGGGCTTAGAATTTTCTGTATACGTACGAGTATTTATTGCTACAGATTGTTTTGTATTTTGTAGCGTGGAAACTATTAAATTGATTCTAATGAAATTTTGATACATTATTATTATTACTGTGGTGAGGATGGAGAACGCGTATGCTTGTTAGAAATCGTGTCAGTGGCAGCGTAGCAATAATCAAAGAACTAAAAATATGAAAACATTTCAAACTTCGTATTTAGATGTTTTAGGGGTTCTTGACCTTTTTTGGGTGGGGGTTGTAAAACTGAAAAGTTTGTATTATCGATAATAGGCTGTTCATTGAGCTGTACAGGAAAGACCTAACGCCATATGACAATTTGGGGGGGGGGGTACTGGCGATGATTTTGTTGCAAGGGGATCTCAGACTAAGGCTTCACGCTATGGGAAAATAATAAACTGGTATCACCGTAATGTGTGGGAAGTACCAAGTCAATCAACTTGACTTCATTTTTTTAATTTGTTACTAATTGTACTTAATCAAAAAATTACAGCCATGGATTTTTGGGCTCAGAATATGTTTCTCTTTTGATCCCAGCAATTATGTGCGCGACTTTCAAGACGTATACTATCGCTTTACATATTATAATGATGCTTGCTATTGTTCTCTACTTACATACTACTTATTTCTTACGTAACATTATTCACCTTCAAGTAATATTGGAAAATCTAATATTGTTTTTACAATGGGCGACATTAGATAAGCTGCTAAATATTGATGAATCTACTGTTTTACCTAATATGAACTAATTTTTTCTATTATCTCTATAATATGTCAGCGTTCGGGCGACGTCTTGGGTTGTCTGTGGTAGTTTTGTGGTGTAAATGTCAAACGTTGCACTATTTTGTTAAATATGTTTTAATTCTATTATACAGTATGAATATATCTAAATAATGTCTGCTGGTGTTAGGCGTTGACCGTTGTGTATATCTCAATAAAGACACACTCAAAACTAGAGCGAGAGCCATTAGGTTGCATTTCCAACGTTGCCGACCCGCTAACCAATGTATAGGATATGTTTACAAACGGTGATATGTACTACTCACAACTCGTAGTCGATTTGGCTGACCCTGGTAGTGACTTACTAATCCGCAACATAAATTAACATAAATTATGACACGACAACAAACATCAGTAAAGCCGAATTTACGTTACGATACTAGTTTTTCAAAACTAGTGTGATGACAATAGTTTCACTCTCAGTTTCACGTGTGAATAGGCATTTTCATCACGCATGCATCAGTTCCACGAAACCGAATTGGTTTTGCGTGTTACGCGAATTTTGGATGACACTAGTTTCAGGCAACTAATTTTGACCAGTAAAATGTGATGACACTAGTATCACGAAAGTGTTCGCAGAGAGTGTATGTCTATTTTTTGTGAAAATGACAAGTAAACGCTGGGCCGCTAATAAAAATATTAAATTTATATAAGTGAGTATGAGCGTAATGAGTGTCTTTGGCATCCTAAACACAGACATTATAAAAATAGAAACGCACTACAAGGCTATAATGGAAGCCAGGGAGATGAAATCTGTTAAAGATGTTGCTACTTAACGTAATGTAATTTGGAATTTCACTTTTGGTGTCAATGCTTAAGGGCATGTTGTATGTAGTTTTGATATTCGATTAGAGAATTTATCTAATGATGTATTGAAGAGTGCGCCGCTTATTTGAAAATAGTTTCTGTAGCTTTCAGGATCGGCCTTTGCTACTTCAGAAACCAATTAAGTTGCACCCAGATCTTTTCTCGATAACTACTTTCAAATCCGCCATCGTTTTTTCTTCCGTCAAAATCTCTTCTTTATTTCGAAAATATCCATATGTGCAACAACATTACGAATTGCAGTAAGTTTGGATGCGGACGGTGCTATGGTCACTATGATACTGGAAATTTCACGATACTTGATTTCGCATTAACAAGTGTCGTGAAATTAATTTGAGCATGCATGGAACTTGTTTCGTAATGTAAATTCAGCTTGAATGTCAGATAAACCAACGTGGAGGCGACAGCGACGACTGCAGATCAACAGAAAGCTTTTGACGCCGGCAGTCCATCGCCGTCGTATATATGGTGACTACCGTCAAGCAACGTCGATTTTGATATAATAGCGATATAACACCTCAACAGGTCACAAACTCTATTCTCACTCAGCTCAACGTGACTTTAGGGCTAAATTAAGATCAAAGTCGTATAAATGCTTCTTGTGTTTGTTCCGCACAAAAACTATCTTGCTGCTTACTAAATAAGTAGTTACTTGAATTAAGTTTTGGTGTCCCTCGAATTATTCACCATAGCTTTCTAGGCCAAAATACTTACACCACTTGGGTGTTCGCTTTTCAGACAATTATAGAATCTAATTCTCTCACACAGAACTGTTGCAAACTAAACAAATCAATTTAATGTTGCCTCAAGTAACAGGATCGCTGCATGCCGAACTGTAATAGAACCCCTATAAAGTTGTTATGTAAGAGCGCTGTTAATGTTTTATAACTGTAGCCTGTAACAGACTAACAGCTTTGTAGGTATCTCGCGAACGTATATAATAGTTGTTTATGTATCAAGAGCGTAAAACAAGCGTTTATGGACCGCAAAATGTAATAAGCGAGGGCTATTAACATATAACGTCCACAAACGCTGTTTACGCCCGAAATACATACAAAATTGCAGCGGTTACTGAGGTTACGAGGCTAGAAAAACGGCAACAGACAGGCAGACAGACCGACGGAAATGAGTGACGTAGATTATCGTTATGTAGACATCATAAGACGCCTAAAAAGCGTTATAGTTTCAAAATCGAAAATTTTCGCGATCGCAATACCCCCTCACCTATCGGTGTGGGAAGTAAAAAAATGAAGTCAAGTTAATTGACTCAGTACTTCCTACACATTACGCTGATACCAGCTTATTATTTTCTGATAGCAACAAATCTTTCAGTTTTACAACCCCCTACCCCCCAACTATCCCAATTTCATCCCACCCAAAAAAAACTAGGAAAATGATCCGGGACCCGCCTAAAACGTCTAGAAACGAAGTCTATCTGTTTTTGTATATATAGTTTTTTGGTTATTGCGGCGCCAACACTAACACGATTTCTAAAAGCCATACGCACTTTTCATCCCCGTAAAGGTAATAATACTGTGTCGAAATTTCATTAAAATCAATTCGGTGATTTCCAAGTTACATATACAGAACGATCTAAAGCAATACTCCTATGTATGTACATCACAAAATTCTAAGTTTTTTAGTTTCTCCAATAGGGAAGGAAAGGATTTTAAATGTGTATTATGCCGCTAGGTCTTTCTTTCACAGGGAATGGACAGTCTATTAGGAATACAACAAATTTTTCAGTTTTTCAACCCCCACCCCCCAACCACATCAATCTCACCCCCACCAAAAAAAAAAGTAAAAAACTATCAGGATCCTCTAAAATGCTTAAAAACGAAGTTTGAGCTATTTTTATATTTTTAGTTTCTTTATTAGTTCTGCGCTGCAACTGGCACGATTTATAAAAACCATGCGCATTTTCATCCTCGCCATGGTAGGAATACTGTGTCGAAATTTCATTGAAATCAATTCAACAGTTTCCACATTACACAATACAGAACGATCTAAAGCAATACTCGTATGTTCCTTGGATTCTTTAATAGATTATTTACGTCGCTAGGTCTTCCTTCACAGGTCAGTGGACAGTCTATTATGAATACAACAAATTTTTCAATTTTACAACCCCCTACCCCTAGCCATCCCAAATTCCGCCCCCACCAAAAAAAAAGAACAAAATGATCAGGAAGACCTAGAACGCCCAAAAACGAAGTTTCAGGAATATTTAATTTTTTACTTAATTTTTTACTAATTACTTCGCCGCCCCTGCACCAATTTTCAAAACTATAGCAGCATTAGCTACTACGGCCCCACAGCATATCGATACACAAATTTCATTGCAATCCATGCAGCCGTTACTGAGATTACGAGGGTAGAAAAACGCGAACAGACAGACAGACAGACAGACAGACAGACAGACAGACAGACAGACAGACAGACAGACAGACAGACAGACAGACAGACAGACAGACAGACAGACAGACAGACAGGCAGGCAGACAGACAGACAGACAGACAGACAGACAGACAGACAGACAGACAGACAGACAGACAGACAGACAGACAGACAGACAGACAGACAGACAGACAGACAGACAGACAGACAGACAGACAGACAGACAGACAGACAGACAGACAGACAGACAGACAGACAGACAGACAGACAGACAGACAGACAGACAGACAGACAGACAGACAGACAGACAGACAGACAGACAGACAGACAGACAGACAGACAGACAGACAGACAGACAGACAGACAGACAGACAGACAGACAGACAGACAGACAGACAGACAGACAGACAGGCAGACAGGCAGACAGACAGGCAGACAGGCAGACAGGCAGACAGGCAGACAGGCAGACAGGCAGACAGGCAGACAGGCAGACAGGCAGACAGGCAGACAGGCAGACAGGCAGACAGGCAGACAGGCAGACAGGCAGACAGGCAGACAGGCAGACAGGCAGACAGGCAGACAGGCAGACAGGCAGACAGGCAGACAGGCAGACAGGCAGACAGGCAGACAGGCAGACAGGCAGACAGGCAGACAGGCAGACAGGCAGACAGGCAGACAGGCAGACAGGCAGACAGGCAGACAGGCAGACAGGCAGACGGGCAGACGGGCAGACGGGCAGACGGGCAGACGGGCAGACGGGCAGACGGGCAGACGGGCAGACGGGCAGACGGGCAGACAGGCAGACAGGCAGACAGGCAGACAGGCAGACAGGCAGACAGGCAGACGGGCAGACAGGCAGACAGGCAGACAGGCAGACAGGCAGACAGGCAGACAGGCAGACAGGCAGACAGACAGGCAGACAGGCAGACAGGCAGACAGGCAGACAGGCAGACAGGCAGACAGGCAGACAGGCAGACAGGCAGACAGGCAGACAGGCAGACAGGCAGACAGGCAGACAGGCAGACAGGCAGACAGGCAGACAGGCAGACAGGCAGACAGGCAGACAGGCAGACAGGCAGACAGGCAGACAGGCAGACAGGCAGACAGGCAGACCGGCAGACGGGCAGACGGGCAGACGGGCAGACGGGCAGACCGGCAGACAGGCAGACAGGCAGACAGGCAGACAGGCAGACAGGCAGACAGGCAGACAGGCAGACAGGCAGACAGGCAGACGGGCAGACGGGCAGACGGGCAGACGGGCAGACGGGCAGACGGGCAGACGGGCAGACAGGCAGACAGGCAGACAGGCAGACAGGCAGACAGGCAGACGGGCAGACGGGCAGACAGGCAGACAGGCAGACAGGCAGACAGGCAGACAGGCAGACAGGCAGACAGGCAGACAGGCAGACAGGCAGACAGGCAGACAGACAGGCAGACAGGCAGACAGGCAGACAGGCAGACAGGCAGACAGGCAGACAGGCAGACAGGCAGACAGGCAGACAGGCAGACAGGCAGACAGGCAGACAGGCAGACAGGCAGACAGGCAGACCGGCAGACGGGCAGACGGGCAGACGGGCAGACGGGCAGACGGGCAGACGGGCAGACGGGCAGACGGGCAGACGGGCAGACGGGCAGACGGGCAGACGGGCAGACGGGCAGACAGGCAGACAGGCAGACCGGCAGACAGGCAGACAGGCAGACAGGCAGACAGGCAGACAGGCAGACAGGCAGACAGGCAGACGGGCAGACGGGCAGACGGGCAGACAGGCAGACAGGCAGACAGGCAGACAGGCAGACGGGCAGACGGGCAGACGGGCAGACGGGCAGACAGGCAGACAGGCAGACAGGCAGACAGGCAGACGGGCAGACGGGCAGACAGGCAGACAGGCAGACAGGCAGACAGGCAGACAGGCAGACAGGCAGACAGGCAGACAGGCAGACAGGCAGACAGGCAGACAGGCAGACAGGCAGACAGGCAGACAGGCAGACAGGCAGACAGGCAGACAGGCAGACAGGCAGACAGGCAGACAGGCAGACAGGCAGACAGGCAGACAGGCAGACAGGCAGACAGGCAGACGGGCAGACGGGCAGACGGGCAGACGGGCAGACGGGCAGACGGGCAGACGGGCAGACGGGCAGACGGGCAGACGGGCAGACGGGCAGACGGGCAGACGGGCAGACGGGCAGACGGGCAGACGGGCAGACGGGCAGACGGGCAGACGGGCAGACGGGCAGACGGGCAGACGGGCAGACGGGCAGACGGGCAGACGGGCAGACGGGCAGACGGGCAGACGGGCAGACGGGCAGACGGGCAGACGGGCAGACGGGCAGACGGGCAGACGGGCACACGGGCAGACGGGCAGACGGGCAGACGGGCAGACGGGCAGACGGGCAGACGGGCAGACAGGCAGACAGGCAGACAGGCAGACAGGCAGACAGGCAGACAGGCAGACGGGCAGACGGGCAGACGGGCAGACAGACAGACAGACAGACAGGCAGACAGGCAGACCGGCAGACGGGCAGACGGGCAGACGGGCAGACGGGCAGACAGGCAGACGGGCAGACGGGCAGACGGGCAGACGGGCAGACGGGCAGACGGGCAGACGGGCAGACGGGCAGACGGGCAGACGGGCAGACGGGCAGACGGGCAGACGGGCAGACGGGCAGACGGGCAGACGGGCAGACGGGCAGACGGGCAGACGGGCAGACGGGCAGACGGGCAGACGGGCAGACGGGCAGACGGGCAGACGGGCAGACGGGCAGACGGGCAGACGGGCAGACGGGCAGACGGGCAGACGGGCAGACGGGCAGACGGGCACACGGGCAGACGGGCAGACGGGCAGACGGGCAGACGGGCAGACGGGCAGACGGGCAGACAGGCAGACAGGCAGACAGGCAGACAGGCAGACAGGCAGACAGGCAGACGGGCAGACGGGCAGACGGGCAGACAGACAGACAGACAGACAGGCAGACAGGCAGACCGGCAGACGGGCAGACGGGCAGACGGGCAGACGGGCAGACGGGCAGACGGGCAGACGGGCAGACGGGCAGACGGGCAGACGGGCACACGGGCAGACGGGCAGACGGGCAGACGGGCAGACGGGCAGACGGGCAGACGGGCAGACAGGCAGACAGGCAGACAGGCAGACAGGCAGACAGGCAGACAGGCAGACGGGCAGACGGGCAGACGGGCAGACAGACAGACAGGCAGACAGGCAGACAGGCAGACAGGCAGACAGGCAGACAGGCAGACGGGCAGACGGGCAGACGGGCAGACAGGCAGACGGGCAGACGGGCAGACGGGCAGACGGGCAGACGGGCAGACGGGCAGACGGGCAGACGGGCAGACGGGCAGACGGGCAGACGGGCAGACGGGCAGACGGGCAGACGGGCAGACGGGCAGACGGGCAGACGGGCAGACGGGCAGACGGGCAGACGGGCAGACGGGCAGACGGGCAGACGGGCAGACGGGCAGACGGGCAGACGGGCAGACGGGCACACGGGCAGACGGGCAGACGGGCAGACGGGCAGACGGGCAGACGGGCAGACGGGCAGACAGGCAGACAGGCAGACAGGCAGACAGGCAGACAGGCAGACAGGCAGACGGGCAGACGGGCAGACGGGCAGACAGACAGACAGACAGACAGGCAGACAGGCAGACCGGCAGACGGGCAGACGGGCAGACGGGCAGACGGGCAGACGGGCAGACGGGCAGACGGGCAGACGGGCAGACGGGCAGACGGGCAGACGGGCAGACGGGCAGACGGGCAGACGGGCAGACGGGCAGACGGGCAGACGGGCAGACGGGCAGACGGGCAGACGGGCAGACGGGCAGACGGGCAGACGGGCAGACGGGCAGACAGGCAGACAGGCAGACAGGCAGACAGGCAGACAGGCAGACAGGCAGACAGGCAGACAGGCAGACAGGCAGACAGGCAGACGGGCAGACGGGCAGACGGGCAGACAGACAGACAGACAGACAGGCAGACAGGCAGACAGGCAGACAGGCAGACAGGCAGACAGGCAGACAGGCAGACAGGCAGACAGGCAGACAGGCAGACAGGCAGACAGGCAGACAGGCAGACAGGCAGACAGGCAGACGGGCAGACGGGCAGACGGGCAGACGGGCAGACGGGCAGACGGGCAGACGGGCAGACAGGCAGACAGGCAGACAGGCAGACAGGCAGACAGGCAGACAGGCAGACAGGCAGACAGGCAGACAGGCAGACAGGCAGACAGGCAGACAGGCAGACGGGCAGACGGGCAGACGGGCAGACAGGCAGACAGGCAGACAGGCAGACAGGCAGACGGGCAGACGGGCAGACGGGCAGACAGGCAGACAGGCAGACAGGCAGACAGGCAGACAGGCAGACGGGCAGACGGGCAGACGGGCAGACAGGCAGACAGGCAGACCGGCAGACGGGCAGACGGGCAGACGGGCAGACGGGCAGACGGGCAGACGGGCAGACGGGCAGACGGGCAGACGGGCAGACGGGCAGACGGGCAGACGGGCAGACGGGCAGACGGGCAGACGGGCAGACGGGCAGACGGGCAGACGGGCAGACGGGCAGACGGGCAGACGGGCAGACGGGCAGACGGGCAGACGGGCAGACGGGCAGACGGGCAGACGGGCAGACGGGCAGACGGGCAGACGGGCAGACGGGCAGACGGGCAGACGGGCAGACGGGCAGACGGGCAGACGGGCAGACGGGCAGACGGGCAGACGGGCAGACGGGCAGACGGGCAGACGGGCAGACGGGCAGACGGGCAGACGGGCAGACAGGCAGACAGGCAGACAGGCAGACAGGCAGACAGGCAGACAGGCAGACAGGCAGACAGGCAGACAGGCAGACAGGCAGACAGGCAGACAGGCAGACCGGCAGACGGGCAGACGGGCAGACGGGCAGACGGGCAGACGGGCAGACGGGCAGACGGGCAGACGGGCAGACGGGCAGACGGGCAGACGGGCAGACGGGCAGACGGGCAGACGGGCAGACAGGCAGACAGGCAGACAGGCAGACCGGCAGACAGGCAGACAGGCAGACAGGCAGACAGGCAGACAGGCAGACAGGCAGACAGGCAGACAGGCAGACAGGCAGACAGGCAGACAGGCAGACAGGCAGACCGGCAGACAGGCAGACAGGCAGACAGGCAGACAGGCAGACAGGCAGACAGGCAGACAGGCAGACAGGCAGACAGGCAGACAGGCAGACAGGCAGACGGGCAGACAGGCAGACAGGCAGACAGGCAGACAGGCAGACCGGCAGACAGGCAGACAGGCAGACAGGCAGACAGGCAGACAGGCAGACAGGCAGACAGGCAGACAGGCAGACAGGCAGACAGGCAGACAGGCAGACAGGCAGACAGGCAGACAGGCAGACAGGCAGACAGGCAGACCGGCAGACAGGCAGACAGGCAGACGGGCAGACGGGCAGACGGGCAGACAGGCAGACAGGCAGACAGGCAGACAGGCAGACAGGCAGACAGGCAGACAGGCAGACAGGCAGACAGGCAGACAGGCAGACAGGCAGACAGGCAGACAGGCAGACAGGCAGACAGGCAGACAGGCAGACAGGCAGACAGGCAGACAGGCAGACAGGCAGACAGGCAGACAGGCAGACAGGCAGACAGGCAGACAGGCAGACAGGCAGACAGGCAGACAGGCAGACCGGCAGACGGGCAGACGGGCAGACGGGCAGACGGGCAGACAGGCAGACAGGCAGACAGGCAGACAGGCAGACAGGCAGACAGGCAGACAGGCAGACAGGCAGACGGGCAGACGGGCAGACGGGCAGACGGGCAGACGGGCAGACGGGCAGACGGGCAGACAGGCAGACAGGCAGACAGGCAGACCGGCAGACAGGCAGACAGGCAGACGGGCAGACAGGCAGACAGGCAGACAGGCAGACAGGCAGACAGGCAGACAGGCAGACAGACAGACAGGCAGACAGGCAGACAGGCAGACAGACAGGCAGACAGGCAGACAGGCAGACAGGCAGACAGGCAGACAGGCAGACAGGCAGACAGGCAGACAGGCAGACAGGCAGACAGGCAGACAGGCAGACAGGCAGACAGGCAGACAGGCAGACAGGCAGACAGGCAGACAGGCAGACAGGCAGACAGGCAGACCGGCAGACGGGCAGACGGGCAGACGGGCAGACGGGCAGACGGGCAGACGGGCAGACGGGCAGACGGGCAGACGGGCAGACGGGCAGACGGGCAGACGGGCAGACGGGCAGACGGGCAGACGGGCAGACAGGCAGACAGGCAGACCGGCAGACAGGCAGACAGGCAGACAGGCAGACAGGCAGACAGGCAGACAGGCAGACAGGCAGACAGGCAGACGGGCAGACGGGCAGACGGGCAGACGGGCAGACGGGCAGACGGGCAGACGGGCAGACGGGCAGACGGGCAGACAGGCAGACAGGCAGACGGGCAGACAGGCAGACAGGCAGACAGGCAGACAGGCAGACAGGCAGACAGGCAGACAGACAGACAGACAGGCAGACAGGCAGACAGGCAGACAGGCAGACAGGCAGACAGGCAGACAGGCAGACAGGCAGACAGGCAGACCGGCAGACAGGCAGACAGGCAGACAGGCAGACAGGCAGACAGGCAGACAGGCAGACAGGCAGACAGGCAGACAGGCAGACAGGCAGACAGGCAGACAGGCAGACAGGCAGACAGGCAGACAGGCAGACAGGCAGACAGGCAGACAGGCAGACAGGCAGACAGGCAGACCGGCAGACAGGCAGACAGGCAGACAGGCAGACAGGCAGACAGGCAGACAGGCAGACAGGCAGACAGGCAGACAGGCAGACAGGCAGACAGGCAGACCGGCAGACGGGCAGACGGGCAGACGGGCAGACGGGCAGACGGGCAGACGGGCAGACGGGCAGACGGGCAGACGGGCAGACGGGCAGACGGGCAGACGGGCAGACGGGCAGACGGGCAGACGGGCAGACGGGCAGACGGGCAGACGGGCAGACGGGCAGACGGGCAGACGGGCAGACGGGCAGACGGGCAGACGGGCAGACGGGCAGACGGGCAGACGGGCAGACGGGCAGACGGGCAGACGGGCAGACGGGCAGACGGGCAGACGGGCAGACGGGCAGACGGGCAGACGGGCAGACGGGCAGACGGGCAGACGGGCAGACGGGCAGACGGGCAGACGGGCAGACGGGCAGACGGGCAGACGGGCAGACGGGCAGACGGGCAGACGGGCAGACGGGCAGACGGGCAGACGGGCAGACGGGCAGACGGGCAGACGGGCAGACGGGCAGACGGGCAGACGGGCAGACGGGCAGACGGGCAGACGGGCAGACGGGCAGACGGGCAGACGGGCAGACGGGCAGACGGGCAGACGGGCAGACGGGCAGACGGGCAGACGGGCAGACGGGCAGACGGGCAGACGGGCAGACGGGCAGACGGGCAGACAGGCAGACAGGCAGACAGGCAGACAGGCAGACAGACAGACGGAAATGAGTGACGTGGATTTTCGTTATGTAGATATCATAAAACGCCCAAAAAGCGTATCTCAAAATCGAAAATTTTCGCGCTCACAGTACTCCCCTCACCTATCGGTGTGGGAAGTAAAAATAAGAAAACTCTTCTGATTCATACAACGAGTTTTATTAGTTCTTGGAAAAATTAGGTTATGCCAAATATGGCATATATAAATAGTGACAAATATGCCATATGCTGCATATTTGTCATTATTTATGAGACATTAACTAGTGTTTAAGAATGACTGCATTCATCGCTCGCGTGTGAACTAAAAACCCGCCTAGGTAGTCCGTATATCGAAATCGTCAATGCTCCGCCGCCGGAATGTGTGATTGCTTTGCACTCGAGCAAAACGTGGTTTAAAATGTATAACGCTTGTCAGTAATGCCAACAATAAAATGTTACGATTGTAGCCTCCTCCTACAAAGTCGTAAACGACTTTAACTAGTAACGTAGTTTGTTCCCATCATATCTTGCTATAAAACATAGACAGCAGCAGAAGGGATGAGTTGATTTCTGACCGACTGCAAAGAAAGTTTAAGCAAATAATTATTTTTGTTGCTTACAGATATATTCCGTACTAGAACATAAAATAGTATTACTTGCATTTTATGACTATAATTCTATGAGTCCATCTTGTACCACCTGATTTAATCATTTTGCAAACGTTTTTAGAAATGATGAGCTATATCTAACAATCTAGTTTCAGTATCTTTCATTTTTCATCATTCTACTGGTGCGCTATTAATCTATCATTTCATTGATATCTATTCAATATTCTAATAATACGTTATATGGCGGTTTTTTGTTATGATTCAAATGGAAGCATTTCGAAAAACTTTTAAGCTTTTCAGCTTCTATCGTGGTAGTAATCCAGTGTTAAAATCCCATTCTATTGAATTAGTAGTTTCCGACTTTAGAGGCAAGACCGTAACGTAGACGCCGTAAAATGTACAAAAACCACATCACTCCAAATTCGACGATACTCACCATTGCAAAACTTCATCCCTCTGTTCGCTTATACATCAGGAAATGAAATTAAAGCATCTAATGGGACTTTATAGTAAAAACTTCATAGTTTCCCATTCTGCCTTAAGGACATAAATGTTTAGCTTTGGGCAGCATTTTATGACGCCATCCTTACGAAGTTAAACAAAAATGTTTGAAAAATCTACTCGTCTTCAGATCTCTTCATTTTGCAAAAAAAAAACAAGCTCAGTAAAAGGTTTGCTTGAAACTGGTTGGCTGGAAATGTCATTTTTAGGTGAACAATTTTATTTTAGTAAAAAATTAATGTTGTTGTCCAGTTGAGCTGTCCACAGAGTCGGCGTATACCATGACCTGCGAAACTATTACACTAACGATACCTACGACCATGCTTCTAGATCTTCTTAGTCTCGGTGCGGTACTAGGGAATGATTATGGAAATTATAATTAATCTCCTTTCCTTCGCTCGGAGTAGTTTACCTACCTTCACTGCCACATAAAAAGGACATTAAAACTGAAGGACATGCACACCTGGAAATATTGGATAGTTAAATAGTTAGAAATACGTTTATTTTAAAGGTACTTTATTGTTCTCCTTGTTGCTAAGCCTAAGCCGATTTCATCGCTAAAAATTACTCTGGAGTACCTACGTATATGGTTTGAAAATACATTTACCGAGTTATTCTCTTTGTTCGACACAGATCCTCACGGCTAAAGTATTTGGTGAAAAAGAAAATATTATTCTAGGATGGATAGGGACACATCAATGCTATAATATATAAATATTTTGTTATACAGGGTGGCCCCAAAACACGAAATGTATCAAAATTATTTTTTTAGTAGTACGCCCTATATATTATTGCATATTCATATTTCTTGGTGAATTCTAGTGTGATATCATGTATCACACATGGGACTTAAAGCGAACCATTTAGGTGTAAATCACCATTCTTGGTATAAGTAGATACCAAAAAAATTAATATCGCAGAGGCTATAAAATTTAGAAGGGTGTCACTGTGCCTTGTTACTAAGCATGAAATGTGTCAGCTTAGGTTAGCTGGTCAAATTTTAATTACATTTGTGCTTTGAGAAATCGGCCGATTAATTAAGGAAACTTCAAGCAGAGATGACTCTTCAAATGGGAATGCATAATTTGTTATACCATTAAATGTATAGTTTGATAGCATTTTTAATGACATAAGATCGTGAATATCAATCTCTGGCAGTTTTCATCTAACTTCAAATTTTCAATCAAATCGGTGTTTTTCAGTTTTCCTGCCTATAAGCAACCTAACCAGGCGATGAAATATAAACAAAAACAAGTTCAGATGGGAGAAAACAAGTAGCTCAGAAGAAAAATAGAGACGAATTAGAATAGACAAGAATATAAAATTTTCTAAAACAGATCCACTCTAACTAGAAACAACGCCGGTAACATATTAGCTGAGGTCAAAGAGAAGTTGGGGTATGACAGCAGTAGACATTTTTCACAGCCTACTGGCTAGCGCAATGCACTAGAGACTGAAAATTCCCAAACCTAAAATGAAAGACTACAAGCGATTGCTGCTCCAGCACGCGACTGTCAATCACATGTAATGGTTTAAAAAGAAATAGTAATTTACGTCAAAGTAACGATACCACTGACTGGAGCCCTTCTAATTTTTCAGTATTTATAAGCAAAGTCGCAAAAAAGGAATACTGACAAATCAGATTTAAATTTTCTGCCAATTAAATTATGTTTCATATTTTGAACACATTTTAATTCATTCTTCATTTGATGCCATCTTGGTA
This sequence comes from Callosobruchus maculatus, assembly GCA_951848785.1. Lineage (NCBI taxonomy): Eukaryota > Metazoa > Arthropoda > Insecta > Coleoptera > Chrysomelidae > Callosobruchus > Callosobruchus maculatus. Next base: position 1,121,985 of record CATOUR010000228.1, read on the forward strand.
ATGGGTACTGGAGAATTTTCAGAATAATTTTAGTCAGAGGTATTGTTACTTTTGACTTGACAGAATTGAGTACTTTTTTATATCATTAAATGTGAAATGTTATTCTGAAGATAATAAATTGCCTCACTAGTAATTTTCCTCATTTTAAAATTTTCAATCATTTCGGAAATTGGTAATCTGTAGTACATTGCAGTAGCTAGTAGGCCGTGAAAAATACCTTTACTCTAATTCGTCTCTATCTTTCTTCTAAGTTACTTGTTTTTTCCCATCTAAACATGCTTTGGTTTGCATTTCATGGCCTGTTAGGTTGCTTACTGGTAGAAAAATTGAAAAACACCGATTTTATTTAAAATTTTAAACTAAGTGAAACCTACCAGAGATAATTCACAACCTTATATAATTGGAAAGGCTAGCAAATTTTACATTTATTTTGATCGTATAAAAAATTAGGCATTCCTATTTGAAAACATCATGTTATTTCTGATTGAAGTGGCCTTAATTAATCAACCGACTTCTCCAAGCACGAACGAAATCAAATTTGACTGTCCAACGTAAGCTGACGCATTTCGTGCTTAGTGATACGGCAAAGCCATAGCCTCCTAGATTTTACAATCTGTGCGATATTAATTGTTTTTATACAGGGTGGGCAATTTGGTGACGATAATAATTTTTTTTAGATAGCCCGTACCGAGACCTATCCAAAACACCCCCATGTATGTGTACCGATTATTGATAGTTTTCGAGTTATGATTTTTTTTGAAAAGATTTTCCCGTTTTTCCAAGAAATTCTCAAAAACAAAAACAAGAGTGCTTTTTGGCTTTTATTTTTTTCTGCAATTATACTCAGTATTAAGCCTATTTTAATATCCAATAAAGAGAACCTGTACATCCGAACAATAATTAAGTACATTTTGGGGTCAAAGTTTGAAATCTCTGTTTTTAGTCAGGAGACCAAAACCTTCAAAATAAAATTAAAAATACTTATGCCTGGTTCTGGAGCTTCAAACTAATCTTAAGAACTTTGCAAGACATTGCACTTTCGAAATAATAATGAAAAAGTAGCACTTATGGGGACATTTTGTGCCGTACGTGAGTGTTAAAGGTAAAAAGGTGATAATTCACGAATTTCCAAAATGATTAAGAAACTATTATTTTGCTTTATTATGACAAATTAAAGAAAACAAACTCATAACAACTAATAAACCCGATAATCATTGATGTTTTGACGACTTTTAATAAAAAAACTAATACCCAAATTGTGATTTTTGGAGTGTTTTTGCTATGTACTATTGAACTTCTGCTAAATTAAGTTGTATGAAAATTTAACAAAGGAAAAGAATAATAGAACAACAATCTGACTTTTAATTCCATGGCGGAATTACCTGGGAAGCGTTATCGTAGCATACGTCATCCCTTTTACTTCCCACACCGTTAGGTGAGGGGAGGATTGTGATCGTGAAAATTTTCGATTTCAGATAATAGGTTTTTTAATAGGGCGTTTTATAATGTCTACATAACGAAAATCCATGTCACTCGTCTTCGTCGTTCTGTCTGTCGGTCTGCCTGTCGGTCTGTCTGTCTGTACGCGTTCTTCTGGCCTCGTAATCTCAGTAACCGCTGCATGGACTGTGATGAAATTTGGGCAGCAATATGCTGTGGGGTCATGGTAGGCAATGCTGCTATAATTTTGGAAATCGGTACATGCGCGGCGGAGTAATTAAAACAAAAATTTCAAATATTCCTCAAACTTCGTTTTTGGGCGTTTTAGAGGTTCTTGATCATTTTCTGCGTTTTTTTGGGTGGGGGTGGAATTTGGGTGTTTGGGGGGTGGGGGGTTGAAAAACTGAAAAACTTGTTGTATTCATGATAGGATGTCTACTGACCTGTCAAGGAAGACCTAGCGATATAAATCACCTTTTTAGGTCCATCTGAACATTGCCTTGCCTATTACCGAAAATTAATTAACACAACTGCGCTTCGCCGACATGAGCTCGCAAAAAGCTACTCCCAAAGAAAGGGATGGCGTATGCTACGACACCGCTTCCCAGGTAATTCTGCCACGGAACTGAAAGTCAGATTATTATTTATTATTCCTTTCCTTTGTTAACTTTCCATACAACTTAATTAGCAGAAGTTCAATAGTACATAGCAAAAACACATCAAAAATCACAATTTGGTTATCAGTTTTTTTTTATTAAAAGTCATCAAAACATCAATGATTATCGGGTTTATTAGTTGTTATGAGTTTTTTTTTAATTTGTCATAATAAAGCAAAATAATAGTTTGTTAATCATTTTGGAAATTCGAGAATTATCACGTTTTTACCTTTAACACTCACGTACGGCGCAAAATGTTCCCATAAGTGCTACCGTTTCATTATTATTTCGAAAGTGCAATGTCCTGCAAAGTTTTTAAGATTGGTTTGAAGCTCCAGAACCAGGCATAAGTATTTTTAATCTTATTTTGAAGGTTTTGGTCTTCTGACTAAAAACAGATTTCAAACTTTGACCCCAAAATGTACTTAATTATTGTTCGGATGTACAGGCTCTCTTTATTGGATATTAAAATAGGCTTAGTACTAAATATAATTGCAGACAAAAATAAGAGCCAAAAAGCACTCTTGTTTTTGTTTTTGACGATTTCTTGGAAAAACTGGAAAATCTCTAAGTTTTCAAAAAAAAAATCATAACTCGAAAACTATCAATAATCGGTACACATACATGGGGGTCTTTTGGATAGGTGTCGGTACGGGCAGTCTAAAAAAAATTATTATCGTCACCCGATTGGCCACCCTGTATCTACTTATACTGTAAATGGTCATTTAAGCCTGAACGGTTCGCTTTAGGTCCCATGTGCGATACATGATGTCAAACTAGAACTCACCAAGGAATCTGAATATGCAATAATATATCGGGTGTTCTGTGTGTTCTGTTTAAAAAATATAACTTTGATGCGTTTTGAGTTTTGGGGAACCCTTGTGTAACATGAAAATATTTTAAAAATGTAGACTTAATGGATATCCATCGATCCAAAATAAGTATTTTCTTTTTTATCATTCACTAAAGTATAGCGATAATGCTCCGTGTAGAATAACCTGAATAATCTAGTATAGGATTAGTACAATTTTTATGGTTTTACACGGTGTGGGAGGTATTGTGATCGCGAAAATTTTCGATTTTGATATAATACGCTTTTTGAGGGTCTTATAATGTGTGCATAACGAGAGGTCTGTGGTCACCTAGTCTGGTAACATTTCACGCTATTCTCACGCAATAAAATTTGTGATTTTTAGTGGTATTCTTTGCTGGAAAATTGTGAAAGTGTTCTCAGTGCAACATACGACAGAGGGCAATCCTGAAAAGCAAGTATTTTTTGGCTATTTATTTAAAACAAACAGTGATCAAAAGTAAACATGGAGGAAAGTAACCACAGACTGTTTAGTCATTGAACTAGATGTGATTTCGTTTATTTGCGAATTCAGTTTGATCAAAATTGCTGGCATCCACGCTATATTGTTTTTGTTTGGTATCTTTACTGTTGGGCGATAACCTGCAGTTACATATATTGTAACGCATCCTGGCATTTCCTCTGTTCATAAACCTTTTTCCTTTCCGTGGTCCACCCATCTGTGTGAAAAGTCTCTCTTATCGACCCAAGAGAGTGAAGCGCGTCTTCCTTTACCTATCCTGTTGCCAATCTCTCGTTCATACACAATAGACGACTTTCGAGTAAATATGCCGCCAGTTTGTTCCACCTGCGCGAAGTCAATAAATACGTCTCAATTAATTTCTTGTACCTCCTGTCGCAAATCATTTCATGCTGCGTGTGTCAACTTAACTGTCAATGACCTTAATTTTTTATCTGAAAGCAATGAGAAGTGGCTTTGTCCCCTATGCAGTAAACAGGGCCGCTCCACTCGCAGTGGTTCCACATCCTATGCATCCACTTGCTCACCTGCACATCAGACAGGGCCTGACCATACTTCTGCTATTATGGCTCAACTCGTTTCGATAGCTAAGGATGTTAAAGATATTAAAAGCGCTCAATCTAATTTAGCTAGTGATGTAGCAGATTGTACAACATGACGTCTCTATTCAAGCATGTGTCGACGATATCCAGTCCCTCCGTAGCACTCAGGGTGACATTTCATCTAGCCTGTCTACTTTGGAGCAGAAGATTGGTGTTCTTCAGGATGCTGTTCATGCTGCGGCTGCAAATACTACTGCCTCAACTTCGTCTAATAATAGTATCCTGCAAATTTCTGCTGACAGTGAGATGATTGAAAGATTTCGGCGGTCCCATAACATAATTATAAAAAATGTTGCTGAGAATAGCGATACTAGTGACGTTGACATTGTGACTGAAATGCTGAACGTCATAGATTCGTCGAGTATAGCTCAACTTTTAAATATTTCCCGACTAGGTACGCCACAAGCAAACCGGCCAAGGCCCCTCAAAGTCTCATTCTCAAATCCACTCACTGCCAAAAATATTCTCCGTCGTAAAGGCGCTCTGCTTACGCATCCGAATTTGCGAAAGTTTCTCGTGCAGGATGATAAGACACCACAGCAAATGTCTAAGCTTACCCAGCTTCGTGATGAGCTACGTCGGAGGCTCATCGCAGGAGATAAAAATATCACGATCAAGTTTGTTCGTGGCTCTCCGCAAATAGTACCTCTTCCTGCTCGTCAGCTCAATTCAAAAAACTAATTCCTCTAGAATGGTCTGTATGCTACAGTAACGTCCAATCCCTTATGTCTAAGTATCTTGAATTGTTAGCTTTTGCTAGCACCTATAGTCCTACATTCATTTGCTTATCTGAAACCTGGCTCCATTCTGATATATCCGATATGACTGTCAATATACCCGGCTACTGCGTCTACCGCAACGACTCTTGTACAACCCCAGGTCATGGAGGTGTGTGCATATATGTGAGCAACAATGTTGTCCATAATTTTAATGTGCTATCCGTTTCTGAAAAACTTCCTGGTATTGACAACATTTTCTTGTCTATAACATGTCCTAATTTCAACTTTAGTCTGGGTTGCATATACAGACCCCGTCCTGCAGCTTCGGATAGTGACTTATGCAAAATCATGGAGGGCCTTTCTGCAAAATCCAATAATTTGTATGTAACTGGGGATTTCAACTTACCTGATTTAAAATGGCCGCTCAAAGTTATACCTGTTACTAACTCTCCTTCAACACCTTTTTTGGAGCTTATGCGTGATACCTGCATTACACAACTGATTGATCGTCCCACCAGGTTTCGCAGTGAACAGACTCTTCGCCCACTAGACCTCATATTCGTCAATGATGCTGGCTTCGTTTGTGATATTGATTACCTACCGCCTTTCGGTAAATCCGATCATTGTACGCTCCTTTCCAAACTACAATTCAGCATACCAAATATGCATTCCAATGTGGTAAAGACACTTAAGCTTATCAATTTTACTCACTTGAACCGTATTTTGTCAGGTATTGACTGGCATGCACTTTTTGAATCTCAGAACACACAGAGGATGTGGGACATCTTTATTGATAAACTAAACCTAGCTGTGCGCGATTGTAGTTCGTATAGGAATATCAAGTACAACCAAACTAAGCCCTGGATAGGTGAAAGCATATCTCGATTGATACGTCACAAGAAATCCTTGTGGCAAAGGTATTCTAGGAGTAAGTTGCAGACTGACTACACAACGCACAGAGAATTCTCGAACTATCTTAATAAAATACTGACTACCGCTAAGGCATCGTACGAGAAACAGCTTGTAAAATCTAAAAACCGGAAGAGACTATATAATTATCTCAGGTCTTCGCTGAACTCCAAGGTATCCATTCCTTCAGTACGAAAACCTGATGGTACGATTTGTGGGGATCCTGTTGCTTCAGCCGAAGTTCTTGCTGATATTTTTTCTGCAGATGTTAGTAACGCACCTGATGGGATCTCACCTCAATTAAATTCTCCTCGCATAGATGCATCGTTAACGGACGTTACGTTCACCACAAATGATGTTCTACAACACATCTCTGAATTAAAAATTTCCACTTCTCCTGGTAACGACGGCATCACGGCAGCCATCTTGAAAAAATGCTCCACGTCATTGGCTACACCTCTGAGTCTAATATTTACATCATCCTTCAGATCCCATTATCTTCCATCTTGTTGGCGACGTGCATCAATAACTCCCCTTTTCAAGAAAGGAGACAAACACGATGCTAAAAACTATCGTCCGATTAGCCTTACTCCAATAGTTGCGAAATTAGCTGAAAAAATAGTTGCCAGCAAGCTGCTCCTTTTTGCTTTTTCTAATAATTTATTTAACAACAATCAGCATGGTTTTCTTCCTGGGCGCTCTATTATCACTAACTTGTTAATATGTGTTAACGATTGGAGCAAACTGTCTGATAGTGGAACACCAATTGACATAATTTATCTAGATTTTTCGAGAGCATTTGACAAGGTTCCCCACGAGAAGCTACTGCTGAAATTGGAGCATCTGGGTGTTAGAGGTGATCTGTTGTTATGGATTAAAGCTTTCCTCAATAACAGAGAATTCGTTGTACGAGTATCTAATGCATTTTCGTCCCCTAGATCAGTTTTAAGTGGTGTCCCGCAGGGCTCCGTGTTAGGTCCTTTTTATTTTATATAGCAGTGATCTGCCTACCCTCATGCAATCCACTTGTTCATCTTATGCAGACGACACCAAAATATATAACACTCCTTTGAGTATGTCTCATGTCCTGCAAGCTGACCTTGACAGACTGGCTCGATGGTCCAGGGATTGGTCTCTTCCTCTAAATTCGGCAAAATGTTGTGTTGTGCACGTTGGCAGAAACAATCCCATGTATGACTACTACTTAGATGGTCACATTATTCCGAGTTCTACTGATCACTGTGATTTAGGAGTGATTATATCTAGTTCGCTATCTTGGTCTGAACACATAAATCAAATCTGTTCTAAAGCTAAAAAATTTTTGTATCTCATTGAGAAGTCGTTTCATGGATGTGACCCATCTGTAGCTTCTTTCCTGTATAAAACATATCTACGTCCTATACTTGAATTCGCTGGTCCAGTCTGGAACCCAGTCCTTCAACGTGATCGCGACCAACTGGAATCTCTTCAGCGTCGTTGCACTAGGCTACCCTATGGATCAAGACGTCCATCGTACGAAGAACGGCTAGAGTTGTTTGATCTTCAAACCTTCCATGAGAGGCGCACCCGAGGTGATCTAATCATTACTTACCGGGCACTACATGGACTTTTCGGCGTTGATCTTTCTGCTCTGTTTTGCCTCAATACTAACCGCTTGAGAGGTCACAACCTTAAGCTTAAGAAGGAGTTCTTCAGATCTACTATAAGTCAGCACTTCCTGAGCAACCGGGTGTTCAGCTTATGGAACGAACTTCCTTCGGATGTAGTCAACAGTACCTCAGTGAACTCATTCAAGAACAGCTATGACAATTGGCGTTTTATGCGTGCATGAGCTAGTTTATTTGTCTTTAAATAATTTTTGTCTAATTTCTTATTTTGTTACTCTTAAGCCTTGGTTGTATTTTATTACACTTTGTAACTGTAATTTGTAGTTATCCTAGCATGTAGAGTTTATAGCACTCTGTGCTCAACTCTTGTTGTTTTTTTAATAATAATAATAATAATAATAATAATAATAATATTTAATAAAAATAATATTGACTGAAGAGCAAAAAGGATGTAGAAAACAAAGCCAGGGCTGCAAAGAACAACTCATAATCGATAGTGTGATCATGGAGCAAACCAGAAAAGAACACAGAAATCTTCATACCTGCTTCATCGATTATAAAAAAGCTTTTGACTCTGTACCCCATAGCTGGCTAACGAAAACTCTTCAAATATATAAAATTAACCCAGTCCTTCGCCAGTTCCTTACAAGAACCATGGAGACATGGCGAACCAACATACATCTTAAAACTCAGGACGGCCATATCCAAACAGAGGAGCTACTCATACGACGCGGTATCTTCCAGGGTGATTCGCTTAGTTCACTGTGGTTCTGCCTTTGTTTAAATCCACTCTCTAACGCACTCAACAACACAAATTATGGTTTCAACATCAGACACCAGAAAGTCAATCAGCACAGAATAAATCATCTTCTCTACATGGATGATATAAAACTATATGCAGCCACTGAAGTGCAACTAAAAGAATTACTCAGAATAACAGAAGTGTGTACGTCAGACGTCCGGATGGAATTCGGTATGAGCAAATGCAAGGTGCTCCACATCAATAAAGGCCAATGGAAGAACCAATCCGAACAGGAAATATTAACTGGCGAAACGCTGGATAACATGGACAAGGACGAAACGTACAAGTATCTAGGCTTCAATCAGAACATTAAGATCGACCACACACAAGCCAAGGCTCAACTAACACAAGAGTTCAGAAACCGCCTCCTTAAACTTCTAAAATCAAAATTGAATTCCAAAAATCTTACAAAAGCAATTAACACATTTGCTATACCGGTCCTCACATACTCCTTCGGCATCATCAAGTGGTCACACACTGATATAGAAAACATCCACATCCTCATACGGACAGAACTTACGAAACATCGAATGTCACATCCAAACGCGTGCAAAGAAAGGCTCACCATTGACAGAAAACAAGGAGGCAGGGGGATTATAGATATACAGTCACTTCACACAAGACAAATAAAAACGCTCAGAGACTTTTTCCAAAACAAACAGACAAAGTTGCATAGGTCGATGGTAAAGGCAGACAAAAACTGTACTCCACTAAACCTATCCCGCTCAGATCACTCAGCAGACGGACACAATCACATAGAATTACAACAAGAAAAAATAAATACCTGGTCACAAAAAGCACTCCATGGCAAGCACAGATACCGCGTCACACAAGAGCACATTAATGAAAGACAATCATACACCTGGCTGCAGGATGGCCAACTCTTTCCAGAAACTGAGAGTTTTATGCTTGCTATACAGGACCAAGTGATTGCGACAAGGAACTACATGAAATACATAATTAAAGATACATCCATAACCGATGACAATTGCAGAAAGTGCCACCAACAAAAGGAAACAATAGACCACATAACAAGCGGATGCAAAACTCTCGCTGGAACCGAGTACACAGCTAGACATAACTCTGCAGCCAAGGTCATTCACCAAGCACTAGCCACAACAAACAAGCTAATAGAAAACACAGATCCATATTACAATTACACACCGACATCAGTACTCGAAAACAATGAATACAAACTGTACTGGGACGTTGAAATACATACAGATAAGACTATCCCGGCAAATCGGCCAGATATAGTTTTCCAGTCGAAGGCAGACAAAGTTACCTATTTGATAGATATCGCTATTCCTAACGATACGAATATCCAAAACGCCTACGCTGGGAAGATATCTAAATACACTGACCTTGCGATAGAGATAAAACGACTATGGAAGCAAAACAAAGTTACTATTGTCCCCCTAATTATGTCTGTCTCAGGCCTTACACCAAACACTTTTACACCACACCTACAACAGTTAGGCCTAGACGAAAAGTTACACAAAATATTTCAAAAATCTGTAATCCTGAAGACCTGCAATATTGTACGATCCTTCCTAAATTCCGATCCGTAATAGTTCAGGTGTTGACTTGGCATAGCCCGTCAACATTTGTTGCTACCGCAGTCATGCGAGAGAAACTTGAAAAATCATAATAATAATAACCCCCATCAGGTGCTAGAACGTTGTCGCTCGTTTGGGGGCTTAGAAAGTGACTTTTTGATGGGCAAGCTATGTCGGTTGATGGCTCATCGGAGGCTCTACTACCACCGCGGGGTTGTCATGCCGGCATGGCTCGTGATCAACAAGTCACTTCAACCAAGGCTAGCACACTCAGGAAGCTGTGGGCTAGGTAGACTTTACATCCTCTACCGAGCACAAAGCTTCTTTCCCCAAGCTATCCTGACCTCAGTCAGATAGGGATTTGGCAAATCCGGGGAGAAATGCCACAGAAGGCTGAGCGCCGGTCCTTCTGTCATATACCGTTATAGCGCCCCACACTTCAACGACCTCAGCAGGGCGTGGATGTGGAACGTTGTGGAGGGTACGCAACCGGGGGGCTTGCCTTAACCGGCCGGCCCGCGAGGAGAAAGCCTCAACAAAACCCGACAGTAAAGTCGCAAATCCTCCGGAGCACCCTGGGCCAACTTCGGAGTAAATATAAGTCCCTTCTCTCCTGGAATGGGCGTCACCCGGGAGAGCGACATTTAGATCGTCCCTACTCGTGGGAACACGATGGATAGAGTTAATTTCATAAATAACCAACGACGGCCTAGGGTACGTCGATTAAACTCACCTGAACCCCAAACCGAAAAAGACCAACCAATAGGAGATAACCCAGCTGCGGATGTTTTGCCGGTAGAGCCGGCAACCACCAAAGCTGGCAAGCCAAGGCAGCGCTTACAGTGGACTACTGAGATGAACACATCTGTAATGCACTGTTACTATACCGCCACAAAACTAGAAACAATCTCCACAGGCTACAGGCATGAACTACACAGGCTATTTACAGCACAATACCCACACCTCTCAGAACGGGTAACTGAACAAAGACTTATTGACCAAAAACGTGTCATTACCAAAAATAACCGACTTACGCCTCAACAACTACAAGCTATAAAGAATCTTGTAGCGGACGAAATAAATACAGTTGAAACGAATGATTCTCTAGTCAATGAATCAATCACGGAAACACAACACGATCATACCCTAAACGATAAGACTCCAAACACAAACACAACCAACACCACCAGCACACACTTAGAAGAAAACCCAAAACATGAGTTTATACCAGATGCCCCAGACACAGTATGCACTAACCGGCCTCCCACAACCACACGAAACCAAAACGTTACTCAAACACCTTCCTTCACACAATCTGCCGAACAAGTGATGAACGCACAATTTAACAAATGGTGTGGCACTAACCCTACACTGCGAGATCCCCTGCCCAGACTAATTTTCAACAGCAACACCCAAAAAATATTACATACAATAAATACCAACGTAATACCACAATTCTTAACAAGCGGCAGTAACCTAGAGGACATCCACACCGTCATATATGCTGCCGCAGCAGCCACACTTATAGTTAACGGCCAAAAACTTCCGAAACGGTCTAACAACCACACAAGCAAAAGGTCGAAACCTAAATGGCAAATGCGAATCGAAAACAAAATTACCACAATCAGAAAGGAACTGGCACACCTCGCACAATACACCAACAACAACAACCGTTCAAAACGCATACAGACAACAATAGATATCCTCAAATCCAAGTCGCCCCAGAAATCAATACCAGAAATAACTGATACACTCAAACAAAAACTTGCAGTCTACGCAGCTCGACTACGCAGATACAATGAATCAAACGACAGAAAGGACGCTAATAACCTTTTTCAGAAAAGTGAAAAACAATTCTACAAAAAGATAACAACCGACAACCAGATAACAGCAATAGACCTTCCTAGTAAACAAGAGTTAACTGAGTTTTGGGGAAGCCTATGGTCAGAACCCAAAACACATAATGAAAACGCTCCATGGATCAGACAGGAAGAGGAAAAACATCAACATATAGCGGAACAGGGAAACGTTGTTCTTACGCCAGAGGAAATAGCTGAAACAATAAAACATACTCACAACTGGAAGTGTCCTGGCGTGGATAATATACAAAATTTTTGGTACAAGCAGTTCAGCTCAGTATACGAAGTGCTCACAGACCAAATTAATAAAGCCATACTCCAACCTAATAGGCTTCCCAAATTCCTCACGCAAGGAATAACGTATATAAAACCCAAAAACGCAGACACCAAAAACCCTGCCAACTATCGCCCAATCACTTGTCTTCCCACCTTGTACAAGATCATCACCGCAACGATATGTAGAAGAATTGAAAAACACCTCACGGAAAACAGCATCCTGACTGAAGAACAAAAAGGATGTAGAAAACAAAGCCAAGGATGCAAGGAACAACTTATAATTGATAGTGTGATCATGGAGCAAACCAGAAAAGAACACAGGAATCTTCATACCTGTTTCATCGACTATAAAAAAGCTTTTGACTCTGTACCCCATAGCTGGCTAACAAAAACTCTTCAAATATACAAGATCAACCCAGGGCTTCGTCAGTTTCTTACAAGAACGATGGAGACATGGCGAACAAATATACACCTTCAAACTGAGGACGGTCATATTCAAACGGATGAGCTACATATACGTCGTGGTATCTTTCAGGGTGACTCTCTCAGTTCACTATGGTTCTGCCTCTGTCTCAATCCGCTCTCCAACACACTTAACAGCACAAACTGTGGTTTCACCATCAGGCACCAGAAAGCAAATCAACACAAAATCAATCATCTTCTTTACATGGATGATCTAAAACTATATGCCGCCACAGAAGTGCAACTGAGAGAATTACTCAGGATAACAGAAGTTTGTACGTCAGATATCAAGATGGAGTTTGGCATGAGTAAATGCAAGGTGCTTCACATCAATAAAGGCCAATGGAAAAACCATCCCGAACAGGAAGTAGTAACTGGCCAGGCGCTAGACAACATGGACAAGGATGAAACGTACAAGTACCTGGGTATCAATCAAAACGCTAAGATAGACCACACAAAAATCAAATCACAACTAACACAAGAGTTTAAAGACCGCCTTATTAGACTGTTAAAAACGAAACTGAATTCTAAAAATCTTACAAAAGCTATTAACACATTTGCTATACCAATCCTAACATATTCATTTGGCATTATCAAGTGGTCGCACACTGACATAGAAAACATCCATATACTCATCCGAACAGAACTCACAAAACACAGAATGTCACATCCCAAAGCATGCAAGGAAAGGCTCACCATAGACAGAAAACAAGGGGGCAGAGGAATTATAGATATACAGTCACTTCATGCAAAACAAATAAAATCACTCAGACATTTTTTCCACAGTAAACAAACAAACTTGCATAAAGCAATAGTAAAAGCAGACAAAAACTACACACCACTCGCCCTTTCTTGTCCAGACCACGCAGCAGACGCACACAACCACATACAAGCACAACAAGAAAAAATAAACACCTGGTCGCAGAAGGCACTCCACGGCAAACATAGATACCGTGTTACGCAAGACCACATTAATGAAAAGCAGTCATACACCTGGCTGCAGGATGGCCAGCTCTTTCCGGAAACGGAAGGCTTTATGCTTGCTATCCAGGACCAAGTGATTGCGACACGAAATTACAGGAAGTACATAATGAAAGATCCACCCATCTCTGATGACAATTGCAGAAAATGCCACCAACAGAAGGAAACAATAGAACACATAACTAGTGGATGCAAAACTCTCGCTGGAACTGAGTATACAGCCAGACATAACTCTGCAGCCAAAGTCATACACCAAGCACTAGCCACAACAAACAAGCTAATTGAAAACACAGATCCATATTATAACCACACACCGACCTCAGTACTAGAGAACAATCAATTCAAACTATACTGGGACATTGAAATACATACAGATAAAACCATCCCAGCAAACAGACCAGATATAGTTTTCCAGTCAAAGACAGACAAAGTGACCTACTTAATAGATATTGCGATTCCTAATGATATGAACATCCAAAACACCTACGCTGGGAAGATATCTAAATACACCGATCTCGCCATAGAAATAAAACGACTATGGAAACAAAACAAAGTTGTCATTGTCCCCCTCATTATGTCGGTCTCAGGCCTTACTCCAAATACATTTACGCCACACCTGCAACAATTGGGCCTGGATGAAAAGTTACATAAAACCTTCCAAAAGTCTGTAATCCTCAAGACCTGTAGCATTGTGCGGTCCTTCCTGAATTCAGAATAATACTAGGTCAGGTATTGACTTGGCACAGCCCGTCAATACTTGTTACTACCGCAACCATGCGAGAAAAAATGAGACATGCATAATAATAATAAGGGGCAGAGGAATTATAGACATACAGTCACTTCACACAAGACAAATAAAAACACTCAGAGACTTTTTCCAAAGCAAAGAGACAAACCTACACAGATCAATAGTAAAAGCAGACAAAAACTATACTCCACTCACCCTATCCCGCCCAGATCACCCAGCAGACGCACACAATCACATAGAATTACAACAAGAAAAAATAAACACATGGTCACAAAAAGCACTCCATGGCAAGCACAGATACCGCGTTACACAAGACCACATTAATGAAAGACAATCATACACCTGGCTCCAGGATGGCCAACTCTTTCCAGAAACTGAGGGTTTTATGCTCGCTATCCAGGACCAAGTGATTGCGACAAGGAACTACATGAAATACATAATTAAAGATACATCCATAACCGATGACAATTGCAGAAAGTGCCACCAACAAAAAGAGACAATAGACCACATAACAAGCGCATGCAAAACTCTCGCTGGAACCGAGTACACAGCTAGACATAACTCTTCAGCCAAAGTCATTCACCAAGCACTCGCCACAACAAACAAGCTAATAGAAAACACAGATCCATATTACAATTATACACCGACATCAGTACTCGAAAACAATGAATATAAACTATACTGGGATGTTGAAATACATACAGATAAGACTATCCCGGCAAATCGGCCAGATATAGTTTTCCAGTCGAAGGCAGACAAAGTTACCTATTTGATAGATATTGCTATTCCCAACGATACGAATATCCAAAACGCCTACGCTGGGAAGATATCTAAATACACCTTGCGATAGAAATAAAACGACTCTGGAAGCAAAACAAAGTTACCATTGTCCCCCTAATTATGTCTGTCTCAGGCCTCACACCAAACACATTTACACCACACCTACAACAGTTAGGCCTGGACGAAAGGTTACACAAAATATTTCAGAAGTCTGTAATCCTGAAGACCTGCAATATTGTTCGATCCTTCCTAAATTCCGATCCGTAATAGTTCAGGTGCTGACTTGGCACAGCCCGTCAACACCTGTTGCTACCGCAGTCATGCGAGAGAAACTTGGAAAATCAGGATAATAATAATAAAATCCACGTAACTCATTTCCGTCTCATGTCTGTCTGTCTGCCTGTCTGTTGGCGTTCTTCTAGCCTCGTAATCTCAGTAATCGCTGCATGGATTGTGATGAAATTTGGACAGCGTTATGCTGTGTGGTCGTAGTAGGTAACGTTCCGATAGTTTTGAAAATCGTTGTACGGGGAGCGGAGTAATTAGCAAAAAACAAAAAAATTCAAATATGCCTCAAACTTCGTTTTTAGGCGTTTTAGGGGTCCCTGATCATTTTCTACTTTTTCTTGAGTGGGGGTGAGTTTGAGGTGGTGGGGGGGTGGGGGGTGGTAAAACTGAAAAATTTGTTGTACTCATAATATGCTGTCCACTGATCTTTAAATGAAAAACCCAGCGGCATAATACACTTTTTACGTACATCCGAACATTGCATTGCTTATTATAAGAACCAAGCGACTTAGAATTTGTGATGTACACGTACGAGTATTGTTTTGGATCATTCTATATTGCGTAACGTGAAAGTTATTGAATTGACTTTAATGAAAATTTGACAACAGTATTACTACCGCAGCGAATATGGAAATCGCGTATGTTTTGGAAAAATAGTGTCAGTGGCGGCGTGGCAATAACAAAACATATAAAAACAGCTCAAACTTTGTTTTTAAGCGTTTTACGGGTTCCTGATGATTTTTTTTTTGAGTGGGGTCCTATCGGGGCGGTTGGGCGTGGGGGGTTGTAATACTGAAAAATTTGTTGCTTTCATAATAGTCTGTCCATTGACCTGTAGAAGAAATACCTAACGGCATATTACACTTTTTTAGGTCCATCCGAACATTGGCTTGCCTATTACAGAAACCAATTTTGTGATCTGTACATACGAGTTTTGCTTTATTTCGTTCTATGTATATTGCGTAAAGCGAAAATTATTGAATTGGTTTTAATAAAATTTTGACACAGAATTTAATACCGCGGCGAGAATCGAAAAGAATCTGTTCTTGGCGGCGCAGCAATAATCAAAAAACCAAAAATATAAAATCAGCTCAAACTTCGTTTTAAACGGGTTGGAGGCTCTTGATCGTTTTGTATTGTCCAGTTGAAGCATGCAGAAAAAACTGTGGTGTCCTAGTTCCTAAGGAAGGAGACGCAAGAAACTATTTACGAGGCGGGCGGGTGGGGCGATGATTTAGTTGCAAGGGGATTTCAGACTGTAGCTACATGCAATGGGAAATTATTAAATGCTATAATAATTATGAGTGGGAAGTACTGAGTCAATTAACTTGAATCCATTTTTTTTAAGTGGCTTCTACATAATCGAGTGGACAATGATGAATGTCCAGATCATTGTGCTGAGCACAAGCGTGATGAGGAGAAACGAATGAGACGAAGACGCAACAGGGCAATGAAAGTAGTTGGGAAGTGCAGTAGCAGTTCTGGAGTAATGGCGAAATGATAGGTTAAAAAAACCTTTTTTCCGACGAAATAGGTAGAAGCTTGAGATCAGGATGGGTTTTTCAATTTTTTTCTTTCAACTGAAACTTCTAGATGTTACTAAATCGACCCGTCACAGTCCGGAAATAAAGTTTGTCATCATTTCACATTCCACATCAATACTTAAACGAATCTGTATTGATGATGATTGTCATAATACTTTCCAAAAGAGAAGTAAGCGACAGTACAATTTTCAGCCTTTAGTAGCTATACACTATTTAACACACAGGGTGGTTCAATAAGCGTGCGTTGCTCTCTAGCGGCCTTATCGTCTAAATTATAAGAAGATAGCTCCATTAAGAAACATCTCCTTTCAATCGGTCTACTTGTAGAAAATAATTTCGAAGACGGCGGACATCTGGATCCGCATAGCAGTACTGCAGCTCAAAGTAGTCGCTATTTGGACATTGGTCAAACACCTGTGAACATGATTTTTACGAATAAGACAAATATAGCATCCTTATCACGTGAAGCTAAACCAAGCACTTGAGAGACAAGGCAGAATGAATTTCTATAATTGGGGTCGTGCTCGAATCCAAGAACATGCACTCTTTTTTAACAGTATATTATTTATGAATGAAGCTACACTTCTTGTTAACGACAATCTAAATTGGCATGATTTACATTTTACACCGACGTATGTAAATGCACGTTTTGAGAGGTTTGTTGACAACGAGTATTAAGTCTAAACAGTTGGGTGTAGTACTATTGGAAACCGCACAATAAACTAACGTTTTCCGAAATTTCCTAAATGAAAATTTGGAAAACATGCAGGAAAATTTACCACTGCTTTTTAAGAATAATGTGGTTACAGTTGTGGTTACAGTGGTTAGATGGGGCGAATGCACATTTTAGTACTAGAGGCCGAAACTCTTTGAATATAAGGTTTCGTGCCAATTATTTCTTCTGCGAGCCACACCACCTAGGATACTTCCAATGTATACGCGCCATTACAGAATAATAACAGAATCGTAAATATCTTGGAAACCATCAAAGGTAGAACCACGACTGCCTAGATAAAAGCGAAGGAGAATTTAATTTCGCATCCACTGATGTAAAATTGCATCATACTATCCCTTTTGAATGAAAAATGTTTTTAACGTTTTAAATTTTTTAAATTTGAAAACTGCTAGTTAGTTGATTTAATGTGCTCTTATTGGGCCGCCCTGCATATTTCTTACTTCGAGAATTGCATTAGTGGCATTAATTCCTACGTAATTCTGGCACATTAATACCATCACGTACAGAGGAAGCCAATTCTTTCGAGAATAGACAAAAGGGTTTATTATCTTTATTTGTACCGCATTTTACATTTCTTCGGGCACGACAAACCTTTTAACTCAGATTTTATATTTCTTGCAACTCGGTCAAAAACGGAAAGTACTAAGTTCGACGACTTCGACGACGAGCTTTTAATTGATGTAGTTTTGATAGTTATCAGACAGTAGAGTGCGATACCTATACTAGAGAAGACTCCGGATACATTCACACAGGTTTATTTAATTTTATTGTTAATAACACTGTGCCTGTATGCCGTACGGCGGCCACATTTTAGCTGGATCCCTTCGTCTACTTAAGACGCGTGATGCCTTTTTGAAAAAAGAAACAATACTACCTTTATACAGGGTGGGCCAATAGTGCGTGGATGAAGATTGTGGGCTTACTAAAATATATTTTAGAAATCTGTCACTTGACTATGGTAGGGAACCTTGAGGGCTATAACGTAAAGATATTTTCACTTAAATTTTAACTTTTATACAGGGTAATTCATGTCAAACTTACATTTTTTAGAGTGGAACCCCCTATATATTATTGCATATTTCGATTCTTTGGTCAATTCTAGTGTGACTTTATGTATCATACATGGAACTTTAAACAAATCGTTTAGGTGCAAATCACCAATTTTGGTATAAGTAGGTATCAAGAAAATTGAATATCGCAGGAATGATAAAACCTAGAAGGCCGTGAGTTTGCGGTATGATCAAGCATGAAGCGCGTCACCTGAGATTAGACGGATAAATTTAAATTCTTTTTACAGTTGGAGAAGTCAGTAGATTGGGTAGGGAAACTTCAATCGCGGATAACTTGATTTTTTCAAATGGGAATGCCTATTTTGGTTTATACAATCAAATGTAGAATTTGATTAACTTTCTAAAGATATACGATTCTCAATATCAACCTTTTTTGGTTTTCATTTTATTTCAAATTTTCAGTCAAATTGGTGTTTTTTAGTTTTTCTGTGAGCAAGCAACCTAGCAGGCCATGAAAAATAAACAAAAGCCCGTTAATATGGAAGAAACCAACCAACTTAGTAGAAAGATGCAAACGAACTAGAGTAGCGAGGCAAGATCATGAAAATTCCTTACAACACATCAGCTCTAACCGGATAAAACAGCGGCAAGATATCTAATATCAATGAGAAGTTGGGGTATAACAGACGTGTTTGTTTTTCACAGCCTACTAGCTATTGGGGTCTACTTGACAACTTTCCAAAACGATTAAAATTTTTGAAGCAAAAGGAACACTGCCAGCGATTTTTGCTTACAGGCTAACATATTTAGAATGAAATTTTACATTTAATAGGATAAAAGAATTAGTGATTTCCGTTTAGTTAAGTCAAAAGTGAAGATATCTCTAGCTGGAGCATTTTAAAAATCTACTGAAATGATTGCTAGAATTTTTAATTGCGCTATGTTGTAATTGTGTCTATTTCACGTAGTTTTCTACAAACTGAATTATGTTTTCTGCAATTCAAACAGACTGCAATTAAAGTTTCATTTTCCACGATGTTGCTAATAAGTAGAAGTACCTACTAAAGAATTTGAAGGGCTCCAGTCAGTGGTATCATTACTTTTGACTTATGGAAATGACTGCTTATTTATTGCAATTAATTAATGTGAAAGTTTATTCAGAAGACATAGATATTCTACTGCCAGCAACAATCACTAGTAGTTTTCCTTTGATTTAATATTTTTTTACTGACTTTGGAAATTGGCTAATAGCTAGTAGGCTGTGAAAAATGAGCGTTCTTCTTACCGCTATTGTTTCTGGTTAGAGCTAATAGGTTGTAAGGAATTTTCATGATATTGCCTTGTTACTCTAGTTAGTTTGCATCACTCTACTAAGTTAGTTGGTTTCTTCCATATCAATGGGCTTTTGTTTATTTTTCATGGCCTGCTAGGTTGCTGGCACGCAGGAAAATTGAAAAACATCCATTTGACAGAAAATTTGAAATAAAATAAAAACCAAAAAGACTGATATCAAGGATGCTATATTGTTAGAAAGGTAATCAAATTTTACATTTGATTCTTTAAACCAAAATAGGCATTCCCATTTGAAAAAATCAAGTTAGCTGTGATTGAAGTTTCCTTAATTAATCTATTGATTTCTCCAAGTACAAAAAAATCTTAAATTTAACCGTCTGCCCTAAGGTGACGCATTTCATGCTTAGTCGTACCGCAAAGTCACTACCTTCTAAGTTTTACAGTCGCTGCGATATTCAATCTTTTTCTGATACCTACTTATACCAAAAATGGTGATTTGCTCCTAAACGGTTCGTTTAAAGTGCCATATATGATACATAAAGTCACATTGGAACTCACCGAGGAATCCAAATATGCAATAATATATACGGGGTTCCATTCAAAAAAATGTATGTTTGATATGAATCACCCTGTATAAACGTCAAAATTTAAGTGATTTTTTTTTACGTCATAGCCCTCAAGGGTCCCTACCATGATCCAGTAACAGATTTTTGAAATATTTTTTAGTAAGCCCACAATCTTCCGTCCACGCACTATTGGCCCACCATGTATACTGTAGCCACGGCTCAACAAACAATCAGCTGTCATTCTCAAGGTCTGGGGATGCTTTGCGCCGATCCTTTTGCGCATCATTATTTCGGTTTAGATTTGTTCTAATTTCAACAGCGGCGGCACGGCAGGGTCATGGCTATCTAGGTTTCATGTTTAACGAGTAGTACTGACAGAGCTGTCATTCGAGATGTTTTGCGCTTTTTGAATAGTTTGTCGTCATTTTTAGCATTGCTTTGTTTGCTGTTTAATCGTAATATTTTGTGTCTGAATAAGTATATAAAATATGGATATGAAAACAGGAAAATTAAAAGCTGGACAGGATCCAACAAAAGTCTTAGAAATGGCGAATGTATCGGTAATACATCCACCATTTTTTAAACCGTCTAGTAAACTAGGACTCTACCTGGTCCACTGTAGGCTGTTTGTCTTTATTCTCTAGAAATGTTGAACGAAGTGCGTATTTTGAACAAGATGCACACCACACATTTAACGTTGAGACCCAGCATCTCCAAAGGAATACATAGACTAGCTTTGGTCCGTAGAGGCTTTTGACCACCGCGTACTCAACTGCTAAAGCATTACAGAGACATAAAAATAGTTGCTTATTATAGACAGTCCTTCTTTAAACTTCACCATCGCATCTATTGATAAAATGCCGTGTAAGCACTCAGTATTTCCCACACATAATGATGATACCAGACAAAGCTTCTGTTTTTAAGTTTTGTCATAAAAAACTGTAGTAGCATATACTGTGGAGTGATGGTTTAATAAGTTAACGTCTAGATTTGAGGGCGTTTAAGTTATATTTTTATTATATGCCTTTCCACGCAGTAATAACGTTATATTTTCTTAGAGCTAGAACATGGCTCATGGAGAGTCATACAGATGACTGATATGGCCTGGATAAGAGACTGTATCAAAGAGAGACTGTATCAAAGTTACAGACTGTGCAGTATGCACTGTGCAGTATGCACAGTCTATAACTTTGTTCTAGAGTTTTCCGTATGAATATCATTCTTTGCAACCAGTAAGCGTGCCTGTTGCATAAGAAATTCCATTGAAAAAAGTAAAGGTCTCAGAAAGTATCACTATTATTCCAGGTACAAATTATTTACTCTGTTCGCCATAAAAATTGATATTATGACGCTCGGCTATAATCAGATTGCCTCCACCTCACTGTATTTCTTAATTCTGTCGTGTTGTACTGGTGACACTTTTTCTACTTCGCCTCTGTCATTTTGAATGAAACTATCTCAAAATGGTGTCGCTGACGTCAGATATTTGCAGCATCTCGTCACGAAGGAACTGGCACTGAGTAAGACAGCTGATTGTTTCTTGAGCAGTGCTGTAGTAGGATTATAGGTTTAGATGTAGCTGACACCTGCTGTAGAGACGGCCGACAAGCACTAGAGGCGCTTACACATCTCTTGTCTGCGTCCAGGGGCACAACGTGGCCCTACGGGTGCTCTCTAGTCTACACTGATGCTGCTATGCGCTCTGGGGGATATGAATCCGTTGTGTGAAAGAGATCACGGATTTCCTGGAACTATTCGTTCCCCACGCTCAAGCTTGTACAGGCAAACAAGCTCCACATAATCCTCGACCACCAACAGAAAACGATGTTCGTTATAGTTTTCGGCACCTGGCGATGTATAAGTTAACCTTGATTCGCGAATTTTGCACATAAAAATCTAAACAAATTCAATACCTTTTAGGTCAGATAATAAATGATTGCAGAATCTGTGAGCTAACGTGATAATTTTGAAATCTCTGCAGAGATTCTAGAGAGATATGTTTTGCAGTGTTATTTTACAAATGACACTTTCATACTATCATTATTTTCAATTTCTGAAGTAAGACACGAATGTCTACAATTTTTCAAAGCATGGTTCTAAAAACTCTTTTCCGAATAATAAATAAATCTTTCAGTCTACGGCTACTACACAAAGCAGTAGCTAAGAGTGGAATGCACACGAGCAAAATAATAAAGCTTTAGCGTTTGGCTGTTGACATAACACCAGAGCTGCTACACAATGAAAGCTCAAACAGTCATCTTCTTGACGAGGTGCCCGATTTAAGGGGTCTGGATACACACATCTATACATACGTATTTTCCATGTAAAACACGGACTCACCATTTCTCGCATAACACACTCTATTTTCAAACTACATGTATAATATTTCAGAAGGCGATAGTTAAGACCTTAATGAATGACAGCTATTTTCAATTTTCTCAAAACAGTTTTTTAATGTGCAAAAAAACTCGCAATGCAAAATTATACATTCGATAAATGCCTGTAATTTAACTACCAAACACGATATCAAAAAAGGCTAAATAGTTGCACAAGCTCTCTTTTTCAATTTGCGCTTTGAGTCATTACTGTAAGTTTAAAGGTAACTTCAGGAGCTTGGAAGTGCGAAATTCATTTCTATAGTGACCTTTGGACCTTACCTTTGGACCTTTTAACCTTACCTTTGGATTTTTGGACTTATCTGCCCTCTTCTTGGACACACATACTGGAGAAAGGAAACAGGTGGCCACGCCTCCTCGCTAACACGGGAATACGTCTTTTCTTGGATTCGCAATTTCGCGCGCTATACCCTAGACCCTCAAGTGTTGGGACATGTGAAGTTTCTCAAGGGATTCAACTGCAGAACATGTAGAAAGCGGAAATGATAATAATAATAATAGTCTTTATTGAAGCATATACAGATATACCCCAAATGGCGGAGTTCATTACAACAGTGCTCTTCCACTCTACCATTCTTACCTAACCTAACCTTATTAACTATCAACTAAACAGACAGGATTTCATAACGTATTTTCCATGGTATTTTTAAAAATTGAATTATTCAACTGTAGTTAATAATAATACTATACACAAATTATATAATATAATGTAATACACATAATTTTCAACTATAAATGTTCGGACACGACGTTTAAAGGTTTCGACTAAAAATCTCTTAAATTCTGAGGGCAGCATAATATATAAATTGTATGTACAATATGAGAATGACCTTTCGAAGAAGGAATTGTTATGCTGGGGAGGACTTATCAACTCCTTTCCCCGTATGTTAACACTGTGTAAATCCGACCTGAATACCATTTTATTATAAAGATAAGAGGGTGTTTTTTCAAGGATTATCTTATAAAAAAGCACAAGACAGTGATGTATGCGTCTCTGTGACATACGAAGCCAGCCCATTTCTTTGATTTTATGAGAAATTGGATGCCCTCTCCTTACACCACACACTAACCTAGCACATGAATTCTGTATACGTTGAATTCTGTTAGAGTCAAATTTTGTTAAGCATGGGTGATATAAGACACCGCTATAATTGGGAGCAGATAAAACCAAGGAATCGCAGAGAGTTTTTTCCAGTGGATATTGAGGTACCTTTTTTGGGAATATATTAATTTTAACTTGGGAAGGATTGTCTTATTTTATTTCGTTTCGTTTATGCTGTCAACAGCTGATAGTTCATCTTCAGCTTTGAAAGATGCATGAACTTGCGTATCATCCACATACAAATGGGCAGTACGTTTTTAGATAGGTTAATAACTGTGATGTACAGATTGTATATAGAACAAGTCCCAATACGGATCCCTGAGGGATGCCACATGTTACATTTCTAGACATCGAAGTTACGCCATTAACACTGACGATGTAACTACGATCTGAGAGATAATTTTGGACCAGCTTAGATGATTCACTGCTGAAACCTAGATGGCTAAGTATGGAAAGGAGAAGATTGCGATCTATCTTGTCAAACGCTTTGCTATAATCGAGTAATATTAAAAGCGAAATTTTATTTTTATCTACAGCATGTATTATTTCATCAGTAACCTTGAGAAGTGCTGTTGAATAACTGTATCCACGCCTAAAGCTTGACTGATTGTCTGGAATTAACTTATGACTACTTAAATAATGTCCGATTTGCATACCCATTATTTTTTCTTTAAGTTTAGATAAAGTTGGCAAGATACTTATAGGCCGCAGATCTTTAAGTTCAGAAGGGCGATTATTTTTTGGTATAGGTCTAATAATAGATACCTTCCATACTTCGGGAAATACAGAATGCTCAATGCACCTATTCACTAAATGTGTTATAATCGGTAATATTCTTGGACAACAATATAACAGCATATCTATCCCAATAGAATCATTACCGATCGATTTAGACGTTATTGATTTCAAAATATCAGCAACTTCTTCAACAGTTGTCATTATAGAATTAAAAATATCTTGATTTACTTTAACGCTGCCCAAATATCTATTCAAAGTATTCATATCAGGTTGCAAGTTTGATGTCATGAGGCTACCATAGTAATCACTCGGTGCTTCTGGATCTTTGAGGTGATCTGGAATTAAGCTACCTGACTCCTTCACAGCACCCAGATTTTTTAGCGCCTGCCATTTTTCCCTTACATCAGTTCCATTCAGAACACAACTCATATAAGCTCGCTTTTTCATTATCAACTGCATGATTTGCAAAATTTTTTAATTATTTATAATACTCCAAGTCAGCATGAGACTTATTGTGCTTAAATTTACGTAGTGCTTTATCTCTTAAAGAAAAAATCAATCGAATATTATCTGTGAGCCAAGGAGCCTTTTCTTTTTCGTGACCCTTAATGGTACGCATGGATGCGTGTTTGTTAAAAAGTTTTAAAATTTTGGCATTAAAATACTCCAACCCAATGTCTTTCATGTTGTACCTAGAATCAAAGTTAATTCTGTATAGATCATTGTTAAATTCGTTTATGTCAAAATTTTTGAAATTCCTATAAGCAATGAATTTTTGACGTGAATCATAAGTTTGCAGAGAAAGCTCGCATTCAATCAACATATGGTCAGAAACACAGATCTCATACGTGTATACCTTGCAGGCTGATATATTACTACTTCAAGAAAGTACTCCGACCACCACCATAAGCGTGAACTCGAGAATGGCAGAGGTCAAATTTCAACATCGAGATGTAAAAAGCATCCTCCAAAAACTGAACACCAATAAAGCTACTGGTCCTGACCAAATTCCAGCCGTTGTCCTTAAACGCTGTGCCGCTGAGCTTGCACCTATTCTTTGCAAACGCTTCAAAGTTTCGTATCAACAAGGCGTTTCTCCCGCTTTGTGGAAGATTGGCTGCATACAACCCATCCCTAGGAAAGGCAAAAAAACTGATCCCACCAATTATAGACCTATGGCTCTTCTCAGCATCATGTCTAAGGTTATGGAGACTGTCATTAACGCACAGATCCTGAAATACCTTGACAACAATAACATCATAAATGATCGCCAGTATGGCTTCCGTAAGCGCAGGTCTACAGGTGACCTCCTTGCCTACGTCGCTCACTTGTGGGACAGAGCAATAGACAATCATGGCGAATCTCGCGTGGTTGCACTTGACATATCGAAAGCTTTCGACAGAGTGCGGCAAGACGGAGTACTGGTCAAGCTTGCTGCCTATGGACTACCTCCTGGTCTGCGCCAGTGGCTGAATAGCTTTTTGAACGACCGATCTCTGTTTGTTGTAGTCGAGGGCTGTACATCAGACGTATTTTCAATAAACGCCGGTGTTCCTCAGGGATCTGTACTATCCCCTACACTGTTTCTGCTGTACATCAACGAGCTGCTGGAAATAACATCCAATCCAATCTACAGCTTCGCAGATGACAGTACATTAATGTCGTGCATGGAACCAGGCAAGCCACTATCATCCCAGGAGATGGTACGTCGGCGACAGCAGCATGCCTCACAGATCAACGCTGATATCAAAACAATTGTCGAGTGGGGATTAGCAAATAAAGTACAGTTCAACGTACACAAAACTCAGGCAACAACACTTACAAAGAAGTCTCACGATGGCTTACCAACCATGGAAAATGGAGGGTCACCCCATAGTCGAATCACCTTCCGTCAAGCTTTTGGGAATCAACATCAACAATAACATGTCCTGGCATGACCACGTCGTCAGTATTGCTAAAACGGCATTCCAGAAGCTTGGAGTTTTGTTCCGCTGTAGGAAGTTGTATACACCAGAGCAACTGCTGCTGCTCTACAAGGCACAGATCCCACCATCGCTGGAGTATTGCTCCCATGTGTGGGGATGCGCTCCGAAGCACTCTCTAAAGCTCCTGGACACTATCCAAAAAAGAGCGATTAGACTAATCGATACGCCTAACCTCACAAAGGACCTCCACAGCCAAAAACATCGAAGGAGGGTGGCTGACCTATCCCTGTTTTACAGATTCTATCACGGAAGATGTTCGAGTGAGCTCTCTCAGATAATAACACCACAGGCCGTCCGAACCAGGAACACTAGAGAAGCTCTGCGAGCTCATCCTTACCAGGTCGAGGTCCTTACTCCCCGAACCAGTCTCCTCCAGCATTCCTTCTTCTGTAGAACTTCGACGCTGTGGAATCAGCTGCCGAGGAATTTGTTTCCCGACGGCTACAACCTGCAGCGTTTCAAATCTAATGTGAACCGATACTTATCCTCTCGCAGCGCTTCTATAGCGCCATAGGCTTTCAGCCTTTGCGGGAGGCCGACCATAAAAAAAAAGATGTTAAAATTAAATCTAAATTTGAACAGCTTGTCAAATCATACTGAGTTGGCGTGTCTATGTGTTGCATCAATTCATAACTGTATAAGACGTTATGAAATAATTGGTCTGCATGATTCCCTGCGTCCATAAGATTAATATTAATATCTCCGGCGCATACAAAGTTGTCGTAAGAAATCATAGTGTTGCCTATAAATTCTTCGAATTCAATAAAAAATTCATTATAACTCAAAAAACCAGGAGGTCTGTACACAGTGCCAAGCACAATTTTCTCTTGATTTAGAGTCAAGGTAACAAAAAGTGCCTCACAGCTTTTAAAAACCACAGGAACTGTCTCAATATTACAGATATCGCGCTCTTGCAAAGCGAAAATGTGTAGGAGGTACCGTATTCATCAGCCTGTCTATTTTTTTAGAATATTAATGTATACCAGTTGCCTTAGTGAAATCAAATGACAGTCTTTTATTTGCAGGTGTGGCAGCTTGACAAGATAAATCTGTATTTTTTTTCACTACCAGCACATTGATGCGAGGGTGGAGTTGGCGTTATAAATAGAGTATTATAATAATAAACTCCGGAAGAGAAACTGTGGTGCCGTTATTTGTAATTTCTAGACGAGCGACTCAAAGCGATATAAGCTGATGACGAACGAGGAGCAGCGATGCACTTACAAGGCTGTTATTGCCGTCATCTCGAGGCAGATACGCCCTCGGACATAAACCTGTAATGAAAAATTGTTGAGGGCTTTTATTTTCCAATTTAACTTAATAGCATTGTAATCCACGAATTAGATAGTGAGTTTGTACTAGTTTTGTTCTGTAAATAAATATTCTTGTATTTTGTTAAGCTACAATGTATTTTCAGGTAAAGGTGTAAATCTGTGACAAAAAATCGAGTAAAAACGAACTTTAATTTATGCATAACCTCTTTTAACACCAACTAGATTCAGTACTGCTTCGATTGTTAAAAATAATGAGTGCGTGAGGCATTTCAGGTCTAAGAAAACTAGGAACCATTCAAGATTTCACAGTCACGTACCTCGAGGAAGCCAAAACATTAGTACAGATTTTAAGTTCTAACTAATGATGTGGTTTTAATTATGGGAACGTCTCAGGGATCAGTAGAGAACTACTAAGCAAACTCTTAGTTTTTTGTTTCTGTGCTATTGTTTTCGCCAAGCAAATAGCGAAGTATCCATTGATTTCGCTATGATACATACCCTTTGTAAGTGAAATCCAACACTGAGAAAAAATGTATGCAGTTCACGACATGCGACAGGACTCAAAAACCCGCTTGCCATAATTAGTTTGTAAAAGAATACAACAGCAAAATAATGGTTGGGCCTTTCATATTGACGAATCCACTCTAGCTTTCGCGGCATGCTCGTAATCTGGCTGTTAATAAACTTTAGAGATACAGCCTCCCAAGCTCCCCTCAACATGTTCCATTTTGTCCAGAATGGACGTAGCACTGGACAAATCGTGTCCAATGCCATACTTTTTTAGTTGACGATAAATCGGGTGATCGTGGAGGCCAGTGGTGCACCTTGATATTATCTTCGGTAAAAACCTCATCGACACCATTGCAATATGAAGACACGCATCTCGCTGGAAGAAACACTTTTCGAGGCCCTGGTCATGTAATACGGCAACTTTCATTTTATAACTGAGCGGACCGCGTAGGCAGAGCCTAAATACCAGAGTACCGCGGATGCTGTGAAAAGGTTATGTTAGGGGAAGTTTGTTTGGAACTGGTTCTAAAACCTTATTCACATAACGTTGGGCCATCATTGTGCCACGAATTACAAGTAAAGGAGACTGCTGTTAAAAGCAATGGCACACAAAACCATCAAACCGATAAGATGGTGTATATGTCGCACAACACCAAACTGAAGGTCACGTCATTCACCCCGTCCCCGTCTAACGCATTGGCGTCCCTCATGTGCCCCCAAAGCTCGTCGAGAAGGCTGTTTGTGGCACTTCCCCTAAAACGCCTAAGAACAAAGTTTGAGGTGTTTTTATATTTTTAGTTTTTTTATTATTGCTGCGCCGCCACTGACATGATTTTTTCCAAAACATACGCGTTTTCTATCCTCGCCGCGGTATTAATACTGTGTCAAAATTCCATTAAAATCAGTTGAATAATTTTTGCGTTACGCGATATAATAATATAACGATCTAAAACAACACTCGTATGTATACGCCACAAATTCTAAGTCCTTTGGCAAGAAATGTTCAGATGGACCTGAAAAAGTGTATTATGCTGCTAGTTTTTTCATTCACAGATCAATGGATAGACTATTATAAATGCAACAAATTTTTCTGTTTTACAACCCCCTACCCCCCAACCACCCCAAATTCACCCCCACCCAATGAAAAAGTAGAAAATGATCAGGAACCCCTAAAACGCCTGAAAACGAAGTTTGAGGAATATTTGGAAATTTTTGTCTTTTGCTAATTACTCCGCCCCCCGTACAACGATTTCCAAAATTATAGGAACATTACCTACTACGATACACAGCATATCCCTGCCCAAATTTTACCACAGCGGTTACTGAGATTGCGAGGCTAGAAAAACGCCAACAGACAGACCGACAGACGGACAGACAGACAGACAGACAGACAGACAGACAGACAGACAGACAGACAGACAGACATACAGACAGACAGACAGACAGACAGACAGACCGACGGAAATGAGTGACGTGGATTTTCGTTATGTAGACATCATTAAACGCCCAAAAAGTGTATTATCTCAAAATCGAAAATTTTCGCGATCACAATACTCCCCTCACCTATCGGTATGGGAAGTAAAATCCTACACAACTGAAGGCTTTTTAAAACAACTTTTGCAGTCGGTCCTAATGATCGTTATAAATAGGAATAAGGATGTCAGTATTTTGACCTTCGAAGCAAATCCTTCACTTTCCAGGATACATCAATTATTTGAACTTTCTTTCCCGCATGACTGAGACATAGAAACCAATCCTGAATACCAAGATGCCATATTCACGCATTCTCTTTACTAAACTTTACGAACGAAATGGCGATATATTGAGACAGGAATAAGTGATTCAGGAAACGCTTTTTCGGTAGGGTGGAAACATAAAAGGTCGTATATTGGCCTTCTTCCCTAATATTTATGTAGGCCCCATATTGGAAAAAGCGGACGGGACGGGATCGTTGAAATTCAACAGGAGAACGCAACTTAAAGTATTTATTTTGGATGTCACGCTGCAAACGTCGAACAATAATTCTGTGTGTATGCTAAGGGCCATTGGCGGAACAGAAGATCTGTGATTATTAGTATCTCACGTAGATCGAACTTTTTGATCACATTTTTCACTTTTGCTCTGAAAATCTTTATTGGACTGACAATTTAAAAGCACCATCGTAATGCTCGATATTTGCTCTATAACGTTTATAGGAACCGTTTTTACTTCCCACACCGATAGGTGAGGGGAGTATTGTGATCGCGAAAATTTTCGATTTTGAGATAATACGCTTTTTGGGCGTTTTATGATGTCTACATAACGAAAATCCACGTCACTCATTTCCGTCGGTCTGTCTGTCTCTCTGTCGGTCTGTCGATCAGTCTGTCGCTTTTTTCTAGCCTCGCAATCTCAGCAACCGTTGCATGGATTGCGATAAAATTGGGCAGCGATATGCTGTGGGGTCGTAGTAGGTAATGTTCCTATAATTTTGAAAATCGTTATACGGGGGGCGGAGTAATTAGCACAAAACAAAAAATTTCAAATATGCCTCAAACTTTGTTTTTAGGCGTTTTAGGGGTTCCTGATCATTTTCTACTTTTTCTTGGTTGGGGGTGAATTTGGGGTGGTTGCGGGGTGGGGGGTTGTAAAACTGAAAAATTTATTGTATTCGTAATGGGCTGTCCATTGACATGTGAATGAAGAACCTAGCCGCATGATACACTTTTTCAGGTCCATCGGAACGTTGCATGCTTATTATGGAAACCCCTGGACAGAATTTATGATGTATGCACATACAAGTATTGTTTTAGATCGTTCGATATCGCGTAACACGAAAATGTTCAATTGATTTTAATGAAATTTTGACACAGTATTGCTACCGCAGCGAGAATGGAAAATGCGTATGTTTTGAAAAAATCGGGTCAGTGGCGGCGCGGCAATAATAAAAAAAACTAAAAATTTAAAAACAGCTCAAGCTTTGTCTTTAGGCGTTTTAGGGGTTTCTGATTATTTTCTACGTTTTTTTTGGGTGAAGGTGAATTTGGGGTGGTTGGAGGGTGGGGGGGTTGTAAAACTGAAAAACTTGTTGTACTCATAATGGGTTATCCATTGATCTTTGAATGAATAACTAATGCCATAGTACACTTTTTACGTACATCCGAACATTACCTTGCTTATTATAAAAACCAAGGGACTTAGAATTTGTGATGTATACATAGAGAATTGTTTTAGATCATTCTATATTGCGTAGCGCGAAAATTATTAAATTGATTTTAGCGAAATTTTGACACAGTATTACTACCGCGGCGAGGATGAAAAACGCGTATCTTTTGAAAAAATCGGGTCAGTGGCGGCGCAGCATTAATAAAAAACTAAAAATATAAAAACAGCCCACACTTTGTTTTTAGGCGTATTACGGATGCCTGATCATTTTCAATTTTTTTTTTGGGTGGGGTGAAATCGGGGCGGTTGGGGGTGGGAGGTTGTAGAGCTGAAAAATTTGTTGTATTCATAATAGTCTGTCGATTGACCTGTAGAAGAAATACCTAGCGGCATATTACACTTTTTTAGGTCCCACCGAACATTGGCTTGCCTATTACAGAAACCAATTGTGTGATCTGTACATACGAGTTTTGATTTATTTCGTTCTATCTATATTGAGTAAAGCGAAAATTATTGAATTGATTTCAATAAAATTTTGACACAGAATTTATTACCGCGGCGAGAATGGAAATCCACTCTGTTTTTGAAAAACAGTGTCAGTAGCGGCGCAGCAATAATAAAAAAACCAAAGATATAAAATCAGATCAAACTTCGCTTTTAGACAGGTTGGAGCATGCAGAAAAAAAACTGTGGCGTCCTAGTTCGCAAAGAGGGAGACGCAAGAAACTATTTACGAGAATTTTTGTGTTTGATGTTGTTTTTGCGGGCGGGTGGTCGATGCTTTGGTTGCAAGGGAATCTCAGACTATAACTTCATGCTATGGGAAAATAATAAATTGGTATCACAATAATGTGTGGGAAGTACTGAGTCAATCAACTTGACTCCATTTTTTGATTATTTTAACTGTTGCAGAGATACGATCCGTGGAACGATGTCGCATTTTTGCGTTTTCAGGAGAAGAGGTTGTTCGTCACGGCGCTCCATATAAAAGCATTGTGCAGCAATTATTTAAAATTAAGAATAAGGTATTTCCGATTGGAAATTTGAAATGATATTTGGCCTAATTGATCTTCAAGTGGTTTAGATATGGAAACAGCAAAAAAATTTTTGGATATTTTTGAAAACCACCCCTGCACAGAACGATTTTTGGACGACAAGTCGATTTTGCTTCCTTAAGGTATGTAGAACTATAATTACACAATGGGTTTCAGGTTTTTCCAAGAAAGTGCAAACGAAAACTGTTTCTAGAAGGAATTTTCGGACGGCTTAACTCTAAAGGTAGTAGCGTAACAACTCGATTGAAGGAACATGAACGTCATACTAAACTTAAGAACTCAACAGGATATACTCTTGCACAACAAACATCATCTTGACGTAGGCCATAAAATTGAATTCAACAATGCGAAGGCTATTACAAGAGCCCATATATTTCTCAAAGACAAATTATAGAAGCAACTAAAATTCTGAAAAATCCATATGATCTTAATCGGGACTCTGGTGTCTATCTGTATAATTTCTGGAGATCCCTGTTTACTGATAATAGTCGATGCCATCCACATCGATACTTACGTTATTAGAACTGACCACACAGATTGGCTAATTTTCTTTAATCTCATGTACAGGTTAGGTCAGTGCTGAGGTTCGTCGCAGTCATGGTCTCGTAGTAGTTCCCTGAGGATATAGATGTGAATCGGATAATGGAGTTCTGAGTTTTCCGTTTGCCGTGCCTGTAAAAACTTTAAACAGATACTACACTGGAATTGGTCTAACTATTCGCGAAATGGCCAATTGAAATCAAAAAGCCGTATATAAATCAGCCGAATATCTGCGTAAATCAGCAAAATCTCGTGTAAAAGTGTGTTTACATTATATACATTGTGTAATGCGCTTATATCCGTCACGTCCGAACCAGTTTTAGAGCTTTTTAGCAATCCGTGTTCAACGTACGTACAACGCTACAATTTTAAATTCAGTCAATTTTCAGCGGCATGCATAGCTAACGGAATTTAGTATTATCCCTGAGCTAAAGGTGAATTATTTTTGCTTTGGAAGCCTTGATTTAAGGGACCGGAGTACACACATTTATACATACAGGGTGTTCATTTGAAAACTTACCACCCCGGATTTCTCGAAAACCGCTGATTATAAGAAAAAACGCCGAGACATGTCAAAAGATTTGTCTAGAGAGATAACTTCTTAAGTGGAGGTTGTAGCAAACTGCTGCCGGACAACACATTTGCGGGGTAAGGGGAGAGGTAAAATGTCGAGCTCCAGTGGGCGTGGCCTATTAACTATAATTTCTACTACAAGTCATAAAAAATATTTGTAGGCGCCGGTCCCCTTTGCTTAAATGCCGCTGACCCTAGACCGGTTGCCGTCGCACAAAAAGTATTCAACCTTTTTTGATCGTCCGTCGTTGAGAAATAGACATTGCATGATTTATACCTGGCATCATAGTGATCCCTTTTAAATGAATTTATCGTATGAACAAGAGCGAAAAAGGGACGTGTCCAACTGTCCACCCCTTCAAACTATAAAGTAAAAAAAAACATTAAAAAACTATCATGTCTCATACTTTTTGCTTATAGCCCCCCAGAAGCAGCCAGCAAAATTATTGTTGGATTCACAAAAAACTTCAGAAAAATAAACCAAATTATGCCTGCCCCCTCCCCCCATCGGTAGGCCTCCAAAAATATGTCCCCCCATAGTGAAACTATATCTACCTGCATTCTGAATATTACAGCCGCCAAATTCGGTATTTCGATGAAGTACATATTCAAAAAGAGGACTCATTTTAACAACTTTGTGAAATCTATAACATCTCCAACACAGGTATGCCTATGCACCTATACCAAAGCGATTATGTACTATGAACAAAAAGAAAAAATTGCTTTCTCTGATGCTGAGCGATTAATACAAAGGTATTAATGGCGGACTATAATAGATGCCTATCCGACCTCTAATGCTGCCACGCCAGACACCAAGATGGTGTCCTTATTTTACCTGATATATGACACCTGATGAAGAAGGTATTCAGAGAATAAAAATGATCTTTTGGATGAAAAATAGTGTGTTAAAGAGAAACCACAATTGGTTTTATCAAGTTCAATGGCAGTTCTATGTCACAAAAAGTTACTATTGCTACTTTGCCGCCTGAACACAAAAAATCGTGAAAGTGGAGAACTTAGCAAAGAAGCATGACTTCTGGAATAAATAAATGTTAATTGAAATACAAGGTATTTATCAGTTTATGTTACAACCAAAAAAATGTAATTTCTATTCGCGACGCAAAAAAGTGTGAGCCCAAGACTCTGGCCGGCCTGGGCCTGCCAATTTAAGTTCTAATTACTTACAAGTCTGATTGAAAATTGTAAGATTTCGTAGTAATCCTAAAAATGATAACTGCTCAAAACAAATTACCGCGATTTAAATTTTAGTAGTTCCTAACTTTTGGCCTGCAGTGTATACTATATGTGTAAATCACCCAAAACCACTGACTACAAATTCAGTCGAAGCCCAAAACAAAATCTATCCCATTTCAGATATGAATGAATCTCAACCAATTCATAAACAGTAGTTTGCATACTTTTGTATTGGTGGCGCATTTGTCAGTGTCCCAATAGGCGCGCGATTGCTCAATGCAAGGCTCTGGCTGTAACCATTTTTGACCCCGTAAATTAATAATTTTTGGCACAAAAACGTGGTTTTCGTTTTTTTTAAACTTCAATCTATGTTATTGTCGATCCCGATTTCAAAATAAGTTTGTACAGGGTGATTGATGAGACCGTGAATTTAGTCAAAAAAGCGTCACTTTTGGCAATTTTTGAATAATTCTCTATTAGAAAGTTTCAAAAGATACGCCGAAATTAACATAGAACTGCCCTTTTTCTTTATGCTCATATTTTTTCAGTTCAGATGTCTCAAAATCGATAGTCAAAAAATGGTTACAGCTGAACCATTGCAAACAGCTCTCATGTACGTACTATAAACCCCTCTTAACCGAAAACTACTTTATCCCCTTGTACCCCCTGCCCCCCAGGAACATCCCCTTCGAAATTTTAAACGACAAGAGGTATCCAGTAATATCTTGTTACAGAGGTATACATATGTGGAAGTCTTTCATTTTGACTTTTGATTTCTTTAAACCAGTCGATTCGTTTCCGAGAACATTAGAATCTTTATGTATCTTGACTTGTTCAAATAGATCATAACAGCATTAGAAAATATCACTTGTTATTGCACTAAGTGTTCAGATGTTGCCCTTTATTGCTCATCGATGATATAGGCAATTTTCAAATTCCTGAGGGGCAGTTTGGATGACATTCGTCAACGCATTATCGGAAGCTGCCATGATAAAAGTTCAAACAATTCTACAACAGAAAAATCTTTATTATTCCAAACAAGATATCTTTCGCTTCGATAGCAGCAGAAAATGTACCTTCAACAGGTACCGATGGCAAAAAGAAGGAAATTCCACTTCTGAGGAGCAACGACCGACACGGAGGTCCCTCCGCAAAAACGAGTTCCGAATATAAATGAATATAGAACAATAATAATAAGTACGGGAAAATGTGATGAAACATATACAACTCAGAAGAAGGGGCATTTACATGCATATCGATTTACCACAGATATGAATTCCCCTACTTTACAATCCATTCTTAAGAACAATGCACCCGATATTGATTTTGTATGTGAAGAATGGAATAGAACCACAGAGGCTACATTTCGTTACGAACCGCGAATATCTGATATAAATGCTTGCCTGTAGGTGTTTAATCTGCGCATACCTGCCGAGTCTCAAGCACTAGCCACTGCCGGCAGTCGCATTTCTAGCGTCGCCTTTATGTATGGCACAGCAATGGACTAGTATCATAAATTTTTTTATGACCCTGCATATAATGATAGCCTATGGCATCAGAACCTTCTAATACTTTCCACGATTATTTTCGGCACCGGAATCGCAAGAAAATGAGGAAAATATTTGAATTCCTCTAGGACTGTAACGTCACCGTCCTGTAGGGAAACAGCCTGTCTATTGCAGAAGTGCGCACCTGGTATCCTGCAGGTAACATTCAATACAGCATAGAAAAGGCCTGCTGCCATCTAGATAAGAACTTTACCCGGAAATCCCGAAATACTTATCTATTTTCTTACCAACGCTGTTTCTGAAAATATACTGAAGCATTTTATATTAAAAAAAAACTCTACTTGCTAATAGCAACGTTTAAAGTAGAAACATAGGTAGGCAATACTGTGACGAATGATTATTATATTATCGAACTTTGACAATATAGTCATCAAGGTACGATGCATTATTTGTCGGCCTACGTTCATTGCCTCATTTCTCTGATGCGAAGCATGAATTCCGTTGCATGGCATCATGAATTACTTATAACCCAATCGAATTTATTTTTCCAAGTGGAAGCGAATTTTCCCTGTAAGCCTAATTTTGAACGTATTTTTAATTGGGATGCTCTGAATTTCTGGTCTATTTTGTTTGTAGCCTATGTGGTGATTTTTTTCTCTTTCTGGCATTTTTACGGGTATATCCAGCTTCTACTTTCGTTAATAACACAGTGAAATAAAAGAATAGGTTTGAGTAAGGGAGTACCTACGTAATAGATTACAGCTTAGAATGATCTTACGAATTATTTTACGAATGATCCGACTTTATTGAAATTGAAATAATCTTTTAAAGTTATTAGAATTGACCCGTTTTCGCAAATTTTACCGAAATCAACGTGCGAAGTGTCATTTCCAAGGTAAAATCAAATTCGGACTCATGTGCTATGCTATGCTAATGCTATCTTATATTATAATTTTTTCAAGTAACCCCCACCACCCCCTGCCATTAAATCATAGATTTGTACCAAAAGTGGACTAAGAGATAGAGAACAAAAATCTCTTTATGACAGTAAAGTTTGGAAATATCTGAGTCATTTTTGTGACAGTTACTGCCAATTTTAGGTTCTATGAAGTTTTATTTTGCCATTTTGAAAATTTTGCGGCATGCGCAGTAGCGTTTTCGATATAAGAAAACAGGCTCTTTATTGTGAAAGCATTAAAATTTCACGCTATGACATTATTTTTTGAGTTACCCCCACCTCCACGCCTTTTTTATCATCCCAGCGGGAACAAAAACTAGATTTTTATTTCTATTGATAACCTTTTTATAGTGACCAAGTTTAAAGAAAATCAGAAAACTTTGATGTCCGTCTGCGTCCGCGATTTCGTTCTCCAACGATTACTCAAAAACACCTCTAGCGACTGCTCCCAAATTTGGCCAGCCTGAATTAACAAAGATCTTTTCGAGTCGAAAAGGTTTAGGTGCCGATCAGATAATGAGTAAAAAAGTGTGCGCAAGGAACGATGTAATACTAGATATAAACTTGTTAGCACCAGTTGAAAGGAATAGGTAGTCTTCGTTGTTCTTAATTAATCTTACTGCTTCGGTTAACAAATACGTTGTCAGAACCGCTATTTGACAGATAAATAAATAGTTTTCGGAGCAAGACACCACTGTAAAGGGGCTTCCAAACGGGCACTTTTACTGCAACATTTGGCTATATTCCTGGTAACTATAGCCCGGCCATGACGACAACATTTTATTACAGCATATGGCTCGGCAATATATATCCCGGCAATGTTTTCTGCAATAGTATAGCCCAAAAATTTGTTCATAGACGGGCTATATAGTCGGACAGCAATGGCTGACGCAGTGGCTTATATTGTTTTAAGCAAAACACTAAATAAAAAAGAGACAAGACAGTGGATTTGACTTTACATGAAAAAAAACAATACCTGTTACTACAAGACTGAAGATAACTCTAAAGTTTTTAGCAACTGGAGGTGCATATATAATCGGTCCAAGCAAGAACTGAGTTGTAATTCTGGATGTACTATAGGGACTACATCATGCACTCAAAACCTTTTTTGTACGTCATCCCCGGAACTCGCCCTTAACTTTTTGATTTCAAATATAGCACCGATTTAAAATCTTATGGAACCTTCCCAGTTACACGCAAACTTATTCAATTCAATTTATTTGTATCAATGAGTTACAAAAATTTCTACCCCGTAAATTTTCTATATAAATAAAATAAGGATTTATTTGACAGCTAATATTGTTGCAAAAAACGAAAAAACAAAAACCAAGTGGGTTTAGGGGTACTGAGTGACCGATCATGTCAAGCTTTCGAAAAAATGTCTCTTCTATCCTTTTTTATTACGAAAATATTACGCCTCAAACAAATTCTTATTTGATTTATTTTATTCCTATCACTTCACGAAAAAAATGGTTTGTGTATGAAATCAAGGACACTACAAGATGTTAAATAAAATAATGACTTCATTTATGCAGGAAAAGCTGTGGGGTGGTATTTTAAAAAAGAAGTTGGGGGTAATTTTTAAGGGCTGAGGTACACAAAAAAGTTTTGAAAGCATGGTATGATAGACCCTATACTACTTTCAAAAATACCACTTAGTTTTTGTTTGAACTTTTTTTTTTTTTTTTTGCTTAGGCAGCGTCGACTGCTAAGGTCATTGGCTGCTTTGATAAGTCTTAGTAATAAGCTGAATTATTCATATTTTTGACTGTATTCTAATATTTCTCAGGAAAAGCAGCAGCTTGTCAACTTCTGAGGGCTTGGTTGATAAGACAGTTTGAAGGTTTGCTCCAATATGTAACGTCTGTCTAGCTATCTGAAAGGTAGGACAAGACAGAATGATATGCTTAACTGTTAAACGTTCTCCACATGTCTCACAGTTTGGTGCTTCGTCGCCACTCAGCATATACAGATGAGTCAAGTTGGTATGTCCAATGCGTAATCTACATAAGATAACTTGCTCATGTCTTGTCAGGTTTTTCGGATATTCGCATTTGGCTACTTGG
Organism: Callosobruchus maculatus; assembly: GCA_951848785.1. Classification (NCBI taxonomy): domain Eukaryota; kingdom Metazoa; phylum Arthropoda; class Insecta; order Coleoptera; family Chrysomelidae; genus Callosobruchus; species Callosobruchus maculatus. The sequence continues at coordinate 1,161,196 of CATOUR010000228.1, forward strand.
GTTTTAATTTGTTTCAAATGGCCACCGTACTGATTCCATTCATCTTGCCAGTTCTGCTCAGTTGCTAATTTGATGGCTTTTATTTTATCATATACTGGAATTGGTATACCCCCATCAGCAGTTATACACTCAGACGCCTGTCTGGCAAGCAGGTCCGCCCTTTCATTCCCTAATATGCCTTTATGGCTTGGTACCCAAATAAAATGTACTTGCTTATTTATTACTTGTAAAGAGACGCACTGCTCTATTATCCTCCGAATACATGGATCCTTAGTGAATTTGTTCATTGTTGCATGAAGCACACTGAGGGAGTCAGTAGCTATCACGCATCTTTCTTTGCCGGAAAATCCGAAGAAGAGTAGTGCCTGCCAAATGGCGAACGATTCAGCGGTAAATATACTGGCTGCTTTGTCGATAGTCCATGCAAATTCACTATTTCCTGCTACTATTGCTGCTCCAACACCATGTTGAGTTTTCGAACCGTCCGTATATATCACTAGGTCTTCTTGAAAATCATGAAGCGCTCGCATAAGGTGGGATATGTAAACAGTATTGGGTGTTGTATCTCTATGTAACTCAGACAGACCTAGATTGATTCTGAGCTGAGGAATAGACCATGGAGGATATATTGCTGGGAGATTTTGTAAAATGTCCTCAGTGGAGAGACGACACTTTTCAGCAAACTCTAGACTTCGCACTCGAGTTGGTCTAGTTGCGGATGGCCTTTCTGCAAATTCATTGGTATAATTGAAGATGTCATAGTTGATATGTTGAGGTAGATGTTTGATCTTTGCTTCATACATAAGCGTTTGCTGACTAATTTTGAGATGCAAAGGCATAATAGACGCTTCACACAATACTGCGGCTGTCGGACTAGTCCGAAAAGCTCCTGTAGCTGTACGTACAGCTGCCAGTTGCAGCCGTTCCAGTTCGTTGACTTTGCTACGTCTAGCAGATCCATACACAATACTGCCGTAGCTAATTCGGGACTCTATAAGAGACTGATATATTCTTATCAGAATTTCTCTATCAGCACCCCAACGGATTCGTGCCATACATTTAATTAGGTTCAGCACCTTCCTGCAGCGGACTACTAAGTGGTCTATGTGATCTTTCCAATTTAGCTTGCAGTCAAAGTGGATGCCTAATAATTTTACTGTTGGCTTGACAGTTATACAGTGTCCACCTAATGTGAGGTGGGGATCAGCATGCACAGATCGTAACCTGCAGAAGTGTACACAGCATGTCTTCGTAGGTGAGAATCTATAGCCTTTAGATGCTGCTAGATCATGCAGTCTGTCGATTTCATTTTGTATAACAGAGTGGCCGTCATTTAGGTTTGAGGTGTGTACAATCGTGAGGTCATCGACATAAAGAACAGCTTTGATGTTACTTGGTACATGTTCAGTCAAAAAGTTGATCGCAATGGCAAATAAGGTTACACTGAGCACTGATCCCTGGGGAACACCATTTTGTAGATGTCTGACTGATGACCTTTTATCCCGAATACGTACCTCGAAGCTTCTGTTCTCGAGAAAGTTTTTAATTATTATGGGTAAGTTTCCGCGGAAGCCCCATTCGTGCAATTGCTTCAAAATTCCGAATCTCCAAGTCATATCGAAAGCTTTTTCGATGTCGAACATTATAGCAACAGCATGTCGCCGATCGAAGAAAGCTTCTTGGATTGTATTTTCGATATGAACAAGGGCATCGATAGAAGAATGATTTTGCCTGAAACCAACTTGATCTTTTGATATCAGGTTACGGTTTTCCAGGTACCATACAAGTCGGTAGTTGACCATTCGCTCGAAAACTTTGCCTAAACAGCAGGTTAGGGATATTGGTCTATAGCTGGCGGGTTGCGAGGGAGGTTTACCATGTTTAAGTATAGGAATTACTATCGCTTTTTTCCAAGCGTCCGGATATACACCATTTGTCCATGCTGTGTTGAAAAGTTTTAGTAGGAGATGTTTTGCCTCAGATGATAGAAGGCGTATCATACTGTAGGAGATATCATCGGGACCTGGAGCAGTTTCATGGCAGCCATCAAGAGCATTTTCAAGTTCTGTATATAGAAAAGGGGTATTGTATAGAAGTTCTTCAGTTGTGGAAAAATTTGGTGGTTCACTTTCACAGACTTCTTTTACTCTTTGGAAGGACTCACTGTAGTTGGCAGTATTACTGGTTGTTTCAAATTGTTTGGCTAGAGTATTACATATCCCCTCAATATCTTCGATCAATAAATTACCTTCTTTCAGTGCACATGGCTCTCTGTATGATTTGTTTCCAGAAATGATGTTAATTTTCCTCCATACTTCTTTTAAGGATGTCTCCGCTGTAATTGCTGATATATATTGTTGCCAGGATTTTTTTTGACCATCATTTATTTTCCGGCGAGCGTTGGCTCTAAGTTTTTTAAAAATAATCATGTTTTCCATTGTGGGATTTCGTCGGAATCTATTAAGAGCTGATTTTTTATTTCTTATAGCTGCCTTAATGTCCTCATTCCACCAGGGTACTGCCTTATTCGATGCAGAACCAGAAGACATAGGAATACTTTGTTCTGCTGCAGCTTTAATGCAATTAGTAAGAATACTAACAGCAGTGTTGGTGTCATCTGGCAGCTGTGGAACTGTCATGACCTCTGAAAACTTATCCCAGTTTGCCCGATCAACTAACCATTTCTTATGGGATGGGTAAAATAGTTTTTCTACATCTGTCGAGACAATAATCGGGAAGTGATCACTAAAGTTCAGATCATCTAGTGCGTTCCAGGCCAATCTGTGGGCTAGGTTTGTAGAACAGAGGCTCAGATCAATGGCCGACGTACCTCCAGAACGGACGTCGAAGTGGGTAGGCTGGCCTGTGTTTAATAAGGTGAGGTCTGTAGACTCTAATAGGGATTCGATAGTTCTACCTCGCATGTCTCGGCGAGCGGAGCCCCATAGCGGCGAATGAGCATTGAAGTCTCCTAGTAGAACATACGGTCTGGGTAGATTTGAGATGAGATCGTTCAGCTGATCGATATGCCAGTTTCCATCGGGTAGGTACAGATTGCAGATGGTAAGCTTAATAGGGGTTTCGATGCTTACAGCAACTGCCTGCAGTTCAGTTCTCAAATTATGAACAGTCGCTGTGATATTGTTCTTAATAAATATGCCTACACCTCCTCTAGCCCTGTGAACAGGAGTGACATCTTTTCTGAAAATTTCGTACCCCCTCAGGGAGAAATTAGATTCTGGCTTGAAATGCGTTTCTTGTAACGCAATACAAAAGGGTTCGTATTCTCTGATCATTATTCTTAGCTCGTTGATGTGAGACACGCAACCATTGCAGTTCCATTGAAGGATACTTTGCATTGAGCTAAATGATTTGGTTACGACCTCTAAAGTATATTAAATCAGAGAATAAATAAAACGAGAATTAATAGAATAAATAGTAATAAATAATATAAACGACAATGATTTGCATAAATGCAAAAATAAAGACGAAAAAACATACGACAAATAAACGAAAATGTTCACAAACACGTAATTTAAATATGTATATAATTAAAAATATCACAGAAATAGAAAGTTATCACAGTTTATATCACAGGTGTTGTATCACTGTTCTTTGTGGGCGGTTGGTGTTTTGGTCGCCCTCTTCTTTTTTTGTTGGCGGTTACCATTGACGACCCTTCGGATGCCTCCTCTTCTGTAGTTGAGGCATCTTGTTTTTTTCTTTTCTCAGATGTCATTGAAGGGTTAGTAGAGACTGAGTCTGTTCGTTCTCTACCAGAAAAAGTGCTTTGGTTAACGCTGGTGGGGGCTTTGAAATAGTCTGTTGGAATAGGTATTAATTTGGAGAGACATGTCATAATAGAATTTTCTATGTGAGGGATTAATGCTTTTATCACAGCTTGTGTATTATCCTGTGTCGGCTTAGCGACTGATGCAGCGTACGACAAGTTAGGTGTTGGTGTACTGGCTATAACTTTCCTTTTTGCCTCGGGATATGGGATTTTCTCCAAAACCTTTACCTTCTGTATTGCCGCTTCAGTTTTGTATTGAGGACAAGCTTTATATGCCGAGGAATGATTGCCTCCACAGTTTACACATTTCTTTGGATCTTGGCATGGTGATTCATCATGTGGAGATTGTCCACATGTGCACAGTTTTTGCTTTGTACATTTAAGAGCTGAATGTCCTAAAGATTGGCAATTAAAGCACCTAATAGGTGCTGGGATAAACGGTCTCACTTTAAGTATATAGTAGGCAGCTTTCACCTCTCTAGGGATATCAGTTTTATTAAATGTAAGGACATGATTTGGCGTATCTATCAGATTCCCGTCTTTTTTCGTTTTTAATCTTCTTACCTCAAATACACCCTGATCTTTAAGACCTTCACATATTTCTTCAACAGAACAGTTCATGAAGTCTCGGCAATAAACAACTCCTTTGGAAAAGTTAAGTGTCCTATGCGCAACAACTTCTACTTCGAACTCTCCAAATTTCTTAATAGTCAGTAGACGTTTAGACTGATTGTTTGATTTAACTTCAACAACAAGACCTTCTTTACTTTTTCTCACCGATTTCACTTCTCCGATTAAACCATATAATACCTTAGAAATCACAAAAGGACTAACTTTATCAAAGTTGCCATTCTCTCTTTTAACAAGCAGGAACCGAGGAAGATTTTCCACCGTCTCCATGCCTGCTGAGGGATTTATCAGTGCTCCCTCAACACTACCCGTTTTGAGAAGGGCGGGCGCCTCCTTAGTTTTATTTGCGGTACCAGTCATCTAGTTCCCACGAGTAGGCTCTGAAGCTAAAATTCGACCGCAGCAGAGCAGGCTTACCACGGCAGGGCTATCTTACAACCGGAGGTCGCCTGGTATCCGGAGGCAGCCGTTAGCGACTCACTACGTAGAGCCATTCACCCCTCAGCACGGCAAACACCTTAGGTTACGGATTTTTCAACAGGTTTACTCCTGTGAGAGGGGTAGGAAGAAACAGGAAAAGGCACCTCTCCCCCGTTCCTTAAAGGGGGGTAAAAGAGGAGATAAGTCCCTGATTCCTGCTCCACCCAACCCACCTCCGGTCGGGCGCTGGCTGTACGGTCTACGACGATACCGTAGCACAGGGAGACCATCCAATGTAGCAGTGCTACAGACAATGTTTCCCCTAGTGGCCAGACGGCCTTGAACTTTTTTTGTTACAATATGAAGTGTCAAGGAAATTCTGGGAATTTCCACTTTCCATAATTCAGGATGTAAGTGTATTTCATTGATAAAATCAATAATCCTCTCGTTGATCCAAGTATTAGCCATTTTCCTACCGAAATGTTCAATATCAACAATAAACAAACACAAAAATAGGGCAATATTGCCGATGTTTTCGGTAGCCAAGCGATCATCCGGCCATGTGCCAGCAACACATAAAAATATATTGGCAATGCCGAATATATGTGGCTATATGGCCAGGCCATACAAGAAATATTGCTCAGTCTGGCCGTTGTTGCCGAGAATATTGCCGGCTACACTATTGCAGCCACACATTGCAGTAAAAGTGTTGCCCGCTTAGAAGCCCCATAAGATGCCCCCTAACCTTATTTTGAGCTACAACTTTGACACCATAACGTCAAAATAGCAGATGAGTATTGTAAAGGTTGTTATTTGAAAGAAAATTATAATTCGACGGATAATAATTGTTGCAGATCTAATTCGACGGATAATAATTGTTGCAGATCTACTCAAAAGTCAAAACCAATGTCACTGTCAAAACCAAAACAGGTTATGATCTAATTTTTATTCGTACTGCGCATGCGTGTCGCTTCGTTAATCGCTATGACTATCGTCCGTACAATACCGGTATTTAGCTACGTAAAACGAAATGTAAATGTCAAAGTTGTCAAATAGCGTTAAACGGAACATCACTTTGCAAGTAACGAAAACTGCCTAATGTGTCTCAATGTCTAGAACGATGTATCACATAATATTTTTTTCTGAAGTGGCGACTAAAAACATTAAATAAATTGAAATACTCAAATTTCATTAACTTCTGTATTAGTGCACTGAATTGTCTGATATTAGGCGGTCGTAAATAACAATGTTGTCTACTATTTATAGCAACGGTTCAAAAATTGTACTGAATTCTACTAGTTAATATGATCACAAGGCTTTGGTAAAAACAAGAACAGGGGATGAACAGCAACCACTTGAGTCGAAGAAGTTGCTAGAACGAGGTCTACCTCGTTCAACGTCCATATTCTTTATTTTTGTGTATCTTGAATTCTATATTTTTATTTTGCAAGCTCAAAATAATACAAAAGTCATTATACATCGTTCAAAATGCAATAAAATCCTATATTTTTTTGTGTGGTGTGTACAAAACTCGGAAAAGGTACGGAGGGTGGGAGTTCTCCATAATTATATCTTCGTAAATTTTAAAAAGGAAATTGACTCCAAAAAGTCTGAGATATATAGGTATATGTTCTGTAAAATAGGGACTACAGATGTACAAACTTCAAATCTGCTTCATTCGGAAGTGAAGAGTAGTAGACATGAAATAATTTCTAAGGGTGTAGTCTGTATTTTGCAGATCATGCAGCAGCGTCAAAATAATCTAGTGGGGGATGAGCTGGAACCATAGCCTACAACAACAACAACAAATTATTGTGCTCCACTGCTTTTCAATCAATACGCAATTCAAACCCCATGCAAATACCACCACCAGAAATGGAAGGAAATGCAGAACTTAAATAAATTACGTTGACAAATATTAAAAAAAATGGAGTCAAATTGATTGACTCAGTACTTCCCACACATTACGGTGATACCATTTTATTATTTCCCATTGCATGAAGCTATAGTGTAAAATTCCCTTGCAACTGAATTATCGCCCATCCGCCCGCAAAAACAACATCCAACACAAAAACCGTCGTAAATAGTTTCTTGCGTCTCCCTCCTTAGGAACTAGGGCGCCACAGTTTTTTCTGCATTCTTGAACTGGACGGTGCGAAACGATCAAGAGCCTATAACCCGTCTAAAAACGAAGTTTGAGTTGATTTTATGTTTTTGGTTTTTGGATTATTGCTGCGCCGCCACTGACACGGTTTTTCAAAAACAGAGTCATTTTCGATTCTCGCAGCGGTAATAAATTCTGTGTCAAAATTTTATTAACATCAATTCAATAATGTTCGCTTTACGCAATATACATGGCACGAAATAAAGCAAAACTCGTATGTACAGATCACTAAATTGGTTTCTGTAATAGGCAAGCCAATGTTCGGATGGACCTAACAAAGTGTAATATGCCGCTAGGTATTTCTTCTACAGGTCAATAGACGGACTATTATGATTACAACATTTTTTTCAGTTTTACTACCCTCCACCCCCCAACCGCCCCGTCACCCCACCCAAAAAAAGAAAAATTGAAAATGATCAGGAACACGTAAAACGCCTAAAAACAAAGTTTGAGCTGTTTTCATATTTTTAGTTTTTTATTATTACTGCGCCGCCACTGACTCTATTTTTTCCAAAACTATGTCAAAATTTCATTGAAATCAATTGAACAATTTTCGCGTTACGGGATATCGAACGATCTAAAACAGTACTCGTATGTACTCGTATACATCACAAATTCTAAGTCCCGTGGTTTCTATAATAAGCATGCAACGTTCGGATGGACCTAAAAAAGTGTATCGTGTCGCTAGGCTTTTCATTCACATATCAATGGACAGCCCATTACGAATACAACAAATTTTTCAGTATTATAACCCCCCAACCACCCCAAATTCACCCCCAAAGTAGAAAATGATCAGGAATCCCTATAACGCCTAAAAACAAAGTTTGAGGCATATTTGAAATTTTTCGTTTTTTGCTTATTACTATACAGGGTGGGCCAATAGTGCGTGGACGGAAGATTGTAGGCTTACTAAAAAATATTTCAAAAATCTGTCACTTGATCATGGTAGGGACCCTTGAGGGCTATAACGTAAAAATATTTTCACTCAAATTTTGACGTTTATACAGGGTGATTCATATCAAACTTACATTTTTTTAATAGAATATCCTGTATATTATTGCGTATTTGGATTCCTTGATCAATTCTAGGGTGAGTTTATGTATCACACATGGAACTTTAAACGAACCGTTTACGCGCAAATCACCATTTTTGGTATAAGTAGGTATCAGAAAAAAATTGAATATCTCAGCGATTATAAAACCTAGAAAGCCGTAACTTTGCGACACGACTAAGCATGAAATGCATCATCTTAGATCAGACGGCTAAGATTGAATTCTTTTTGTACTTGGAGAAATCAGTAGATTGATTAAGGAAACTTGAATCGCAGATAACTTGATTTTTTCAAATGGGAATGCCTATTTTGGTTTAAAGAGTAAAATATAAACTTTGATTACCTTTCTAAAGATATAGCATTCTCGATATTAATCTTTTTTGGTTTTCATTTTATTTCAAATTTTCAGTCAAATCGGTGTTTTTCAATTTTCCTACGTTCAAGCCACCTAGCAGGCCATGAAAAATGAACAAAAGCTCGTTAGTATGGAAGAAACCAACTAACTTAGTAGAAAGATGCAAACTAACTAGAGCAGCGAGGCAAGATTATGAAAATTCCTTAAATTATATTAGCTCTAACCGGATACAGAACAGAACAGAATATTTTTTTGTTAGCCCACAATCCTCTATCCACGCATTATTGGCCCACCCTGTATAACAATTTTCAAAGTTATAGGAACATTACCTACTACGACCCCAAATTTCATCACAAGCCATGCAGCGGTTACTGAGATTACGAGGGCAGAAAAACGCGATAGACAGACAGACAGCCAGACCGACAGACAGACCGAAAGACCGACAGACGGACAGACCGATAGACCGACAAACCGACAAACCAACAGACCGACAGACCGACAGATCGACAGACCGACAGACCGACAGACCGACAGACCGACAGACCGACAGACCGACAGACCGACAGACCGACAGACCGACAGACCGACAGACCGACAGACCGACAGACCGACAGACCGACAGACCGACACAGACCGACACAGACCGACACAGACCGACACAGACCGACACAGACCGACACAGACCGACACAGACCGACACAGACCGACACAGACCGACACAGACCGACACAGACCGACACAGACCGACACAGACCGACACAGACCGACACAGACCGACACAGACCGACACAGACCGACACAGACCGACACAGACCGACACAGACCGACACAGACCGACACAGACCGACACAGACCGACACAGACCGACACAGACCGACACAGACCGACACAGACCGACACAGACCGACACAGACCGACACAGACCGACACAGACCGACACAGACCGACACAGACCGACACAGACCGACACAGACCGACACAGACCGACACAGACCGACACAGACCGACACAGACCGACACAGACCGACACAGACCGACACAGACCGACACAGACCGACACAGACCGACACAGACCGACACAGACCGACACAGACCGACACAGACCGACACAGACCGACACAGACCGACACAGACCGACACAGACCGACACAGACCGACACAGACCGACACAGACCGACACAGACCGACACAGACCGACACAGACCGACACAGACCGACACAGACCGACACAGACCGACACAGACCGACACAGACCGACACAGACCGACACAGACCGACACAGACCGACACAGACCGACACAGACCGACACAGACCGACACAGACCGACACAGACCGACACAGACCGACACAGACCGACACAGACCGACACAGACCGACACAGACCGACACAGACCGACACAGACCGACACAGACCGACACAGACCGACACAGACCGACACAGACCGACACAGACCGACACAGACCGACACAGACCGACACAGACCGACACAGACCGACACAGACCGACACAGACCGACACAGACCGACACAGACCGACACAGACCGACACAGACCGACACAGACCGACACAGACCGACACAGACCGACACAGACCGACACAGACCGACACAGACCGACACAGACCGACACAGACCGACACAGACCGACACAGACCGACACAGACCGACACAGACCGACACAGACCGACACAGACCGACACAGACCGACACAGACCGACACAGACCGACACAGACCGACACAGACCGACACAGACCGACACAGACCGACACAGACCGACACAGACCGACACAGACCGACACAGACCGACACAGACCGACACAGACCGACACAGACCGACACAGACCGACACAGACCGACACAGACCGACACAGACCGACACAGACCGACACAGACCGACACAGACCGACACAGACCGACACAGACCGACACAGACCGACACAGACCGACACAGACCGACACAGACCGACACAGACCGACACAGACCGACACAGACCGACACAGACCGACACAGACCGACACAGACCGACACAGACCGACACAGACCGACACAGACCGACACAGACCGACACAGACCGACACAGACCGACACAGACCGACACAGACCGACACAGACCGACACAGACCGACACAGACCGACACAGACCGACACAGACCGACACAGACCGACACAGACCGACACAGACCGACACAGACCGACACAGACCGACACAGACCGACACAGACCGACACAGACCGACACAGACCGACACAGACCGACACAGACCGACACAGACCGACACAGACCGACACAGACCGACACAGACCGACACAGACCGACACAGACCGACACAGACCGACACAGACCGACACAGACCGACACAGACCGACACAGACCGACACAGACCGACACAGACCGACACAGACCGACACAGACCGACACAGACCGACACAGACCGACACAGACCGACACAGACCGACACAGACCGACACAGACCGACACAGACCGACACAGACCGACACAGACCGACACAGACCGACACAGACCGACACAGACCGACACAGACCGACACAGACCGACACAGACCGACACAGACCGACACAGACCGACACAGACCGACACAGACCGACACAGACCGACACAGACCGACACAGACCGACACAGACCGACACAGACCGACACAGACCGACACAGACCGACACAGACCGACACAGACCGACACAGACCGACACAGACCGACAGACCGACAGGCCGACAGGCCGACAGACCGACAGACCGACAGACCGACAGGCCGACCGGCCGACGGGCCGACGGGCCGACGGGCCGACAGACCGACGGGCCGACAGACCGACAGACCGACAGACCGACAGACCGACAGACCGACAGACCGACAGACCGACAGGCAGGCAGACCGACGGAAGTGAGTGACGTGGATTTTCGTTATGTACACATCATAAAACGCCCATAAAGCGTATTATCTCAAAATTCGAAAATTTTCGCGATCACAATACTCCCCTCACCCATCGGTGTGAGAAGTAAAAGTCTAATAGATATTACTATTCATGATCACAAAGAATTCGGATAGTGAGCGCAGTACTGGAGATACACAATGGCAAGCCGGAAATGAGGTTCTTACAAACTAAGGAAGGGCGAAGGCCGAACCTGCCATAGCCTACGCAGAAGCCTTAAAAATGGAGTTGACATTATAATTTCGGAACCTAATCGGAAAATTGCGTCGAAAACTGGGTATATAATAGATAAGAAAAATGATGTCGTCACACAAATGATCAACAAAAACCGCCACTGGAATCCTCATACGCAGACCAAAGAGGACACTACTGTCAGAATTGGATCTGGTTTTCCTCAGTACAGGAGAACGCACCTTCGAACTCCGTAAATCAAAGGTCACATATAGATATAACGTGCATATCACACACCACAGCAAAATAACAAATAAGACAAACGGTTAGACAGTACTGAATGGAGAGTTTCACACTTGGCAATAGCATATTACTTTCAAGGTATCATCATAGTCACAATGTCTTAACAGACATGTTGTGAACTCATAAAATTCATTAAGTCGGAGCTATAGTATTGCCGCCACGAATATTATCAATAGTTTTGAGAACTTTAGCTCGCCATGGTTCGTGATTTACTGTCAGTTCAATGGCGCGCTCTTGATACTCATATCCAGCAGCTGTTTCGTCGTATCCACCCAGCGTGCAGGGGAACGGCCACGGCGCCGCCCACTCGGGGTGTGACCCTGAACTACAAGTTTCTCCATATTATCGCTTATGTGTATATGTCCGAAGAATGTAAGCATTCTCGTCGACACAATGGAAGACAGTCTCTTAGGACTACCGAGCGCATCCAGTATGGAAACGTTAGTTCGGTGGGCTGTATAAGGAACTCCTACCATTCTTCTCCACGTCCACATTTCAAAAGCATCTATGCATGGTCGATCAACCTTTTTAACAATCCAAGTTTCGGAGGCATACAAAAATATGGAGAACACAAGAGACTGAACCAGCGCCATTTTGGTAGCTTTAGTGATGTTATGGTCACGCCATATTCTAGTAAGCTTTGCCAAGGCCACACGTGCCTGTTGAATGTGCCGTCGTATCTCATTTTCAGAGCTACCCGAATTGTCGATCAAAGAACCGAGGTACACAAAACTTTGCACTACTTCACAACGGCCGACTTGCTTGATCATTATCATGCTTGCTATCTACGATCATAACCTTGGTCTTGTTGTAGTTAATACCAAGACCATACGCTGCACTGTGTTGTGATATTTAATAGAGCTACTAGTTCTTCCTGTCAAGCAGCAATAAAGACGGGTTCTCACGATTCAGTTTCGCTGAATCAGTTTCCCACATAGCACTGGATGATATGAGAATATTCTGTTCACATTCATTCTAGATATTCTTAATATTCTAAGAAAGTTCTATAGATAATACGAATATCTACAGAATATTCTTTAAACCTTCAGAATGGGAAAAACATGCTATATTCTAAGAATATTCCGCCGAATATTCCACACGAATATTACACGAACAATTGAGGTAGAATGCTTTTTAATATTCTAGGAATATTTTGCCTAAAATATTTCATATAGGTAAAATATTTAGGCTATTATAGACACTGTTCCAAAAATAATGGCACCTACTAATAGTAATAATAGCAGAAGGTCACAAAAGTGATGCAAGCTAGACACATGAGTCTAGCATAGATTGTGAACTAATTGGATTTAACCTGAAAATGCTCATAGGTATATAATGAACCATACACCATATAGTAGCTGACCATTATTTTGGCCACCATCTATACAGAATTTTGAATGAGGTCACAGAAGTAAGTAAAGGAATCTATATTTTATTAACATAAGTGCACTCAAAGTACAATAAATTAAATTGTTTATTTTCTTAGAAGTAACTAAAGGAATCTATATATTTTATTAACATAAGTGCACTCAAAGTACAATAAATTAAATTGTTTATTTTCTTCCAAACTTTTTAACTATCCAGTCTGTTTTCCTCAATTGTCAGTCTCTCTCTCTCTCTCTCTCTTTGGCATTTAATTATCCTGTTTCCTTTCTTTAATCACCACCCTCTCCTTTGCCTTGGACAAGTAATCAAAGACCTTTAGCTCTATTTCTTTCAGTGAGGCATCAGGAGCACACTCCTGCACAGCTCCTAGAATTAATTCATTAAACTATCAGATAAGGTATCAGCCACATACTTGTTAAATTAAAGATAATTATCACAATCTAAAAATTTTCACACAAGATTATTTCATTGAAATGATAGGGGAGTTCAACTAACTGAGGATTAATCAAGTATAAAAATGTACATCCAACTTTTATTTCAGGTTTTATCCCCTGATGCAGAAAAAGGGGTGATGTATATAATTATTATATAATTATTTATACTATTTTTTTATAAATATATACAGAAGCAGGTCCTCAGTTGAGTAGAGAAGCTATGCTTGACTTCGATGTGGATAACATAAAGGCATTTATTATTATTATTATACTATCACCTCCAGTAACTGTCTATCTTCTATATATAACTTGATGTCATAAAAGCTGATATATTTCACAATCGAATTAATCATATAGTATGTATTACACATTTTAATTTTTTTTTGGAATGCAGCCTTTATAATAATTTATAATTCTTTTTATGATTTAGATACTGTATTTAGTTTATACTATTTGTATTGTAGAATCAAAAAACTTACCCAATAAAGCATCACATATTTTACTTCCACAAAATGGCATTTTCCCTTTGTGACCACTGAAGCTGAATAGCATCATTACATTATCAGTCATAATTTTCCTTAGCATCCTCTTGATGCAATCTTTATAGTCACTACCTCCTACCCTCTTTAATTTGGAAATCTATGTAAATAATAAAAAAAATTAAAGAAGCATAAGGTGTAAGCAAACTAAACAAATTAGTGAAATTGTGTAAGAAGGAAATGTTTACAAGATAAATGTCTATTTTCCGTCAGATTAGTTTGTGGAAAAATTAAGCTGTATCTGAAAAAGGTCTTAGAATTGTCTGAAATAATATAAATATTGTAAAACGATGTAATGATATTAATAAAATGTGTTGTACATCGAGAAGCAAATAAATTACCAATAATTTATATGTTCCATCATCCAGTAACAGATGCTCAATTTGTAAAAATTCCTCCTGAGTTTTGACAGGTAAGCATTTATATGCATCCTCTGCATCTGACATTTCAGCTGAATTGATAGTGGCATCACCGGTTCTAGAGCTAAGCATTCTTGCTAAATTGTGATTGATTTCATCGATCACTTTTTCTAAATGCAGCAAGTGTTCTTCATGATCCATCTGTACTTTATTTATTTTCACTAAGTATTTTAAGACATTTTCTTTGAAGGTACCTACCTAAAAAATTGTACAACACAAACAATTAAAAACATGAAAAATTAAGATTATTATCAGGTTTATATTTTATTGCAAATATGAGTAAATAGTAATGTAAATTAAGTCAACATTTAAGGCTTCTGATTTGGTTTCACTCTGAACTCAATTTTTATCAAAATTTATTCACTGCTGTTTCAGAATTCTAGGTCAAAAACAAAATATAACAACAATCAAGTTTGCTCACCAGTGTGCTCTCCATTGCCAATGTTATCTTGACTATCAAGCACTTTATCACCTGGATGCTCTTTTTTCATTTCTTCGCCTCTTCTTTTCCCTGGTTTCCTCTGAATGTCATTCTCTAGTAAAAAAATGCATTGTGTTTTTATAAAAGTATTGACTTTAAAAAATGTTCACTTTATGTGCCTTCTAGTGAATTATTTTGAATGCATAATTAATACAAAATATCTCAGAAAATAATTTGTAAAATGTACCTCACTAAACTGAACAGTTTCACCAGTCGATTAAAATCACACATAAGCACCATAGTACTTGGCTTAGAATTACTGAAAACATCTGTCAAACAAAATTAGTGATAAATGATTTGTTTGTTTGAGTTTATTAGAATCCCTGCAAGTGCTGAATTTTTGATAGATAGCCATTTGTACTCAAAATTTTATTACTTTAGATACTATATATATTTTTTTAAGTAATATGTCGCTAAATTATTTGTTACCTTCAATTGGAGCCATTGGGAAGTTTTCCAAACTCCCACTAGAATTATACCCAACTTCTGACCCTGAAGACTCAGTTTCAAACACTTTTTTCTTGGATTGCCTCATTATAGGTAAGGCTTCCTGGTCACTTATGTCAGATACAAGACAAGCTTTGCTTGCCTTTGCATTTGCCACAAAAAAAGAAGTATATCTCTTTTGTGACATCAGTTCTATTCTGTAAGATTTCCAAAATGGTAATGGGTCTTCACACCCCTTTATGGCTCGTTCCAGGCTACTTCTACTATACGATATGGGATACACAGCCTCAACCCCTTCTTTTTGCAGCCAATTTTCTGGCAATACCTCAATTTCTTGAGTTTCCGTGAACTTTGCCACGACCCACAACATAATCTAAAGCAGCAGTAGAAAATATAAATAACAGTATTTATTATATAGCTAAATAAAAGTCAGATTATTATCTACTGCAAAAATAATACTTAAAATTTAAATGCTATACAGCAAAAGATGTACAGCATTTAAATTTTAATACAGCATTTGGAAAAATATCTTTTATCTTTATCTTTATTCATTTATTCCAGTGAGATCACATAAGTGATATGGAACTTGTCAATATAAATGTTTAAGTAAATACGTTTTAAAATACACAGTTAATAATACAGCAATTAAAATAAGATATTTTACAATACAATACCAGACAGAAATTACGGCACAATATAATTATAATATGAAATATAATATGTTTGGTTGTTTTTGAAAATAAATTAAATTAACATAAATGTAATAAAGGAAATACCACAAGCTCATCTTTGTAAGGGTAACGTATCACTTTTGACCTAATTTTGGAAATTGGCCAAAATTTAGTGGGTCCCAAATTACCAACAAGAAAAATACCTAAAAATGAAGATAAACATGGTTTTTTGAAAAAATCTGTTCTATGAAGATAACACCTGCCTATTACAACAGGCTCACCTGAATCTGAAGAATGTGCAAAATTACTGACTTCAACAATGGAATTATCATCTAAAATACAACAAGAATCTGCCAGTGATAAAGACAGTTGAAATTTTTGGAAATTTAGTTGTTTATACTCTGGAGCTATACATCCCTCCACTAAAACTCCTTCAAAATGTAGCTGTTGTAAAGTGAAATTCTGTATTTCATGGCTGTGATTATTTATTTTGTTCTGATCAATTTCTTTAATTCTACGTATTATTTGGGGTAATGGATTATGATGTTTTCTAACTAACTTTATTAAAGTTTGTAAATAGTTTTCGCTAGAAAAGTTGTTAAAATTTCCTAAGCAGCCAAAATTACGGACATCGTCAGCTAAATGCAAAAGATTGTGAAAATTATGTGTTAATAATTCTGGACCATACATGTCTCTAACAGTATTTACAAAATGTGCCAGTAGTGATTCTGCATAACTGATCTGTGTTTGAGAACATGATTCATGAGACAATAACGAGATTGCTACTGTCAATGTAAGAAAATGCTGGTAACTTATTTTTTGGTAATATATCTCTAAGCACCAGAGGCCCAGTATAAAATAAAAATTGCCGAAACTCTGTGGCTTTCCACCTTTTAACTTCATGTAATTTTCTTGGTCTCCTGGCAAACTCTGATGGAGTATATGGTGCAAGAGCAACTAGGTTTTTGGAAATAACATCAATTTGATGGAAAGATCGCTTATGTGGTGGTTTTCCAAAACACCATGTCCCACACAGAAGTTTTTTAACAACACCTAAAGCTACAAGATGCATGTAATCTAGTGGTATGTCTCTAACAATATCTATATTCGGAATGTTGAGTAGAGAAGTGATTCCATTATGATAACTTTCATCTGTTTGATCAACAAAGGCTTGATGTGTTCTTTTGGAAAAATGTAATTCAGGGAAACAAACCCTATCATTTATATATACGCCTTCTTGTGAACATTTTGTGCCAGAACTATACCCTGAATGACCCTTAACATATAAAACAGCAGATTTGGCTACTGCATCCATCAAGTACATAGAAATTTTGAAAGGATAAGTTTTGTCGAAAATTGTAACCCCATGAATTGTCAAATTTGTGGCTTCAGCTACAAAATCTGATAAAAAATCATTGAAGTCAGTAGGTTTTGCATAACCATGATAAACACCTATGACGAACACATTATGAACTGTATGTAGAGACTTATTAATACCTAGAATTGGGTATAGCTGGCTTGAAGAACTTTTTGCTAGAGGTACACCATCTATGTTGATCGCTATTGTTATTAAATCCACAGGTAGTACGTTTTTGGCTTTGTACTGAGCTTCAAGAGCTGATCTTATACCAATATGACAGTACTGGCCAGGATTGACTGACCTAACAATAGTATTTTTAGGTGTGCTTAGGAATGTTCGGGGGTCTTTTGGGAGAGATGTGAAACTTTCATTAGATTCTCTCAAAATTTTCAATAAGTCTTTTAAAGCAACCATTGGAATTTTGTGGGTTACTGCCCAAGATCTCAGTTTGTCCAAACAGGTGTCAGATTGAGGTTTTGTGTGAAAAATATCTTTATTACCATCCTGTTCTGCAAGAGGTGTCACATCAGCCATGTCAGGAGAATGAGTAGACCTATAAGCACCTTCAGAATCATCAGATGAATAATAAAGATCTGCTACAGTATCGGATGGAAACTGTTCATTAGACTCACTATTAGGCTGGCTATTAGAAGCGTTAGATGTATTTCCCAATATGTCAGATTGACTCTCGACCATACTTTCTTCATTATCATTACTTTTGCTAGGAGTTTCACTTGAGGAAGCTAATTCAAGTAAATTAGTTTTTTCAAGCCGGTAGTGCCGGTACCAAGTAAAATTTCTTGGTATTCTGTTAACGTTAACTTTAGGCATTATTATGGCTTATGGATACGCTTTTACCACTTACCTTAATAAGCTATTGCACCACAATATTGCACCTTCTCTTTCACTATGTACAATACCTATACGTACTTATGTATATAGCAACTTTATTTCACAAAATTGCACTCAACTGGAATTAAAAATTAAAATTGTATCGTATATCGTAATTCGGCAAATCCCTAAAAGCTGAAATAGCAATAGCGAAAACTCCACCACTATGTACAATACCTATACGTACTTATATAGCAACTTTATTGCACAAAATTGCACTTAACTGGAATTCAAAATTAAAATTGTATCGTATATCATAATTCGGCAAATCCCTAAAAGCTGAAATAGCAATAGCGAAAACTCCACCACAACACGCTCACTGCAAAATGGAGGGTGATGGAGGGAAAATGAAAATTGCGCGAAAAATTAGTTTTGGGCACGTTTTGGGCGTCGTTATCGTCGGTGATTTTGGGACATTTTAGGTTATGGTCGTTATGAGTTCGACAACCGACAACTGTCAACTGATGAACTGACAAGTGAAAGACAGCATACACAAAAACCGCCAATTTTAAATTTTAATACTTTGTCCAAGCAATGCACTTATTATATTATATTATATAAGGCGTGTACAACTGATATTAGTATATCAGCATGTTGGAAATCCGTATAGTTGGTTAATGACTAAAAAACTTAATTCATATATAAATTAATTATACCGCCTATTAAATATTTTCCTATATCAAAAAAGATTCTAGTACGAATATTACTAGAATATTCTGCATAAAATAACGAAATATTATTCTAAGTAGATCATTATTAGAACAATATAATAAGAATATTACTGGAATATTCTGGAATAATTCAGACATTAAACGAATAATCACTGATTATCCTAAATGGATAAAATAATAATATTCTATAAAGAACATTACTATAATATTCCAGATTAATAAAGATAAATAACGAATAATCTATTATTCTGCTGAATATTCATGGAACATATAGAAGATTTAAAGAATATTCAAAGAATATCCAGTGCTATGTGGGTTGACTGACTCAGTGATACTGAACAGGTTATGAAGGTGAGAACACCTTTTCAGTGAAACTGATCAGTGGGTTTGTGCTTTTGTGGCTGAATCAGTATTGAAAAAATGAAGTCAAGTTGATTGACTCAGTACTTCCCACACATTAAGCTGATACCAGTTTATTATTTTTCCGTAGCATGAAGCTTTGCAACCAAATAATCGCCAGCCCCATCCCCCCCTAAAATTGTCTTATGCCGCTAGGTCTTTCCTTCACAGGTCAATGAACAGCCTATTATCGATACTACAAAATTCTCTGTTTTACAACCCCCCACCCCTCGACCACCTCACTTTCACCCCCACCCAAAAAACTGGTAGGAAATGACCAGGAACCCCTAAAACATCTAAAAGCAGAATTTGAGTTGTTTTCATACTTTTCGTTCTTTGATTATTGCTACGCTGCCACTGACACGATTTTTAACAAACATGCGCGTTTTCCATTCTCACCACGCTAACAATATACTGTGTCAGAATTTCATTAGAATCAATTTAATAGTGTCCACGTTAGAAAATACAAAACGATTTAAACCAATAAATTCTCGTATAGTATAGAGAAAATTCTAAGTCCCTTAGTTTCCGTAATAGGCTGGGCAATGTTCGGATGGACCTAAAAAGGTGATTTGTGTCGCTAGATCTTCCTTCACAGGTTAGTGGACAGCCTATTATGAGTACAAGAAATTTTTTAATTTTTCAACCCCCAACCCCCCAACCACCCCAATTTCACCCCCACCCAAAAAACGCAGAAAATGATCAGGAACCTCTAAAATGCTTAAAAACGAAGTTTGAGCTGTTTTTATATTTTTAGTTTTTTTATTATTTCTGCGCCGCCACTAGCACGATTTATCAAAACCATACGCGTTTTCCATCTTCGCCATGGTAGTAATACTAGTTCAAAATTTCATTAAAATCAATTCAACAGTTTCCTCGTTACAACGATCTAAAGCGATACTCTCGTATGTTTACATCAGAAAAATTCTAAGTCCTTTGCTTTCTGTAATAGGCAAGGCAATGTTCGGATGGGCCTAAAAAAGTTATTTATGTCGCCAGGTCTTCCTTCACAGGTCAGTGGACAGTCGATTATGAAAGCAACAAATTTTTCAATTTTACAACCTCCCACCCCCCAACCACCCCAATTTCACCCCCACCCAAAAAAAAGTAGAAAATGATCAGGAACCCCTAAAACGCCTCAAAACGAAGTTTCAGCAATATTTAATTTTTTTTGTTTTTTGCTAATTACTCCGCCGCCTATGCACCGATTTTCAAAATTATACGAACATTACCTACTACGACCCCACAGCATACCGCTGCCCAAATTTCATCACAATCCATGCAGCGGTTACTGAGATTACGACGTTAGAAAAACGCCAACAGACAGACAGACAGGCAGACAGACAGACAGACAGACAAACCGACAGACAGACAGACAGACCGACGGAAATGAGTGACGGAAATGAGTGACGTGGATTTTCGTTATGTAGACATCATAACATGCCCAAAAAGCGTATTATCTCGAAATCGAAAATTTTCGCGATCACAATACTCCCCTCACCTATCGGTGTGGGAAAGAAAATGAACACAAACGTTACTTTTATCAATGCTAAATAGGTTAAAATGATTCATTAAAACTGAACAGTCAGAACAGAGATCGCTTTTAGTATCACTGATTTAGTCAAACTGATTCAGCGAAACTGAATCGTGAGAATCCGCCTTAAGGGTTGCATCGTCAGCAAATCTTAAGTTGAATATTTTGCTTCCGCCAATAGTTATACCGCCATTCTAGTTGTCCAATACCTGTCTCATCACAAATTCAGAGTAAATGTTAAACTTAACTTTCAAGGTGAGAAAATAATGAATTTCATAACACGGCACAAGCAGATCCTTAACCAGCAGAAGCTAGCTGAACAAATTAAAGTGCAGCTCGAGCCATCTTACAAAAGCGAGAAGCATCTTATGGAAGAATTATAGAAATAGTGCAGGTCAGTAGCGAGCAGAGATACATAAAAAACAAAAGAATTCCTTATTGGTGCGATGACGTGGTTGACAATAAAAACAAGAAATGCATAAAGATTAGTCGGAAAATGACTAGATGCAGTAGTACATATAGAGGTGATGACCCATTGTCAACAGAAGCACAAGGAAGATACAAGCAAAAGGTTAAAGAACTGAGAAACCTGATAAATAGGACAAAGAAAAAACTTTGTATGAAGTGCTAGAAGGCGACATATGGGGAAAAGAATATAAAATAGCAGTTGAACAACTAGGTGTCCCGAAACAACCCTACAACTGTTCCCGAAAGCCGATGTAAGGACGATGGATGGGTGAAAAATGGAAATGAAGACATTCAAATGTTTACAATGGATGAGCTACTGGAAGCTGCACAGGCAATCAAAGCAAGTAAAGCCCCAACCCAGACCATGCAACACCGGGAGCTATAAAGCTAGTCGTAAATATGAGACCACAAATTGTTCTGAATGTATTTAATGATCTGCTCAAGAAGCAATACTTCCCTATTATATGGAAGGCAGCGGCAGTAACGCTGATTTGGAAGGGAGGTGAACCTCAGGAAGCGGCTTCGTACAAAACTATATGCAAGCTGAACACGATGGGCAAATTATGTGAAACATTAATAAACTCAGGGCTAGAGAAGTCACTTGTAAATAGTTGTAAGTTATCCCCAAGTCAGAATTGTTTCCGTGAAGGTACATCAACAGTGGTCGTTACTTGATGGAGATCTATACTAAACAAAAAGGCATTGTCGCAAGTTTGTTAAATAAAAGTGGTAATCATACATAGGAAATACCTTTTTGTACATCAACAGTGAATGCGACCGAGGCTCTGGTCGAGAAGGCCAAATATTCTGCAAGAAGTTGGGTAGTAGCCATAGCGATTGATATCAAAGATGCAATTAGTAGAGCCCCTTGGGACATAATTATGGACAAATTACGAAAAAAAGAATATCCCTCAATATCTTGTTAACATCATCGATAGCTATCTTAGCCACAGAACTGTAAAAATCGGGAAAAAATAATAAACTTCAGTACAGGCGCACCTAAAAGCTCTGTAATTGGTCCCAAGCGTACACCTCCTTGATGATGTCACAACATGTGCTTATGCTGATGATCTGGGTAGAAGCGCATAGCCTGGTTGACCTCTAAACTAGAACAAGTGGAGAAATTCAGGAAATAAGAAGGATTCGGAAACATGAGCTTACATTAGCACCACAAAAAGCCGAAGTAGCTATTCTCAGAGGCCCCCGTAGCAAGGAATATTTTAGAGTAAAAATTGCTGGGATTGACATAGCACCGAAAAAGGATATGAGATACTTAGATATAATCCTGTCGGAAAAGTTAAATTATGCCTCTCATGTTAAACACATATTAGAAAAAGCAGAGGGAAATTATCAGCACTCACTAGGATAATGTCGAATGTAGGTGGAATAGGCACCTCGGAGAGAATCGCTCTTAATGGAGTAATCAACTAAATTATACTTTATGGTGCCCCTGTATGAAAAGATATTATAAAGACGAAAAAATATAAATCGAAAGTGGTAAGGATTCAAAGGAGAACCTTAGTCAGGGTAGCAAGCGGATACCGAACAATTTCAACGGCAGCAGCACAGGTTATTACTAGGTACCTCCCGTCCACCTCCTAATAGAGGAAAGGGACAGATTGCGTAGAATAGTAGATAGAAGCTAAGAGTTGTCAAAGAAGAAGAAAGGGCGACAACCATGAGGACATGGTAGCAGGAATGGGCAAGAAACACTGGAAAATCCTTATAGGCAAAGATGCTCATAAAAGATATACATGGGTGGGTAAAATGTTGGCATAGGAAAACAAATTATTATATCACCCAGTTTTTAAGCGGACATGGTAGATTTGAAAACTTTACTTTTAAGATGAAGATTACAACTGACGACAAGTGTAGATACTGTAAAGGAGACTCTCCCGACCATATACTGTTCAAATGTGAAAGATGGGCAACACATAGATTAGAGCTGAACAGCTAAATTGGTAAAGAATTAAACAAGGTTAGCATTATTGATATAATGATAAAGAATGACCGATCCTGGAACTATATACAAGATTATGGACTGGAACTATATACAAGATTATGTATCCAACGTTATTGCAACAAAATAAATAGAAGGGAGAGCGAGAGAGAGAACGTATGAGAAAGCGATAGGGTAACAGAAGAGTTGAAGAGACAAATGAAGGATATGCCCAGGATACTGAAGTCACCAAAACCAGGATTATCCCGGTACCCAAAAGGTAAAGAGCGAGTTGGTTAGGTATGCAAGCATGTGTGGTGTTTAGCCGGTAGGACTCCTGCAACTACCGCCAAAATGCGGAGCACCATGAGGATTCACCCCCCCCCCCCCCCCCTATATAAAAAGAAACTATTGATGAACCAATCATACATAATTTTCTTCATGCTACTTCTTGAAAATATCATAACACCGTACAACTAAGCTAAACTATCGCATCTGCAAAGAGCGGACTTCTACCTAATAGGCAATTACTTTCAATAAAATAAATTCGATATAAATTGCATGCCTGTTAAGTGGGTTTGAGCGAACTTAGTAAACTATAATAACTGCTTGAAAGTAAAGTTTTGGTTATTAGTCTGAGTAACTTAATAAAGTTCGATAACGCTTGGTCCAGTAGCCTAAGCGAGGTATTTTAGTACTAAGTGTTTTTAATATGTAATTATGCAACTTTATCTCAGATGTTTTCCTAGGTGAGCTGGGATGAATTACAATCTTTTGTATATTAATAGTCGAAGCGTTTTCCCAGAAGGCTAATTACCTATACAGGGTGGTCCAATAAGCGCGCGGTGCTCTCTAGCGGACTTACCGTTTAAATTAGAAAACAAAATGATTGCATAAAAAGTTTTTTTTTCAAATGGTCTACTTGCAGAAAGTAATTTCAAAGATGGCGGACATCCAGATACACCGGAAGTAGGTACCACCTTCCGTATTTTATTTTTAATAGAACACCCCGAATATTATAATTTTTTTTAAATCAGCATTAATTTTTAGGCCCAGTTTATTGACCATAGTTTATGTCTACGAAGCCTATTTTCGATGTTATTCAGCAATCTGTAGAAAATTTGACGTTCGTACTACCTTACAAAAAATGCTAGTATCTTAGAAACAAGTACGACAGAAAGATGCGGTTTCAGGTTTTAAACGACCAAGAAACGTACTCGTTTCTCAGTAAGATCATTGTTTGAAAAGCACATTAAATCAACAAAATAGTAATTTTCAAGTTTGAAAAGCTTAAAACGTTAAAAACTCTTTTCTTAGTTGCGATGGTATGATGTTTCACATCAGTTGATGCGAAATTAAATTCTATTTCACTTTTATCTAAGCATATGTAGTTCTACCTTTTATGGTTTTAAGATTTTGTAATTATTCCGTAATGGCACGTAGGAATGGTAAAAATCGTAGGTGGCGTGGCTTGCAGACGAAACAATTGGCTGGAAGCTTTTCATCCAAAGTGTTTCTGCCTCTAATACTAAAATGTACTAATTTTAACAAAATATGCAGGTATTGTGATGTTTTTAATTCAAATTTCATCGAGATATTTGTAAGATTTATTTCCACTAATTTTTCATCTAGGTTAAGTAATGCAATGTATTTTTCTCAGCTGTGTTCATGAAAATTGTCCTTTAAATGGCTCTGCTGTTGGGCAATACAGCTATTATTATATGTTAAAAACAAAAAAGTGCAGCTCGGGCTCCGACACACCGAGCTGCTGTTCCATTACCCAATGACTACTCCTCACACCGTGAGGTGAGCAATCACTGGGTCCGCGAATCGTGCGCCCTAAGTAGACGAAGGGACCCAAGGATGACTGCCTTCTGCATTCTGGCGGCTAAGATGTGCGCCGCCGCACGGCACACCGGTATTTTGCGCAGTGCAGAGAGCAGCGTATTCCTCATTCCACCTAGGAATCCAATGACCATAACCAGCAGACTTACAGTGTACTCTGGCCAGAGCCTGCGAAGTTGTCCGAGCAACTCCTGATATTTGGTCTGCCTTTCCTCCTCCTTATAGGCGATGTTCACCTCGGCAGGCGCCGAAAACTCAATAACGAACATCGTCTTCTGTTGGTGGTCGAGAAGGACTATGTCGGGCCTGTTTGCCTGTACAAGCTCGAGCGTGGGGAACGAGTAGTTCCAGTAAATCCGGCATCTCCGGCATCTAGTTATTATTATTATTATTATGCATGTCTTATTTTTTCTCGCATGGTTGCGGTAGTAACAAGTATTGACGGGCTGTGCCAAGTCAATACCTGACCTATTATTATTCTGAATTCAGGAAGGACCGTACAATGCTACAGGTCTTGAGGATTACAGACTTTTGGAAGGTTTTATGTAACTTTTCATCCAGGCCCAATTGTTGCAGGTGTGGCGTAAATGTATTTGGAGTAAGGCCTGAGACCGACATAATGAGAGGGACAATGACAACTTTGTTTTGTTTCCATAGTCGTTTTATTTCTATGGCGAGGTCGGTGTATTTAGATATCTTCCCAGCGTAGGTGTTTTGGATGTTCATATCATTGGGAATCGCAATATCTATTAAGTAGGTCACTTTGTCTGTCTTTGACTGGAATACTATATCTGGCCTGTTTGCTGGGATGGTTTTATCCGTATGTATTTCAATGTCCCAGTATAGTTTGAATTGATTGTTCTCTAGTACTGAGGTCGGTGTGTAGTTATAATATGGATCTGTGTTTTCAATTAGCTTGTTTGTTGTGGCTAGTGCTTGGTGTATGACTTTGGCTGCAGAGTTATGTCTGGCTGTATACTCAGTTCCAGCGAGAGTTTTGCATCCACTAGTTATGTGTTCTATTGTTTCCTTCTGTTGGTGGCATTTTCTGCAATTGTCATCAGAGATGGATGGATCTTTCATTATGTACTTCCTGTAATTTCGTGTCGCAATCACTTGGTCCTGGATAGCAAGCATAAAACCTTCCGTTTCCGGAAAGAGCTGGCCATCCTGCAGCCAGGTGTATGACTGCTTTTCATTAATGTAGTCTTGTGAAACACGGTATCTATGTTTGCCGTGGAGTGCCTTCTGCGACCAGGTGTTTATTTTTTCTTGTTGTGCTTGTGTGTGGTTGTGTGCGTCTGCTGCGTGGTCTGGACAAGAAAGGGCGAGTGGTGTGTAGTTTTTGTCTGCTTTTACTATTGCTTTATGCAAGTTTGTTTGTTTACTGTGGAAAAAATGTCTGAGTGATTTTATTTGTTTTGCATGAAGTGACTGTATATCTATAATTCCTCTGCCCCCTTGTTTTCTGTCTATGGTGAGCCTTTCCTTGCATGCTTTGGGATGTGACATTCTGTGTTTTGTGAGTTCTGTTCGGATGAGTATATGGATGTTTTCTATGTCAGTGTGCGACCACTTGATAATGCCAAATGAATATGTTAGGATTGGTATAGCAAATGTGTTAATAGCTTTTGTAAGATTTCTAGAATTTAGTTTCGTTTTTAACAGTCTAATAAGGCGGTCTTTAAACTCTTGTGTTAGTTGTGATTTGATTTTTGTGTGGTCTATCTTAGCGTTTTGATTAATACCCAGGTACTTGTACGTTTCATCCTTGTCCATGTTGTCTAGCGCCTGGCCAGTTACTACTTCCTGTTCGGGATGGTTTTTCCATTGGCCTTTATTGATGTGAAGCACCTTGCATTTACTCATGCCAAACTCCATCTTGATATCTGACGTACAAGCTTCCGTTATCCTGAGTAATTCTCTCAGTTGCACTTCTGTGGCGGCATATAGTTTTAGATCATCCATATAAAGAAGATGATTGATTTTGTGCTGATTTGCTTTCTGGTGCCTGATGGTGAAACCACAGTTTGTGCTGTTAAGTGTGTTGGAGAGCGGATTGAGACAGAGGCAGAACCATAGTGAACTGAGAGAGTCACCCTGAAAGATACCACGACGTATATGTAGCTCATCCGTTTGAATATGACCGTCCTCAGTTTGAAGGTGTATATTTGTTCGCCATGTCTCCATCGTTCTTGTAAGAAACTGACGAAGCCCTGGGTTGATTTTGTATATTTGAAGAGTTTTTGTTAGCCAGCTATGGGGTACAGAGTCGAAAGCTTTTTTATAGTCGATGAAACAGGTATGAAGATTCCTGTGTTCTTTTCTGGTTTGCTCCATGATCACACTATCAATTATAAGTTGTTCCTTGCATCCTTGGCTTTGTTTTCTACATCCTTTTTGTTCTTCAGTCAGGATGCTGTTTTCCGTGAGGTGTTTTTCAATTCTTCTGCATATCGTTGCGGTGATGATCTTGTACAAGGTGGGAAGACAAGTGATTGGGCGATAGTTGGCAGGGTTTTTGGTGTCTGCGTTTTTGGGTTTTATATACGTTATTCCTTGCGTGAGGAATTTGGGAAGCCTATTGGGTTGGAGTATGGCTTTATTAATTTGGTCTGTGAGCACTTCGTATACTGAGCTGAACTGCTTGTACCAAAAATTTTGTATATTATCCACGCCTGGACACTTCCAGTTGTGAGTATGTTTTATTGTTTCAGCTATTTCCTCTGGCGTAAGAATAACGTTTCCCTGTTCCACTATATGTTGATGTTTTTCCTCTTCCTGTCTGATCCATGGAGCGTTTTCATTATGTGTTTTGGGTTCTGACCATAGGCTTCCCCAAAACTCAGTTAACTCTTGTTTACTAGGAAGTTCTACTGCTGTTACCTGGTTGTCGGTTGTTATCTTTTTGTAGAATTGTTTTTCACTTTTCTGAAAAAGGTTATTAGCGTCCTTTCTGTCGTTTGATTCATTGTATCTGCGTAGTCGAGCTGCGTAGACTGCAAGTTTTTGTTTGAGTGTATCAGTTATTTCTGGTATTGATTTTTGGGGCGACTTGGATTTGAGGATATCTATTGTTGTCTGTATGCGTTTTGAACGGTTGTTGTTATTGGTGTATTGTGCTAGGTGTGCCAGTTCCTTTCTGATTGTGGTAATTTTGTTTTCGATTCGCATTTGCCATTTAGGTTTCGACCTTTTGCTTGTGTGGTTATTAGACCGTCTCGGAAGTTTTTGGCCGTTAACTATAGGTGTGGCTGCTGCGGCAGCATATATGACGGTGTGGATGTCCTCTAGGTTACTGCCGCTTGTTAAGAATTGTGGTATTACGTTGGTGTTTATTGTATGTAATATTTTTTGGGTGTTGCTGTTGAAAATTAGTCTGGGCAGGGGATCTCGCAGTGCAGGGTTAGTGCCACACCATTTGTTAAATTGTGCGTTCATCACTTGTTCGGCAGATTGTGTGAAGGAAGGTGTTTGAGTAACGTTTTGGTTTCGTGTGGTTGTGGGAGGCCGGTTAGTGGATACTGTGTCTGGGGCATCTGGTATAAACTCATGTTCTGGGTTTTCTTCTAAGTGTGTGCCGGTGGTGTTGGTTGTGTTTGTGTTTGGAGTCTTATCGTTTAGGGTATGATCGTGTTGTGTTTCCGTGATTGATTCATTGACTAGAGAATCATTCGTTTCAACTGTATTTATTTCGTCCGCTACAAGATTCTTTATAGCTTGTAGTTGTTGAGGTGTAAGTCGGTTATTTTTGGTAATGACACGTTTTTGGTCAATAAGTCTTTGTTCAGTTACCCGTGCTGAGAGGTGTGGGTATTGTGCTGTAAATAGCCTGTGTAGTTCATGCCTGTAGCCTGTGGAGATTGTTTCTAGTTTTGTGGCGGTATAGTAACAGTGCATTACAGATGTGTTCATCTCAGTAGTCCACTGTAAGCGCTGTCTTGGCTTGCCAGCTTTGGTGGTTGCCGGCTCTACCGGCAAAACATCCGCAACTGGGTTATCTCCTATTGGTTGTTCTTTTTCGGTTTGGGGTTCAGGTGAGTTTAATCGACGTACCCTAGGCCGTCGTTGGTTATTTATAAAATTAACTCTATCCATCGTGTTCCCACGAGTAGGGACGATCTAAATGTCGCTCTCCCGGGTGACGCCCATTCCAGGAGAGAAGGGACTTATATTTACTATTATAGCTATTATTATATGTTAAAAACAAAAAAGTGCAGCTCGGGCTCCGACACACCGAGCTGCTGTTCCATTACCCAATGACTACTCCTCACACCGTGAGGTGAGCAATCACTGGGTCCGCGAATCGTGCGCCCTAAGTAGACGAAGGGACCCAAGGATGACTGCCTTCTGCATTCTGGCGGCTAAGATGTGCGCCGCCGCACGGCACACCGGTATTTTGCGCAGTGCAGAGAGCAGCGTATTCCTCATTCCACCTAGGAATCCAATGACCATAACCAGCAGACTTACAGTGTACTCTGGCCAGAGCCTGCGAAGTTGTCCGAGCAACTCCTGATATTTGGTCTGCCTTTCCTCCTCCTTATAGGCGATGTTCACCTCGGCAGGCGCCGAAAACTCAATAACGAACATCGTCTTCTGTTGGTGGTCGAGAAGGACTATGTCGGGCCTGTTTGCCTGTACAAGCTCGAGCGTGGGGAACTAGTAGTTCCAGTAAATCCGGCATCTCCGGCATCTAATTATTATTATTATTATTATTATTATTATTAAAATGATTTTAACGAAGAACAAGTAATATCCGTATCACATGCACTTAAAAGACAAGTCTTTGAAAACAGAATGGATTCCGATAAATTGGCGTCGTGCTCGAGCCCAAAAAAATGCGCTCCTTTTTAACAGTGTGTTGTTTATGGATAAAGCTATTTGAAATTATCTTCTGCAGGTAGACCATTTGAAAAGAAACGTTTTTTATCCAAGCCATTTTCTTCTAATTCAAATGGTGAGGCCGACACGGAAAAGAAACAGTTATCTATCTATGTTATAAGATCTATAACTATCTATAAAGCTGAAACACTGCTATTGTTGCAATTCATGCAATAGACATCTTACTCAACATCTTTAACAGCTATGATGAGAACCTACAATTCACTGTGGAAAAAGAGGTAGATAACAGCATCCCTTTTCTAGATATGCGCATCATTAGGTCAGATGACAATATTCTCTGTACCATGTGGTATAGGAAACCAATCAGCAGTGATAGATACATAAATTATTTTTCACACCACACAGAGCGGGCTAAAATAAATCTGGTATTAGCACTCAAGCATAGAGTAATCAATATTACGAACGTTCAGTATAGGAACCAAGGCCTACAAGAACTTAAGATAGTTTTGTTAGAGAATTCTTATCCTCCCAAACTTATTAACAGTTTATTGTATAACACAGCATTAACACCTAGTGAGGAGGACTTAACACATCCCAACTTGAATAACTCCTTAAGAGTAGAACAACAGGCCAATCAACAACAAATCACAACATATTTTTCTTTACCTTTTACAGCAGGTTTAACACACAGATTGGTTTCATTGTTCTCAGATTTACCTTGTAAGATTGCACAAAGGAATGTTAAGACAGGTAGAATGAAAAGCTCACTGAAAACAGAAGAGAAATCTAATGTAGTCTATCAGATTGATTGCAATGACTGTGAAGGTAGTTATATTGGACAAACGAGCAAAAATTTAGAAGACAGAATTATTTCCCATCGTAGTGATTGCAGACTAAACAAAAAAACATGCGCACTAGCTGAACATGTCATAGATAAAGGACATTCAATGCGTTATGGGGGGGCTAGAGTGTTGGACACGGAAAGACATCTTTTCAAACGGACATTTTTGGAGATGGTCCACATTTACAACAACCCACACGTCATTAATATATGTACGGACATAGCTGGCCTCAGTAGCATCTACTCATATCTGTTGAGTTTTGAACGGAGAGGTAACCATAGTAGAGACTTTGACATAGAACTTATGTTGCATCCTGGTGAGGTATGATGATGCCTAGACGATGGGTGGTGACTTCCTATTGGCAGTGGGTGGTCCCCGCCTGTAGTCGGGCTAGATTCATATTACTCCCTGGGATGCCGACATAAATAATAGGGAGCTCAGGTTGCATTCAGGATTGAGTGGTGTGGGAGTCCTTAGGTAGTAGGGTGGTTGCTGCTGCGTGGCAGGTGGCAGATCACCATACCTGTTGCCTCGGTTGATTCCCATTGCTGTCTCTCTGGGATGTGAAATGGGTTTCCTGTGGATGTTCAATCAGCATTGTCTCTCGGTTGATGTCCCACTGTCATGTTTTCCTTATTTTACATAAGATGTACTTGGCATTGGTCATCTGTCATGAGCGACATGGTGCTGATTGTGTGTCCACACAACCATCGTTGACTCTATATCAATGATGGTGGACTGCATAGCGAGACACCTGTTGGCCAAGTACCCAGGATAGTAAAACATTGGCGGTATTCTTCAAAAGAAGACTCTCTTACAGTATCTAGAAGCCTGTTGTCCACCTGGTGTCTGTGATCTGTGTAGACCTCAGTTCCAATTGTTCTACCGTTGACGTGACAGTTTATGGGACTCTCATTTTTAACCGTTTTGTTCTCTCTGTTTCGGACTGAACCGATGTTGGTTCTGGGCTGACTGAGGTTAGCTGTCATTCGTTTTTACCTGTTCCATGTCATGGTGAGCTTGTTCATAACATTAAAGATTGTTACGGTTTGATTTTCGGATTCCAAGTATGTTGAATCTACTTACCTAGACTAGTCACATTTTCTCATAATTTTAAGTCTTGTAAATAACATGTAAGTCTGTAGTATTTAATATCTATATTTCTTTAAGTCAACTGTACAGGCAATTCCTATTTGTATTTGCAAAGTATTCCAGTCTTCTATAGGGTTTATTACCAAGCTGCAATCATCTGGCAAGGACAAAAATATCAATATTATATTTAACTAAATT
This sequence comes from Callosobruchus maculatus, assembly GCA_951848785.1. Taxonomy (NCBI): domain Eukaryota; kingdom Metazoa; phylum Arthropoda; class Insecta; order Coleoptera; family Chrysomelidae; genus Callosobruchus; species Callosobruchus maculatus. Next base: position 1,193,488 of record CATOUR010000228.1, read on the forward strand.
CATATGAACTTACCGTGGCATTCCATCAGCTCAAAACCATTGTTTACATGTCCATTGTCCATGTTGATGGAGAAGAGGTTAGTTGTACCAGGAACCTGCTGTTGACATCTATCTGTTGCTTTGTACCTTGTAGACAGTTGGACCAAGGTCGAACCACAGAATTAAATCACCACAGTTCATTACCATATGACAGGCGAGTTTGGCGCCGATTTTCATGGGAAAAGGCCATTTTCCTTTCACTTCTCTGATTTACTTGGACCAGGTGGTCAATGCGCATTTTGCGGATTTGATAGAGAAGCGATCCTGTGTCGAATTGGATTTTTGCAGTGTCTGCAAACCACCTCTGTGGGATTAGTATATCCATATCACACAGCATCCAAAGGGAACACCCTAAAGCCACCCAACACCAACGGTAGGTGCATAACCTTAGTTCCATGAAAGTTAGCCACAACTCCCTCAGAGACACAGTTTTGAGGATTCCTTTTGCTTGTAGGCTTTTTAGATACAGCTTTTATTGTTGAGATCCTGCTTTTACGGTTTGAAATACAGCTTTTACGGTTGAGACAAGGACCATATACAACCAACTCCGACAGCTAGGCTTCGTCTGTATAAACCACCGCAATCTTTGTTGTACAGCTTAGTGCACGATAACCTGCTTGCTGCATGCCTATCCCTTCGACAGCCACATCTCTCTTTTATGCTTTCGACTCGCCTACATGTCAGACTGCTAGAGGAAACTCCAGGTAACCTTGGACCACATCCATCAGATTACAGGTGGGAATTCGCTTTATTTTTGATAGAAATTGTAGTCACTAGGAGTGTTCACCTAGAACATCAGTTAGTTAAGGTTTTTGGATAAACTGTAGGTAGCTAAGATTCTTACCAGCCATAGATATAAGTAGCATGAGGACAGGGACCGTTAGGGAAGCGGGGCCCCCAGCGACTTCTTCAGTTTATTATTGTACAAAATGTATATTTAGTGATCATTGCACATTTGATTCACCATAATTATAGTAGGTAGTAAATAGTGTCTACGCATTATTCAAGCTTTGTGTAAGTTTTGATTTTCGGAACAAACCGCAAACTCGCCCCTGCCCAAGAAGGCATTAATTTTCTTTTTATATAAATTTTAATAAAAAGATAACCCATTTCTTTTTGAGTAATACATACATTTTTCATTGAATTTTTAATTCTGGCATTTGACTTTGACATTTGTCATTTACCCATCATCCTGCCTTCTCTTCTCACGATTCAAGCATCTGTCAACCACAAAACCACAACCACGAACGCAGAACAGTCAGAACCAAGGACGGTACGAACCCACCACAGAGCACTGTTGGGGGTAGAGGTTGCGACGTTGCCGGTGGTACCGTTTGGAACCGACGCCTTACGCGCTTGAAGCGACCCCTACCAACCGCCACATATAACAAGATATAAAATGTGAAATCTTTATAGGGTATATTCCCCCTTGTTTAATCGGGTTGATCCTATATTTTAAACTTAAATTTTAATATGTTGTGTGTTTAAAATTTTTAACACGACAAGGACAGTAGGTTTAAGATGATATTTCTGTCTTTCCGACGACTAGTGACTTTTTGTTAACCTCACGAAAAGCAAGTAACATTCAGAACTTTTCGTTTCATTTGCTTACATTGTTTATTCGTATTCTAGTGTTCCTGAAGAAGTCAATAAACATTGACGAAACGTTGAAAAATTTCAAAGAGTTGTCTTGAAACTTCTCAGTTGGCCATCTTTTGAGATTGACTGCATATCCCACTAGTATTTCCATATATGTTATAAGATCTATACCTATCTATAAAGCTGAAACACTGCTATTGGTGCAATTCAGCTGCATCTCCATACGTTACCTAGCAACTCGTAGCTCAGCGGTTTTGCTGGAGACCAACTCAAGTGGCGACGGTGAGTGATCGGGTGCCAATGTCAGTTGTGGCCGAGAAATGAAATGTAGAAGGTTGGTTCAACAACAATTTACTAAAACCATATTTTTAATAATAATTATGTCTTGTCTTCCGAAGACAAACGACGGTTCCAGGGAGAATGATGAATGGGGCTATAAAAAGAGTTGCGTCAGAAATTCTTTAAGAAAATATTTCATCCTGAAGAAAAAACCTCACTGACTATAGAAAAAGGTACTTGCAGAAGTAGAAGGCTTCTAAAAGGTGAAGTGCTCCAAGAAGTGGAACAGGTCCTTGCTGAAGTTAAAAGTAGTCTATCAAGAAGGAGGTCCTTGCAGAAGGGTTCCGGTAGTGTCCCCGTGGTCTAAAAGAAGAAGAAAATCGGATTGTTGACAATTTATGGTGATGACTTCATTATATAAATTTTACAAAAATGTAATACCGCAGAAAAAGAGAGAAGCAGACAGACCAGACCGAACGCAACGTTCTGAGTGGGGTAACGTAAGCCGTGGCAGCTCTATTGTATTCTTTGCCAAAAATACTAGCAACTGAGTATAGGAATACAGTAATTTTTTCCGAAGCCAAGTTTCTTCGGCATAGTAGATTTTCAATGACAATGACACGTGATATGTCTAAAAGTTGCATTTTGTTGAATGGGTGAAAGACGAATAATCGTAATATAATTAAAAGAAGTAGAACTGGTGGGCAGCTGTTGGTTTTGCGAACTCAATGAAATGAACCTTTAACTATGTATAAAAGCTTTGTTTGTCATGAATAAAGCATACCTACCTATGTAAGTCATACTCTAATTCTTTGAAAAAAAGGGTCTCCGGTTTAGCTGTAATTTGTTCATCGGAGCTTTTACTTGACTTGCAATATCTCTCGACAGTGCCTTTGGCTGCTTTAAAAACTTTTGACGCGCTCAGACATAACAACTCCCTATTACGCACTGCCTTTATGTATTTCACTCTAGCATTAAGATTCCGTTACTTGTTTTTTTTTGGTACCTGTAATAAAAAATGAATGAATAATAATATATTGTTCAATGAGCGGAAATGACTGTAATAACTCACATAGTCAAAGTTTGCACTACGAGCCATAAGCGACTGCAGTAAATCAACAAGTGAATTATTACCATGACCGCGAGTTGAACAAAAAAAACTGCGTCCAAAACTATGGATAGAACGATTTAAATACATAATAATGACACAATATTAACCACACACCTCACCTTTTCCGCTTAAATAAATACTGTCACCTTTTAAATTAGCGATTGACGTTTCATAGCGACATTAGCAGTAGTTATTATAGCACCTACTAAATCCTAAGCATTTCCAAGAGATTAGTACTGGTATCTAGTAGGCAGCATTCATTCCCAAGCCTGGACAGTGAGTTAAGAAAAATAATTTACGCCGTTTATTTACAGATCCAGAAGTAGTTTGGTAATTTTTTTATTATAGAGGGTTTAGGAAATCTACTTGATCGCAAGGACAGCAGCTCTCACACACCAGAAGGTGCGAGAGAGAGTCTGCCCTTCCGACGCTGAACCCGCTTGAGTCTTCTGATCGCATGTCCAACGGACGCAAGCGCGTCCATCGGACATGCCACCACGGCCGGACTAGCTAAAAACCTTTTTTCTCACATTCAAGCCCTCTTACCACTCACGGAACCTTCGCCGAACGACATAACAACATGAGTGTAGGGCTGGTCAGTGCTGGTTGATCTTGTGCTTAATCACTCTTAACCGCTCTCCTACTTTAGCATTCAAGCTTGCGAGTATTATAGCTTTCCCTCTTTTACCAGCTACATCTTCCCAACGCGTCTCCATGTAGCGCTCGTACTCGTCGAACTGAAGTTTGGTAATGGCTGTTTAACTTGGTGGGAGTAAATAAACCCATTAAGTAATCATGCATTAATATAGAGCAGCCCTCGTATATCGGCGTAAATACGCAGCGGCGTATAGAACCCGCGCTTTCTAGTGGCCAAGCGGACGCGCCTTGGCGTCCCACCAGGAAGGCTACTGCTGTTCAGCAGTGGTTTCCTTGGTTTGCCGTTACCTTCGGGTACTAGATGGCGCACCGGCAGAATTCTTTCTGTCTGCTTTCACATTTTCACATGTTTTGTAAACATGGAAAAATTGATGCTCTCTATTTCCGTCAATCGACCTATGGCGCACTGATGATCGCTAATAAGCGTGAAACAGCTGTCTGCGTACTGGTGGATTGACGGAGGTATAGAGCAGCCCTCGTATTAAAAAACAATTAGTGATATTGCGTTGGTGGAAATTCAGTTCAGAATTCATTATGGCACTAGTTTTATAAATTGGCACAAGCTTTCATTACATGCCCAAATTGCGGTATACTTTGATACAGGTAAGGTTCTTCACTCTTTATCTCGATAGTTATAACCCACCTCGTATACGATCTAACTTAAATTGCAATAAACAAAGCACTTCTTGGAATTTATTGAGATCTGGATCTTACAGTCGACTCCAACACATGCCCGTGAAATACGACATAGTAGCATAGTCACCTTAATAGATTAAGTATTACCATAATTTTAGCTTCCGCGCTCCAGAAGGGACCATCTTAATCGCTATTGTGGTGGAGTTAAGTATACGGGCGTAAAGTTGTATGAGTTACTGAGCTAGAACAATTAGCAGATGACTATATCAATTATATGAGGCTAAATGCCAGGCTAAAGGCTCAGGACTAATGTCCTTATTTTGTTTGTTATTAGTAGTATTTGTTAATGTATATGTATATTGTAATTTACACTTGCATGTTGATTTGTAATATTTCAAGGCTTTATGTGACGTACCAACAATGTATGTACATTTACTGGTGAATAAATTATTATTATTATTATTATTATTATCCTATGTATATCGAGAGCAAGTTGAAACCTTTTTCAATTAAACCAATGGAGAAGTCTCATGATACTCATAATGAAATAAGCAGTTACGTGTCCGTAAAATATAGATGAAAAGTAATTAGTCAGTGAAAAAATTTTTGAAATCCGTCAATAAATGGCAGAGAAATCAATAATTAAAGTTTGCATATTTTGCGCGAAATAGTTGCCGCCTTCAATTTGGCTGTGACGTCACGTCTCCGCAATCCGCATAGCCAGCCGTCTGTGCCGCGCGCTGCCGATCTGTGTATCGTGGAAGCTGCAAAGTACAGCTTGTGCAAAACGCATTAGAGCTCAACGCATCAGACGTAATTTATTTTTGATTTTTAAATAAGTGTTTTTTAGTTTTTGACCATAACGGAAGAAGGACTTGTAAATGGACAAAGTGATATTAAAATATCTCTTATTGATCTAGGAACGCTTTAAGATAACAGTTTCGTGAGAAAATAACGTCTTCCGGTAAACGCAAATAAAAACAAGCATTTGTTGATATTTTTGTTATTGTCTCTTTGCAATACTGAGGGATGACTGTTGTAATTAAAGTATAACTAACTGAACTGTAGCAACTCTTAGAAGATACTGATTCTTTTGAAGAAGAACTCGCGGGTGATTGGAGAATGGTCATCAGACACTTATGTATATTCTGTATCGTTCGTTTTATTCCTTCTCATGATTGTTTGCACTTTTTGATCTTTTTGTTTAACTTTGATGTCAGGTTGCACTTTGTTTAAATTTTGTTGTCGGGATTATACCTGATACATTCACTGTGCAATCCTTAGACAGTGAATTTCCTAGTACATCCGGCTTTTTGTATATTGAATGACACTGAATTACTTCGAAAGGTTGCCAACTTGAGGTCGATGAAGCATCGTTCTGCAATAAATTTTCTAAACATTCTGCGCGTCGCCTTTTTTCATATGCTCCGAGTTTTCTTCCAGGATGAACAACTTTTTGACAGTCAAACTTATGAGGGCAGCCTTCAGTTTTCAGCTTTAATGTACCACCAACTAGTTTATATTTGATTAGATTTTCAGTATAATTTTCAAGCCTTAACAACAAAAACCTAAGTTACGAATCCGAAAATATAGAAATATATAACCATAATTCAGCATATATATTACATTATAAATGTAACTAACAAACTAACTAATTTACTATTAGGTAAAGTAATCTTCAACAGCCAGGGAAGCTATATAGTTGATAATTAATACTGATCAATACAAGATAAATACAATAGTATACTCGCATCAAAATGATCCTCACAAACATATTTTATACTTTTTGGTATTATTAAATCCCGTTTCATTACTTTGCACCACTTCGTTTGCATGTAAAGGTACGTGGGAAAAAACTTTATTAGGTGTTTTAATCGTTGTACTTTGGAACAATGCAATATTTTTTATAACATGCTTTTTTAATGTCACCCATCATAGTAATATTATTTGATATGCACTAAACTAGAAAACAAATGAGACGTTGGTTGCTCAGCTCACGCCACCACCACGCTGTGCTTGTGTGCGTTGTTTGATACGTGCGGTCGTGCGTCGTGTGGCGTGTGGCTCAGCGGCAGTGGCCGCCTGCACAGGCTACGGAGACATGACGTCACACCACTCGGTCAGTCGTGCCAAAAATATTTCTGCAGAGCGCGACTTTGAAACATTATAACTTTTTTGTCTTTAGAGATATATTCATATTTCTTTCACGCTTTTCTTTTATTTTTCTTATATTTTCTTTTGAATCGATAAAAAAATCACGCTTTTCTTTTATTTTTCTTATATTCTCTTTTGAATCGATAGAAAAAATTTAGTAAACTTCTCCATTGACTAAAAAGTTCTTTTTTTCAAACTCCAATTTTTTTCTTTATTATCTTATTTCCTTAAAACAAAAGTTTATGGGCAATTCCAATATAGCGTGCGAATGTCCATATTGAACTGTCTTCCAAACTGAACTTTTGCCGTTTTGTTACTTCCCGTAAAACTTGGCAATATTGCCATCGTGTATTCGACAGTTCGATACCACACCTTGAACCTGCTTGTGGCTCAGTTCATGTTTGGATTAGGACAACGTAGTACTGAAGTGAAGTATTGAACGTGCAAAGTACCATTTTATGAACTTGGCGAATGCTTCAAAGCTAACTAAAATAATATGGGTTTTTTCTGTCGATTTTATAGTGTGTTTATTAGAGAGCAGTGTTTTATAGCGCTACGTAATAATAGCATTGTCAAAAACCTATTCAAATATGGGATTAACCTCGAATTTGAAGCTAGGTGCTAATACTGAACCATTTATGAAACATCTAATTAAATTCCGGTTCAATTGAGGCCATTCTAAATTTCTAAGGTTCCTTAACCTTTACGGTTCTCTTCTGAACTCAAGACTGAACACCAAGATGAAATGATTAAGTGCCTGCACTGCTCCACTCCGCTTCATTGCAAATGTCTTGTGTTGGACTAAAAAATGGAGTCAAGCTGATTAACTCAGTACTTCCTACACCTAATGATGATACCATTTTATTATTTCCCCATTGCATGGAGCTAAGGTCTGAAATCCCCTTGTAACCAAATTATCGCCCACCTGCATCACAAAAACTCTCGTAAATAGTTTCTCGTCTCTCTCCTTAGAAGGTAGGACGCCACAGTTTTTTCTGCATGTTTCAAGTGCACGGTGCTAAACGATCAGTAGCCTCCAAATCGTGTAAAAGCGAAGTTAGCGCTCTCTAATGTTTTCAGTTTTTTGTATTATTGCTGAGCCGCCACTGGTACAATTTATAAAAACCATACGTATTTTGCATCCTCGCCGCGGTAGTAATACTAAAAATACAAAATTTCATCAAAATCAATTCAATAATTTTCGTGTTACGCAATATAGAACGATCTAAAACAATACTCGTATGTATACATCACAAATTCTAAGTCCCTTGGTTTCTATAATAAGCAAAGCAACGTTCGGATGGACCTAAAAAAATGGAGTCAAGTTGACTGACTCAGTACTTGCCACACATAATGATGATACTATTTTATTATTTCCCATTGCATGAAGCTATAGTCTAAAATTTTGCAACTAAATTATCGCCCATACGCAAAAACAACATCCAACACAAAAACCCTCGTAAATAGTTTCTTGCGTCTCCCTCCTTAGGAACTAGGGCGCCACAATTTTTGTCTGCATGCTTGAACTGGACGATGCGAAATGATCAAGAGCCTCCAACCCGTCTAAAAACGAAGTTTGAGCTGATTTTATGTTTTTGGTTTATTGATTATTGCTGCGCCGCCACTGACACGGTTTTTAAAAAACCGAGTCGGGTTCTATTCTAGCAGCGGTAATAAATTCTGTGTCAAAACTTTATTAACATCAATTCAATAATGTTCGCTTTACGTAATATAGGTACATAGAACGAAATAAAGCAAAACTCGTATGTACAGATCACAAAACTGGTTTCTGTAATAGGCAAGCCAATGTTCGGATGGACTTAAAAAAGTGTAATATGCCGCTAGGTATTTCTTCTACAGGTCAATAGACGGACTATTATGAATACAACAAATTTTTCAGTTCTACTACCCCCCATTCGTCAACCGCCCCGATTTCACCCCACCCAAAAAAAAATTGAAAATGATCAGGAACCCGTAAAATGCCTAAAAACAAAGTTTAGGCTGTTTTCATATTTTTAGTTTTTTTATTATTGCTGTGCCACCACTGACACTATTTTTCCAAAACATACACGTTTTCCATCCTCGCTGCGGTAGTAATACTGTGTCAAAATTTCATTGAAATCAATTCAATAATTTTCGCGTTGCGCAATATAGAACGATCTAAAACAATACTCGTATGTATACAAATTCTAAGTCCCCTGGTTTTTATAATAAGCAAGACAATGTTCGGATGTACGTAAGAAGTGTATTATGCTGTTACGTTTGTCATTCAAAGATCAATGGACAACTCATTATAGTACAATAAATTTTTCAGTTTTACAACCTCCCACGCTCCATCCACCCCAATACACCCCCACCCAAGAAAAAGTAGAAAATGATCAGGAACCTCTAAAACGCCTAAAAACGAATTTTGAGGCATATTTGATATTTTTCGTTTTTTGCTAATTACTCCGCCCCCATATAACGATTTTCAAAATTATAGGAACATTACCTACTACAACCCCACAGCATAAAGCTGCCCAAACTTCATCACAATCCATGCAGCGGTTACTGAGATTACGAGGGGTAGAATAACGCGACAGACAGACAGACAGACCGACAGACAGACAGACAGACAGACCGACAGACAGACCGACAGACAGACCGACAGACAGACCGACAGACAGACCGACAGACAGACCGACAGACAGACCGACAGACAGACCGACAGACAGACCGACAGACAGACCGACAGACAGACCGACAGACAGACCGACAGACAGACCGACAGACCGACAGACCGACAGACCGACAGACCGACAGACCGACAGACCGACAGACCGACAGACCGACAGACCGACAGACCGACAGACCGACAGACCGACAGACCGACAGGCCGACAGGCCGACAGGCCGACAGACCGACAGACCGACAGACCCCACAGACCCCACAGACCCCACAGACCCCACAGACCCCACAGACCCCGCAGACCCCACAGACCACACAGACCCCACAGACCCCTACAGACCCCACAGACCCCACAGACCCCACATACCCCACAGACCGACAGACCCCCCACAGACCCCACAGACCCCCCCCACAGACCCCACAGACCCCACAAACGGACAGACCCCACAGACCGACAGACCCCACAGACCGACAGACCCCACAGACCGACGGACCGACAGACCGACGGACCGACAGACCCCACGGACCGACAGACCGACGGACCGACAGACCCCACGGACCGACAGACCCCACGGACCGACAGACCCCACGGACCGACAGACCCCACGGGACCGACAGGACCCCACGGACCGACAGACCCCACGGACCGACAGACCCCACGGACCGACAGACCCCACGGACCGACAGACCCC